>OU343125.1:16143333-17370000 GCA_910594945.2 Amphipyra berbera
AGAAACAATTGACTGAGCGTTATGTAGTGTAATTTTAAAATTATTCACTTTCATATCGTCACTCAACAAATCCAGGACACTGAAGCATGACTAACTTATTTCTAAAAAAGATTCCGAGGATCAAGAGCTTACCAAAAAAGAAACTTGAGAAAAGCTTGAGGAAAATATTTTATTTATTTCTTTAAAACAGTCGGATCGGTATCTGGAAAACAAGCCTTTAAGCTTTCTCCAGTAGTTACATAGTAAAACATTATTTGTGTTGGTTATTCAACCATTCCGGTGCCGTTCGCCAATATACTCGATAACTTTAAGAGACTGCATGATGCACTTAGGATATTAAACAGTCCGGAACAACATAAAGTAGTCTAACTGCTGGGCCGTTGTCAATATATTTGTCAACGGTATCACAGAAATAGCGCAGAGGATTATGAAACTTGATGTTTTGTGTTTAAGTATTAGATCAGTCGACGGCGTAGGTAGCGCATTCCTGACGGTGTGGGCCCAAATGGCATCTATTATATTGTCTCCACATTCCGGGCTGAGGTTAGGCGCAAGATATTTATTGCCACATGTGCGTCCTTCGATTTGAACGGTGTTTTTCCGGCTTCCTGCGGCATCTTTGCCTGTAATTATGGCGAAGCACCGTCTTACTGTACGATTGAAACTGCCTGTTATTTGCATAGTAACATGTCTGGAACATGGGTTTGCTTACACGTTTGTTGCATGCATACATTTTAATGTATCTACTTTTCTTATTATCATAAAGTCGTGAGTAAAAATATTGTTACTATTTGATTTGGATCTGTAAGATACATTCGAGATCCGAGATGTAGATCCGGTCAATTCTTTTTTGCTTTTTTCTGTACTTAATGAAAAGACGTTAATTAAAGTGCTTTTTAAACAGTAATTTAGTTTTGTGGTTTCAACAATCAACACTATCTAACTGGTATATCACCAATCTTATTTTATTTTACGTTGCTAACCACAACAATACCCGGATTTTCTTTCTTGTACTCGCACTATTATTGCTTTCTAATTCTGTCGATTCATTTATAAAGGGTATCGATATCGAACCACATAAGTAAAAAAAACAGTATCGAATAATGGTACAAACGGGTGCCGAACTACTGTGAAATACTTTCTCTTACTTTTTTTTTCCAACATTTACCTACTATATTACCTTTTTGTTGTGACACAGACTGTTTCTTTGTAGTTCACGTCATTGTGACGTATTAATAGGATATTTTAAAGTGGATTATTATAGACTTTACTCAAAAATACTTGTAATGTGGTCATTATTTTGACAACCTTCTTTGAGCAAAGTCGACGTTTCCGCGCTACTTGAATAGGCGCCAGCAAAGTTGTATGGAATTTCATTGCTGGTGAGTTTTAGCCACCAGCAATTTCCTTTGAAAATCCATTATTGTCGAGTTTTGTTTCAAAAATAGTCTGGTGCAAAAAGTTTTTATTCATAATTTGGCTGTATAGGTACAGGCAGCACAATCATTAAAGACTCATTAAAAAAATTACATTAATTATGTATTATATAGTAAAAATGTATTTAAAGTAACAAATCATTACTTTAAATAAATTCTTACTGGTTTTATTTAAATTACTCGCATTGTTTGAGTAAAGCACTATACAAGCCTTGGTCTGCAATGACTGCGCTGCTGGCCACGCTATGATGGCCTCGAGCTTAGGTTAGCTACGCTCTCGGCCTTCAAGCTTGGTCATCATTGCAGCCCTTGCTGTCCGCGCTATAAAGGCCTTGACCTTCGGTCTCGGCCGTTATTCCAGCTTGTCCATCAAGAGCTGCAATGCTGACTGCGCTGTGATGGCCTGGAGCTGCGCTACACTGCGCTTTCGGCCATCATCAGTGCTGCCAGCAACGCAGTCATTACAGACCGCGGCAGTAATGTACTATTGCCTAAGTGTTAAAGGTGACGTGCGTTTCCCGCGTAAGTCATTGATGTAATGGATTTTACCGAATGTTTTTGTATTTGGGTTTATGACACGATGCCGAATGTTTAGATGATTTTATTCAAATAAAAAATTGAATGAGAAATCTTGAATATCGAAAAAAAACTATACCCAATACAAAAACAAAACTTTTTTTTTAATCACCAAAGCCATACTTATTGCGGACATTCTCGTCTTTTGAGCTTCGAAAAAAAAACCTCTGCAACCTTTTGTTTAGCACAATGTCGGGTAGTGCCGTCGCCGCGATGTCGGCAGATAGCCGGTTCGAGTCTCGGCTGCAAATATTTCTGTCTAATTACCTTCGCTTTGGCTTACCTACCAAGGGATTTAACCTAAGTATGGGATTGAGATAAGAGCTAGCGATTTTAGTTCTACTGTTTTATTTGCGTATTTGGAATTAACTGCTAATTCCTCAGCTTAGAGAAAAACGGTGAGTCGAGAAACGTAATGGATAATATAATAATAATAAAATATACGTAGCAAAATATCTAAGCGCTTATTGCAATGTCTTCTGAACCTCAAATGAATTTTATACGAGATAGATAAAGCTTAATTGTTATAATCAAAATCACATAGTTACAATCACTTATTTTAAGCTCCGTCTAATTTAAAATATGGACCTTGATAATACTATGAGTTTATTGTTTATAATTAATAACTTTCCGCCATTACGAATTAGTAATAACTCTAATAACTGGGTAACTAGTGCACGATCGTAATTCATGCACGATTTGTAAGTTACGATAGTCATAGGTTTAAATTTTTGAAGACATGTCTTGGTAATAAGTCACAGATACTGAATGTATTATCATTTGTTTCAATATGGAGGTCATTTGCACTGGGTTTCAACCATAGATTTAAATTTATTTTTTAAAAGCTGATCAATTTAATCTATTGTCAGATTTGTTGACCAAACATCCAATCACATCACTTGAAATGAGATTTGACAGAGGATTAGTTAATTTTTATGTTGATCAGCTTTTCAGCAATTTCGAGTTAGATATTTTGAATGTATATCGTACTCGAAAATTATAATTGGAATGGGACCTTAGGCACTTGATTTTGTGACCTGAAAGTTAATTTAATGCTGTCAGATTTGTTTTTACAGCTAACGTTTGTATTTTAATACTAGTCCATACTTTAAAACATAACCATAATTAACCCATTACTGTTCCACTGCTGGGCACGGGCCTCTTCTCAGAATGAGGAGGGTTTAGGCCTTAGTCCACCACGCTGGCCTGATGCAGAATGGCAGACTACACTCACCATCGAAAATTTTATAGAGCCCTCTCAGGTGTGCAGGTTTCCTCACAATGTTTGTCCTTCACCTTTAACGCAAGTGATAATCAAATTCTGATCCGCACATGAATTGGAAAAGTCAGAAGTACAGGTCGGGATCGATCCAGACCCACCTGCATGGAAGACAAGCGTTCGATCGTTAGGCTATCACTGCTTAATGGTGCGTCGTAGCCGTTCGCGAGCTGCGCGCGAGCGGCGCGCGGAGCTTTGTACGAACATGAAATGCACGCGCGCAGCTCGCGAGCGGCTCGCGAACGGTTCGCGCGCTTCGCGCGAGCGGCGCGCGAGCGGCGCATTCGCGGCGCGTTCGTCAGGTCTGGACGCACCATTAGACTTTTGCAGTCCATATTTTACTGAGTTTTATTCTTTATTTTCTTAAATGAGGCACCAAACAGCTACAACAAAAGTTTAAAAAAACCAAGCTGGTTGGAACATAAAAAAAGAAAAAAATATTACAATATCCGCCAAGCAGATCATAAAAGTTCAGCATTAACTTAACTAAAGTAAAACATAACCGAAGCCTGGTTTAACTGCGCCAATTTACCCAAACCCGAAGCACAAACGTCGTAAATAAAGCAATTGACATAATAAAACGACTTAACGCAAAGTCGGCACGACATTCTTGTCGGATAGTCGCAGATGTAATTCGTCATAACCGCAATTGCCGACCTTGGCGGTTAGTTGTTTTGGCAACAAACCTTAGTTAACTGCAGGAAAACGTAACACTATTTTGGTCTTTGCTTTACGGAATGTTTGCTATCTACCTATATACATATAAAAGGAGAAACTGGCTGACTGAGTCACTGACTGACTATCAACGCACAGTCTAAACCGCTGGGGTTAGAAACTTGAAATGTTGACAGTAGGTACCGTTTATAACGTAGGCATCAACTAAACAAGGGATTTTTCAAAATTCCTCCCGTCTTCTTCTTTTCGTGTGTCAGAGTTTATGCCACCCATAGGCCTCTGATTTGGCTTCACAAGAAATATCTCTCAATTTCCTCACGATGTTTTTGGGGTTAGAAAAAATTACTCAAGCGAAGCTACGGGCAGAAGCTAGTATTTGGTAGGTACTTTTAATACTTCGCCTCATGGCTCACTGGCCTCTATTGAAGAATAATATATTCAATATTTTATAATGTCTTTTACCGTTTGCATCAAAGATACTACTGAAGCTAATGACTGTAATTAATTGAATCTTTGCCTAATTTTGTTCTTTTCTTTTTTCAGGTAAGTTCAATGTTTCCTGCAAAGATCTTCGTAGTGAATTAAAATTTCGATTTCTTATGGTGATTCAACTCGTTACGTAAGTAAAAATTACTTTAGCAGGATTTGGTAATAATTTTACGAAATCATACAAACATGATCAATTAATAACACACTAAAACCATAAAAACAATATCGTTATTTGTTTTTAACCATCCACTTATAACGATGAAGTGCTCACGTCATCTTTAATTACAGCAGATTGTCCATTATATTACCGGCCTGACCAGACTGGCCTGTGACGCCATCTGTGCTCATAAACCACTATATCTTGACATTCCCCACTTCCCTCAACCGCAACAATATTAAACACGGGCAGGTATTTAGACTAAAGTTCAGAGGTCTATATCGAGTGGTAGTTCAAGAGTGCACCAGCTCAAGGTCAGGCGTTTTCACTCATTTAAACCCGACATAGATTACTAAATATTAGATACGACTTGGATTGGAACAACTTGCCGCGGGACTTGACGTGGAACATCTACGTTAATGTCCCGGGGACAACGTCGCGGAACAATTCGCTCGCACACACCTGCGCCCGCTCTCAAAGAAGCGGCTTGCAACAAGTCCCGCATCACGTGAAAATGCCGCACAATGCTGCGCGCAACGTTGCGGGGAGTGTGCAACGTTGCGAGACTCCTTGTTGCGCGTCATGTTTGGGAACATATTCTCCCCTAGTGAATTCAAGGCTTTATCAAACTTATTTTATAACGAGTACGATGTCAAGGCAAATATTAAGATGGCGTCTAATTATCATATTATTATATCGTTTTGACGGGTCGTAAGCGTCAGTCTCTCAAGACGACAAAAAATATTATTGAGATATTCATAAATATTTCTTATAACAGTATAATATGTAAGTATAAGTAGGTATGAAAAACGTAAAGCTTCATAAATATAAATAGACATTAATAAAACCTTTGACTTCACAGATTACAGTGACCTCATGAAAACACGTAACTACGAGTATTACGTAATTTTGGAGTCTGTGTAGTCAATTCCTTTTTAATAGCCATACTCATTATAAAAGTGGGATAATGTAAAACAAGTAATATAAGACTTGTTTGTTTTTATTGTAAAGGAGAACTTGCTTCGTTGCAATTCTCTGTCTTTCGACAAATTGCCTCTATATTTCTCCAACCTGTTCTCTGTTTCCCGATTGTAAAGCGAACATCCAAATATGTCGATATATTACAAAATATTCACAACAATTAATATGTAAAAATACTTTAGTCTCGAGTCAAATCGCCGCCATTATCCGGTTCCTTTGCCGTCACACCAACATTCCCAATTTGTCGCCTTTCGCGTTTCACTACATTGTTTTAACATCTTACGAAGTTTATTTTAAATCTTATCATAAAGTGTTAAAGCTTTAATCCGCGTGACTAAATGTTTCATAATATTGTAGTTAAGTTTGCGAGGGCATAACGGTGCCCGCGCCATGGAGGGAAACGCCAAATATGGCGTGTTCCTGACATTCGATTTGTTGCAGTTTTATCTCGCCCCTTCCTTGTCTTAATGTTCGTATGTGGCTCGGATCTTCATTTTGATAAAATCTTATTCTTTTTATTGAAGATATGTGTACTTTTTTAGTTGAATTCTTGTGACAGATGTTGCACCTTTTTCAGGATTTTAAACATTACTTAAGTAGTTAATTTAACTGACAACATAGAGCTTGATAAATACATGTAGGTACTCATCGGAATGTTAATTATTCGGCCTTTTGCACCAAAAACAATCAATTCAAATGAGATTCATTATATTCAATAGCATTTAATAATCCCATTGTCAAACTTAATTAAAACGGTGTTGTTAATCAGCAAGCAGTCGGCACGAATCCGTTTAATATCGATTTAATCCATACGAGTTGGTATATATGAGCTCGTTTTATGGTCCAGTACAATATAATAAACCCGGTTTTATGACATGCTGAAAGCAACTCCATCTCATAATTGGCTTTGAAAAAGTAATACATGTTAGCGGTCGGTATTGGATAATCAATTCAGTGTTAGTTTATCTCCGGCCATCTTATTATGCGATTAGATTTAATTAAGTATTCAAAATCATTTTTCGAGCTGTAGTTTCAAACAAAACTTTATTACTGATCGTCGCATGTTTTTGTATCCTTAAAATAACAATATTTTTTCAATAATAGACAAAGAACGAAATCTAATTTCCGACCTTTGCCTCAGACATGTTTTGACAGCAGACAAAGTTAAAAATGTTGCATAATTACAACCTGTCATCTCACCGTTCGGATACACACACCAATCATTTTGCAATACGAATTGTTCCATCTCAAGGCTGTACGCTAGCAGATCTTTGCCAATTTAGATAAAAAATTGAATGGTTATTTATGAATGAACAGAAACTGGTTTGGAGCGAGACATCCGGATGAAACTTGTTCACTGCTTTTATGATTTTAGAATTTGTTTAGCGCTATGTCTGCGAAAAAGTTATAAATGATATGGTGGTAGTTTTTGTCCAGCATTTTAATTTAATTTGAATATGAAGTCTTAGATCTAACCTGAACCTTTCTTAATTATTTCATCAAATTGAACTGATGTCAATGAAATGATCTGATAATTTATGAGTTTCAACGAAGAGCGGTCACGTCTCGCTACGGGTAAAAGTAGTACTCTAATTTGCGTATTCCATGCAAACGAAGTTGTTTGCTGCAATATGATACCACTAACTTAGAAAGTCTGTGCTGATTAAATCAAATTGCTTCATCAAGTTCTAAGATTACAACAATCATCAACGTTATTAACCCGCATCTCACTCTACGGTGAATTTAATCTAAACCTCTCTAAACATTCCTTCAAGTACTACTTTATTAATTTATTTAAGCCTTTAAGGAAGTTATATATTTAATCTAATTATATCTGTCACTGAAAAATGAAGATTTCTCGCATTTCAAACGGTATTTTAAATACCGCTGCCTTCTTAATTTTCTATAGGTATGCCAATTCTAGCACATTGACTATCCATAGAAATCTAGAAAATAAGTTCTGAAGTTCGATTTATTTTAACGCAAATCCGTGTCAAATTTTGATTATTTCTTGTAACGTTCCTGATTTAAGAGCCAATATGGTGAGCCATATTTGTGGCGAGGACATCTCGTTCAGTCCCTCAAATATGGGTCAAAGACAGTCGACGTGCTAGGAGGCAAGAAAAAATTATGTCAAGAATTGTAATTTTGCTAGAAAGTAATTGTTGGGTACAAACTCGTACAGCAATGGAAACAGTATTCTAAGCAGAATTGCTGAGCACGTCTCAGTTTTCTTGCCTGTCGCCGAACCCGATCTCTTCGATTCTCAGAACCGAACTCTTATGTCAGCCGACCGTTTTTGCACCATTATAGAGAGCTATGACTGCAATATGTGATTGTCTTTGCATCACACGTCGAATAAAACACAGTAGGTACATGTTTATTTAAGCTTCGAACCACACACCTAACTGTAGTGTTAGTTCGTAAAATTTAATATTGTAAATAGTATGCAGTCCTGTGAGCAGATATAGTAAACAAAAGACAGTAACAAACCTTCATCTGTTCAAGTTGTGACCTAGGCAATAGCCCAGGGTACGGAACAAATTAAACAAACAAGCATCAACATAAATGAATATTCATAGCTTTCTTAACAAATAAATAAACATGGCTGTGGCTGTAGTAAAATAAACAGTTATAACAATATTTGTAACAATGCTGAAAGATGTGTGGCGTGCTTAATAAACAGGAGATTTAACTGCCTAGCCTTTATCCTCAGCTTGTATTCTGACTAAAGTTATATTGCGAATAAAATGAATGCAAACTGTCGATTGTTCGTCATAGGAAGTACCTATTCCTTTTTGAACGTAAATAGCTGACATCATCGAATTTCAACTCTTAGTCTAAATCCGTAAACAAATTGCCATTTTACGCCTCTTAATAAAACACAATATTATTCTTATCTTAAAATAATTTTGGTCCAACAGATAAATTGAAATTAGTTTTGGACAGCATTGGCTAGATCAAAGTATCCGCTCATACTCTATGGCCATGTCTAAATCATACTAGTTGACTAGTTTAGATTTTTTAATGTTGATTACTTCCTTTTTTGAATTTATGAATTATATAATATAATTAAAGTAATTTAGTGTTTGATTCTTTTCAATAGATTCAAATTTTAATACTTTAATACTTACTAAATAAAAAGGTAAACTTGTATACAATACAGTTATAAATATAAAGTACATACTGTGAATAGATTTATATTCCTCTAATATAGCAAGTTAAGGTTAAACCGAGTCTTCTTAACTTTATCAAATTAATTTAAAAATATCGATTACATAGGTACTGATAATTTATTTATTAACGTACAACTTGGAATTTTATCGAATTTATATCTGAACGTACGTAATATCTTCATAATCGATTTACCAATTAATCGAATAGTTTTTGCGATACTCATTTGCCTATAAAACGTTATCTTACATAGAGTAGATCGATATTTCGTGTTTAAGAAACATTATCGTATTAATAGATCGTAACTTTGACGTTTATTAGTTTAGCTAATAATGTTGATGATAAATAGCTTAGTTTTAATCTGGAAAGAGATCGGAAGACTGAATAATTATTAATCTCTTACCATGTGTATACTATTACAAGAGAACTTGCAATATTATAATATCCATGGTGAGGTAAATAATTCTATTGACTCTTAACTCATTGAAAAATTCTGCAATGTTTCCTTTTAATCTAATAAAGATTTCTTCTTTTTTACACGGTCAACGAAATGGAACAGTAATAAAAAGGGATTATATTATTATAATATAAAAAATAGTTTCAGTAGTATAGGTAGGTATCCGTGCCACGAAAGCTGCACAGAACTCGTAAAGTAGTGAATATTAAATTTTTATATCTCGTCAAGGCGAGGTAAGGCAAGAATGTATTTCAAAACTTAATGTAAGTACAACATCCAGCCTTTTTTATGATCATAAAACTAATATCAGATTTTTGACGTTTCTATGAATCGTAAGGGAACAATTGCGCAATCTGCACAACAGTTAAAAAAATACCACAGTTTTATTAGAGAAATTTTCTAACAACTCCTTATTCACTGGCAATCAATACATTATACCGCGACACATATAAAGTGTTCGTTTTCAATAGCAGCACAGAGCAATAACTCTTGTTGAGAGACAAGACACGCAGAATTGCAATGTCAGTGCAGAATACAGAGGTGTCTCGATAACCGACGAAGATTTATTTGTATATTGAGGTTTGAGTAATTGCGTCGCGGCCATGTCCAAGGAAATTAACGTGTTCATCGTTTAAGGATGGGTTGGTTAGCCGCCATTGTGCAGATGTGGGTCAGGACGAGGAAGCAAAGGACTGATTGATTTGCTTAAAGCTGCATTGTTTGTGATTGTGGTTGTGAGCGATGGTTGATTGTTAGTCTGAGTCGTAGAAAGTTCTATGTTGTGTTGTACTGGTTTTGAAATGCAAAGGTTGGGAATGAAAATAGGAAATGTCCGACCATGTATACAAATAATTTGTTGGAGGTGAGCCAAAGGTCAGTTGAAGAAGGTTTCTGATGAGAGAAATGCCTAACATTGTCTATACGTATATCTATTTTCAAAATGAGAATACCTAGCAGTGTTGCAGCTAGCCATCTCAAAATATATATTTTGCTATCAACATACTGTTATTCCTTTTCACATGAACAAGTATAAAATTACGTGTACACTACACAATTTACGATGAGGACGCGGAAGCGCCACTGTGTATTACATTGTGTTGGTTACATTGACAGGCGGCTGCGATCATTTCAAAGCGACTGACAGTGTAAACGCGCAAGGAACGATAAACGCAAATTGAATAGACGATGTTATGATCGAGTTGTAACTACTCAACGTTGATGTTCGGGAATTTGCTGTGTAGTTTGTATGGAGTTTGGATTGTTTCACGTTTATGGAGGAGTCTAGTGTTTGTACTAACCTTGAATATAGATTTTAGAATAGTAAAATACCTGTATATTCTTCTCTGGAGATCATGCGATTTGCAAGGTTAAGCAATGCTTGCCGCGGTCAGTCCTTGGATGGGTGACCGTTCGTTACACATTACGTTACATCGAGATTCTTCCGTGTCTCGAAGTGCACGTTAAACCGTCAGTCACGGGTGATCTACGAATTCCTATGACAGTCGTTACGGGTAGTCAGAAATTTGAAAGTGAAAACCGTTCTAATCTTATAACATCGGCTTTTGCCAGTAACTGGGTTGCGGAGATCTGATGGCAGTCGCTCCGTGTAAAATACTGATATTCAGCCGCGTCTGATTAGACTGAAATCTGACCCCAACACAATTGGGAAAAAGCTAGACAGAACGAACGATTCTTCTCTGTGGCCTTTGCACTGCAGTGATATTTTTATATTTTAAAAAAAACCATTCAAACTCTCTTACACAAGTAAAACTTTACAATTCTTACTTTGTTTTACATTTCAATTTGTATTCAACCTCCAATCTTTACATTCTTCACCTTCAAACAGAATTGCTTCACAATGATAATCCCTATAACGGCCAGTGTCACCTCTCCCACGATCATTTACACCGCCGAACTATGTAATGACAATAATTTGACATCAAGCAACAATAAACACGAATCGTTGAAGTGGCCACGGTCTCCTGTGGTCACCGCCCGTCGCTTAACATATGTCCTCACTCTAAATTGAGTACCTAGTACCTGTTTATTTTGACACTTTCTATAATTTAACTGAGGCTTTGAAGTGAGCGGGTCTGAGAAGCGAGAACGAGCAGATCCACCCTCGTCTACGGAATAATTTAGGCAAACTGTCAATGTTATTTTCAATGACATGTACGGGATTGACATTAGCAATCGAACGGTCACGTCACGTGAACTGTCAATGTCAAAATTCTGTCAAAACGCGTAAACGTAAACGCGTTAATTCCTCAGATAAACGACGTTGGTAAAATCGGACCAAAATATACTTATTCTCCGTAATTCGACGGCGATTGTAAGCATAATAACCGTTTGTTGATTAATAAGTGTAGGCTCAAGATTTTTGTGCCATCGACATTTGGATACTCCGCGATCCCCATCTTCTTCGTGGCCCCCAAAGAATTTGGAGCGCTATGTAATTCTACTTTTCCTTAACGTCTCAATATGGACAACAAAATTCAAGATTATAAAGATTACATTGAACTGGTGCCGTTACTCGAGTTTTGTCACTTTAAAATGTGAGAAAGAGAAAATAAAATGTTTTGAAGTAGCAAAAGTACCGGTTTGTTGAGTTAAATTATGTTAAATGTTCATAATGTTGGATTAAGGATAACGTTTTACTTCTTTAAAACTAGTGTGACTTCTACCTTGTAAATGAGACATTTAAAAAACTAAAAGCTGACTCGTATTAAGTAATGCAGAAGATTGTACCCATGAAAAACAAGATTAAGATTCTTCTTTCGCAATTCATGAATTTTATTTTCAGAAATAGCCTTACCTTTCTTTGAAATTACTCAAAAATATTTCTTTCTGCAACACTTGGCAGTGTTAAAGCTATCGATAGTTACTTTTAACACACATAAAAAAAAAACAGAAATCTGAAATCGAAAGCTACAAAAAAGATTGCAAATATGTAATTTATTCTGAAAACCAGTTGGACATGCAAAATGTTTCATACGGTTTCATATTTAGAATCAAATTCCATTGCGTGTATTTGCTACATAAAATGCAGCTGTTATCAGCAAAGTGGGTCACCGGTCTCAATGCCCGCTTATCGTTACGATTGAGATCTACGCGGTCAGTTATCGTTTCTCTCTTAATCTTATCAGTCAATGCTCTCATAATAAATAGAGTTTTCGTCACGCTGTACTTTGTTGGAATTTTTTCTATTTATTTATTATCAAAAGTTTAGACGCTTTATGTAAGCGTGTGTCAAATCAAATTCCATACATAAGAAAGGTGTTTAAGCTCTGTTTAGTCATACAAACGATTAAACACGTATTTAATTTTACATAGAAATACAAATAGATGAGAAGAAACTACACTTTATTTCAGATCAGAGATTTTTATTACCTACTTCATTATTCTCAAACCTTTCTTTTTATTTTAAATCTACGTCTTTTAAATAACTCCTAACGATGTTCCCAGCATCTTATAAAACAATCATGCAGTTCCTGTTCTTGCGGCTCATCTAAAGGAACTAAAACAAACATCCAGGCATTTCCTCGAAGATAAACCGCTCATAAACGCTATCATTAAGATAAGCTGTGTTAATTTCATAAGAAACTATTAAGCGGTGTCTGTGATATCAAAACCTGACCTTTGTTGAGTTTATGGTTTAGTGAAGTTTTTTTTAATGTGCCAAGCAATATATCACCTGTTTTGAAGTGTCGTGTGTCAAAGTAACCAAAAAGTAGCAGTGTTGTGTTAAAGTACGCATTCAAAGATTCTAGAGCTATTAACTAGTGTGATGAGAATATCACAGTTCTTTTGAAATTCTCACTTCAATGTACACGTTCAAATAAGAACCAACATTCAAATATGTCCACTATAATTTAATTTTATAAAATTCAAAATCTTAATATAAAGTTATTCAGTTCACAGATAACGCAAAAAAGAAAAGGAGCGACATTCTCGTTGTGCAACCGATCACTATCCTGTCATGTTACATAACTACGAACATGTTGTGTTTAAAATGTAAATTATATAGATCCAACCGCCCTATATGGTAGTGGGTTTACATGGCCGTCACTGGTGGCAGGGCTGTCAATCGATAGGAAAGTGTAACTTCTCAAAATTCACGCGTCACTTTCGTTCAGGGTCCATGATAGTCAATAAAATTATTATTGTCTTAAACTTCGATCAAAATTGCTTGAAAAATTCATGAATCGAAAACTTATGTGAAAATCTGCATAAATATTAATAAGAGGCAACCCTGTTAGTTTGAGGTTGCACGTACGACCGTCATTGACACAAAATGTATTAGAGATAAATATTTTAGAGTGCGCGCAAGATAACTCTGCGCGCGGCCAAAATCGGAACTAGTCATGGTCCGCCATAGTGTTGCCGTTTTATTAACTTTGTCACTAGATCTGCCTGATTTTAGAAATAAAAGAAAATATAATAATAAAGATTACCTCATCAGACGATAATAATCATAACGCATTCTTATTCAGTCACGCCACATTTATCAGTTTAGTTCTTTTCCTTTGCAAATTACGTAAAAATACTAATTAATTTAATTTATAGGTAGTAAATTTAAACGAACATAATTAGCTCAATTAAAATATAATAAACCGCAAGAGGGCTGCCCAATTTTGATGCTCACGAATATATTACTTTTCCTTAAAAAGTAGGACTTTGTATTTTTGCGATCATGGCAACATTTAGCACGCCCTCCGTCGCGCGAAGAGTTATCTTGCGCGCACTCTATTACAAGTTTGATGTAATTTGTTACATGTCCAAAAGTAAACCACATGTTAAATCATTTGTAAAACATTTAACGGGAATTAATCTTTACTCAGATAATAAAGCTCGTGTCGTTATAGTAATCTTCACAGAAAGTTTTATGACCGACTAATGAATATTTTCCATTCAATTAACACCTACATAAAATAATAACACTAACAAACTGTTGAATAACAAATCTCAATAATAATAAACTATGTTGGCGCCATTAGGTGCGGCATTGACCAGCCCCCGCTGTGCATAACCGACCAAAACCACATCATATAAATTTTGTATAAATTAATTGACATTTATAACTTTTCAAATTTATCGTATTGTAAAAATATCGGTGAATATGATTATGTCCATTGTCACGGAATTCAATTTTATTCAAAGCCATCGGAATAATCCGTGGTAGCGCGTGTTAAATGTCAAATTTTGGCGCCATTTTTTACGTCTGTGGACACACAAAGATAACAGAAAATCAATGGTGGTCTTGATTATACAACTCATCTGTTTTGGAATATGGATTACCGACTGGAAATTTTCTCTAACTTAGATAATTTTGACGAATACTTAAATATTGAATTGTATCAGCATTTTTATCGTTTACACGAATAATTATAATATTACTGCGAATAATCACAAGTACGATTACTTGTAAGTAATTAAAACATTGTAAAACAAATAAATCAAGTGCCCATGCCTTCAATTAGTTAATGGAGTATGCATGTAAAAGTTGAATTTACAACGTTTATTTTGTAGTATCAAGAGCTCGCTGCGATATTGTTGACATTGTAATCTAAATCCTACAGGCTTACGCTAGAAATAAAATGTAACATTTATTACACAATATAAGGCCAGTTATGCACTATTGGTGCCCATATTAGAGGGGTATAGGCGAATCTCTCTATATCTCTGTTCCTTGGATTAGTGTGCTCCATTTTAGACCCTGTCTGTGTCAATATTTTATTTATTCTTGTCTTGGTCGCAACTCGCAACCAAGACAAGAATAAAAAAAAATGAATGCTCTTTTTGGTTTTTTTTAAGTACTTACTGTAGAAGTCTAGGCAATAAGTACCTAACTTAGTAGATATTTCAGTTACACAATTCTTGTGTATTATTACACAATTTTAGGTTACAAACTAAACACATACCACAATTTAAATAATTGCACTGTCAGTCAGTTCATTGTAGCGTGAAATATGATAATAAACATTGTTTTAACCTTCGCCTATAAAGAGTAACACCTGAGAATGAGCCGAAGCCTGCAGTAATTAAATTGTCACCAGCTCCTTTTTAGAGAGAACTATGTAATATAAATTTTCCAGTTAAAACAATTTTGAAACCGGATTTATAAGAAACTACATGATAAGCTTTTAAAAATAAAACTAAACACACTTTTTTTCTTTAACCCGATAAGATACATTATGATTATAATCAAACAAGCATTAAGAAAATAAAAAATGAATAATACAATTCTTACTTTGTTTTAGAAACACAATAAATCCTCTACATACAATACGGCCAGTTATACACTACGCTTTACACAATCAGTGTATTGAACTCGAGACTCGAGATGCGCTCACATCGAGCTATTAGCAAAACGAGAATTAAAAATAAAAGAAGTGTAAAACCAGTCCACACGCCCACGCGAGCAGGTCGAACCAGACCTTTATATATCTAGAATTGCTTATTTATTACCTGCTTACTTAGCTGTATCGGAATCGTTTTCAATCGTTCTGCTTTTCAAGGTTTCTATCGTACACCGTTATTTTAAGAATTATGTTATGCGATGCAATGATTTTAACATTTTCAAAGTGTTTGTGTCATTTTTAAACAAAGAATTTCTTATCTTTGTTGTTGACCAATCATTGTTGACATTTTATTTTGTAAAGCACCGTTTTCGACAATTCTCATCCATTTGGATTGGACACTGGGCATCAAATTCGATTCGACGTAGTCATTTCAACGTCTAACATAAATAAAATAGAATTGTTTCTTTCCATTTATCGTTCCAAATTTACGAGGTTTTCATTCGATTATTTAAATTCTATCTATTTTATAGATTTCTTTATTAAACACTTTTTGACATTTAACCTTTCGGCTATTGATTACGTCAAGTGCAGGTTTTCATTAGAATTATTATCTGTGCCCATATAAATTCATGAGATCTTTCTCCGCGTCATATTTTCGCTTAATAACATCCTCAGTTTCACATCCTATCATTAAATAATCATCATTAACCCGTACTTCATTTATCTAATGGTACTTATTAAATGAAACTCGATTTGAAAGCAAATTATTTAATTCGCCCACTCCAACCGTAGGCGCAAGTTTTCCATGAGGGACGCGCGATTATCTAATATCCGGCCATTAAAATTTTATAACAAAAACCTTGAATTTGAACTTCGAACAATCTTCGAAAGTTGTGAACTGTCAAAATGTTGTGGTGTTCTATTGAGACCAGCATTAACGAGTAAAAATAAAAGCGATCTATAGAGTTACTAGTCCGCCAACCTGCAATAGGCCAGGGGTGGTGGACTAAGGCCACCCTTCCATTCTGAGAAGAGGCTCATGGCTAGCAGTGGGACAATAATGGGCTGATTATGTTAATCTTATGCTAGAAAGTTTGTATTTAATATGTTTATGTAAGTTTAATACCTTAACACCTTTACTAGCATTTCTAACAAAATGTAGAAACACAATTTCCATTGTAAATGTTATTGTTAACCGAAACACCTAACTTAATACATTATACAAAAGATCGGTCAATTCTTTATAGGGTAGTAACAAGCTTTGGCAAAAGCTTCATACTTACTAATTGCCTATTCATTGTGCTTGGAAAGTTGGCAATAAACTTTCTAGTTTTAAATAGAGAAACCTGTGTTGTTGGCTCTAAACAGTGTCTTTATTTAACAATAGGTACCTATTTTCCGGAACCTCAAAACAAAAAGTGTACTATGCGTGCCAAATAAGAATAGGATCGCGCTTGCTACAACTTCACACGATAGCTGTCAAATTGGTACTGCCAGCAAAAAAATACTATGAAAAAAAAAGTTATATTTTTTTATTCATAAATTTCATTATTATTTACATTCATTTTTATAAAATGTTATTTATTGAATTCCATAAATAGATAATTTTGGATAATTTAATAATATTTGAAAACAGTATTCATTAAAGAAATGAACCAATATATATAGTTAACTTCACGAAATGCTACTGGTCACCCTAATATGTCGCCATAATAATAATATAATTACTGTGTAATTAATTTGGCGTAAAATTGATAAGAAATACCAAAAAAGTGAACAAAAATAATTAAACTGAATATAATTTCTTTATTTACTTTTTTGTACACCTTACACTTTGGTAATGAAGTTCACGAGTATTGCGGAACAAAATGGCGTCTTGACAGTGCTATTCTTATTTGGCACGCATAGTATACATTGTACTTTCCTTGTATTTAAAAAATAGTTTGTGGCTACAGTTTATTACAGGCCACATGCCATAAGAAAATTATGCGTAGGTATGCTTGATTTGTAATTAAATGACTATACAATTGTAAAATAGTACTAAATGTATAATATAATGAATAATAATACTTACTATTAATAAAACTGAAAGCTTTATAACTGCGTCTTACTCACATATTATGAATATTAAGTGCATCAATTAGAATAACCTTTAATTAGAAATAATTATAACGTAATTATACAGTTACCATGCAAGTGCTTTCCTCCCTGTTGTTTGAAATACCTAATAGATACTTACGCAAACATTTCATATTCTTAAACAAAAATATGATCAAAAGATTTAATAATTCATTAAGATTCGTTATACAATATTCAAACGATCATAAACTACGTTATTTTATTTTGCACCAACACAACATTCCTTGAAAAATCGGCCACAAACTTACATAATTATTTGCATATCCTCCCAAGAAAATTCATTATAATCGCATAGAAGATTTACATAAAGACCCATTTACACTGTACGTCTTTTAGTTCTTTCATCTAGACGCGTTACTATTCTAAACAAATATTATAGTTTCACCTGCTAGTCTTAACGTGCGCAGCGCAACATAATTGTACCGCGCCGAGACGACATAATGTATGAGATATCTCGTCTCGATACGAGATAAAGCGACGACAACATTATGTCGCGCTGCACATTTTACCCCGGCTGATTGAAATTCAGAAACTACACGTAAGTATCGAATAAAATTTTATAAATTGTCTTTTTCTAGCGCATTGACTTCTATAAATTGCATATTTATTAAGTACATTGCTGTCTTTGCTTGCTTGAGACACGATTTTCTTTATCCGGTCCGTTTGCTATCGTGATGTGTAAACGGGCCTTTCATAAAGATATAACTCATATTGTGTATTGTGGCGATAATGACCCCCAGCTGTGCGTCGCGGGACCCCAACTTATGGGCCCCGACCCGCTGGGAGCAAGCAGTCTTATTATTACGACGATGCTATGAACAGGTGAAACAAGGAAAGTGTAAATAAGCTACTGAATATTTTGAGAGCTATGAAAAGTGTCAACAAGATTTTATAATTAATAAACAGGAATTTTTTATTGATAACATGGTAATAAAATCTGTTGCGTGGTCTTTAAAGATTTAATTTTGGATAGGTCGTGTTTGCTGTGTGTGCTTATCAGTTATTAATAAAAATTAAAATTCGTGCCTCGGAGAGAATGTTAAACTGTCAGTCCCGGGTGTCATAAGAATACCTCTGACAGTCGTTACGAGTAGTCTGAAGCCCGAAAGTCTGACAACCGGTCTAACCGTCGCATATCGGCATTGCCCAGTTACGGGTTGCGAAGGTCTGATGGCAGTCGCTCCGTGTAAAATACTGGTATCCAGCCGAATCTGGTTAGACTGGAAGCTGACCCCAAGATAATATGGAAAAGGCTAAGAGGAAGAATAAAAATTTAATAATCATGATCGTTTTTAAGACATTCAATTACACACAACCTCTAAAATCTACAGAAACTTAAAGATGACATTTGAAATCAATAATTCCATAAACAAACATCCGAATACAGCGGTTTTATTACATCGTAGAAGGGTTGTTAAAACAAATACATAATTGCACTAGTGGATGTTAGCCAAGTTTATAAGAAACGCAAACAAGACCCGCTCTGTACAAGACTTCGCAATTTCTATTAACAATAATTTGCATGCGTGTCTATCAGGTCTAATCGAATGACTTTAAAGGTTTTCGTAACACGGGATTAGCATTCCGGAATGTACGCTCCTTACGTCCTTGGAGTATAGACGAGCTATAGAGCGCCTTCACTATCGGTACACCTGGAGTCGGTTCCCAGAGCTTAAAGTTATGTTACTATTGCGTGTACATTTTGTTTTCATTGATAATGAATAGATTAAATATGAACGCATTTGCTGAGCCATTGTTTTCTACAATCAGTATACTTGAATTTCAGATGCGCGCTGTACTTATTCGACTGATTACTTTTAAGTAACAGCAACAGATAAATTCGATAAAAAGGATTGATTGGTTACCCTTCAGGTATTACCAATAACTGCCCGGTTCCGCAGAAACGGTCCGCAAGGACCATCAATCATTAGTCCGTTTAACAAAAGAACAAACATAGAAATGAATCGGAAAATTACTTTGTTAGAGATAAAATTAAATAGATCCATAGAAATACCTAACTAAAAAAATACTATCTGTTCGTACTTCTGCCGGCAGCATTCTCAAGTTACCAACGTCTATAATTCATACTCCAAGGTTCACTCATTTTATGAGGTGGGCTCATTGGTAGCCTAGTGTCGTGCCAGATTGTGACCAGATGGCCAGGCTGACAAACTGGTTGTAACCCGATAGGAGCCTATTCTAAGGAGCAGGACTCAATACTTGTGAGTTATGTATGACCTTTATATCTATTGTTGTTTGGTTAATACAAAACTTGATTTGTAACAATGGCGGACTGTCAGAAATTAATGATGTTGAATAATATTGTGCCAATTATGGTTTCTAGCATTAAATTGGTCACCTACGCTTGCGTTGAATAACTCTACATACACAATGAAAACGCAACATAGACCCATCGTCATATTATTATAATATCAGCAGGCAAAACAGCTGAGCATGGTTCTACTAAATCAGACATGCGTAATTTACGCCGCGTAAAATGAGTCGGCGTATTTTTTAAGAAGATACCGGACTCATTCTGCGTCGTATGGTACGAATCACGATATTGTATGAAACTGAACGTACCTAACTGAAATTGCGCGACTCTCATTGCACGGCATAAATCACACTCATCTAGCCTCAGCCTAATAGATCGAAAAAAAAGCGGTCGTAAATATTTCCACAATCACCATGCATGCAAACAAATGGGTGATTAACGAATCCAGAGCTTTATTCAAACGGTTTTCGCCCTTAACGACAAAAACACACAATTGCATGTTCTGATACATATTATAATGTTGAATAATCCAACTAAAGCTTTTAACATATTTCGTCCAACTAACCGACCACCCTGACTAAACACCGATAATATAACTTCGAAAATGGCTCTAAAAACTAAAACTATCGACAGTGGCGTCCACACTGTGACATGAGATAATTCCCGTGCCCAAACCGTGCCTGCCCCGTATACTGCCTGATTATGCAAATGACGCGATATCAGCTAACTGGATGTGTATAGGTATAGCAGACAGGCACAACTATAACATATTAGGGTGCCTTTACATTTCGTAGGGTTAATAGTCTAGTATAGGTGATGGAGTATCGAAATAATATGACTAGACCAATTTAAAAAAATAATTTACGTTGTTAATGTACAAAGTCTTAATGCTAGCCTACTGCTAAGAGGCTAGAGTGTTTACATTAAAAATAATAATAAAAAAACGGCACATATCCAATGTATCTGGTGAGCATGAAGTATTTGTTTGAATTGGTATTTTCAGTAATCTACCGCGCCCGTACATATCGGGTGTAAAAATACCCTTAACATAGCCGAGAGCCACGTATTCTTCCCATCATTACGAAGATTTTTTGGTATTGGGCCAGACCTGAGAACCGACTGGTTATGGAGATATTGAAGGTCAAAGACACAATATTTTTGTACGTTTTTCACGAAAACTAAGTTTAAATGTTATTACTAGACATTCTTCTATACAAACATTATCGACATTTTTTAAATGTAGGCCCAGTCTACTGCGCGTGCGCTTCCATTGCGCGCTACAATTAAAAGCTGTGCTTTAATACCAAAAAATAAAAGTCGTTTCCCAGCAATTATTTTTGCTGTATGTTACTTAGTTTTGTGTGCAGTATGCGTAGACTTCGGCTTCGTTAAGGCTATATTTACACCCGTTATACTACTGGAACTGCTGACACACATTTTCTATGCAACACCGCGCCTTCACGTGTCTGTCACCTAAACACACCCTTCCTCTACCAATGTAAACGCACCTCATGCTAATTCGATATGTAACATACCACGGGCTTAATCGGGAAATTATATATTAAATAGCCCGGTTTGTGGCTGGACGTAATTGGCGCAGAAATGGACAAGTGATAGTCCAGTTATGTGCGAACAAGCTAGCTGCTGCTTGAATCTTAAATGAGAGTCTCAATTTCAAAGTTTATATCCTGGGAACTTTATTTTGCAATTCTAAAGTAGTAAAACTTGCATATCAGACCATTTGCGGTACTACAGACACAAATAAACTCATATCTTTGCCAATGATAAGTAAGATCATCTGCAAAACATAGACAAGGTTTAGAATGCTAGGTACATTGTAATAAATATGGGCAAGAAATCCTACAACATTTATTTTATGTTCCTAGCACAGATACATATCGATTTTAGTACTTGCAATGTTAACGGTTTATAATATTTTCCCTTGAAATTCCTGAACGAGTTAACGCGGCTATTCATGATTGACCATTGCTCGATTGCCTAAAAAAAGGTTTTGGAAAAACACTCACCTAGTTCCATCATCATCATTTATAAGCCCATAACAGCAGTGATAACCTTGTGGTGTGACCATCGGACTGCCAAGTCATAGGTCTCGAGTTCAAACCCAAGGCGCGCACCCCTGCTTTTCGAATTCATGTGCGTATTGTATAATTATGACATGCTTAAAAACGGTGAAGGAAAACATCGTAAGGAAACCGGCATGCCTGAGAATTAATCTGGACGGCATGTGAAGCCAAGTCAGAGGCCCATGGGCGGCATAAACTCCGACACCAGGTTATAGTCACTAACCACCCGAAAAGAAGAAGCCCATAAATATCCATTCCTGAAAATAGATCTCTTCAAAACTGGCTGGTCTTTCCAACCTAACTTAGCTTTTTATTATGGCACGCTAAAATTCACACTATCATCATCATTTTTGAATAATATCACCAAAACGTTCGATGTTTGTTTTTCTAGGGCGTCCTCTAATCGCCGTTCACTCATTCTCTCAACACGACCAAACCAGCAAAGCATACTCTCATCTTAATTATTTAAGGTTATCTTACACAAGCTGATATTATAGTCAAAATTATGTCTCACACCAAGTGCTAGGAATACGTGTAATGTTGCTGAAGGCTTGCAACAGCTGTCAGTAATTTGCGGCGTACACGGCTTTACGCTACGACCTACGAACTACTACACGTAGCCTTAACGTGATTGTATTCGTTATTACTACTAACAACACTACAGTAACCGTGCGTTATTTAGACGTAATGTCAAGTGTAACGGTAAGCATAGTTGAACGACTTTAGTGTCCGGAGAAATAGTTAATTTTAGGTAGTCATAGGTCGCTGTTGTCATGTAAACAAATGACGTGTCGTCGTCCGTTTACGAGAACTGTCCGGTTCTTATGGCCAAAAACGAATGATTTTACTTACCAATGGTAGCATTTTTTATTGCTAAACGGGGCATATAAATGGGCTCGTTAGTCAATTTTACCTGTGATAGCTACTAACGTATGTGAAGGTCTACTATGTAAAGCTATGAGGTTTTTGCTTCATTACTGGTAAAGATACAAAAGTCTTAATTTTAGCCAACAAAGCTCGATAAATAATAGGAATCGGCCAATAATGTCGCGTCGCGCTACAAGTAAACACGACGTTTATGCGCGGTTCCTTTACCTACGGTTATCGGTTAAACAAACGACTAGTATTTTTGAAAAAAAAACAAACAATTAAATGATTAAATTGATTAAAACACAATGTTTAGCGTAGCGTAGCGGACCTTTCGTTCCGTTAATAGCGGGCATTGGTTAAATCCTTTGATGCTTATCAGTAACAGTTTGGCATTACCAACAAAACGATTAGTATTTTTTATATAGCAACCGGTTTTAGTGTATGTTCTATGTTAATATGAATCTACATTATTATGCTTATCGGATTTAATGCAAGCAAATTATTTTCCAAAAACATTAAGTATTTATATTCCGCTTCACAGAATTTCGTCGACAAACGAATAAAACATTTCCTCTCATCCATAGGTTTACTGACGAAATTCCGCCATTAATTAAATATTTATTTTAATAATTCCCAATTAAAATGCTGCATCCCGTAAATGCTGATTTTAATATAAATTCGTATTTCACATAACCGCTATGGTAAATGGTTGGTCGCGTCGAGTGATTCGATAATGCCGTCGTTACATGCAATGATGTTCTATTAAAAGGTTGTAATAATATGTGGCCGACTGCATGTTGGACATGAGTGTTGCCACTTCTAATAATTATTCTCGATTTGCGTACTATTTGTCTATACAAATATAAATAAAATTGTTTATTGATCAGCTGTGGATATTCCCTCAAGAACCCATGACAATAGTCAATCTGGTATTTATCTCTTGTAATTCAGAGGTGTTTCTGAGTTGAATTACAGCCAAGAGTCCCTCAAACAGTCAAACAATAAGAATACATCCTTCTGATTCCCTGAATCAACATTTTCGTTCTACGTTGTCTAATGAATAGCGGCCCGTCCCGGCTTCGCACGGGTGGAAATTTTTCCCGTTTTGCAACATTTTTCATTTATGCTCCGCTCCTATTGATTGAAGCGTGATGTTATATAGCCTATAACCTTCCTCGATAAATGGACTATCCAACACAAAAAGATTTTTTCAATTCCAACCAGTAGTTCCTGAGATTAGCGCGTTCAAACAAACAAACTCTTCAGCTTTATAATATTAGTATAGATTAATCCGTTTTCAAATTTGAACAAGCAGAAGAAGCAAACACAGCTTCATAGTCAAGGAATCAAAAAGCAATTCAAATAAGTGTGTCATCTCACATAACCCTTTCGGTATTAAAGTCGGCTGTCGCGTCTGATTGGTTAATTCGATCGTTATGGTGTAACGCGCGCCCGGCTGGCATACACACCGCCCGATTATGCAAATGTGCGGATAAGCGACCGGCTCGCGTCATGACTAGGGCCTCCATGACGAAGAGGCAGGTGGAAAAATGAACTGAAATATTTATTGGGATGGAAATTACTGTAATTAGTCGTTGAAATACAAATCGTCATAAAAGCAAAATTTAAAAAAAGAACATCATCTCTTAGAGTGAATTTCTTCACATAAAAATCTCTTATTCATGGAGTTTCTTGCCGGCTCTTCTCCATAAAACCTACCTTTTGGAACCGTGCACCTAGTTGTGACGTTTTAAAAGTGCCTGAAATCTGGTCTATTTGAAATAAAAAACTTTGACTTTGACTTATGAAAAAGAACCACGCACAAGGCTCAGTGTTCACAACCTGAAGCCAGGAAGCTATCGTACCAGGGCCGCAAAAGTATCGTACATGGATCAAAACTATCGTATCTATCAGGATAATGGCTATAATACATTAAAAATCATATGAAACGTGACAATAATATGTTGCAAACAGTGCTGCCAATAAAACATTTACGATAATTATCGTACGGTTCCGAACGCTGAAAAGGCTTAGTTTTTGACACTTTTCGCACTTATTTTTATTCATCAACAGTAATTTGTCTATACTCCTTTTTTTGTTAATTTTGCTACCGAAAAATTCACTTTACACGAGCTTAAAAATGTCCTTGCGTTAAAATCACAACATGCATGACACCATCTGCAGACCAGACATCCATTAAGATAGCCAGTAATCTAGTAATGATGTCCAAAACACGCTAACATTGTCAATGCGTCCAGAAGCCATCAAAATAATCATTTCGCACAATCCATTCTAAAAATAACAGTCATTAGATCTGGAAGATTATCCGCGAAGTTCGGAATCATATCTACAGTATCGCTAAGCACTTCGGAACAGCGCTGTCTCATCGTATCGGCGGCCGTACAATTCCCACTTTGCATTGAAAGCGGCTAGCTTGTTGCAGCTAGCCTGTTGTGGGATTAGGGCATTATAAATAGCAGTAACAATAGCATTAACTCGCCAGCCTCCGTGTTACGCCTAACCCTATTGTATTTTAAAGAGATAAAAGACTTGGTTTGTGGTTATCGATTAGAGTGGTTTGTTTTATGAAGAATATAAACGAATTAGTAAGTGGTATAATTGTTTAGGAATGGTTTGTGATCGGACAGACATTAAGCGGTTTTTTAGCAAATGATAAAGTGAGAGATAAGTCTCTACTTGTCCTATTGATAATTTTCAAAGAACATGCCACTCATTACAGCTGATCTTATGGAACGAATAATTTAATCCTTTCGGTAATTCTGACTAACGGTAAACAATTTGCAGTGGGAATGTAACCCATCTTACACCTATCGTAACTTACCCAACAAGCGCACTCTTCCAATGAAGTCAAACAAAAACATTCCCAAGTTGATCAGTAAAACAACATCGATGACTCTATGGTAATGAGGTCCATTGAGGTCCAAATAGGTAACATAATTATGCGCGGTCCGTCAGCCGGCTGTATGCGGCGCATCCACCTGACTGGTGCCGGCTATTCAAGTGACTGGACGTCGTCTAGGAGCGTGGTGTCAGGAGTAGGTGATGGCGGAGACAGGATGCAAGTACTGGAAAAAGTGATATTGGTCGGATGAGTGAAATAGACCATTTCCAACTGAATACCACAAAAGGTGACTTAAAGCAAAACTCTGGTAAACCCAGACTTAAAATAGACCCATCACTTTCTAATCTTTACATAGTATAAAACAAAGTTGCTCACGCTGTCTGTACGCTTAGTTCTCATAACTACGTAACGAATTTAAATGCAGTTTTCAGCAATTGATAGTGATTCAAGAGGAAGCTTTATATGCCCCCACATTAGTATCTACATTGCACCCGTGCGAAGCCGGGGCGGGTCGCTAGTGTCATATAACGAAAACAGATGAGGCTATTCTTAGACAATCTTTTATAGAAAGAGGAAGTAAGTACAACTATAGATTACTGGAAAATAGGTTTGTTGCGAACCAAGTTAAAGAACTCCTTTTTTCGAACAGGGGAAGGCCGGGGAGTATGGGATGCTTACAGCACAATAGAAGGGGCCTCCAGGGACGAAGTGATGTTTCCCCACTCCAGCGCGACCCAACCCCTGTAAGGCACGTCTCAGAGCAGATTTTTCTGTTCCCTCTACAAAGTTGAAGAACTGGTAACTGTTCGCTGCACTATTTAGAAATCTACTTCTTTGCTGTTGGCTTACTTCTATTAGTGTTGCAGCTGACCCAAGTGCAGTTGAACCTGCAACGAAAAAAAGTATAAAAATATACACTACTTTGACCTCTGTCACGCTATACGCTCCCAACTTGGACCATCCGGGAACATTTGAACGATTCCACGGTGGACAATACACGACAAACATTGAGCAATGTGTCACTTGTCACTCACAACCGGGAACTGAACGCTAAATTGTAATTCTAAACATACTCAGTTCATCTTACGAAGTGGAATATATCTCGGAATGTTACGATCAATAAGAATAACTGTATTTTACATATACTACGACGCAACTTTTATCGGCGTTTGTCAAATAGGAATGTGACTTATAAGTTATGTTTTACACAGATATTGCTGTAAACAATTGACGAAATATTAGGTCCCCACCTATGAAATTGGCGTTTTTTTCTCACAAATAGAGAACCTCGTCACTTCTATGATTTAAAATATTCATCAATTGCTTGATATTATATCGAATAATGACCATCATAGCCAACTACCAATAGTAAAAAAACCTTATTAGTTATAGTTTTCTAAACAAAAAAAATACCTTAATCATGACTCCTCTTTTTGTTAGCAGAAATGACCACTGTTTTTGTTTTAACTTAGTCAAAACTTATTTTTGTCGCATAATCTAAGTGGCATACGTTGTCTTAGTTTTTAAACATTAGTGCATAAAAGTTTTAAAACATTAGTGTTCATAGTTGATAAATAAATTAAGAAAATGTTAGTATGAAAAATGAAACTTCTTTAAAATTCTCCATACAAAACGCTGATTTCATAGGTGGGGACCTAATATTATTTGAACAATTTTTTTTTGCCTTTTCAATAGAACGAAAAAAGATTTCTGTTTAAACAAAACTAGATTGCTGTTTTCCTTTTTGGTTCACATTTTCTATGTAAATGTTCTAAAACGGTAAGTATAGGTATATTAGCTATTCTACCAATGCTTAGAAAAAGCCAAGGATAGAATAGATAGATTTACGTATCTCGATTCTCCAGATAATTATTCCGTAATGTACTTATTAGTTTCAATATATTCTCAAACTTTCTTCCTATTCGAGAGGAAGTCTAACATACGCATATAAATCTTAGCTGCAACGCTTTCACAGAACATTACTCTTAATAACTCTGAGTGTTATAACAAAAGCGATCCAGTATTCCGCGTGACGTTCCCACAATGTTAGATAGTGGCCATAAAACGAGCGACAAACTAAAAAAAACTAAAAGAAAAAGAAATAGGTACACACGCGCATAGCAGTTTTTATTGCAATATCTATTTTACCTCAGTCATAAGTCAAAGAATGTTTTAAAATGAGTGTATTCGTAAATCTTTTCAATTTGGTTTACAAACAGACTAAATCCATAAAAACTGTCCTATATCTGACTGTAAAAAAAAATCATTGTTGACATTACTTGCTCCAATTATAAATATGCATTGTCGTTTATCCAAGTTGATGGAATTGGGAAGGATGACTGCCTGTCATAATAAGCCGATTGCATCGCACACTAACACTGTTTTTATTGCCGCATTCCATACAAATAAATAAAATAAGCTTCGAAGGTAACCTCAGACCATTAATTATTAAATATTTTGGCACATTCCAGAACCATAATCACGTTCTGGTAAGCCAACCAGCTCAACTTCAAAGCGTCCGCGGTGGAGTCACCGCTGGCTTTGCAACCCATCCCCATTCTGACGTAATCCATGGTGTTAGCTATTAGAAACCACACTAATCTCTTGAACAGATTATTCAGTTACACCATACATTAATTATGTACTCTGACAAATGTTTAAGTGGTGACGAGTTACAGTTTTTGTGGTTTTTTGGGACCTTTTGAAACTTTACTGTGGTTAATTAGGACATGTATCATGCTTAAGCCCCGAAATCAGATGTTAAAAGGTTCGTTTAATATAATCCGCTTTTACCGTGGGTGGGGTAAAATTTGCATCTGAATTTAAAATTCGTAATTAATTTACTTGATTTCTTGTGCAAAAAAGTAATGAAATAATCCTAAATGATATACAACGGACTTTGGTTTATCTTAAATTAATTTCAATATTCACGTTAATGCGCCCACTATTAGCAAATTACAGTATTCAGTCGCGAATAAGGGCGAGTTGTCGACGTTATAAGATGATAATATCTGATACAGGTATATATTTAGCCAGAATAAATTAATTCGAACAAAACAATGTCGCTATGAGGCCCTGGCAGACATTACATGGTACCATTTACAGAAAATCAAATCAAATCATACCGTCAAAGTGAACGCTGCGCACACGCATACATTATTCAAAGGACGTCGCAACTAGTCCCGTATAATTACGACGTCGAATATATTACACAGAGCACTTTAAGAGCATCTCGTTAAATATATTATGTGCTATAAATAAGCACAAGTCGTTTGACAAATTGTACAAGAAAGTTAGGAGTCGGTGTTTTGTATTGTGTCAAAGGAAATTTTACAGTAAACTCAATTGTGAAATGGTTTTTCTTAAAGATTAGTTTTTGTTCCGATATGTCTGGACTGAAAAACCATTAAATACTGCCATTTTTTCAAGGAATAATACCATATTAGGTACTTGACTTATTCCCGGTTCCTATAAACAAAAACGGATCGTTTTGCTTACCAATGGTTGCATTTTATCCCAAACTTGACATATAAATAGATTCGTAAGCTAATTTTACTTGTGATACTTACTTCCTTATGGGAGGGTCTGCTATACAAAGCTCTGAGGTCTTTGCTGCATTATTGGTAAAGATACAAGAGTTAATTTTAACCAATAACTCTGTAAATTACAGGAATCGACTATTAAACTATTGTCAATAACTTTACAAACGTGTGCACAAATTTTTTTTACAAAATGCCTGTTGCAACATATTTATCTCTATACGACGTTTATTAATTTCCGATTGCTAACCATCCGGCTAATAAAATTAATTAGACTTGATCATAAAACCGATTAATTCCCATAATTGCTGTTAGGCTTTCTAAAATTAAACCGACATCAAACTTATCATCAAAGTATTAATAACACGCCTTATTAATCCAATTACCGTTAATTATAATAATTATTTAACGGTCGGTCAAAATAAATATTCATAAAATGTAAGTGATTGCTGAACCAATCGCGAATTGATGTTATGAAAATAATTAATCGAGTTTTAATTAAGTGTTTAAATTGAATTGTCTGTTTATGTGGGAGTGAGAAAGCTATAGTATATAAATATGGCGCTCGCTTATCGATGGATGGTCGTAAAAGTTTATTGATGAAAAAGCTTATTAAAAGGAAAGAGCTTTGGGCCAGTAATGTTGACCAACTCGTACCTATGTGCTAAAACCTTTGTCGTGGGAAAAGAAAAGTTTAATCTCTCACTATGCTCACTAATAGACTGATGGTAACTCACAATAGATTGTATCGCTTCTAACTTCAACGCAAACGAAGATATTCAATACTACACCAATTCGCACTAAGCGCTTCCAAACATCCTTCTTAATGCGCACTGCAAAAGAGTGGAACTCTAACTTTGAAGAGATTCAGGTTGAACGCGTTCGGGAACACAGACGCAGGTAGTGAGTCCCACTCTTTTGCAGTGCGCATTATGAAGGATGTTTGGAAGCGCTTAGTGCGAATTGGTGTAGTATTGAATGTCTTCGTTATACGATGGATCGTAGACTTTGTCTCTGTCTCCTCTGACCTAGACTAGAGTCAAGAGCAAACCCATTTCATATAAAATAAAAAAACTAGTATATTTAATCTCTTTGAACGCAAAGTTGATAGATATGCTAAAATAATTTAGACGTCTGGCTTTAATTGCACAAAAATATTACCAAACATTTACCCTATTCTAGCCGTTTTGGTGTTCGTTCAACTGAGTTCGATTACTTTAAATACTAGTCTAGGTTACTCCCCAAAACGTGTGGGCGAAATAGTCGTGAGAGCGATCCATGGGCGCCCAGCGGTTATCAGTAAACATTCTCACCTTGTTACACACTTAAACGCCTACACAACAACGCCTATTCTCGCTTATCACAACGACAAAAATAAAATTGTTATAGATAAGGTAAATAACCTTACTCGTTTATCCGCTCCATATCTGTATGTTTATCTGTCTATTTGATGTTTATTAGATGTTACATCCTTACATAGATTAACCAGAGTATCTTGATACGACTAACGTCCCGCTTGCTTCGTTTGGTAGTTAAAATAACGAGGGTATAAGGGGTCTCGGTAGAATTGTTGAGATTTACGTGTGGTCGTAATCTTTCATAAACATTATGACGTTTTATTGGTTTCTGTGTGGTTGTTATTTACTTTTACGTAATAAAGACGTAGGTGTCGCTTTTAATTTATTGTGGATCAAATTACTTACCTACTTAAATGTAACAATGTATTCAGACCAATTTTTTTGGGTAATTTTCGGTATGAGTAATGGGACTTTCAAGAATGTTGACCTGCGGTTCATTTTGTAAACAAAAATCTTTAAATACTTACCTATACCTACATACGAGATGATGAAATTCTTACGAAAAGCAATAAGTATGTAAGGAATTATCGAAAGTATTTTAACTGCCGTAAGAATGAACGTTCATAACAAGAAAATTATGTACATATTTCTAAGCATTAAAACTATAAGTAATTCTAAACCGATCATAAAAGGTCTACGACAGCATAACGACAGACATTTCCAAATAACAAAGACTTAGGCAACGAAAGGCTCTTTTACGAAACCACAGCATGTACGCAAATCAGCAGGTGAATTGGACACAGGTTTTTCTATAAATACCACTGATTCCTTTCACTCTGTGCCGCCCACGTGGCCAGGCGGCGCCTAACTCCGTGGGTGCGACAATCCCTACGATATGCTACGAATGTCGAATCCTAGATAAAGCCTGACTTGTAATTAAACTGGACAACGATTGTGATTTATAGTGTTAGGTGCGCTCGTGATTTCGTGATGCGAACTTTGGAATATATAGACGAGTTTAGCGCTAAGTGTGTCGTCGGCTTTATTTGTTGCTGATTTATTGACTGTATACTGTTTTAACTGTGCGTACAATATTGTTTAAGATACCTAAGCTTTTTGTGATTACAGTGTAGTTACTAAGAAATGGTCTTCCTCATTAATCTGGCGGAATCTGAAGGGGTTTTTAAGGGATGTCTTTTGTAACATTGACGATAAAAAAAAACTAAGTAGTTCTAGTCTAGTTTGAATAAATGAGAATTGAAGTTTGGCCACTTGTCATAGCCGATAGTGAAGATATAAAAAATCCACATTTCGCGATTACTTGAAAATCTGAATATTACTCATTGTTCTATGAGTCAGATGAAGTCGAATATCTCATCAATCTAACCTCATCCACTAGACAGAAACATCAATTTATATAAAGTGCTGTTTACTTACATAGGTATTACAGATTTCCTCTTGTGGGTACAAAGTTTATAAAATTTATTTTCTCTTTGAATCTGGCCTAGTTTCGTGAACACATAATCATTTATTTATACAAGAATTGGGAATACAACGTAAAAGAAATAGCTGACGTACATAAAACATTTCACTGTGTGTTTGTATTGTATCATAATTTATTTAAAAAAGTTTAAACAAACTCAAAAGAAAGATTTATACGTTTTTGAAATTATATGTGTAATAAATATTTTCATAATATATCCGAGGTTAGTTAAAATAGGGTTTATTGCCTGTCTCCAGTGTAGGTCAGGGCTTCGGTGGGGCTTCGCCCACGATAGCACCGGCGCCCCGCCTTCGTCAAATATTCCTTTGATTTACACAAATCAACATAAACGCATAATCCTGGCTATAACACAACTAAACTTCAGTTTAGTGAGGCCAGTTGCCCATACAAGGTGTTAGGAAAAAATCCAGTACCTAGTAATGTTGGACATTAAACTAAGATTAAGATTAAACGCCTACCATGTCAATATATGAGGTCAATATGTGATATAAAACTTGCAAATTACTTCGAGATATAAAATTGACATACTTTTCTCAATATACACGTAACTGGAAAAGCTAAGCAACCGCAACACAATAACTAAGTATCACTTTCCTCAGCCACAAATTCTGGACCAAATAACCAGAACGTGTTGTCTACAGAACTTAAAACATGGCTGTCGCATCCGACATTTTACGAGCAATTAACTTTATTTTAGTGCATCGAGGCGTCTGTCTTTATAGACCTTATTAGCTGCCAACCTCCTTGCCACACTGGCTTTTATTTCTAACAATCTCCCTTTATATGGGCGCTGGTAATATGAGCTATTGTAAAATGAAATCGTGAGTTACGGTGAACAAATATGGCAAACCAGTTGCGTAAGTATGGGAAAACTGGAAAGCCATAACTTTATGTCTCAATTTTTGCGCAAATGGGCTGATGCTGACTAAAACCAACTGTTTGGGTTGATTAGAAATTGCGGATTAGCTTAGGTATAGCTTTCAGTAATTGCTTGCACATTGCTTCTGATATATCTGGTATATATGTATGTATTGCTTATGTATGGAAGTGAATGTTGGTCGTGGCAGAAGAGGCATGAAAGTAGAATAAATGCCGTGGAAATGCGTTCCTTGCGAAGTATGTGCGGTGTAACTTTGAATGATAGATTGAGAAATGAAGAGATTAGACAAAGTTGCGGTTTAAAAGATGATGTAGTGACAAAAATTGAAAGGAGTATGCTTAGGTGGTTTGGCCATGTTGAGAGAATGAGTGAACGGCGATTAACAAAAGAAATTTATAAGGCGGATGTTAATGGGAACGCCGGTAGAGGACGTCCTAGAAGGACATACATCGATGTTATTGGTGATGTTCTTCACAAAGGTCAGGTGCGTAGTACTCTCAACCGGCGTGCGTGTATGACAAGATGTATGAATGTGGATGAAGCGAAAGGGGTATGTAAGAGTCGTAGCATGTGGCGTTCTATAGTTTCTGCCTACCCCCATGGGAAAAAGGCGTGAGTTTATGTATGTATGTATATGTATGGTTTATGTGTTTTCTGTTTTGAGATTAAAAGAAAATCTAACTATACAGTAAATACTGCTGAAATGTCTTGACCGCCCTGAACTTCGTACAGGTAGTTGCACAATCGATTTTATAGGAACAAAATTACATTTAATTATCTACCAATTAACTAACATCATCTTAGAATCGGCCATTTTTTTAAGTAGTTTATTTTATAGTTTTTACAGTACATAACTATTTCCTTCCTAAGTATATATGCGTGAAATTTCGGAGAGCCCATGTTCAGGTCAGTCTAGATAAATCGACCTTACAATACGTATCAAATACATACAACAGAATCTTGTAGGGGTGAATCTATCATTACAGTTATAGCTAATATCAGTATGTCAGTATTGGGAGCATGGTAAATAGAGTAAATTAAACCAACATACTTAGACTCTCCACCACTGAGAGTACTTTTAATTAGGTTAGTGATTATTTACAGAAGCTAGTTCACAATATATCACAATATAATAATTTACACAAGATCAGAAAATAAGGACAAGCAAACCAGATATAAAAGGTCAGACTTCTTCGGCTGTTCGTCATGGAATCCTCTGCTTCGTCGAATGACCACTGTTTTTATAACTTCGGGTACGTTGATTAATCTTGACGGTTCTTCTTTAATTAATCCTATGTCAACATTGTCCAATGTTACCAGTTGCCTATAACATACATGTGCGTAGTGTAAAACCATGTAGGATAGCTGCGCATATTGCCATCATATTAATATAATTGTATAATTAAATTAGTTATGAGCTAATCGTGTATAATTCGCACTGAGTGGCCATTTCCCCTTGTTTAACAACACGGAAAGATGCAATATAATAAGCTGGTTAAGTGTACGTTTGCCGACTTGCCGGCCGAACCATTTCACTCAATCAACATTTACGATTAGAAGCAGAACTAATCTACCTATATTTAGCAATAAATTGTATGGGTTTCTGCCAAGTTAGAGAGGAAATATGGCACGTTAGTGAAGGAAGGGGAAGGATTGAAGGAAGGTCAATATACCTAGAAGGTGGGCGGGTAAGTGACCTGTCACACCTTACAGAGAGGCTCGGGCACACCTGTCCAGGCGTATTGAAACGTGTGGTTATGGAAACTGTGCAGCCAGAGTACGTTACACTAATCCCATTCGCCGCTATGTTGGTACTACTGGGTTCGTCTTCTAAACGGGCTCTGAAACAGCCATCCCTGATAGCTTTCTTTATACCCAGTTCCTATATCTAAAAACAAATCGTTTTACTTACCGAAGGAAGTTTTTTATTGCCAAACTGAGCATATAAATAGTCTTGTAGGTAAGCAAATTTTACCTTTGATATCTATGTACGTATCAAAGGGTCTACTGAGCAAAATTATGGGGTCTTTGCTTTATTATTGGTAAAGGTACAAGAGTCTTAATATTACCAATACCGTTCGGTAAATTACATGAATTGGCCATTAGTGAAACACACTCTAGTAACTTTCGGGTTAGTAGTTTCTCAAGAACTCCGGTAAAATAGTGTGCGACCACCTTTAAATTGACGGTCCCTACGTATACTATCAACTCAACAAACTACAAAATCTCGGTTTTTATTTTATCTGCTTAAAATGTGTGAAATTATGTTATCTTAAAGGTTATACAATAATAAATTGTTATGGGACCAAATGGCAACTATTCCGTATCAAACTAAAGAAGAATCACGTAAATCGGATCATAAATCTCAGCGTAATCGGTGTACATACATAATAAAATAAAAACTGAGATTTTGTAGTTTCGATAGTATACGTAGGGACCGTCGAAATGTGTGACACGTTCCTAGAATAGTTATGTCCATCTTTTTTCATTGCAACCGTTGATCCAATATTTGCTACATCAAATACTTAATTCCAACACACGAGTATCCGTTAATTGAAATTCTGTCCACCCCTTTAGGAAATAAACGTGAAACAGCTTACATTAACGCCTAATATTTTAGTCAAGTGGAATCCAGCAATGCAGCGTGTAATTACCTAATTCTACGAGATGTACGTGTATGCATGATGTTAAGTTGGTAGTCAGTCAAGTAATCAACGGGCTAGTATTAGCGGCTAATAGAAGCCGATTTATAGGCATGCCTCGCGAGACACTGAAGAGAGCCTGTTACGCGGAACGCTAAATAGACAAAGATTAGAAAATTAGATAGATAATAAGACGTGTATATTGTTTTGAATGAGTAACATTACAAGTTCTCTACTAGATTTATGGATTCTGATTCTGAATTACCTAAAGCAGGCCTATGCACAGAATACGGCTCGCGGGCCGCATGCGGCCTTCGTGAATATACGTGCGGCCCGCCCGCGAATTAAACTCTTAGTGCTTGGCCAGAGTGGCAGCGCGGTGCGGAGAGCGGCGCGGGTGCGGGAACGCGCGCGATTTGCCTGTCCGCAATGGAGTGCGGCGTCATTCTGAGCGTTGTCGTATCCAGCGTTTGTCAAAATATCATATGGATGAAAAAGACTTATTTTTACTGGAAAATTCTTACTAAAAAACGATGTTTCGACATCCGCAGTGCTTGAATAGCACTTATTAATTCTTCAACATTTAATTTTGAAGACGCCATCACAACAACGCGCGTGGTCAGCTCGAACTAGTTTGAGATCCCCCGCTCCCGCGCGGGTTGTCGCTTGCCGCCCGCGCTCTCACTGCGGCCACTTGTATGAACGACCTATGGCGTGAGCTACCCGCGCGCTCCCCGCGCAAAGTAGCCCGCGCCGCTTCCCGCGCCCGCGTGCCCACTATGGACACTCAAATAAACTTCTTATGTTTGAACTCGCCGCACCGCGCCCGCCCCGCGCCCGCATTTGCAGTCTGGCCAAAGGCTTATGCGTTCATATGAAAATACTTCAATATTTTAACAATAGGGGCCAACTTAAGATGACTGAATAAATGTTTTTTGTTTTTTTAAATGTCCGAATATAGTTTTGACGAGCTAACATGTATCGTTTTGCTTACCAATGGTAGCACTTCTCGCCAAACTGGGCAGATAAATACACTCGTAAGATAGTTTTACCTGTGATATCGACTAGCGTATGGGACCTACTACGCGAAGCTATGAGATCTTTATTTTCATTATTGGTAAAGATACAAGAGTCAATAATCGCCATAGAAGTGTGAAGAATTTTGTATAAGTACCTACATTAGTTACTTTAATTATAATCTCTCAGAATCAGATCTGCAAAGATAATTAATTCAGAGGAGTGGATTATGATACCGTGACATTTAAGAAGTCCTCTCAATCTTTGTTTATTGTTAAAAAATACCGCTATCAACTGATAATATCTTTCTTTAAAAATGCAAATATATTATGAATTCGTGTTTAATCCGCCGAACTTAATAAGCGAGATTACGCACATAAGATTAATAGTGCATCATCGAGACTTAATACATAATTAATGTTCGATATAATTAGCATATGGTCGTTACTTACGTAGATATAATGCGGAGAAATGTCAAAAATTATAATTTTATTAAAAATTCTCCATTTTTGCAAATTTTGCGAATACCTCGCGTATCTTAGCGATCTAATCTATGATCGAGTGCGAAGTCTGCGTGCGGCGCTTGCGCAAGCGCGTCTCAGTGGCGCCGTCTACCGTGATCTATTGGCGCCGGCAACCGCCCGCCTCATTATACTCTTATCGCCTCAATGCAAATCCAACAACATTTTAATCTTAGAAAAGTCCGTTTTCGTGTAAATACTCCGCGTATTTTAAAGGCTCGGGCGGAGTGTGGGCGGCAAGGATTGTGAAATTCTGTACGCTTTTTCCTTTGCGCGTGGGCAGCTAATTATACGTCTGAATATAAATTTATGTTGGATAATATCGTCGAAATTAATGGTGTACTGTTTGTGTATTCTAGCTTGATAAGACGACAAAAATTCTCAACATAGCCGTAGATGTATGGTTACTTTGATCCACTTTATTTTGTACGTTTACCACATTTTGAGCCATTAAGATTTTTATCGTCATGCTTATTAAATCTGTATTTCTTTGTTTTCAGGTAAGTACGAGACTTTTCACACCTACTCATATTCGCAGGTAACAAACAGTTATCTTGATGTGGAACGCAGCAAAATACCTACGATGTTAATATTAAGCTCGCCGCTACAACCTCCCACAGTTTCAATAGGGCCCTTTCGTCTTCTTTATAAAGGAGTATATCACGGGGGTACTCGGTATCGAAACTTGCAAACACAAAATCTCTTAACTAGCTCCAATCTTCTCTACCTAAAAACCTATAAATGAATAAATAAAACCACAGTAAAACTATATAATATATGTTCACGACACGATACCTGTGTACACAGGATTCAATTTAATAATTCAGACATAGGCAGGGGTACTATGAACCCATAAAAGCAATTCTAAAACTCGCACTTGACTCGTAAAATCGAAACGGAACGAGGAAAAGCGTTTACATGCCGTTCTGGGAACCGTACATGCGATCCAAAAGGTTAAATTAAGGAGAACGTGCATTGTGCCAGTGTAAAATTGCAAAAATGAGGCGCTTGTAAAGTTACAGGGGAATGATGAGACGACAGGGAATGGAACAAGTGGTAGGGGGCTGAAAATATTTGTTTGAAGGAAGTCAACGTGTTGATATTGAAGAAATTAAATTATGTAGGGACTATGGCCTAAACCCTTGTCATTCTGAGAAGAGGCCTGTGCCCTGCAGTGGGACAGTAATGGGCTGATTATGTTAGGAACTAGGGCCCTACTGTTAAAGCGCTGATTGGCGATCAAGCTATTGTCGTGAGTCTAGTTCTAGAACAAGCTTTTCTAGTATGGCTGAAAAGGTCCAGTGCCATAAATGTTTACCAACCTGTTATCAACTGAGGAGGACCAACACAGACATCCATACATTTTATGTTAACCCGAAATTATAAAAGAAACATTACTCAAAAAAATACTTTCCTTCTTTCTCACAGTACGGTTCGCCTTTAAAAATATTGTTATCCCCGCAACGAATGTGTAGGTGTTCTCTAATAAGGGCCGAGCCGCCCCGTCTGATTGCTAACTTCGTCGTATTTTATTTTCTCTTTTAGTATTTCATACTGCATTTCATTTTGTTGCGATACCTCTTAAAGTTTTGCTTTTATATTTACGTGAAAAGAGTATAATTATTTGAAAACGGATTTTTTATTAGCTACTTTCTTGTAATTGCAAATTTTTATAAGTGATGATGAATGATGATGCTCTTTGCTCTTAATAGTTTAGAAATAGGTTATTATTTTCCCCATTAAGTTCCATGTCGTATCAGCCATCAAAATGATTCCAAATTAGCCCGAAATCCACGGCTTAATATGGACTCAGTGCACTTTACACGGAACGATCCTATCTGACAGATTGTTTAGCATTAATCTACTAACAGACAATAGCCTTATATGATCAATAACGATGTATGTAAGGTTAACCATGCATTCAGGCTTTGTTCGCTTCCAAAGGAACATATTATTATTATGCGTATACGCAGATATAGTTAAATTCGCCAAGATTTCCGAGAAACGTTCATAGTGAATTGCGTGGGAGGCGTGTGTGGGTACATAGGTTTTGTATTTTCAATATTTACGACGTTTTTACGCTTGTCAGATTAAGTTCGTGGAACATTTCCCGTGACTAACATAAAATGTTCGTATATTATTATTTTACAACCAAGTTGTTGCGAATTTGAACTAAAGTAGGTGTTTAAAGTTCGCGGTTTAGAGAAACTGATATTGATCTGCCCCAAAGGCATTCTATATTAGTTAAAATATGAAACCCCAATAGGTCACAGTTATTATAAATATTAACTTGAAACTTTTGAACAAAATATTGTGATTTTACTTAGACCCCTCGGGTATCTTCTGTTTCAAAACCGTACTTATAGCCCCTAAAAGCAAGATTCGTTTGTGAAACTAACTTTGGGCGCGATCCAAACAGAATGAGGTGTCCTGAAATAGGAAAATTAAATTATTCATCAAGATATACCTACAATCCTCAGATGTTACATAAACCTTCATTTAAATCTACATTCATTTCATTCCCCCGCGTCCATCTAAATGCTACATTCCGCCGAAATTTCAAATCCTTTTCAATCTAGCCTCGATACACAACAAATATTTCCTGTCTCGCTTATTAAACGTACGATAGAGGGAGAGGTGTGTATTATAGAGGCCGCGTTAGAAGCAATCCCCATGGAAAATCAACAAGAGAGCGTAAACAGGGGAGGGACCATTCTTTTTCTCTGTATAAATTATTCAGGATCCCCCGACCGCTTGTTTGGACGACGATTTCATCAGCTGACTTACCCGCTTTGTATTCACGCTGTACGTATAAAAACGCTTTTTATATTATGCGAAGCTGGCTGAATGATATTTTTTCTCGTTTTCAAATGGAAAATTAAGGGTTAACTTTCACGTCGCTTTATTTTCCGCAAAAGTGCTTCAGTTAAGGACCTAGGGTGTTGATTAGGTATTTGTTTTAAGAGCATATTGAGTGTATAAAACTACTACAGAATATGTATGTTGTTAAACTTAATTTACAATATTAATCAGCTACAATCAGGTTATCGATAACTGGCTTCCATATCCTACTGAAGGAGAAAATCACTTCACGCTCTTGTCATACAATCACAACTAGGCTGAATGACGAGTTCCTTATTTAAAAAAATATCTCGACCAATACCAACTTTCCCGCCAAATGAGAAATGTGTTCAGTGGTTCAAATAAATGTGTGTCTCTTATCAACATTCACACGGAAAGCAAAGCTGAATTAACTTGGCAACGGGTTTTTATTTAAGTATGATGATCGATTCTTAACGTTATCGTGGTATTTGCAAAAAAAACTGTTTGCTCTCTTGATAGAGCGGTGTTATTTGTTTTACTCTTGGTCGGAATTCGTGTCACTGTGTTTTATTGGTCAGCGTACCTACTTTAAAATTATGTATTAAAAATTCTAAATAAATGTTTTGTAAAAAAAGTAGGTACTTTCACACTGTTTTCCGCGATGAGGGTGTTTAAACACCATTTATTAAAAATGTGTATCGGTTCTAAGGCCCATATCGATGCTCGGCTGTGAAAACCTCGTAAATAAAATTTTCATCAAAAGCGTTTTATTTGTTCTCTAGATTGATAAACTCGGCATACACGTACTAGTTCAACAAAATTTCTAAGCTATCTATGATGTACGATGACAAACTTGTATTAGGTAACAGTTGATAGGCCATTTTTGCAGGGGACTGTTATTTCTATCTCTTTTATTGAAAAATTTGTATTTTACACATACGTGGTTTTCACTGCCGATCGACGATATTAATAAATAGCTTTCATTTGAGACATCTACCAAAAGCAGTTACCAGAAAGTAGAATTCCACATATTTGAAAAGCTTTTTTTTTATTCATACTAAGTCTTATCCAAACGACATTTAAGAGGGATCTCTTAAACAGCTGTTTATTAATACGGCCCTACAGTGTGCTCCATAAATTATCATTTCTCAGATCTATCGATGAACAGTTTTTTTTTCTATTTTGATAGGTCAATAACCCAAACCTAAAGTTATGAAATTTACCTACAGTAATGTTCAACATACAGTAATGTCTCAAACATTTTTTTACGTAAGTACATACAATAAATTGGTGTGAAAGAGTCAAAAGTAGTAATAACATTTTTTTATTTGGAAACCTACCTTGAGTTTTGAAACTGAATGTAAATTAATATCAAAATTATTATAAAAATAACGATATATATTTAGCAATGTCACTTCTTATAATAACAGTATTTCATTCGTTTTGGAATAGTCATCTAAAAACCAAATATTTATAATTTATACTTACGACTGTGTAAGAAATTATCATTATTTCACCGTTGTTTTTTATGTGATGTTGCCGCCTAGAGAAACGTGGAAAATATAAATTTATTTACATAAAAATGATGAAAAACACGCATGAAATATTGTTTTGTATTCTTATAAAATATGGAAAGGAAATTTCTAATTAGTGAAGTGATATTCATCATTATGTCATTCCCAAGAAGTCTACTTATTATAGGAGTAAGTATAAGTAGCTTACAGTGTAAATAAAGTGAAGATATATAGGTAAGCAAAGTATCATAAACATTAATTTGTGAAATGTTTCACTACATAGAGCGCAAACATCACAATAATTTACAAATAGAACGTTGTTTATCACAATTTAATTAAATTGTACAAGTTGACAAACATAAATTCATCCATGATGTCAATGTCACCGAGTTCATTTAGACAGAAACTCACATTTAAAATCTTATTACTACGTTTGCGACCGAGAGAGATCTATTCACAATCTCATTCCCCTGCCATGTCTCTCAAATTACGCCGAGGGAATAGCACCATCGCTTTGTGAATTATCCTTTCAGCGAATAAATTATTAAGTAAAATAAATTGGTGTTTCTAATAATCTATTCTGCTTTATGAAGTGAAAATCTGAGAGATTGGAAGATTTTGTAGGAGTGTCATTCCCCTGGTCCGCCTTTTTTTCAATTTAATTTTATTTGCAAAGAGACCATTCGGACAACGCTTCTAGAGAATCCCTTATTTTTTTGCTATTACAAGATCTCACGAAATTCTCACTGCAGACAAAGAATCTCAAAACAGTCTTATCGTTTTGTTTATAAATAAATATCGTAAAAAATATATTTGACGTCGTTCAAAATTGGTCACAAAATATAAAAGTTAGATTTCTTTATTTATTTAATAAAACGAAACAGACATTGTGAAACAGAAATGAAATGCTTTCTTTAAAGCAGAAAAAAAACCCTGCGAAAAGAAAGTTAGTCACTTCCCGCCACAAAAGCTAGACATCGAGTTTCCACAGTACAGTTATACAAGTGCAGAACATCCAAAAGTTAATTTCGTCGAAATGAAAGTGGCGACTGTACAAAGGCTGGCGCGTGTAATTTTTCTTTCATTACATGTCAAAACGGGACTCCCTCTCAGTCCTCTGACGAAGTAATATTTCACGAAGCACTCTCCCTTTCCGACGCTTTTGTGCTTAGCGACAGTTACTATAAATAAGGTTTAATTTAAAGAAAACTTTTTCTTTTAATTTAGAACAATACCTTGTGTGATGATGCTATTTAAAGTCACTTTAGACAGCCGACGCTCCTTCTTTTTCAGTATTTTTAGTCTCACACGCTTATTTTTGATTCGAGTGAATACTAAACCTCTTTTAACCGACTTCTTCGTATCTAGGAATAGAACAATGCAGGTCTAAACATTAATAATTTATATTCTGGTTCTAATTTATTAGCAATGCATGCGTTGAATTAATGATCATTTAAACACTTCCTATCGTACGTTATTGCTTGGTGGGATGGCATTGAGTGATGTTATTGCACTTTCCTTTAGAATGAATACCAGCTGAAGTCCTGTTCAACCTTTGAACGAGAAATAGCGTGAAGTAAACTGAAGTCGTACAAATACCTGTCCACAAGAGCGGTCAAGGGTCAAAAGTTTCAATTTAGCGCCGTCATCGTATCGCACACTGCATTGTTTCTCAAAAATTTAATTTCCGTATACACAGCTTGGATTAGCTGGCCGTCGTGTTCCAAGCGTGTTGCTACCATCGATTGGACACGAGCCAAGCGATCTGTCACACCGATCCCTGTGGCTAATGTCGCTATACGTTTTGCTAACTGACATGTTGCGATTAGGATCTCATCTCGGAATTTAATTAAATCATTATTATTTAATCATTGACGATTGCTCGCTCTGTGTGGGCTACTGAGGACAGGATATACCTAATTAATATTATTTCAAGTAGCTATGATTAAAATGCTAAAATATGCTTTTCAGGCGGTAGTCTTTATTATTTTACATTTAGATTAGGATACCAAGCATTTAGGACCTCGGACTCAAGTTTTATCTTCTAATGTTTATTGTCGCCTTTACTTAGTCCAGTCAATTCCGATTTTTAATCCAATTAACCTTTATATTTATAGCGCATGGGACAAATACAAATACGATTTTATTAACTAAGTCAACTTGTTACGTCAGCCGTTTATATTGCAGGATGTGGAATGGATTTCCAAGTCGCGAAGCTGATATTTATCGTTATATTTATGCAGGAGTATAGAGAATTATTGTTAATGCACACTATAATTATTTCCATATATATCTGATTGACAATAAACTATGTGGTACTAAAAGGTCAGCTCTCTCCGTTAGATGCTGTGATATTGACTACGACATCGTTTGACACTGCGTTCATGATGTGAGAACTGACGATATCGAATATATCGATAGATTTATGGGAGACTATTAAGAGGAGACGTTTTTGCAGGATATGCACTGAGCAAGATGTTTTAGATTGACGACACGTTTGGTGCAGTGGCTGAGCGATTGGCTTCTACGCTACGAGTCGAGGGTTCGATTCCCGCACGGAACAAATATTTATTTATATGGCCTACAGATAGTTGTTTCGGGTCCGGGTGTTTGTGCATGTGAAGATTTGTGTCTGTAAAACGCACCCTCGATACTGGAGAAATCCTAGTGTGGGGCAACGTTTTTTTTTTTAAGAAAGAAAGAAAGAATGTAGGGCTGGTTTGACAGGCTAGTGTAATATCGCACTCTGAGAATGAAAGTGCCTCAATCCAAAAATTGGGTAATTCGGGTTAAATACATGACATACTGCAATTGATTTTTTTAAACAGCTTTTTATTTCGAAATGTAATGATAATTATGATTAAACGGAAACACCTTTACATACAAACATATTTCTTTTATTCACAAAAAACGTAAATTTTGGATTGAGTCACTTTCGTTCTCACCGTGCGGTATAATTATGGCACCTTTACTGGGGAACCACGCCCACTCTTTCAACCAGGCACTAAAAATCAGGTAGTCTAATAAACGCTTACACCCTTACTTATAAACGATGATTAAACGTTATTTAAGTAAAATGGCTGTTAAGTCTATTGCCGTCTCTATTCATTGGCATAGAAATGACAAGGACTGGTATAATTTAAATTAGTGTTTAATGACAAGTTTTATAAATACGGCCGTATACAGGTGTAAACGAAATCATATAATTCCTTCAAACCTCGTGATGTACTGCTGACATAGATTAACTCTGAACTGAATACTTTTGGATTTAATAAAAAAAATATTAGGCACAAATAGTAAACATGTGTTCTTAACGTGAGGCATTTTAGCGCCCCGAGTTAAATGACCGCGCGGCGAGAGATAGCCGTGCAATACGCTCGGGGTGCTAAGATGCCTCACGTTAACAACACATGTTTACGATTTGTAATTTTTTTTATTAAATCAAAAGTATCCCGTTCAGAGTTAATCTATGTCAGCAGTACATCACAAGATTTGAAGGAATTAAATGATTTCGTTTACACCCTGTAGAGTTATCCGCAGTTTACTGTAGGTTATCATGCTCTCCTATGAGTCGTAAATGTCCAAGAAGCGAAAATGGAATATAAGGATAATAGCAGGTATGAATATATGGATCAAGTTACGTTATTTTTATAGGAATAATATTGTATGTCACCTCCTTATCATCGCGCTAGTTGTAAAAGCGAGGGAAACTCGTTATTGTTGTACGTAGGCGATGGCCTGCCAGCTTTCTCTAGTTATGCGCTGTTACTCAACGGAACCTGATGTATTGTATAAAATGTTCACTGTTCTCATTGCGGCTTCAAATTGTAACGGAAAATCACTTCGACAAAATGTATTATTCCGAATCGACGATAATGTTCACTGTTGATTCCAGAACACATTTGAATTTAGAATTGTTCCCTTATTTATGTTTTTGTTTATCTCTGACGGTTTTTAGAACACATTTTTTTATGCTTTGCTTATTCGATGTATTATTTATTTCGTTTAAAAAAAAAACAAACTTAATATCGTCGCCATGCAGTAAAAACCTCGTAATTGCAACAAACGTAATTTTACAAAGGATATAAAAACTGTCTGGTGAATAAAAATGTATGAAAGGTAAATGTAAGTTCTTTTTTTTATCTATTCATTAATCTATTTCTTCGTAGAGCTGTGCACGTCCGTTCTAAATATGCATTACGAAGCTATACACCCAACAAATAAATAACAAAAAAAAACAATGAATTTGTGCTTTACGAGGTTTTCACTGCACAGCGACGATATAGACTATGATCTAATTCTGACATCATGGACATACAACAAGCCTTAGTTTTTAAAATTAATAAAATTACTCAATGATCTACTTTTTCTACAAGGACATCGAAACTAACCCGATTATTTTATACTATCGTCCTACTTACTGCTTTATATTTGTGCTAGTTTTGAAATAAATCGGTTGTTAGGATAATTAATTAAACCACGATACGTTAGCGGTGGGCTGAGCCGCAAAATGTTGCCATCGGTAAATAAGTTTCGTATATAATATTACAGCTAAACGATTTTACTGCTTCCTGATTACGATAAGTTATGTTATAAATAGACTAAACACATTTACCTAGTTAATGGTCATTCATTAATTGACATACTCTATAAGGACGGTTAGAAGGAGGAAGGTTGTCGTGAATTAATATATCATTAATCTATTGTCACGGATAGTCAGAAAACCTTATTGCCTGACAACCAATGTCCCTTAGGATACCGGAATGATTATAGTAAGACTGGAAGCCCAAAATAAAAATAAAAAGGGTTTTCAAACTAACGCTATGATATTTCGCGCTCTAAAAAGCTTTAAAAATGTAATGTCTCTTTTCTCTTCCTAAACAGTAGGTACCTAGATACAGGGAAAACTATTTTCTTTAAAGTTCAACCCTAGATGAAAACACTTTTACTACCTACTTAAGTAACCAGGGTCGTGTAAGCATCGGATACTCATTGCACCGCACCTATTGTACCTAATTAGTAATCAGAATTACTATCGCCAAGTTATTTGCGTAACTATTACCACTATAATACCGCCTATCGGTACTGTCTCTGTTCTAATTAGAACATACAAATCATATCGGATCGTATCTGACCTCTGCTGACCTCCGTGACGCCTCCGCAAACTAATTCAAACTAGCTTCGCAATCGGTTCCGTCTGTTTGATCATGTTTGAAATGTCATTTGTACAGCAATGAGCTTTCAAAGTACATAATTGGCTTTTGTTTATATTATGTAGTTCTGATATAAAAAAAATCGAATTAAAGATGAAATTTGTAAAAATAAACACAAAAAGTTTTGCATCTCACATAAATAAATAATACTTTAACTATTAATGTCAATCGATGCAATAAAATAAAACGTCAAACAAAAAAAAAAAAGAAAATTCATGTAAGTATAACAGAAAATGTTGCCTACATAAAAAAAGAAGAAATCTATGATAAATTTAAAAAAGAAATACATCATAAATACGTAAACTGCGTGGGTGTTAGTTGAAGTTTTCGTGTGAGCAATACCTTACACATAACTTACAGACATTCTACGCCCATTCGTGTTACAAATGTGCCGACGCCACAGCAATGATATTACAAATTGGTGTCATGAACCGTAATTAAATAACACACTTAATTTATTAATATTTCCTACACACAGTAGTCATTGCTATATTTAATACAAGTTCATTTAAAATTAATAATAAACTCTAGTTAGTGTCGGATTATTTAAAAATAGTGATGCTTTTATGTCACTTTTACGGTGGTATGTGACATTTAATATAATTAGGTAACATATTAACGGTAAATTAAAAAAAAAAATGGTACTAGGTAAGATCTTATAAGCGAAGAAAGTTCGATGACGCACACGTACTCGTATGTTCTTACAATATTCAATGTCATAAAATCGTAACTGATTTATTATAATAAGACATTCGATGCATTTCACGAGCACGTAGCGGATCAATAAGTTTTAATGAAAAGAAACAATTAAGGACGACATTACATATTACATTTACGTGTTCTCCTTTTCATTCATGTATCCTCCCAAACTGTGACTAATAAAATATCACCTGGTGAACATGAATCACCTTTAACTGTTAAAGAAAGTAGGGTGACGTCAAATGTCAGTTAACCTACGCTGAAATAGGAATAAAAAACAGACTACTGTTTAGTTACGATATGTCTTTCGAACCATAAAAATCGTAAAAGGAAGCGCAAATAAATCAAACAGTTCACGAATTCATAAATTTTTATGTCTCTATCAACCCATATGAGGAAAGAAGCCGCTTTCGCATTTTTATATTTTCTTCACAAAGACAAACGACATCTGTCAGCAATTAGAACGGAATCAATTTTGTTCCATATTTAATTTACGATGTCATTAATTTTAAAATATATAAATGTAAGAATTATCAAATTAAATATTCAGTGAAGATTGTATGGAAATTTGAGATGAGACAGTAACAGCAGTACAATAATTGTAGTTAAAGGAAAACGTTCTGAGGAGATTGTCCATAACTTTTGAACTAATTGCGAATTAATTACTCCATAAATTTTGGATAAAATATAGGTAGAGTCGGCAAGACGAACTCTCTATATCTTTCTCTCACTATCCTAAATCATTGTACTGTATCCACTGAAATTGTTAAAGATATTATTTTTAAAAGAGTAACCATGGAATTTCTTGCCGGCTCTTCTCCATAGGAAACGACTAATTGGAACCGTGCATCTAAATTCGACTTTTCATGAGCACCAGTATTGGTTTATGTGAAATAAAAAAAATGATTTGAAAGAAAAAGGCCAACTCTCACAAATATCAAAAATGTGAAATATATAGCGAATGAAAAATTATTTAACAATAATTTACAAATACTATATTACAAGACGAAGCAGATTAGAGGTAATCAGAGTGAGGGTAATGAATATAATTATGTTATTTATACCACCCATTTAGTTAACTACCAAACGTTCAACAATTAAGAATTATTTATTTCTTAATTTGGAGCTCTACATTTAGCCATAAATCATTTTGCTTTCAATAAAGATACTCTAATTTCTTAAATAACCGTTATTTAGGTACTGGACTGTTCATTAGCTAATGAAATTGGATATTAACGTAAAAAATATACTTTAAAATCGAACAAATTTTCCTATTATGCGGGTAATCGTAGTTTTTACAGTTCTTAAAGTTTCGAGCAGGTTTACTCGCTTATTTACGTGTGAAAAAAATCGCAAAATGATTACCCAAAATTACATGACGTACCATTTTAGTTGAATGATCATTTACTGTATGAAAATTTTGTTGAATTTATAATAAGTTCTTGTTTTGAGTTCATAAGCTCCCATTCTCGTCGGTTTAACGACTGAATCATAAAATATAATTAACACTACACGTCTTAATTAGTTGTATAAAGAAAACAAATTATTTTTAATAACTAGATGCAATCGGGGTTATGATGTCAGTTTGTTCTACAGTTTTTTTATGGCGTCTCGTTCTCTCATTCGCCTAGTGATGTAGCCAGGTCGGAAAAGAAATTGTCCGTCATATTCTGGAATTCGGGATTTGAATTGTCCCGCATAAGTAACGGTAGCTATTTACTACGAACGATGTCACGTTAGTAACGTACACGTAACGTTAATGTAAGTGAATTTCGAATCGGAAATACTCGTTTCGCATATCGCACCTTCGGTGGAACAAAGTCACAATAGCTCATTTTATAATTTTACAGGAGAGGACATTTAAGATTTTTTTCGCATTATATCCATATTACTGGATTACTATCTGTAGTAGGTTAAAATATTTGGATAGTAAGCCAGTAATATGGAAATAAATGCGAAAAAAATCTTAAAAAACCTCTCCTGTAAAATTACAAAATGAGCTATTGTGACTTTGTTCCACCGAAGGTGCGATATATTATTTAATTAAATTGAAAAACTTTATTCATATCTATGTATGATATAATTTTTTATGTCGCAAAAATAAACCAAAATGGTATAGGACAGTTGAATTTTCGATTCAAAACTCGTTTCTTCGTCAAATGTTCGTGCTAGGCCTACAGAATTTAAAACTATCATTAGCGAAAGATAAGTTTACGATTACACCTCTACCTACCTTTGGGATTCACAATCGTGACCGCATACTAAAATTTAATAAATCATGCACCCATACAAAACATGCTTTCCTATTTCTCTATAGTTTTAATAAGCCAAGGTACAAGTTTCTTCACATAAAATCGTATGGCGTTGGAGGCACGGCGCGACCTCTGCTATGGTGAATTACCATGGGGTCCCATGGTGGCGTGCTAATGCTGTAATTTATACCCCATTGTCTGCCACCATGTGACAGGGGACGTGACGAGAACGCCTAAACTCTGCACGGTTTTAACCATTCTGTATGGGAAATATTTTTTTAAGTTTTTAGGGATGTTAAAATATATTATTAGACTGTTCGTGATCGTACTTGGAAGTTGTAATGGTATTTCTTAACATGCAAGGGTACATTGTTTCTGTAATAACAATATGTAGGTACTACTAGGTAGGTACGTGCTTAGTTCATTAGTGTTCAGAAAGCTCGTAAATGTTGTTTAATGTGTGGGTAAATCGAATATCGACATTATTACTTAAGTTCAATGCGAAAAACACGTGAATATAATATTAATTTATTACCTTAACTCATTAATGTAGTCCACTCACTTAATGTATAAGTTTCATTAAAAGACCTTAAGAATATCACAATAAATTACATCCAGTTCAATAAAGCAAAGGAAATCATAAAATAATAATGGTGATATCATAATTTCATAACTCTTACTTCATTAGTTATCCATAAATTTTACGAATAATATCGCAACATAAACATAATAACGGTTCTTTTTTCGAATAAAGCATAGAGTAGACCAAAGACAAAGCTGAAGACGCGATTAAATCTCAACAGTTATTTTAGAATTTAGTAGTGTAATAATTAGCCGTTATGGCGTTAACGAGTGTTGAGCTATTAACTATATTAATGTAGTCACAACAGTTTTAACGATTAAGGGAAGTCGTTCTACCAGGCGTGACAAGAAAGTTTTTATTACAACACTATTTAATTTGACAAGATTTTCCGTTTCTTTTGGACTCTATTTTTCGGTTTTCGGTATTACGATGACATTTTAAGTGTAGGTTTACAAGCTGACGTAATTATGAATCATTCGTAGAACTATCTAAAAGATGCTTTGATGTTTCATTAAGTAAAAATTCCAAGAGTTATAGCCGTCGACATCAAAAGTTTTGTGCTACCGTTCTGGCCGTAGGGAGTTAAATAAAAACCAAATGAAAATAACACCAACAAAAATGTTTAACTAACTTGTAACACGTGATATTAAAAAAATAACCCTCAACGCATCACGTAGTCACTAACAACACAAAAACACGTCCCGCCCTTTACCCCACGCGGCTAAATCAAAACACCTGATTTTCATTTTCATTTCCGGCTCTTCCAAAGACACCGTCGTTGCATGTATATGGAGTTTTAATTCCGAAACATGTTCGTTACGAAGCCGAGAGCCGAAAGCCGAACGCCGAAAAGGAAATGCTGCTCACGATGTCATTACGTCACGGTTCCTGTCTGTTTTATGTATATTCATAAGTTGACACTTTATGCGTCTGCGGTAGGTAAGATCCTATAGTTGAATTGGAATAAAAGGGATTTCCTTTGCCAGACTACTTAAATGAAGAAATCAAAAGGTAATTATGTGTTAAGCGAGTGTATTTTACTATTCCTCATTGTTCTCAACATTGCTGTTGTTTTATTTAATGCTTCCTACAGACTATTGATAGCTTAGTGGTGTGACCGTCGGACTGCCAAGTCATAAGTCTCGAGTTCGAAACCAAGGCACGCACCTCTGACTTTTCGAATTCATGTGCGTATTGTATAATTATCACTTGCTTAAAAACGGTGAAGGAAAACATCGTAAGGATACAGGCATGCCTGAGAGATATTTCTCGACGGTGTGTGAAGCCAAGTCAGAGGCCTACGGGCAGCATAAACTCTGACACCAGGTTAGTCACTAACCCCAAGAAAAGAAGAAGACAGTCTAAATAAGGGTTCTAACTTGCAATGAATCCTTATTTAGGCTGTCTTCTTCTTTAATACATTAAGATGATAGGTGGTATGAATTTTTTACATATACAAATTGTTCAAGTAAAAATATGTAAATAAACACAAAAATAACGGTTTTTAGAAAAGCACAAAGTAATGACATGATTTTATAGCATTGAAAAAAGTATAAAGCTAACATAACCGAATTGAACGAAGCCATTGCGTTTCGAAACTGTAATGAAAGCCAAACAAAATATTATTAGACGCAATAATACCACTAATGCTTCCTTATTTTCATAGCCACTTCAAATATTATGTCTTGCATAATCAAACTGTCACAATAAATACTATTTATAAAAGTTTAAAGTCATTTAAAGTCACGGCGCATCACCGATGGAGGCGCACCGTCATAAAATTCATTGTTAGTATTATTTATAAATAAATATGACGTTATTTTCATATGGATTAAGTTTGTGTTTGCTCTTTACTTTTCCTTGAATTTTAAACTAATACAATATTTACCTACACTACTGGGAATCATCAGAGCTGTTTTGCACTTCTTGGTATTTTTTTGTATGTCGTATTTAACACTTTTTAGTAAATTAATTAATTAACATTTTTAGACGTAGTTTTACATAAAAAAATTATGATCATCATACACCTACATTATAATTCATACGCACATACTAATTATAATTAAATCTAAATTAAAATAAATTAGCAACTAACAACTAGGTACTTCTCCACAGATTAATGATAATTGTCTACGATACTACTCTAATCTCGGACCAAATTCTAATTGATAAAATTTCAAGCTTATAATATTCGAATTACGAATTTTTTTAAACATGGCGTGCATACTTTATGATTCGGGGATCGTGCCTTTCGTTGGTATAATAATATCACGACAGAATCACACGATGACTTGGACGCCTTTTGTATGATAATTCAAACGATTTTTTGATAAATTTAAAGTACTTATTTTGGATTTTATTATTATTGCGGTTGTGGACAAGCAATTTAAGCAAGCAAGGAGTGGACAGGTAATTTATTTTTATGTGCGCTAATATTTTATATAAGTAGATAAAAAGTTTTGATTACAGGTAGCATTTTTTGCATTTAATGCATTTTATATTTTGCTGGGTTGTAATAAAAAATATAAAGTATTTTGCAAAGTTTTCTTCAAAGTTCACAGTTCTAAATAAAATATAAAGGCCTTACTTACAATATTAGCTGAAAGCTAAAATTCAAGCAAACTATTTATTGTTGTACTTATGTAAGGCGAAGATGTTACAGCATGTTACTACTGTAAGCATTCGGCATTCTTGCAAACTTTAAATAGGTTATTAAGTTGCATTACATAGTGAAGTAAATTCAAAAGAATTCATACACAACACGTATATATATTCGAAATATATTCGAAATTATATAATATTCTAAAAGTCCACTAAATTTCAAATAAAGAACGTGAGAGCCACTCGTTGCCAGTAACAAAAACGAATTTATTAACCAGAACTAAATAAAAATATTGAATTACACAAAGGTAAAAAGTCCGTGATTCTGTTCCACGTCGTAAAAATCTAATCGATACATTATTAAGACCTTGAGTAAACACTCGTCGTTTGCGGCCACTTGTGCGGTCAAAATTTGGCCGAGTGAAGCATAAATATCGAATTTGCAAACAGGCTACGTAAATTATTTTGCTGCAGACGTTTACTGCAGTCTAAAATGTTACATGATATTGCTGGTAAATTTTAGTATTTTCAAGGATATACATAATTGTTAAGTATTACCCAATTTTTATGATAAAAAACAAATGTTTATGTTTCAGACTTCCATATCGGATATTAATAAAATTCTTCGCCATTCGATTTAGCCATCCTAAACTCGGGCCCCAAATTTTTTTCATTGTCATCGAGCCACTCCTCAAAACTGTGCCATATTTTTTAAACACGTTTGCATTTTAAGGAAAAGCATAAGTAACGCATTATGCGCGATGAATATTATCATGCATATTGTGCACGCGAAGTGAACACGTCTAAATTTCGGCGCGCCGCATAAATCCGAGACGCCCACTACACTACGGGTTGATAGGGCTGCCGACAGATGCTGGCTGCATCTGTCTGATACAAAAATATAGAAAATAACAGCAACATAAAATCATCTACAATGGTTATGATAAGCTGAAAATATTGGAAGGAAGTATAGATGAGCACGACCACAAAAAACAAAAAGAAATCCCATGAATGCAATGCAGCAATGAAGACTTAGCATTGGGTAAAGATAGTGAAAAAGAAGTATAATCCATGAGGCCAATAATAATCCAATTACAATAGACACAGACTCTAGTTATCTTTTGCTCCAAAGAGATCCTAATCAACTGTCAATGTCAAGCATTTCCGTTGGCAAGTCGATAAAAAAATCATTTAAGTAAGAGACTATACAATTACCTACATTGCAAAAACCCCATCAAGATATAACATAACAAAACCTGACAACAACTTCCAAGAAAACAAGTAAACACAGACTTAATATAACACGACATCCCTGCTGTATCTCGCCAAGTAGGGTTGTGCCAACTCGTTTATTTACGACAAGCCGATTACAAATTCTGCGTGTGGGTCGACACGTGCGCTGCATCCCTGTTGCACAATGATGCATAAAAGAATACGTGATGCTTTTGAGATGAGCCGATTTGTCGTCGTTTGCAGACAGCGTTATGTTGACGACACTGTTAGTGTTTGTTAGCATGTGTGTATCGTGTCAAGTTCTGCGAAACTGTTGATTAGTACAATGTTTGCATATTTGATTACCTTCTATATTTTTGATGGCCAGATCACAATCTGATTTTGACAGTAAATTTTGACAGCTTGGTTTCAGTTTCCATTTCTCTTCTGCATTTATTTAAGTATGAGGTTGTTCCTGTTGTTATATTGTGTTACATCAAAGCTATTCAAAGAAATACTAAGCATTTTTAAGGTTACATTTTACTGATTAACTCGCCTTGTCACAAAACTGTAAATTTACTCAGAAGCTCCAACATATTCTGTGTTCTATTCAGCCCGAATATTTGCTTTCTTACTGAATTTTCCTCGTACGATCTCAGAAACACTCAAAGTCCTCCAAAATTACATACAATCAACATACCTCCCCGAAATAACCCTTTCTATATAGAAAAAATAATACGAAAAGTTGCAAGAAGTTCGGAGCGCCCGCGGGCCTCGGATGACAGCATGATATACACCGCGATATGATTTGTTACACTTTGTTACATGTTACGCTTTGATTTGTTACACTTGTTACATGCTTTATATTCTTTTAACAAGTCGAACTGAGATGTATGTTGTGTAATATTAGGTTTTAAAGATAAGTGCTAAAGACCTGATGGTGCATAACTGTCATTAATTGATGAGTGCGATTTAATAAATGGGTATAAAACGGCTTTAATACGTAGTGAAGACTGCATTTTGACAAGGCAAGCAATTTCGTTAAACGGACACGTAGAGTTAATTTGTCCTCTGTAATTTTGACAAGGATGAGTGAAAAATTGAATTAACTGTACACTGTACATGTTTAAACTTAAAAGACTTAATTTTTAAATGTCCTAAATTGTAAAGGTTGAGATGAATTTTCCAATATCGAAGCGTAAAGTCAAAACGAAATAAGTCGGTATTATTGAAAATAAGCCAATGATAATAATAATAATATGATTACAGTAGTAACGTCACTTAATCAATTACAAAATAATGATTTCTCTCAATTTATGATTATAATAAACTTTAAAAAGTAAAATTACAAGCAGTGTTGTATGTAACTAACAATTTACTTTCTCGCAACAAATCGATTTTACTTTAGCGAAAGTGTCCTATTGACATTTTGTTCACAGTAGGTATCGAGTGCCTATTTTGACGAAATACCGACATCTTAATCAAATTACGCACGAATTATCACAAGGTTAGATACGGACGCACGACGCACAGAAAATTAATGCATGACAGCCCTAACTTAGGGTTGTCGCACTTCTAAATTAAAAGGCTTACTTCGGAATGTTATTTTAAATATTAATTTAGACAACCACAAAAGGTTTTTAATTGATAGTTTCGAGACAGAGAATACGCGGGCCTGACTTATGAACTCAACGAACTGATATTAGAAGCGCGTTTATCGACAAGATAGAATAAGGTGTATTTTGCCACTCAAGGCCACGAGCTCCTTAAATATCCTAATCTTGCAATATTAATAGCAGCCCTAACACTGAAAGTCAATGGTGTGTAATGGGCACGGTCCAATCAATTAAGATACGGCTCTGTGTCGAGACAACGCCACCCGCGCCGATGTAATCGCGGCTTTACGCCTCAATTACGCTGCAAGTGTGTGCTTGCCTTTATACGTTATGAATTTCACTGGACGAGTTTGCACGCGATGACTGGTCATGTAAGTTGGGTCAGCGTCAACGTAAGCAACTAAAGATGGGTTGAAAAAGCTACAACGATAAAAGCTGGTGTTCACCAACATTAATTCTCTGGTTAAGCAACCGTTTACCTAAAATTCTAGTATCATAAAGAAATTATGTTAGTGAACAACAGTAAATAATCCTAAGCCATATTATAAATTAGAAGCGACTCGTTTTCATAACTAGACAGTAATTGATTATAACATTATTTAAACCATTTGAACAAAACTCGGTTCAATACAATGTTTATAAACAATATGTCTTCAATAACATCACGCCTTGCATTCCCCAAAGGGTTCGGCAGATGTGTTTTTAGTATCTACACCTTCGTTTCGCTAGTTATGATTAAGTCTCATGTAATAGAGGGCGAGCCCATTGCCATTAACCGGGCACAGATCCAGACGCCGCGCTGCTACTGAGAAATTCCTAATGGAAAAACCCTATAACAATTTGCCCGACCTGGGGATCGAACCCAGGACCTCACGATCAGCAGTCGCGCTTGCTACCACTAGACCAACGAGGCAGTTATGTTATGTCTTCAATATTACATTTTAAAAAACTTTTTTACAAAAAATTTAAACCGACTTCAAAAAGAATAAAATAATTACCATATAAAATTAACAGTTTCAGAAGTAGGTGCTGATCCACGCTGAACCAAATTGAAGGCACCGACTTCTGAAACTGTTAATTTTATATGGTAATTATTTTATTCTTTTTGAAGTCGGTTTAAATTTTTTGTAAAAAAGTTTTTATTTTTTTCTTTTTAGTGGCCTTAATTAAAACTTGGTTGGACCTACTAAAGACGCTGCTCGTAACATAATCACATCATCACAATATGCGTACTGTTCGTCATTGAGGAGTTCCATTGTCTATCTCCGAAGTTCTTCATCAGATCTTCACCAAATTTAAATGGGACCAACTTCGAAGTATACCCCATCCATTAAAAAAAGAATCATCAAAATCGGTTCACAATTGGCGAAAATATCGATGAACATAAACAAAACAAAAAAAAAAAAATACATACAGACGAACATAGTAACCTCCTCCTTTTTGGAAGTCGGTTAAAAAGAGTAACGGTGGAGTTTCTTGCCCATTCTTCTCCATACGAAACTGCCTTTTAGAAGGGGCGACTAGAATCAATTCTTTTTTTTTTTGTAAATTTTAACGTTTAAAAGTGCCTTTTATGTGCCTAATTGAAACAAATACTTTGACTTTGATTACATGAAAATATTCCAACACCACACTACAGGCGGAAAAAGCAATAAAAGTGACATATTTTGAATGAAAATTTATCCAAACGATACAAATTATACTGAACTACATTGACGTGAAAATTCTAAAAAGGGTTCGAATAATCCTTCAATGATACGATAACAATTATTTTTTACGATGCATTACTTGTTTGCCGACTGGCCGTCGCATTGAAACATGCGACCGTTGTCAATGGAATAAACTCCACGCGATATAAGCACTTAAACAAAACGCATCTTTACATAGTACAAAACAAAGTCGCTTCCGCTGTCTGTACGCTTAGATCTTTTAAACTACGCAACAGATTTTAATACATTTTTCAGCAATAGATAGAGTGATGCAAGAGCAAGGTTTATATGCCCCACATTAGTATCTACATTGCACCCGTGCGAAGCCGGGGCGGGTCGCTAGTTATTGATAAAGGCCTGGTCAGACAGAGAGCCTGACTGGGTGTGATATTTACATCGCGTTTTGATCGCGTGCTCTCGACGTGCAAATTACTATGACAATGTATGGAACACGCCACACAGAGACTGCCACGCGAATCTTGGCGTGGTGAACACCACACCCAGGAACGCACTGTCAAACCAGGCCTTAACAAGACACCAATTAATGATTGCAATTAAATATTCGCAATTGTTTTAACAACTCCATTAATATTGCCAAACGAAAATTTGTTGACCATAGACAACAACATAAAGATGATTGACTAAAGCGAAAATTTAATATTATTGTAGTACAAGACCATATTTTCAAATGTTGGGTGCTTAAATCACTCCTACTCTGAATAGTGAATTAAATGCTGTACCTGTTATCATTGTATTAGAATTTATAAATTATCTTCTTGATATTAATGAGGTGGACAAAGGGTCTGATAACAATACCTGCCAGGTTGATTTGCGAATTTCTGTTCTTAAACTATTCACATACTAGCTTTTGCCGCAGCTTAGCTTGCGTAATTTTTTTCATTCAAACTTTCATCCCCTAATTTACTCCATTGGGGAGTGAAATTTTCAAAAATCGTTCCTTAATGGATGTCTACGTTATAAAAGGTATCTACCGTCAAAATTGCAAGTTTCTAATCCTAGTGGTTTAAGCTGTGCGTGGATAGATCAGTCAGTCAGTCAGTCAGTTTCTTCTTTTATATATACAGATTATTATCGAAATTCCTTTACGGTATTAAGAATTAAGCGAACGTGGATGTTTTTGTACTGTAGTGATCACAGAAATCTAAATAATAAGGTAGCGACACACCAGGCCGAAATTACGCGACCTACCTTCAGCATGATTACGCTTGGAATGCTTTTTAAATTACACGTAACACGCCTTACGTCGCCTCTTGCCGATATAAAAAACACATACACTTTATCTTTCTTTTAAAGCTACCACATTTTAGTTTATTTTTCGGCTATCAACGTCCTAGGAAAGAAATCCCACGACTAACATATTTTACTATGAAATATCACGTACTGACACAAACTAGGAGTTATAAGAGTGTAACAGATGGACGAACATGACGAAATTGTAAGAATTCTGCTCCCCAGATATATATTAACTCCTTTGAACTCTAGATATGAAACTGAGTTTTATTAGATTTATTTTTGCTTTCCTTCCTTGTAGGAAACCCATGTATGGCTGCAGTTTCTTCGTATATGAAAACCAAGAAATTCGCTATCTGTGACCGTAGTCCCAGTAATCTTATTGTTAAAACTAGCTCAGTTATATGGTCTACCTCTTGCCTAAGACTACATTTTTCAATACTGTACAGTCAACTTTGCCTTTCAGGTGCAAAACAGCTTTTCATTTTGTAACTTAAACGTGTACAAATGTTTTAATGTTAGTACCTACTAAAACACTAAATTATGTAAACATGGCCACAAACGCAGGCAAAATATAAAGGGACACAATTAAACAGCAAACAGTCAGTATTTAGGGTTATTACAAACTAAGTATATTTATTTGTACTGTCGAGCACAACTGCTCAATTACAGCCGAACCCGCAATGTTTCAGTCACCGATTCCTATCATAATGACGATTTACAATGAGCTCAGTGCAATAATTATAGCCTGTAGCCACTGCAGTGGATGGAGGGTTTTATTGGTTCTATTGCATATTAACACGTCACCACTAACTGCTGTTAAGTTCTTCAATTATTTTTTTAGCTAAAAGTTATAATTTGTGGTACGTGTACCTATGTTATATGTTTTATTCAATTCAATGAATAGAGAATTTAACAATTGTTTCTGCGTAGTAATGTGAAATGATTCACCTATATTTCAGATTCACAATGATTTCGTCTCTCACATCGACATCGGTTTATTCGGTTTAAAGAATTTAGTTTAAAAAAATACAAACAATGCCACTTACATGAAAATAGTAATAACATTTTAGTATACTTATTCTAATGGTCACCTAACACTCAAGTCAGTAGTTTCATAGTCTCAATTGGAAGGTGAAAAATGTTCAATTATAAATATATTGAAACAGACTTAAAATTACTAAATGAGTTTACATTTTTTATAATAGAAGGCAATTTATTATATAGCTGTACTGTGATTTACTAAAGGTCTAAAAAGAAATCATATTCCCCAAATGAAGTGAAATTCTTTATCTGTGTCAAAAGTTAACTCATACAGTAAATAACCTAAAACAATGTCAACCGGTCAGTCCAGAGTGACCACTCTTACTTTCTAGTTTACTCTTTAGCCCCTTATTATCATATTACATTACACTTAATAAAACAACTGACAGGTAGTCAAAATCGTATCAGCCAAGAATCTGTCATGTAGACGCAAATACGCCATTTCCGGCAATACCGTTTTCTTGACCGCAGTACAAATTGTATGGCGCCTGCGCACAGTAAGTTCTAATTATCGTTCATTTACAATTCAGCTGTTATCTTTGTCTTTCTTTAGCGAGTAGTAAACTATGATGTGGTTACGAAATTGTGGAGTCTTAGTCAGAGGTGAGCCGGCTCACTGTTGGGGCGACGAAGACATTTTCTCAAATTAAGATGTGATGATTAAAATTATAATTAATGCGATAATATTCAGCAAGGAGAATTACATAACATAACATAATTAACCCAATACTGTCCCACTGCTGGGCCCGGGCCTCCTTCTCAGAATGAGAAAGGTTTAGGCCTTAACCACGCTGTCCTTGTGCGGGATGGCAGACCACACACACCGCCGAGAACTTTATGGAGCCCTCTCAGGTGATCCGCACATGAATTCGAAAAGTCAGAAGTGCGGGCCGGGCCGGGATCGAACTCAAATGCTCTTGTCGTTCAACTGCTAGGCTATCACTACCCCTGAGAAGAATAAAATTGTAATATAAAAAAATTGCATTAAAGGCAGTTATTCTAATTTAACCCTACCTTATACTGATGCTGACCAGTTAACAAGACTGACGAAAGAATACATTTACTTAATTTTGTAATTAAACCAAAATCAAATAATAATTTACACGATCTCAATCGATATTTACATTTAAATCTGTATCAACTCCACACATAGGTGTCAATAATTAATTCATTTACATACTCAATGGAGAGAAGTTTTTCTACACACCCTTATAAACATGTTGTTACTTTCTAGGCCTCACCTCCATCTGTTTTGCGTAAACCAATATGGTATAATTGCCTGATCCCAGTCGACTCTTGAGTAACATGTATATCCCCAGTACGGATATAACATAATTAAGACAACCTAATCGTTAGTGAAGAAAATATCGGTTAGATGTCAACACGTGTACCAATATGTCTGTCGGTTAGACAACTTGAACTTCCAAATGCGAAGTAGTTAATATGGAGTGAAATGTACAGCATAGACCTGCTAATACTCCGGGGTCGCGGTGCATGCAATAGCGAATCCCGTGACCCCGGCCTTAGGTTAGAAGGAGGGACACCGTTGGTTTTTAGCCGGTAAGAGTCCGGCAGACCCCCTCGCCTTCCCCGGGCGAGAGACATCGATAAAGGTTTTCCAAAGAAAAAAAATAAAATAAAGACCTGCAAATACTGCGTCTACGTCACACAGGCGAATTTAAAACAATGTGTGTGAGATGACAGGATGAGAGCTATCTATACTTTATTTAATACTAGCGACCCGCCCCGGCTTCGCACGGGTGCAATGTAGATACTAATGTGGGGCATATAAACCTTCCTCTTGAATCGCTCTATCTATTGCTGAAAACTGCATTAAAATCCGTTGCGTAGTTTAAAAAATCTAAGCGTACAGACAGCGGGAGCGACTTTGTTTTATACTATGTAAAGAAGATAACATTACATAAATCATGACTGTATTCCTGGAAGGGTTGGGCAGAGGTGTATAGTAACACCCTCATTTCGCCGCTGTTTAAATCCCATTCAATACGTGGTGAGCCTATTTCCATCAACCGGGCATCAATCCAAACTCCGGGCTGTTACAAGGGAATTCCACAAGGAAAAACGCAATAACACTTTGCCCGATCTGGTGATCGAACCCACATGTTCAGCAGCCGCGCTTGCCACCATTAGACCAACAAGGCAATATAACATTAGATCAAATTATACTCGTATTAAGCAAGGAAATATATAGAAATAAGCAACATATTTGCTTCCAGCTGGGATTCAACATAGTATTGTTCTTAACTTTAACGGTCAATCAAGATGAGCTGAAACTCTACGTGATGAAATGGTTCAAAAGATATTTGTGCCTTGGTGGGCTAATTGTGTCTAATGTAGGTATATGAAATATAGGTGATAAAAAGAATTAGTAAAACATCACGAATTCGATAAATAAACCTGTAATTATTATTTATCGTTTCTCTCTCTATCTGTCACAACGAACATAAGCAAAAGCGGTAAATAAATATTTATTTAAAATCGTGTCGAGCCGTCAATAGTTAATGGTTTTCCACAATAAAAACGTCACATAACCATCACAATAAATCATATCTAAACAAACATATTCATTTACCGAACACAAATACTCCAAAATAGAATTGTCATTTGAATAGTAAATCTCCGCTTTCTCTTTACTGTACATGTGAATAAACAAACCATAAATCATTGTAACGAAAACCCATTAGATTGAAAGATGCTAACTTGAGATTGAACTGCAAGTCGGAACTAAGATCGCTAGAACTACTTTATTTAGAAGAGATATGACGCCCACGTATGGCGCGACGATACTGACGATTAATCATGTGTGCACTCGCCTTTTATGTGCCCCCCACCATTCGTAAAGTAGCAAAGGTACAATAACAACTATTTTTCAAAATTTTACATAAATGCTGATTTCATTACGAAGATAGGAACGTTTGATAAAAATATGATATTACATAAAATGCAGCCCCATAATAAAGAGCTTTATTTTGAATTGCAGCTCTTTATTAGATACTAGCTGTGTCCTCACGGCTCCGCCCGTAGCCTATGTTACTCAGTGATAATGTAGCTTTCTAACGGCAAAATAATTTTTGAAATCGGTCCTGTAGTTTTTAAGTTTATTCGTCACATACAAAAATCCAAAAATACAAATCTTAGTATAGATACCTATCTATACTAATATTATAAAGAGGAAGAGGAGACATCCAGTACCTACTGGATGTCTTTTAGATCCTCATATAGTTTATACCCTAAGAGCTAACCGTTCGCCCAATATCGTTATCCAGTGTGGACACATTTACGACTTCTACTAGGTACCTAATACTGTTAGTAACGACTTATTAACACTGTTCTTAGGAAACCCAAACTATCTGAATGTGTTCGGGCTCTTCCATTGAATTACATTCGTCGAACTAGCGATAGTTAAGTTAAATACGTTTAGTTTTATTACTAGCAGCTTTGAACGGAGAAAAGCGCCAAGTGTCTTGACAACATAAACTGTAATAAATGGTAATAATACCGTTAATATATATTCTATAGATAGCAAGTCACTTTTGTTTTCAAATAAAAGACACTTTGATATACAGTACCGCCAAACAACAGATCATAACACATAATTCAAAACGTTTAATGGCAAGGCGGTGTAGACATTATTTATTTTTAATAATGCATTCCATTAAATTCGTACGACTGTCGATTGAGTGCGGAACTAATAAAATGAAGGCAGGCATCATAAATCCATCGTATATTGGTTATCGAGTGGGTTGGCGCCAAGAGGTAACATACACCCGCCATCTTGGTGAAAAATGCGCGCGAGCTGCCTGAACGCGCTAACAAGGTGCGTGCGGTACGGCTGCGCACAGCTCCGTACAACGCACTCCAGCCATATTGAAATACGGCGCCTATACGACAATTTATCAAAATTAATACGGTTCCCGTCGTATGTTTACTTTGGTGACATAGTTATTTCCTCAACACATTACAAACCTGTTGTGTTGGTAAGACTAGTTATATAAATAAATCTCCAATAACTAAATTAACACCTTAAGGTGCGAATAAATGGTAATTTTGTAACACCATTGACAGTAATTGCGTATAAGACATTTAGAGGCTGGACATTATTGAAGGTATTATAATGAAACCTAGTCGTATGACGACAACTTAATCAGATTTCACATGTTTATAAACTTTAAGACGATTTAATAGTCGGCCATCGGCAGTTCTGGAAAGAGTTAATTACAGTTTAATCTACTATTCTGTATGTTATGCCGGGTACATAAAAGGTTTATGCACAGTATATAATCGAAGGAATTGCAGTATAATTAAACAAATGAGTGTCTTGGTATGTGATCTTGCGATATGCATCAGAAAGGCAGACAGTGTAAAAGAAATGAATGGAAGCCATCACCCACGCTCCAGATAAACAAATGCCCTTGAGACGGCGATACCAATTTAAATCTACACATTCAATACTTAATACCAAAGCTTATATAAGCGAAGTGGGGTCCAGTCGGCCAGTTCGTCCCACGTCCACTGGAACCTGTCCCTCTTTCATACCGGATTGTTGTGTGATAAAATTTCGCCGTAAATACCCTCAGATAGGGAGAGGAATGCCGATAGCAATCACGTGACACGCTTTATGGCCGGACCACATAAACGGACGATGGCATTCAATCTACGCCCTGGATGAAAGAACTCATCTTTTTGCACGCGCTTTCTTGTGATGGCACTGAAAACTTAATCTTTAATTGAATCACGGATAAGGAAGTCGTGGGCGCATGTTTTTGGACCCTCACTGAACTTCGTACAATAAAGAAGGTAGAGTGTTTTTAAATGGAAATTTTCCTCAATTGTCCTCTTCTTGTTTGCTCTTTAATCAATGGAAACAAAGACAAAACGCGTAAAAAAAATTTACGGACTTACAATCTCACATTGCTGTCATTTGATCAAACCTGGACCACCCAAACTCCGAAAACTCACGACAAAAACAATAATATCGCATGTACCTAATATTGTTAGATATTACCGGTGTAGATAGTGGGTATCATTAATAACGGCCATGTCAACAGCCAGTCGATAACATTTGTTAACATCGGCCAATACCGCGGCACAATGCGGCTAACGTGGCCCGCCGGACGATAAAATGTTTTTATGCCGCTAACAGAGAAAAATCACGTTGAAAAAATACCCTAGTGTGCGATTTGCAATAGACTGAAAATTCATCGCACTTGTGACTGCCAAAACGTTTTGAAAATTTATAGACGATTGCAGAGTTAAAGATGTCAATTAATCATGCCTCTAGACATAACAAAATTTTGATCAATCGATTTTTTTGGATCTAAATAACAGTCGAATCAATCTATCAATACTATCAATTGATCCTTTCTTGTAGACAACAAATAGTTCGACCAGTAAATATCTAAACGTCTCGAAAAACACGAAAATTCACTTCTGATTCTAAGTATTTTTCCACACAAGTAATAACGATCGTCTGAAGAAAAAAATACACTGAAACACTAACCTAGCAACCTAACATAAAGGTTAGTACGCCACTGAAACTCTTATGTCGTTGTCACTTCTTAAGTAACGTAACACCTCTATTAATTTCGCTAGGGTCGAAAGCGCTAACATTACAAGTTTTCTGCCCGCGTAACTTACGCAGCTAAAATAGTGCGGGCACCTAACTGGGAACTGGATCTACTGCTATCACAATTTAAATCGTACCGCACCGTCCGGGAACAAACTTTAAATGGAACAATCTTGTTCATGCTACGTTTTAGGCCCCTGAAGACCGAGGTAAGATGCATACTGTTTTCGTAATGCAAAACTGCATCTCGGGCCATGCTTTGTTGGGATACAAACGACGATCCGGTTTTACGATTGTCAGATAGCTTTTTGACCCCTGCTGTGTGCCATCTAGCGAACAAAACACTAATCCTTATACTTATGTACTAACAACGATACTTTTGCTGTTCACACGCAGAATATCTCTTCAACATAAATCTGATGACCCAATTCGCAGTGGCGTAGTGCACCTTTTGTGTTTAGGGTCGTGAGCTCAATTCCAGCATTGTAGGAAATATTTCTGTGATTTACAGATGTTTGTTTAGAGACTGACTACACATTATATTTATACATTTTCTTATAGACGCAAAAACAATTTAATTTTGAGAAAAGGGAAACCAGTCATAACCTTTAACTATCATAAACACATACCTACACAAATCATAAAACAAGACACTTTAATTACACTTCATAAACTAATGAAATTATATCAATTTCCTTAACCAATCATATACACATTTTTCTTCATCAAAGTATTCTCAACCAGTTTGAACTTAACTGCTTTCCACGAAGTAATAAAAGCAAAGATTTCTCTCTATTCACTAATAGATTGCAAGAAACATGTATCATGGAGTATAAATAAATAATGGTTAATATACGTAGGAACTCCATAGGCGGCACTTTCCAACTGATTGATTAAGGAACATATCGAGATCTGTGTTTGAATATCTATCATCTGAGGGGTTATTTAAATAACTTATATTAGCCATCTTCCGTCCGATTAAATGTATTTCCCTTAGGAGTTTGATTGATGCAAATACATATAGTTTGTGTATAACTAACTACACTCGGGAGCAATGAATCCGGCTCACAAACACAAACAAAACAATGTTTAACAATGTTTTCCGAGATATTAAGGTTTATGTGGGTAACTGTCTCGTTGGTCTAGTAGTAGCAAGCGCGACTGCTGATCGTGAGGTCCTGGGTTCGATCCCCAGGTCGGGCAAAGTGTTACATTGGGATTTTCCGTGTGGAATTCCTCAGTAGCAGCCCGGAGTTTGGAGTTGTGCCCGGTTGATGGCAAAAGGCTCGCCCCCTATTACATGGGAGTAAAACGTAAGTGCGAAATGAGGGTGTCACTATTCACCTCTGCCCAACCTTTCGGGGAATACAGGCGTGATGTTATGTTGGTGACCCGGATTCATTGCTACCGAGTGTAATTTGTGTAACTGCTATTTTAGTTGTTTAATTTTGTGTTTTTTGCTCACGGGTTAATCTTTTCGCTTAATCTGCTGTTTACATACTTACATGTAATAAACTACATCCATCAGTTATTAGTAAATTATTCTTGTCTGATTTAATGCTATTCGGTAATACGTAAGAAGAATTCTAGTTGTTTGAAAATTTGTACGAAAGCATTATGTAAATATTTTATAAGTAAACACAAAAAAAGGAAAAAGAGCTATCAACTAATGCAAATGAACCACAATTCTCAGTATTTACAATGCCTAGTCATAAGACAACCTTGCAACGATAGGCATGCTTGTTTGCTATCGCGGGTCTTACGTGACTGCAACAGAAACAGTGAAGGAACCACAAGATGATGTCAGAATAAAACTGGTTAGTGTTGCCAACAGTGACTCATGAGGTTGCGATTTTTTGAAAAACACAAAACGGAAATTGTCGTCGCACGATGCAAGGAATGAACACGTCATAGTTATCGCTAAATCGATTTAAGGCTATAAGTTATGTTTCCTATAAGGATATGAAATAATTTACAATATTTAGGAAATACTATAACATTGGTGGCTAAAATTGATTAGATTTTCTTGTTGGTCTAGTGGTCGCAAGCGCGACTACTGAGCATAGGGTCTTAAGTTCGATCCCCAGGTCGGGCAAAGTGTTATTGGGTTTTTCCATTACAAATTTCTCCGGAATTGTGCCCGGTTAATGGCAATAGGTTCGCCCCTTATTACATGGAACTTAAACATAACTGGCGAACGAGGATGTACTAAAATCGCCTCTGCCGAACCCTTCGGGGAATACGAGGCGTGATGTTATGTTATGGTGGCAAAAACAGAATAAGAACTGACACAAATTGGATCTTGGTTTTTAATTGTAATCCCTGAATAAACATAAATTAAAATTGGGTAATCCTGTTTTTAAAAGTGTCCGAAGTATTAATTTTCATTTCACATAAAACGAAAGCTTCATATATAGGTACTGCAAAACATGTACAAACAGTAGAAATATTATACTTTGCAACCATAATTTAACAACGAAACTTCAATTCTAATAATCAAAAAAATCAAATCAAATCTGAAAATTTACTGGCAGTAAACATGTTATGTACTCAGTAATCCCGTGGCATAGGCTATCAGTAGCCATGTACCGGTAGCTGAACCAGCTACTACCAGTTACGTACATTACTTCTGCAGGTAAACGTGGTGTAACCACTCGTAGGCATTTCCCGAATGTAATCAAATCATGTATTATAAATTATAATGTGATACCCATTGGAACGACTTTTGTATAATAGTTGATATTGGCAGCACCTTGATTTAAAGTTATCTCAAATATTACTGATCAGTGAGGACCTGGTCTTTTCACCAAGTGGAAGTAATAACCCTAGAAAAATATGGTGGGACGAACTCGACTCCTATGGAAAGGACTGTGTTCATGTTCTGCCTAGCCTTTTCCCTACTATGTTGGAGTCTGCTTCCAGTTGAATCAGATGCGGCTGAATACCAGTATTTTACACGGATCGACTGCCATCAGACCTCCGCAACCCAGTTACTGGGCAATGCCGATATCCTAAGCTTAAACCGGTTGTAGACTTTCAGGTTTCTGACTTCCCGTAACAACTGTCATAGGTATTCGTATGAAACCCGAGACCGACTCTTTAACGTGCTCTCCGAGGCACGGAAAGGTCTCGATGTTCAACGCACGGTCACCCATCCAAAGACTGACCGCGGCAAGCACAGCTTAACGTAATTAGCCACGAGACCGTATCCGAAAGGCCTGTGTATAATATAATAATAATAGCAGCATTCAGAAGTGTGTTGAAGAAGAAGAGGGGATCCTGCAGTAAGACAAACTGAATATACCTATATAAATTGACAAAGAAGTGATATTTAAAGGTCTCTAACAACGGGGTACTACAGAATGTTACTCTGTGGGCTACCGTACGCAGGTCATTAGGTCAATCCCAGTGATAAATATGAAGACTTTGCTGTCGTTTATCACGATAACCACTTACTCAAGACGCAAAAAATATTAAAATATGTTAAATAATTAAACAACTTACTCATACCTACCATGTGAATATTAATCAGTGAATTCATAAGGAGGTTATATAAATATAGAACCTGTTCTTCGGCGCCATCATACCAGATAAGACTTCATCAGACAAGTGTGTCACGGAATAAAAACATATTGGCTTTGGTATCTTAATTCCATCTTTTGTTTTACATGTTACTGTACCTACCTAATGGTCTGCATCATTTAATGTTACGGAGTAATTTCTCATTATATTATAACAACATACAGCGTCACGTTCTCCCCGAAGGTGTACGGTAGAAGGTCCCATGAAATAGCGGACATAAACGTAATGCATCTATCGGGTACAGGATTGTACTGAGAAGTTCCTATTACTTACACTGCTGCGAATGCGAAACGGTAGCGAACCGAAGTGACACAATAGCGAAATAGCGAAACTCTGTCTAGCATGATTGTGTATGCTGCGTCACACAAAGCACGCGAAACGGAAGCGAATTGTTAGAAGATAAGGGAAGAAAGTGATCACATTCTCAGAGCACATCGCCCGACCACCTGGTAATCCAGGTACTCACGCTCGATAGCCCTGAGCAACAATACACTTCGCATAACTGCACAATCAGAAACAAATTAAAATGCAAATCATTTCATACAATTTTAGCAATACCTAGATGCACCAATCTTTCAAACGTAATTCGGAACACAACATGTGTTTCAAACTGTCTCAAATCTCAGTTTCACAAACAAATGGCCACAATTTGCTCGAGCAATTGGCACTATTTATCCAACGGCCCGAATGCACAATGATACATTCATCTCAGATTATAATCTGCCACGGACAAATCGCTATGTTACTCGTATTTGCATTTTGATACAACTTCAATTTATTTAGGGTGGAACGACCTGCTAATGTTTGTTGTACGTTGGATGGTGCTCGAATCATATAATAATCATCTTCAGGATTAATTCCTAATGTGCTTAAAGTTTTATAATGCGCTGAATGCATATAAAGCATATTATTAGAGACTTAACATGTCCTGAATAATATCTAGATCTTCTAATAGACGTGTTTGCCATTCGAAAGTAGCAAGACCGATACATTTAAATTTAAAAAAATAGACATAACTGACAGCCAATAATCGGGCATCTTACCTTGCTGGCATTTTAATGTACCGTAACTTAAGTTTAAATTATTGTTAAACGACAAACCGTGCAATCCATCATGTCGAATGTGGGTAAATGAACTTTAAGACGTAAATAGAACTTCAAAGAACAAACCTGAATGGAGATTAAAAATACAACGCCGCTAATGATGTTTTAATTAGGATTTATTAACGTTTAGAAGTTGAGAGTAAGAAACGAACACTAAATCGGGTTTTGGTACTTCCGTCAAACAGAATCTTGCTGTTCGATTCGGAAATATATGAAAAAAACATCTTAATTAAGAAATAAAATTACCACTTTGATAAAGAATAATTTATTAATTTTCTGGTATGTTTATCATACCGACTTTAGTTCTTAAAAATTAAACATGCAATTCAATAAAACAAAAGAAGTCCACGGTTGTGCCATAAAATAAAAAAATAAACCAATAACCAACTTCAATAATTAATTCAATTTTTTAGAATTAATCTCTATTTATCGGTGTTCAGTTAGCAATTTCTAAGGGCTCTAGATAGCAGCTGGCACATCGCAATACAAATAACAGATGTGGAGACAGCAAACTTCCCTTTCATCTATTATTGCAAACCGTACTAAACCATTTGCAATAATGTAATAAATCCTAGATGAACTGAATATAGACCTAACGATTTCCACCTGAAAACAGAATATAATTTATGTGGTCCTGAAAGTTTGCCATTAGACAATCTTGAATTAGTGATTGGTAGAGTGCGTTTCACGAAAGAATTCCCTTTGTGGCTATGTTGGCACCACTGACCAAGTTTTCATTTTAAAGGCACCCTGAAACATGAATAATTTGTGGTGTCAACATAGAGCCTATGGGAATTATTTCGTGAAAAGCACTCAAATGTTTCTTTATTTGACGGAATCATGACAATGACATTGGAAGCGTACGCACAAATCTAAACATGTTTTTTTATTCTACATCTCGAGCATTGACACCAATCTATTCTGCCTCAGGGTCGAGACGGCAAAGCTTTCTCCACACATCGTTTGGCGCCAAAATTCCTACACTATGATACGACAATCACCTTCGAAATTGACGTTTGTTTAGTTTTATTGTATCGAGAAGTAGGAATAAATTAATAAAATAACATATTTTATATTTCATTAAACGGGTTATTGAAACTGTCGTTTTAACACGATACGCTTTAAAACATGTTCAGACAACCGTAGAATTAGCAGCTAACTGAGAGACAAAATGTATAAGTATTAATAGCAATGGAGCGGGTTATTGCGTACGACATGTTGACGTATTGCACGGCATGGGGATAAAATATAAACGTAATGAAATCTTATTCTAATTTAACATAACGTTCGTAAGTGAGGAAGTATGAAATAACATTCAGTATTACATTTATATATTTAATAAATACTAGGCGAGGAAAACAGTTTCATCTTTTACGACCTGTCATTGGCTAGACCTGTTTTATTGAATGGAATAACAGTTATTTTAAGCACGCTTACTATAACGGAAGGGGAAACACCTCCTACTATAAACACTGCAAAAAATCCAAAATTACCAAAAACCACAGATGATATAGGAAGCAGAACATTCACTGAACCAAATTGCGAATCGCTAACAACATAACGTCCATGTCTCACTCGTATAGTGGACGTAAACCCATTATAGGCGACAGTCGTCTTCACTGGCTCCTCGACATATTTGATCTGTTGTTCCTCGAGCGCTCGCAAGTACGTGCTTGTCGAACAGTAAACCATTACCATTTAATAGATCGACTTGACCCAGTGGCTAGTCACGACTGTCTGAACCCGCCTCACGTATGCAGATGCACAAGTCATTGTAATTTTTTTTAATTGCGTTTGATTATTGCTGCGTTGTATTTTATTCGCTGGATTATTGATTTAGCTTTTATGAGTTATGATTTTTATAGAAATAAAGGTAGCAAGAAATACATTGCATATCAGAAAAAAATACACTTAATACATTCAGCTACCTACACTCTCTTACATTTTAACACAAGATGTTTACAATATTTACAATTACCGAACTTTGTTTTATATCTCCATCTTCTTCCTATAATTGTTGTGCAGTTTACTCTCAATATTTCTAATGGCATTTTTTTTTCATTTCAGGTAAGCCCCGATTCAGATTCACGCACCAAAACAACATATGGCTAAGTTTATATTTTTCAATATAAGTACTAAATTAACTAACTGAAACTTTACGTATTTACATAAGTATGTTTAGAAGAGAACAATTTAGCCAGCTACATAAATTATACAATCATCGTAAATGCTTTAGACCATTAATACATAAGTAAATGAACTCGCCAAAATCATTTCAATCTGTTAATTTGCACTAAAGTGATTTTATTGAATTCAATAGGCTAGAATTGTTTAATCATTGTTTATGGACGTCTATATTTCATGCGATTGCCGCAAACGCAGGCAATAAAATAATAATTTACTGTTTCGTGTTAATTAGTTACAATAGATATGTTTCACTATCGGGAATTATCGGTGACGTCAGCGACCAGAGATTTTGTCATTTATAATCTGTGCACGCAGAAATCTAAATAATAAGACAATTATTTACATTTCTGCGGTAATGCATTTAGTAAACAGTGAAGTGCATATAACATGGCCAATATTGAATTCTTTTAAAAGTTAATTGCTTCAATCGTATAAAATCCTTCAATAGAAATTGCTATCATTGTGTTTCGAGACCTCACAGAGAAGGAAAGTGTCCCAACAAAAAAATAAATATTGAGAGAAAATGTTTTTTCATAGTAGCAACATAGGAAAAGCCCATATAATTGTGCGACTAATAAAATAAAAAATAAGGCATAGCTTACAAATTACCAACAACAAGTGTACACGGTCGGAAGAGCCGACTTTTTTACAGCCGCATTTAATTTAGCCTCCAAAATAATGAATAAGACCATTTACAAAATTGCTAATTACCTGACCGTTTAATGAGGTCGGCCCGCCCTACGGCAAGCCGGCCATTTTAATTACATTTTTAATATTGTCGTATATTGTTACATGAATTTATTAACCAGTAGTTATGGGATGCGTAACTTCGGTAAGAGGCTTAATAAAAATTATTGAAATAAATTTATAATTGATGAAAATTGTTACCGTTATGGGATTTTAATTGGACAGAATTTTTGCCTCGCAAACACGAGAAGTTATTACGGTTTTATAAGGTAAAATAAGGACCAGAGAAACACCATTTTCGAGCTTCTTCAACTATCAATCAACCAAACATTATAATATCAACTTTAGTTTTTAGCTTGTTTTTAGTACGTACCTACTTACCTGTGTATTTACTTTTTTCCGTTAGTCATAGTTATAAAACATTATTTTGCGAGATTGAAAAATGCAATGAAACAGTAAAGTCGTACCGATTATTTATGTAGGTAACATGTTAGTTTATTTCTATTTTATTTTTCCAATATTCACAATTCAGTTTCTTGCTCTAGCTCTTATGGTCACAGGTAAACGATAATAAATTCAAATATTGTCGTTCCATTTTTAATAATACTTTGTTGTAAAATATAGTTCGGTAAAAACATAAAAAAGATATTAACGTTCGTTATTCAAATATTAAGTAGTAATTTAATTTCACACGAAATTAATTTCCCAAATGTGCCAGTATTACATTAAAATAATTGTAAAACCTTCGTGCGTAATAATCCACAAAATTACACGTGTGTATAGTTTGTTCGCAACCTATATTCGTGTTCCAAACCACAAACTGACTTTTAACGTATAAAACTCCCTTCCCACCGGTGTATTGTAAAATAATTCAAATAGTAGCGTCAGTTCGTTTATAACTTTAACTTCAAATTCACGGAATAATGCCCAGAGGTTTTGGAACGATATTTTATAGTTAATGGGTATTTGTCATAAGAAGACACGTGCTTTTTGTGTGAATAGAAATCTAAATAGTTACTGTGTAATATTATATTTATTACAAAGACTATTTGATGGAATGGTATATTAATCAATTCATTCTGCCTACATGAATACTAAAACGCTTCTCCTATTGTAAATTATTGTTGTTTGAGAGACATTACCTATTAGTTTATGACTGCAGGAATATAGGTACACGATAAAGAGAATACTGCCTCGTTGATATAGTGTTAACAAGCGCGACTGCTGATCGTGAGATCCTGGTTTCGATCCCCAGGTCGGGCGAAGTGTTATTGGGTTTTTCCGTGTGAAATTCCTCAGTAGCAGCCCGGTATTCGGATTAGTGCCCGGTGCATGTCAATAGGCTCCTCCCCCCTATTATATAGGACTTATACATAACGGCGAAATGAGGGTGTTATACACCGAGGGTGTTATACACCTAAGCTAAACCCTTCGGGGAATACAGGCGTCATGTTATGTGATAATATACAAGACACAACACACTCTTATACTATGCGTGCCCACTAAGAATAGTACTGTCAAGACGTCATTTTGTTCCGCAATACTCGTGAACTTCATTACCAAAGCGTAAGGTGTGCAAACAAATAAATAAAGAAATTATACTCAGTTTAATTATTTTTAGTTCCCTTTTTTGGTATTTCTAATCAATTTACGCCAAATTAATTACACAGTAATTATATTATTATTATGGCGACATGTTAGGGTGATCAGTAGCATTTCGTGATATTTATTTTGGTTCATTTCTTTAATGAACACTCTTTTCAAATATTATTAATTTATCCAAAATTATCTATTTATGGAATTCAAGAAGTAGCATTTTATAAAAATGAATAGAAATAATAATGATATCTATGAATAAAAAAATATATCTTTTTTTTCATAGTTTTTTTTTGCTGGCTGTTCTAATTTGACAGTTATCTTGTGAAGTTGTAGCAAGCGCGATCCTATTCTTAGTTGGCACGCATAGTATCTTGAAAATGTATAGGTAGCACTCGTTTTCAGACACTTTTTTTTAATAATGTTTTATTCTTGTTATTTATTTTGTTTCGTAAAGTTATAAAATCAAGCAACACCGGAATTTTAACTTCATAGTTGGAACATGAAAAGAAACTCCCTGTTTTTCAGTTTATCTTCCCTAGGGGTGAACGGGGAGCGGTTACGGTAAACAAAACCGTAACTTTCACCGATCATTTTATGGTTGTTGTTTTATACACGCTTGTCAAACTGTTAAAAGGCTATTTTGGGTGGAATTGCATGTTAATACTTAGTTATAGTTTAGCACTGTCAACGAGATATTGTTTTATAGAATTAAGTCATAATAAGTACGTAACTATTAGATAATAAAAGTATCTATAAGTACCTACCTTCTAAATTTTAAATTATCTATTAACAATTTTCTTAGGCAACAGAATTATTATTCTCAATCTGAAACAGCAATATTTTCTTCCTAATTAAGCTTCTCATATTAAAACTAAAAGGTTATTAAATTTTGAAACAATTCCCGCTTACAATTCTTATACAAAAGCGAACAATGGCCACGGCAGCAGGTAGCTTACGTCTAAAAAGAGCCGCACCTCAGTGTTCCCCCAGCAATAAATAAAATAAAGCAATATCTCAATATTACAGGCCAACATAAAAACGCCGCAGATCGATACGAGGATCCACAAATTTAATAACATCAGTTCCCCAGAAGCAATTAGAGATGAAACGAAGGGCTTCAATGGCGTTTCTTCGAAATAATCCCGTTACTGAAGTCGACTTGTTATGTACTCATTTTTGGCTATCTTCTCCTCAATTTTGCACCTTACTCCTCTGTAATAAAATCGTGTATGGAACGTTCTGTAAATTTACCTATGTTCCGGATATTTGTGATATACTTCAATGGTATTTTTTTATTTATTGTTTGATACAAAGAAAGTGGTGAAATCGTGTGTAATGTCGGCGACAACCAATTATTATGAGCTGTCATCGACAATCTCTTAACAACGAGCCTCGTTACTGAATAATAACACATGGACCGAACATATCTCAGAGAGAAGTGCCCATTGATCTGTGACAGTACCGATACCGATACCGATATAAATAAATGTTACGAAAAAATATATCCAGTAAATGGATAATGTATGTATTATGTTCCGAAAACAAAGGCGATGAAATATACTCGATATCAGTTATATAATATCAAAATTAATAACGTATTTCAGTTATTTAAACTGTACATTTATTGAGCTTACGTTGATTGTTATCAACTGCCAATTATAGAACTTGTCACCAATAACTGGAGAAGAATATAACATCAAAAGTGACCAAGTATCAACTCACATAATTTTATTGTAGAAGTAATCTAAAGATATTTGTAGCTGTTTTCCCTTACCAGCTTAACCAATCGACTTCAACCCAAAATATATTTGCAACTCTTCATACCAAAAACGTGAACGAGTAGCAAAAACAAGGTCTACGTCACACGTGTCATGTCCTCTGACAGTCATTTCCCAGGGTCCACCGGTGCGAGATGATAGATAGTGTCGAGCAGATCTAATAACGCTTGGCTGGCGTTCGGCTGTCGTTCTGTTTGATCGGCACAACATCCACTGCTTGTGTGACGTGGGAAATATATTATATCAATACGAGAAACTTACGCACGTACGTGTTTTTTTGTGGTATTATTGATATGAGATACGGCAATAAGAAGCGGTATTGGGGTACTGGCTAGAAAAAAAAATATAACAGAAAAAGGCAGCTACAAAAAAAGAACGACAGATGGGCCCCTAAAGTACGTTTTCACATCGCTGTCAACGGATAACGTGCCCAAAAAACGAATAATAAAGCTTTAATGAATAGCATGTCGAGAGGAAATGGTATTAAAGATTACAACAAGGATGTCGAGTATCTAAGGGTCAATTCATACTAGAGCAGAGTCGAAGCGCATCGAAGCGTCCATCTGAAACTTAACATAGCATATTCACCCTTATCTCCACAACATAATACACATGTTTTTTCAAAGATAAAAAAAGACGCGTGAATTCGCGTGAATTCTGTGGAATGCGCGATCTTTGTATGTCTCTATTATGAGTTGAGCCTAGCACTGTAAGATTATTGGCCCCGTGCTGACGATCGACAAAATTATTAGTTTGACAGTAACGTAACCACTACCATTTTGAGCTAAGACGACAGTCATTTGAGTCAACTGGCTGTTCAATTTCACGGAATTTCACCTAAAGAAGCTCGTAGACAAATTTTAACCAGATTAGATTAGTTACTGCTAAAACTTATCATGCTGTACTATGTACAAACATCTCAATAAGTAATAACGTCTTATACAGCCCATCCCTCTAGCTAACAGTTGGAAAATATACATATTAATTATGCCTAGGCACCACCTGCTGCGTTAGTTACCAGTTATACTAATCATAACTCTGTTAGAGAGGGAAAGTGGATGCCGTGGCTCATGCACGACGGACGCAGCGTCCGGTCAGCGATTGGACTCTGTTTCACTTCCTCACGATAAGTCCCACGGTTATCAATAGATCGCGAAATAACGACATTGTGTGACAGTGTCTGCTACAACTTTCTGTATATCCCCGTTAAAGGAGTTATGGTTACGGAATTCAAGTAAATGTATGGAGAAACTAAGTTGCTTACGTACTAAATGCAAACGGATTGTAGTTCCGTAAAAATTTGATTCAAAAAGTTATACTTAGTGTGTACGAAGTTATTATTCTTTAAAGTAGTATCGTTGCAAAAAAGTATCAACGTTTTTTTTTAGTTGAATCCTGAAACTCAAGCTTACCTCATTATAGTATCCCGTATCACCAATAGATGGCGTTGTTTTCAACTGAGTTTAAAGAGGTCTAATGTTTGCGTCGCTATACGATACGCGGTTTGGCGTCGCGGCTACGCTAACCGACTGCTACGCTTACGAGCGCACGTTCGGGACCAAGTTACACATTTTTCCCATTATTGTGCTGGCGTCGTTTACCTATGTGACGATGCCTTGAATGGTGGGATAGAGTGATGGGTGAAGAGCAACAAGCATGCATTGTCCAACGAGGCGCCGGCTTCTGTTGCAGCCCGAACATTTTTAGTTTATGCTATTCAATGTAAAAAAGAGCTACCTACTTAACTAATTTTAAATTAATGCCTTCAAATACACTTGAATAATATAATTTAAAAAAACAGCTCGTTTTTATAATTATTTATTAACTGATTCTCACATATTCTAACGGAGCATAGTGGCAATAATTCAAAGAAAAACTTATGAGCGTATTTTTTTAATCATAATAAACGTTTTTTGGCTGAATGTCTTTGAAATTCGAATTATCTCAAATTGTAATATAGAACGGGAAAGGCGAATGAATTTTGTAAGTAAACAGAACTCAAATGGAGCATGATCTAACTAATCGACCATTAAAACTTAAAAGTCGTTTGCATAATAACATCGGCATAGTCCATATAAAATAAATTTTAATTAAATACCTATCTAGAACAGGTGATGTGATCTTTGCACATAAATCATCATTTTAATTGAATATTGTGCACTAAATGGCACAGGCACGCCATCTATCATGTAATTGTAACAATTAGGGCGTCTATTCTCAGAGCTTTTTTTGTTCAGTATTTTAATTAATTGTCTAGACCCGCAAACGTTTAATTCTATGTAGGTACCTAGATTGTCAAGCCATTCAATTTTGCTTGTTAATGTATAAAACGCTGTTTTAAGAGTTTTCTTTTAATTTGTAGAAAAAAGTAAAAAGTTCGTTCATTTCTTCAACACGACCTTGAATTCGTTTACGAACACTACCTAACAAAAAAATTAAGTATTCTACCAAAACCAAATTGCTCTATAAAAAATTTTAACAGCACTGATTTCATTTACAGCAAAGTTGCATAGAACAGAGAATTTAGCGTGAAATGTGAATTAGCGCGTTCGTACATTAAGTTCGGCGAACGTTGAGCAAGTGAAGCTAATTGGCGTCGGTTAAGCCATTACCGTACAATGCCCCCGCGGCCCTAATTGTAGCCCTAATGAGTGATAATAGTGCCCTTTGTTTTCACTTAACGGACGCTACGCAAGTTTATTCGGTAATTTACTATTTTCGGCTATAGGTTGGGCTTTTAACTTTTTTAGCTTCAGTTGTTTTGTTTTAGTCACTCGCTTGTTAATGGGAACGGTCGCCCTCTTGATATAATTTTTAATGATAGACATTATAAATTAAGTTTATTGATCAGATGTTACTGGTATTATCAAATAAATACATGGAATTATGTTACGACTTTGAGTAATGGATGCACGAACAAACTTTATTAAGTATTTAATACAAAACGTTAATATATGCAAAGATCTAGATAGCGTCACTTAGCGAAAATACATCAATCAATCAATCAGGTTTCGTGATTGATTGCCTAACGAAACAATTCGGATAGTAAAACACTTTTATAATTCCTTATGTCCAGATAATTACAACCACGCGACTCCAACAAACAATTACGAACGATTACTTTCGTTGATTGATCACAATAAAAGCAAATCGAGATAGTGTATAAATGATCTACGTAATAGGACCCTAAAAAGTGAAAGTTATTATACCAAAGAGATTACGACCTAAAGAGTTTCCATTATGCCTTTATGGTATATTATGTAGTCTGTTATATTCGTGGTTATATCCTAGTGCCTGCTTATAACCGCAGAAATGTAGTTAAATGACGAACGACGGATATCTTTAAAAAAAACCACTTATAAGTTAAACAAAAATCATGGATACTCAAAAGCAAAACCTTTTTAAGCTACAGAGAAGGCTAATTTCTCATTTACATAACATCACGCCTGTATTCCTCGAAGAGTTGGGCAGAGGTGTATAGTAAGCCCCTTATAGTCTCATGTAAAAGGGGGCGAGCCTATGGCCATCAACCGGGCACAAATCTAAACACGGGGCTGGTCGTTGGTCTAGTGGTGGCAAGGGCGACTGCTGATAATGAGGTCCTGTGTTCGATTCCCAAGTCTGGCAAAGTGTTATTGGATTTTTCTGTGTAGAATTACTCAGTAAATTTCTCATTAATTTAGTCATAATAATAATCAATAACAGCGCTATAAAAAAATCACTAAGGGGCATGAATTTTCATGATTCTTACGCCAATTGATATTTTCGGCGTCAGTATCTTACGAGCGCTCGTAATTTTAGAGCACTTTTTAGTTAGTTTTTAATGTAATATCGAATAAATAACGTGTTTGATAAAACACAAATTCCAACAACGATCAGCATTAGTATTCTTAGGCCGCAAGCTTTGAAACTCGATCCTTTTGTACAATATTTGTAACTTAAATCAATAGTAGCCGTGTCCGCGCCTAAAGGTTTATTGTTTCGCAAATAGTGACATTAAGATAACCAAGACTTATTGGTGTGGTCTAATTTTGTGAAGCCAGCGATAAGCGTTCGTTAGAATAGTTATTATAAATTGCTTACAATTTGGTGTAATGAAATTGAATCGTTTTAGTAACTGGGCTATTTATTTTGGAGTTAAAGAAACAAAATTGTATTTGAAGGATGTAGGAATTATCAGTCAATATTATTCTTTATAGGAATTCTGTTGCAGTTATGAATATCGAACCAGGGTTATCAGATGTACAACTAAAAAGTCCTGACAAAAAGCCTAATTTCTATAAATGTCCTGACATTATTGCCGCGAGTGCGCGCAATGCAAGTTTATTATTTGTTTTGTGTGCCAACTGCCACGCAGGGAACTCCCGACTTCGAAAATTTCAGTATTCTATTAAATAAACAAAAATCCTGACATTTTCAAAGTACGGCCGGAATCCTGACCAGTACCTAAAAATCCTGACATATCAGGACAAATTCTGACGTCTGGTAATCTTAATTGGAACAGCTAATCAGATATTCTTAATTAGGGCTCTGTATTTGAAAAACGTTTTACTTTAATACAGTGCTCTACCCATTAATATTAACACTGTCAAAACCTTTCAATTTAAAAATGTAAGTAAATTCTGGTACGACTGTATCGACAAGTCGCTGCCAAAGCAACGCTCATAAGTCGCGTTTGTGACAGAAGTTTAAATCAAACTTTATATCTTAGCATAGGATTACTATTTACGACTCCGTTCAAGTGGTTAATCTCGAGTCCTTTCTAATCGTGCATCGTAAATTCAACAACTGAATATCGAGATATAAGACATCTTGTCTTAACTCGAATGTCCGATTATACTGAGCCTAAGGACAAAATATGAAAATACGTGCGCTTACATTTTGGTTCAAACATTCCTTGTTTTAAACTGCTTTAACGTCAGACTGTTTACCACACAGCGGAAATAGCGTGAATGTATGAGAATACATAACGACGCTCGACAGTGAAAACCTCTTAAAACAATTTTTCTTTAATTGCCTTTTATTTGTACTGATTGATAAACTCGTCTTACACGTATTAGTTCAACAAACTTTCAATTCAAATACTTCTATGCTATCTATGACGTACTATCACAAACTTGTATTAATATTTGATCGGCCATCTTCTTTTTCAGGAGACAGTTTTTTCTAGCTTTTGTAAAATTTTGTATTTTAGACATACGTGGTTTTCATTGTCGACCGTCGATAATGAGTGTACTTTCAACGAATATTTAATGTGATTAGGTAACTATCCTCTTTGCATCGGTGATTAATGGTCAGTTTGAAAGACGAAATCACGTGTCGTAGTGGCCATACCTTCGAGGTATTAAATGCAGGAATTTCTATTCCTAATAGTTAATAAAGTTTATTTATTACATCGTTTTTGCATAATATTGTTACTGCAAATTGATGGCCAATGCTAAAATTGGGCCTCACCTGCAGCAAACTACAGTTCATGGGGTTTATTACCTACCATGCCATATAATCACATCAGCAAACTCTTGTTTAGCTTTAGATATAGTCAAGCCATTCAAATGTTGTACAAAAGGTAAACAAACCTTTAATCGTGGAAAACATTGATTTATTTTATAATCTCTTTTTTAGAAAACTTTTCTTTCTTCAATTATTTTAGTTTTTCTTATACTGTTTTAGGTACATACGTTAAATGGATGTTTAAATACTCGTACCACAGAATATTTTCACGAACAAAGGTACCCTTAAAATTTTATTTAAAAAAAGAAATCGCTGGATATAGATAGGTAATACTGCCATTGCATCTATCTGATTGACAAAAACTTGAGAAGAGAGCGAGTGGCTCTGTGACAGACACTTGAATTCACATGGCAATGTTAGCAGAGAATCGTTATACTTATTGCTTCGGTAATTTACCATTCTAGATTGTTAATAATAATCTTCTATTATATTGTTTTTGGAAGGTAAATACGAATTACAGACGCATCGCATCTGCCTTAACCTGTAACTTGTGTCATGCCTGCTTACTGGAACCGCGTCTCTGGTACATGTAGCGTGACATAATAACAAACAAGTGTACAATTTATGCTGGCAGGTGTATTTTCTCATGTTTCTGGTTATCTTCATATTGTTTTAAAGTTTTATTTTTAATATGTAAATATTTGGTTTTTGTTATGACAATCATGTTAAAAACACATCAAGTCAATCGAGGAGCCGGCTTATTAACGACCGCGCGGATCATACGATTTGCGAGGTTAAAGGTGAACGCACACTTATCAGAGCCGAAGGAAGCTAAAGAGCCGAAGGAATCGAATTTTAGAATTATATGTATGAAATCCTATGAAACCTCACACATTTATCCGCGCCGAATCGTCCGATTCGGGTAAGTGTCCACCTTAAGCAACGCTTGCCGCGATCCGTGGTTAGGTGACCATTCCTCATACATCGAGACCCCCCCGTGTCGCGGAGAGCACGTTAAACCGTCGGTCCCGGGTGTCATACAAATACCTATGATAGTCCCTACGGGTAGTCAGAAGCCCGAATGTCTGACAACTGGTCTAATTTTAGGATATCGGTATTGCCCTGTAACTGGGTTGCGGAGGTCTGATGGCAGTCGCTCCGTGTAGAATACTGGTATTCAGCCGTATCTGATTAGACTGGAAGCTGACCCCAACAAAATTGGGAAAAAGCTAGGCAGAACGTATGTTACAACACATAAACCACCCCATCTCTTTTATTGTTGTATTGTCCTATAAACTGGACTGCACTGAAGAATAAAACAGTAACCTGCATAATTTGTCTAATAGTTGAACTAGAACGACCCTTTCATAAGATTGGAAAAGTAGAATTTTATACACTTGATAATGGCAACTCCCTTTCATCAAAACAGAGTGGTAGTAATCTGAAAAAATAATGGGTGGTACTAGACAGGAAAAATGACGGAAATCGCTTAGAACGTTTATATCTACAAGCCTTTTTTACGTCGATCAAATACATTTTGTTATCGATACCGAGTTACGCAATCTAATTGATACTGGTCTTAATTGATCCCTGATTGATGACAAACTGATCAGATTACACAAAATAACAAACTGAGAATTACTGGGGTAAACAATCCTTGCACTACAGTAGGTATGTTACCAAGGAAAACTTAATATCAAAACTACTCACTTTATATTCTTGGTGGTTAGATATGTTATGTAGTTTTCTTCTTTTATGCACATAAATACTTACTTTCCTAATCTAAACATACTAAGAAATATATTGCTTTAAGGTAATTATGGACATGGGAATATTCCGAAAATTACGCATTTATACTAAACCAGGCAATATTTTTTGCTCTGGCAACGTAATAATGCTAGAATGTGTAATGTAATGTTGCCAGAGCAAAAAATATTCCCTGGTTTAGTAGTAACTCGTAATTTTCGGAATATTCCCATAATTACCCTAAATCGCTATACCAACTTTCTACATTTATTAAAACACTCTTATCTATTCAGTCGAAAACGTTAGGAGCGGCCTATCAGCAATGAGCTCAAAGTGAATTTTAACGCGTTGTAATTTTCTAAAACCATTTCAAAGCTGTTAGCTGTTCACGCAGTGAAAGTCTAAACATGTCCCGATATCTTTACACACTGGCCATTGTTCGCTAGTCAATTAGTCAAACGGTTGATACCCAGCGCATAAGGCAGTACGCGTAAATTCCTTTGACACGAACAGGGGCGGTTTTACGACGCTTTTTGTTGGCGGGAATGTGAAAATGGCTTTAAAATTTCCTTTTAACTAGATTAGCTTTTACATAGGTATACATAGAATATTATAAAATGTATTTGTTTTATACAGGTAAGTTGATTAATTTCATGAACGTAGGTACGTAGTGCTACTTTCTTAATTTTAAATAAATTTTCATTATTATAGGAAGAAAGCATTTGACGTGTTTCTACTACGTCAATGGTAGAAACTTAGAAAATGTTTTATTTTATGCATAGTTACTTACTTTACTTAGTACTAAGAAAAGTTTTAACATTTTATCTTAAATAGTTTCGATATTTCATAGATTTTTTTATAATTTTCTTAATATAATGAGCTCATTAAATTAAACTATATGCATAATGTGAGCACCGCCAAGTTCAGCTTAATCTTATAAAATAATATTATTATTAATTGTTACAGTACCTTATTATTTTATACAGTTTACACGTTATTACATTTTCATGTCTTGCAAAAGTATGTAGAATGTTACTCTGTAATACATTGTAGCAATATACGAGTATTATGACAGTTATTAAGTCGCCCGCAAATGTTTAGTACGACTTAACAATGAATCCCTTTTACTACAGTTTGCACCAATAGTTGCGGACTCGTTATTATTTATGAGAATTAGGACTCTTTTTATATTTGCGTAAAGTTGAAAATACAAGTGGCGTAACAACATATCGATACACGATGGCAATACATATTTCAATGGCTGTTAGCATAAATCAAAGGATATAATTATGTATGTTTCAACGTTAACGACGCGCAGGTTTGTTATTTGGCTTTTTAAATAATACATTTTCTCTGTACATTACTTAAGTTAAGTTGTACGTTACTTAAGTTTAGTTTTTATCATTAAGTACCAATTTAAGTTTTAGTGTCGCTGTGAATAATTTTATAATAATAAACATATTTTAAATATGCTATCAAATGGCTAATAAATGTTTAAATTTTGAATCTTCGGCATCTTTACTTAGGTAGATAAACCTCGAAATAATTTATTTTTAACGCAACATTCATTAAAATTATTAGGCAACTTATTTCAATATACCGGGTATAGCACGTAAACATATTATCTAAATACATTCTAGAGTAGGCACCTACTTATTCTTAATAGAAATATAGTTTTTATCAATAACCAAGTGAATTATTGTTTTACTACTAAATGTTACTTACTGAGCTTAAAGTTTGAGCCTCACAAATTTTCTCAAGAATTTTTAATGATAGGGATAAAAGAGGAAACCGTAATTCACTTTACAACGAACTGTCATTGCAACATTTGAACGAAATTTCAAATCTTTAGCACACTCTGAAAATTTATGTACGCCTAATAAATACCTATTAATAACTCCCAATCGATCCTATCAAGACTTGCATATTATTGCTAAGTATATTGCGTACTATAGTTTCAATTTTCCGTGAGAAATAAGCTACCAATGTTAATATTTCTGTTTATTGCTTGCCTTTGCTTACAACTTATCGTGTTTACGACTATCCAGCTTATCAAATTCATCGGGCCTTTAAAATGATGCTTCATTGGTAAGCATGCAGCCATATAACTAATATGGGTTTCTAAAAATAAACAACGCATTGATGTCGGCGCCGCATAATTGTTAATAATGTCGGGTTGTTTGCGTATGTCAATAGATACCTACATTACCAACTTGCTTGATTCTACAGATACGTCTAATTAATTCTATACGACGTTACTAGATGGCGTCAGTAGCACATTCAGTTGTCTGACAGCATCTCATCATCACTTTAGCGCTTAAAGTAACCACATAAGGTGTAGTTCGAACTGCAGTTTAAAATACCAATGGCAAAGATATTTTTGCTACAGTTGGTAATAGTGGCTTAATCACAGGCTTAATCGTCGGGAATTAGCAGATACGCACTTATTTATTACTAGCCAGAAGTGCTACCGTTTTGCTTACTGGCAAATGGCAATTATTGTAACTCTCAACCTGAGGAACTAACTTGGTATTTTGATAACAATAATTTACTGCTGCGCTTATTAAAGTTATCTGTTTGTATGTCAATTATAAAACTAATAATGTTACCGACGTAGGTAATAATCGAATTTTATGGACTTATACTTTATTAACTTGTACTATAATAATGATAAGAAAGCCTGCTGTCGATTTAATTTAACGTAATGGAAGGTTTATTTAATGAGTACCTCGACATCTTCGGTACCTATCTACTTTTACTTTATAATTGACACATTTTAATATTCTATAAGACTTTAAGCACTTGAAAGCTTATTTTATGTTCATAAAATTATAATATAGTATCCATGCAAGTGCGCATATACAAATCTTGTACACCGGGGACTTAGTTTCCGTATAGGAATGTTACAAATTAAAGGTTTCATGTTAATCGGCTAAGCAGTTTCAAGACGGACTTTCCCTCTGTACTAGATAGGTTCCAAAGTAATTCTCTTATGTCGTTATCGCAGACATTGTTACAGTTTAACTGCTTTTGGAAGAAAAACTAGAGGTAATTCTGGTTTACGCCGCTGAAATGACGAGCGATAAAAAATGCGAACCTTTCTCGTGATTTCAGTCTGTACCACGTTTAAATGATCCATCAAAGTGTGAGATGGCCAGGTGGGTAATCCGCCACAATAATGACAGGGTCATAAACTTAAAGTGGGTGGCAGTGTTTACTGGATTACCGGCTCTTTACTCAGATCATTATAATCTGACATTATTTGCTTCAGTTTTGAGTAGTTAAGCTCTTTAATTTCCTTTTTTATTTTGTATGTAGCTACACAAAAATGAACAACCGAAGATACTGAAATGGTGTGTTGCCACTGCTGTTTTCAAACTTTGCGGTGCGCTACCATGCATCCAAATCAATAAACATACAATGACTGTACTATTCGATACCTATATGTATTACAATTTATAATATTAATAAATAAATCTAAATAAAAATACACAACAAAGCCAAAACCGAAAGCTTTTATTTAATATGCAATGATTGGTACCTATGTTACATTAGATCACACAATACGCTGAAAAAGGTTGAATGTTTTAAAGTTTTTTTTAGTTACAAAAACGTTAAATTCAGTTTACGAGAATTACGTTGTTTTTTGCAGAACCTGCACATTTCAATCTTGTACAATTTTGCACGCTGTTCAATTCGCATGTGTTCGATACTTCATTTATTTCTTGATTGAACCTTTTATATTCCATTATTGCGTGCGTGTAATTGAAGCCATAATTTTTCATACCTATGAATGACGATGGCTATAAAATAGTTTCTATGCTATTATGGACGCATTTGCAAAAAGTATAGGTATCTAGTCATATTACTACATGAGCACGGCCAAACACCACACTACACATAGCGAACCTTTTTCTTCAACAGGACAATCCAAATCTTTGTCATCGTAGAGCGATCTTTGTTTTTGTTCCCAAAATAACCTTGATGAAATTCTCTAATGATCGATTTCTCTGCCAATTAGCAACGTTAGCTGTTTACAAAATAAAAAGGCTTTTTCAACAACACCGAAATTGTTTGTAAAAACTCCATTCTCGCATAAATTCGCCAAGGTATTTTTTTTCCTATCAGGGGTTTGCATCGCAATTAATTCGATGTCGATTTTTCCCGCCCATTAGTTAACGTTATCGATTCGACACAAGCAATTAGGTGGCCGATCCGATCCGGGCCGTCCGATCTCCGAGATGGGCCAAACATGATTGATGACGTTTTTACCTTATTAGTTTACCGAAGTTATCCCCTCTACGGCTTATCAGCTTACAGCGGTGGAGGGGGGATGGGAGTTCCTCATTACGAGATTGCGGTTACGTCGTGTTCAAGCCTGATAACAGTGTTTGAACTCTTTGAAGGGTTCCATTTATTTCATTTACATCCCTTAGGGTTCCTTTGCGTATTAATTATATTAGGTTTTAGGGGTCTAAAGGCGCACCTTTTACTTGCTGATGAGAATTCATTCTGTTCAAATATTGTATGAAGGTTAAACAAACACGTTCAAAGAGGTAAAGCTAAATGGAATAGTGTCTACGATTTATTAGACACTGTTTGCTAAAGATATATTTACAATCTTCAATAATTCTATAAACAGCTGATCGCCAGATTAGCACTTACATAAATATTATTGTCATTCGCCTAAAGCCTCATCAGTTAGTTTAGATATACTTACGTGCAAATAATCTTTCTAATTTGTTTAACTGTTTTTCACCTTTAACAAAATTCGTCGAAAATACACGTCAAACTGCTGAAAATAACGGCATTTTCCTACTTTTGAAAGCAATTCTCAGTTGCCATTAAAATACTTAAGCACCGAATTCTTCTGTATTAAAAGAGAACATTACGTCTAAATAAGAATAAAATTTACTCTAAACCTCAAAGTAAGTCAATAATAACAGCATAAAAAAGTAGATAAGTATCGCAAATTTTTGCTTAACAAACTTTTATTAATTACACCTTTTTCTTCTCTTCCAGTGGGCGGGATGTCTCGCGGCGGGAGCGGCGCCGGCAAGACGGCGACCGCGAAGCGCGTGCCCCCGCCAGCAGTCCCCGGAGACGCGTTCGGGACCCCGCAGCACCGCCACTCGGGGTCCAGCTTCGGCTCGCAAGGATACGCGTCCTGCGAAGAACAGCCGTACCCACAGCCGCCAGATACGCCATCACATACCAGAGGTAAAAAGCTAACTCTTATACCAAAGTATTTCAACGCCATTCAGGTTACCATTTTGACCTTCATTCGTAAGTGCATAAGTAGCCGTAGGAGAATTCAGGAGAGCCTGACATGCTGGGAAATTTTAGTCTAGCCTTAATAAAATGTCTAGATATTCAGAAAATATAAAGAAAACCAATTTATTATGAGAAGATTTCCAGAGATCCTGACAAGATTATCATTATTAGTTTTTACCAAAACCTTTTGCTAATCATTAACTCTCTCCATTCCAGATGACCATTCAGATTACGGCAGCACAGTCTCCGGCGTCTCCGGCGTGTCGGGTGCAAGCAGCAGTCTCGGCAAGAGTCCGGCCGGCGGAGGCACCTTCACCTTCCCGCCGCCCGCACAACCTCTCACACACAAAGCGGCCGTGTACTACCATCATCAGTTAGCGCTTAGTGATGATCAGGGGATTGATATGACCCAGGTGAGTCTATCTGATCAAAGTCTATTTTTCGAACCCTTTGTTGGACTATGCACCAGTCTTCTGCAACTGAAATGTCAAGTAACTAAGCCAGTAAACGTCCGTGTTGAAAGAATTAAGCTGATTAGATTTCCCATTTTTCCACACATTTTTTTATTGTCTGCTACCACGACTTGTGGTTTTTAACAACACAAATATATTTACACATCTCGAGGCTAGCCTCTATCTATCCACTCTGCCTTATATAGAAAACAATTATACAAATAAATATATGAGTCTATACACCTTCTTCGTTGATATTTGCAGAGTCCTGGCCGCGACAGTCCCGGCTCATCATCAGGGTCAGCGGGCTCCGGATCAAGGCATTCCTCAGCGTCTCTAGACAGCGGGCGAGCGTCCGGCCGCATGCCACACCATCACCACGCCGCCTGCCACTGTGGGGATCTAGCTGATAGGGTCAGAGCGATGATCGCGCAAGGTCTTCCGGTGAGTATGTGTTGAACTTGGCGGTGCACTACCATGCACCCAGAAAGTTAAACAAGACAGAGACCAATATTTTCTTCAAATCCTCCAAAAAGGGGCTGCTGGGTTACTTAGAGCTTGTGGGTAATTTTTAGATCATTTTTAGTGGACTTGATAACTAACATAAACAACAACAATATACATACATAACAACAATATAAATTTGTAAATTACTTTTATTCATATAGTTTTTATTCTATTTTATTTGTTAATTTTTGTACTACATTACTCATTGGTCTGTGGTCAGGACTCCATTGTTCTCTCACTATCCTAAATCATTGTACTCTGAAATTGTTAAAGATATTATTTCTAAAAGAGTAACCATGGAGTTTCTTGCTGGCTCTTCTCCATAGGAAACGACTAATTGGAACCGTGCTTCTAAATTCGACTTTTCATAAGCACCTGTATTGGTTTATGCGAAATAAAAACTTTTGATTTTGATTTTAACAGTTATTATATTTAGCCTTTTGGGGCTCAATTTAACATTTAAAGTCAATTTAAAAAACAAAACTTAGTTCAGTTAGCTTCCAAGGTATCCAAATATAGTAGAAGAACAAGATTTTTATTAGTATGGAAGGGGCGGTTACTTTTTTGCTAGTTGTTTAAATTAAAAATATATGAACAAGTCCCGTGGTACCGTGTATCCCAAAACAAAACAGGCAGAAATCTAAGTATTTTCAGAATTTCCTGATCTACCCTCTGGTGTGCTTATTTCCAAACAAACCAACTCAAATTATAAATCTCTGTGGCCACATTTCAGGACACCGACATAATCCACGCGTGCCTGGCAGAGCTGCAGATGGAGGAGTACGCGCGGCTGTTCATAGAGGCGGGCTACGACCTGCCCACCGTGACGCGCATGACGCCCGAGGACCTCACGGCTGTGGGCATCAAGAAACCCAACCATCGCAAGCGGTTAAAGGCAGAACTCGCCAATCTAAACGTGCCTGATAACCTTCCTGATTATATACCGGTATGTATACTTATGCCCAGTTCCTATGGCCAAAAACGAATAGTTTTGCTTACCAATGGTAGCATTTTTTATAGCCAATGGACATATAAATAGCCTCGTAAGGCTTATTTTACCTGCAATAGCTAATCACGTATGAGAAAGTCTACTACGCAAACCTAGGGGGTGTTTGTTTCATTATTCGTAATGATACAAGGCTCTTATTTTTAACCAATATCTTTCGGTGAATCATAGGAATCGGCCATTAGACCATAGTCCGGCTATTAAAATTGTGTATAAAAGGTATCTTTGATCGTAAAAACATTATGTTCTTAAAAAATCCAGAAATATTCGAAATTATGTAGTGCAACAAGTTAATCAATTAATGAACTTATCGCAATCTATTGAGAATCGTAAGCCTCACGTAAATTATAATATAGCTCAATGTTTTCTTTTCTTCTTCCAGGGTTCCCTAGAAGAATGGCTCCGACTACTTCGACTGGAAGAATACGGGCCCGCACTAGTAGCGCAGGGGTACCGCACTGTACACGACGTTACGCAACTCGCTTGGGAGGTGAGAATACTTCACATTGCTTACCCCACAATTGACTTGATTAGGCCAATAATATAAGAATTTGTGGAACAACGGCCTTGTGTTTTGGAATTACATGTAGAACAATATATTCTGTTTTGGAATGATATCTACTTCAATAACAGCTCAGCTCATGATATCTTTAACATGATCTTCAATCATCAGCTTCAATGATAGACAGCAGATCGCTGAGTAGGTACTTTGTATTGTAACTATCACTCGCAGTAAAATAAGTTGAAAAAATAGTCCATATTATACCAAGTTCACACGATTCGATTCTAGTTGATCAACTACTAAATCGCATGCGATTTGAACCGTCTGAACAGACTTTCAATCAAATTGAATCAATTTGAAGAAAAAAACGTTTCAACGTTTGTTGATCAACAAATGTTCATCAACTAAAATCGAACCGTGTGAACCCGCTATTACATTAATAAACATTTTCACTTTTGTTTGCTGTGTGCCCCGTATTTTATAATGTTTGAAACAAATCGTCACAAATCGTTAAACAATATCCATTTACTTTTTCAGGATCTAGAAGACATGGGCATAGTCCGTCTCGGCCACCAAAAGAAAATACTTCTTGCTATCAAAAGAGTCAAAGACATAAGAGCAGGGAAAAGAAGCATTAGCAACCAAGGGTCCTTGGACTTTACGAGAATACAACCCGGCCAGGTCAGTTCCATGCAATAATGGAGTCACTGTCATTGTGTTTGTAGTGATGTTTTAGAATTTAGACTCTTGATAGATTAAGGGCTAGTTTCGTAGTAGACTGTGTGATGTAAAATCTTTTATGGTGTACAAATTCTATGAATACCAGATGATGGAGCAAAGCATTAAAAAAAATGTACTTAAAAAAACTTAGTACCCCCTAGTCTGCTATCAGATCAGCCCTATTTATGACAGCGGGTAATATTTCAATAAAAAAAGTTCACTTTATGGAAATCCGCTTTCGTAATAAAATTCTTAATAGACCGTGCAATATAGAGAGCAAATTAGATTTATATTCTGTCAATCAAAAGATTATTTTCAAAGCATCACTTCAAATCAATATTTTAATTTTGTTTTAACATAATTATTTGTTTTGTTTATTTTCATGATGACATTTCATTTCATTCATCGGCCATCTTAAATTTTGCCGCCAAATTCTAACAGAAACGAAGCTAATGAAGCTATTATAATAAAAAGTCTAATACATATTTTTCTTTTTATACTAACAGCGTTATTTTAACAAGAGCGTTTTAATAGCTTCAATATTTTAATTTTAACTAATTAAAGTTTTTCTTTGAGCCAACCGAGGCTTTTGTTGTTAGATCCATATTGTGTGACCCTAGCACAGAACTGGCTGGAAAGCTTTGTTTGCCTAGCCGAAAGCTGACACATTATGGGAAACTGATGAAATTAACAAATTGGCGTACTTAAAGTTTTATAACAATATTCAATAATATTCGAGTGTGGTGTAAAATTTTTGCAAACTTTCCCCGATGCGTTCAGAAACGACGTTATCATTTCGCTTAGACTTTAGGTTTACGTCCATCGCCATCGCCTTCGCTGGTCGGATGTTCAACAGTTCTGCGATATATTCTTACCCCATATTCATTATTTGTATCACTTTTATTTCCGCATTCAACGAAATCAATTAACTGTTACTAATGTAACCGTGAATTAATTTTTATTCTTAATTTTTTTTTATAAAATAAAGTTGACATTTTCGGAAGAAAATGTTTTCCTTATAAATTATCTTCTAGCCGCACGGCATTTCTTCTAAAATATTACCTAAAAGAAAAGATCGCTCCATCGGAGCCAGCCAAGCATTCATCCAGTCGCAGGGTTGTGATCCGCCAGCACACACGTCCATCCGCTGCATCCACCTCATACCACTAGCCCGAAGCAGCATGTGAATGTTTTGTTTTCTTTTCTTTTTCCAAACACAAACCGCACCTTGGACATAATCGGCTAAAGGATTTATATCCGAGGGAGCTACATTACCAGCCTTGGGAGCGACAACGGAGTTACCATAAACCCCCAGACCTAAACTTTGACGCCATACCGACGCCCCTTTGTGGCACAGACTTGGTCCCTATTCAGGTATGAGACAACCTCCTTTGGCACAGGTCTTGTCAGTTTGTTCTCGATGCACCCGAGCACCCGGCTTTTATGTGCACACGATTTTATCGTTATAGTGAACGCAGTGTTTTCCATGTGTGTGTTATTTTTTATTACGATTTTAAGCCTTTTCTTCCCATTACCGTTGAAACCGCTGTGATTGATCTTTCCTGCACGGTAGTTAGATATTTCACTTTTATTTTAATTATTATATGAATTAATACAATATTATACTAATTGCGCATGGTTTTAATAACGCTAACATTATAAATATTTTTATTAATGATTGACAACAAAATCTTAAACAGACAGCATGGTAAGAGGAGCGACATTAACATCAATTGTAAAATAAGTCGATGCCGTTGTTTGTAAATGTTTTTGAACAACTTTCTATGTAATATAACTTTCAAAATTTAATTCGACAACTAATGAATCCAAAATAGATTAAAAATGTAATAATAAATACCAACAGATACGTCATCCGCGCGGGAAATCGCTAGAAAGTCTAGAGGATCCTTCTGAAAGAGCGTCGCATACTACGTTTTCGCCAGAAGCCGGGTTTTACTATGGGGGAGGACAATGGCGACGCTCGTATGACGACGGTGACATTACTCCGACCAACGACAGCTCTTACGAAGGAGGCGGCACGCTTCCACGGCCACGGGGACTCGTCCGTCCGCGGCCTGTGGCTAAAATCCAGGCCACTCCGGCGTATAGAGATAAATCTCCCGACTACACGTACGACGAGATCGCTTATTCGGCACGGCTGCAGCGCGTAGCCTACGGGGCGAGTCCTCACGTGGCGAGAAAGCCGCCGCCCGATCCACCGAAACGTCAGAGCTCTCAGTACGCGCCGTTCTCCCGCTTCGGGCAGACGACAGTGGAGATCCACCCGGAGAAGAGTCTCCCGCTGTCGCTGCCGGCCTACCCGAGCTCGGACTCGCTGTCCGTGTCGCTGGACAGCACGGGGCTGCTGCCGCCGCCGCCCGCGCCTTCCTCGCCCCCGAGGCGGTACGATGATGATAAACTGCGTACCGGATCTGATGCTAGTTTTAAGGTGAGTTTACCTGTACCTGTATGCAAATATAACTTGAAATCCAAAAATATATATAAACTTCACGCCTATCCTTTTCAAAGTATAGCTTTAAGTGGGTCGTGATTCATGCCAAATTAACCTGCAAAGGGTCATTTGACGGATTTATCGTATAATTACACTTTATTGCGAATAAACTGCAACATCGCGCTCTAGTTAAGACTATTGTTTTAAATAAAAGCTAGGAAGCGTTTTTGTTTATTTCTACAATATCTCCAGCAGTTCCAAAAGCATTGATAGCGACTCTTACTTACGTTCCACTTTTTCTTCCCACAGTCAAGCTCCAGCACAGAATCGGACAGCATTCCATTCGCGAATGAAAACGCCGGGACCATAAAGCAAAACCGGGGCCAGATCGGCGGCCGACCGCACACCGTGGACTACGGGCGCACCGGCATCGGGCTGGCCAGCCTGCCGCCCAGAGCCTCCGACATCAAGCCCACCACGCCGCACGCGCTCCCCGAACACAAGGACGAAAAGAGCACTGAACCAGTTGACGTACTCAACGACATAGGAAATATGCTCGCCAACTTAACGGACGAGCTTGACGCCATGTTGGAAGAAGAAAAGCGCCAAGGCCTCACAGATTCCTAAAATCCATAGACTATATAGAATACATAATTGTACTCGAATACATTTAAAAAACTTGTCAAAAATTCCAAAGAATTGGACATCGGCAAAGACTTCCACTAATTTAATGAAATGCTGAGATTTTGATAACGCAAGCAGCTATATTATAAGCATTTACATTATTTTAGGAGTGTAGCAATATGAAAGCAATCTTTTTGTGTATTGCATTGTTATGACGATTATGAATTCTGAATAACGCGATTAAACTTTATTGTCTTTTATTGAGAAGCTATTTGACTCGGAAAATATAGGTTTTTATAAAATATACATTCAAAACCGAGCTGTGTGTAAGCATTTCTTCCATTGCATAATTATATTTACCTCTATCTCAAAGGACTGAGTAAAGTAGAATATGATGTTGCGTCAACTTCCCAAGCCTAGGAAGTTAATAAATTATGAAGTCCTACAATTTATAATGTGACTAAAGTCTATGAATTTTTACCAACGTTGCTTCAATGTGTGACCATTCCATTGCTGCATTGTACTCGCTACACGTGAAGCCACTTCTAGATGTATTTGTCACTTGCCATCAAACGATTCCTACATACACGACAAAGCGGATACTGTACGTACTATATAATAGTTTTGTAGCATTTTGTACCGACGTAGTACATTTTATACATACTTGTAATTTAAAAATATAGTTTGCTAAATATCCTCTGTTATTTAACTTTAGTGAGCTGTGTATTTTTGTTATTACAAATAATTAGTTCCTTGTAATATTAAAAATTGAATGTTTTTATTGGGATAGTAAAGAAATTAGATGTTAGTCGGATCCAAAAAACAGACAAAAATGGCTATTTTTGTAAATATTGTTTTACTTAAATTATGTCATAGATAAAATATATCCCGGTAGGTAGTTAGTTTTTCATGTACAATAATTGTAGAGTATTTGATTATGATGTAGAGATTAATGTAGCTAGAATTTATACAAAACATTAGTCTAGTGATAGTGTGAAAAATTAGGGTTTACATATTAATGTATTATAGACAATTATAAAGTTAGCTATAGACCTCATAGACCTTGTATGTTAACATTCTTGTAACGCATTGAGGACATGCCGTTTGCCCCATCATTGAAATGAATTACAAAGTTATGCTTCCACTTATAAATAGCCATATTCCTGCATCTAAACGCTTTGCAACACCCTGCTTGCAATGGAACGCAGAATGCCCTCGCTAAAAATGTTTATGGTGTTACCAAATTACATAAAAAAAACACTTTTGATACTGTTCACATCCAAATACAACTCATATGATCTCTAATTTATTGTACACTTCTTGACGCATGTCCATTTCCAACGTGATATCTAGCGGCCATAAAAGTAAAAGCAAATATTTTGTAACGGCAATGTTATGTAAAATGAAACTTTCCATAAACAAAGGCTACGAAAATAAAAAAATTGCAATTCCTTATTTAAATTTAAATATTTATGTGGAATGTCTTTCAAACTAGGTAGCTAGGATTAACATGATTGTTTTAATTAAATTAATTTAACATGTCATATGGCTTAATGTTATATTTTACCTAACATTGTTTACGAAATAATGCCCATAGTATTGAAACAATAATTAAATGTTTCCGTTACTAACACCGTGAATGTAATTAAAAATAACATCTTATTAAAATGTAGAACAGTATATTTAAGCTTAACTTTGTAAATATCTTGATAGAAATCAGTGTTTCTATACAGTCTTCTTTGATAATCACTCTCAAATGTAAACATTTTGTATACCTACATGTTAATGATCATAATTATTGTAAACCCATTTTTGGCCGCCACTCATATTTTGTAAGGTGCTAGAAAAATAAAGCAAAGTTATTTTCCCATCAAACTTACACTTTTAGTTATGTATCGTTCTTTGAACTAGTCAAAATTTATTTCTTTAGAGTGGCGGCAAATGAAAGCAATTTATATAATCAGAATTGTTTAAAATGTAATTTAATATTATTGAGCAGCTTATGATCCTCATTTAGTTCGTTTCTTATTTCAATAAATATATTTGTAATATCTAATTTGACTCTTATTTCCACTCTTGACTCCTTGAAATAGATAATTAACGACACGTTTGGTGCAGTGGCTGAGCGATCGGCTTTTGCGCTACGGGTCGAGGGTGGTTTGTATGGCCTACAGTGTGGGCAATGTTTTTAATTTAAAAAATAAATAAAAAATACCATATTCCTAGCTGTGGTGGGGCTAGAAGGAGCCGCCGAGCTCATAACTAGGCAAGCGAAAAATATAAGAAAGCATCTAATAAGTACTTCATAATGAGTATCCTCTTTTTTGGTTGCTCCTAAAGCCAGTTCTGGCTAAGCCTCTTTCCCTACGTATATGGGTCATTTCCAAAATCACAATTTTACAGAAGAGATCCATTTTTTTTTATCATCTCAAACATTTCGCAGATTGTTTGTATAAAACACTACCAAGCCTGGAGGCTACGGGCTGGGTACGTCTCAATAAACAATCGGAAAGGTTTTTTTGCGGTTTCTGATGTTTCTAGTACCTACTTACTCTTATCTCAGTTGAACCAAAAGAAACTTTATTTTCATCCATAAAAAAACAAGATCGATTATTAGCGTTAATATATCTTGTACGCGAACATTGTTATTTTATCAACCAAACCTTTCGATTATACAATTGTTACCTTATCGGTTATCTTATCAATGTCCCACATAAATACAAAATACCGCCCTATATTCACAAGTTCATTTCCTTTTTCCGGGAAAACCGGAAGTTAATATGCGCCGCGCCATCTCTAACCTATTTTGTCAAAACTAAATCATTTTCTTGTCATTGTTACGCCATACTTTTATTCCTTAAAGGTTTCAATTTTAAACGATTGTAATGTGGGAAAACATAATAAATAATTAACTCCGTGTAAACATGCACTGTGTTAAAATTTATTACAACACAAAACGTTATATAGGTATTTATTTTAGTCTAATAACAGTTCGTTTTTAATATCTGTAGTCTATTTTCCTGAAAAGCGGAGTTTCCCGAATCTGATTGGCAACCCTAACCGAGACATATTGTTTCGACCAATCAGAACACGCTACAGCAGATCGATGCCGTAACACGAGCGTAGAGAACGCAGAAATGTCAGATTTTCCTGTTGTCATCTGTGAATTTTGTCTGCGCGATCGATAACACGAATTGGCTATTCGAAGTTACAGAGGTTGAATTCTTATTGAGCCATTTATGGACAGATAGTTAACATTGGTGCTTCAAGTAGCAAAATCTTCATTTTAAAGTGATAAAATGGATACGAGCGGAGCCTATGGTGGCGGCAAGGCCGGGGGCGCCTTCGATCCTCAGGCGTTTATCCAGAGACCACCCGTGATCGTCAGGGCGGTCTGTTGGGTAAGATACTTTATATGCACTGTGTGCGGAACTCATGTAATGCGCAGAACTTGTTTTTATTAATTTTCCAGAGCTCTAACAACGAGTTACGTCAGTTAGCAATTTTAATTCAAGAAAAAACATAATATTGTAATCATTGCCTATAATAGGTACCGTGATTTGATGAAATTATTTTACAATACGCCTATTTATATTCAGGGATAACAGAAACATAATTATCAAAGTACAAATCATTATAATTATGTACCTACTTACCCTTAATCTGATTGTTACTTTTAATTTAGGAACGTTAGTTTGCTTTTTTTTAATCTATACTTTCAAACATAGAATGCAGGTATTATATGCCATGTGACTGGCCTTGTATTAAGTAAAGAGCTATTGTAACCAAGAATAGACAATTTCCACTATCTATACCTACATATTGATATTAGTAATTGAAACTTGTATGTTACACCCACACACTGCACAACTGTGCATTGATTGCAACATAGAACCTTGTTTGAAATTTACATATAAAATATTTATAGACTTTACAACTGGGTCATGTTAGATCATTATTAATCCAGTAGAAAGATTCTTCTCATTGGAGAATGTTCCTCTTACTATTTTCATCATTAGACATTGTTTATTATTAAGTCTAGGTTTTGTATTTGTCATGCATATCACTGAGAGTAGAATAGTAACAACAGTCAATACAATGAATCATATAAAGGTCTATATATAATACACATCATACATCAATTAGCTTCTTAGTACTCTAACTCACATTCTTGACCTAATTTAAAATCAATTGGAAAAACTTGGACAATGTTTCTAGTACTTACCTACTATATAACTAACAAAGTAATAATGTTTCTTCCTTTATTACTTACTATTTTATGTCAATCATATTTATTTAGCTTTTCAATAAAATGTACAGCATTTCATGAAATAGGCTATAAAGATGGTGCATGCTATAGTCCAAAAGGAAAGATGGCCTACATTCAGTCATTAACTTTTGTAGCTACATCCATTTTATTACTACTGTCTCTAATAGAATACTGAATTGTATGCACTTGTGTGAAATGTATAAACTGAAATCAATAATTTTGGTACATTTTGATAAGGATTGTTTGCATGTTATTACAATTTAAGCTGTTTTTTGTATAAGTGACCAGTGTTTGGCTGTATTCTGTAGTTTTTTTTTTTAATATTTTTCTTCAATTTTTTCTATCTTGCAATGACAGATTGTAAAATTACTGTCTATCAGTTGGTGATAAAATATTATAGGTAGGTTGAATGCTGTCTTGGAGCCATCAATATATTTAAATAAGTCTTCATCATTTAAAGACATTACTGAATAATTATTTGTCGAGACACATGGCGACTTTGCAGAGATTCGCAATTTTATGAAAAAATAATTTGTTACGCACGATCGCGCGTATTCGCTCGTATCAACATTATATCCATAGGTGGACATACTTATATGTTATTATTCCAGTCCTCGATAATAATATAATAGTATCGAATACATTGGTATTCAATTTCCTGATTAGGTACCTACTTTTATTATCGTTCTTTATATTCCATCTCTTCGTAATAGGTACTTATTTTATGTGCCGACGGCCTATTTCGTCTTGAGCCTCAATTTCGTTAAGGTTTTTCATCATCTGAGCCATGGTTGTAAAAACGTAACTCAGACAGAAACTCGTAAACTTTAAATCGAGCAGTTTAAAGTTCTGCAACGACTATGACATAAATTGCTACACTAGGTGTAATGTCTGACATCAATTTTTATACTATCTCTAAGACTAAGAAGAACTTCCAACATGTCCAACTTATAATTATATAGGAATCGCAGACAGCTACCTACAAAGTTGTACAGACTCCACTAATGCACTTGCACCCACAAAAGTGTCGCAATGCAAATAAAGCCTTTATCGACATTATAATGTGATAATTCGCAATGCAATATACTACGACATCGGTGTTAACTAAACATATAGTTTGATATTTAGATGGTGATGTCACTCTACCGAAACTCGGGATGCTCTCCTGGGACTAAGGTTACCATATGACAGGCAATTGCCGTATTTGACAGGCATTTTAAGGTTTAGACAGGCGTGCGGCTGGCATTATACTGAGACAGGCATAAGGGTGCATTCAAAAAGCCTCTATGAGTGACGATACTTAAGTAGGTACGTACGGAGCTCTCAGTGCAGTCAGCCCCGCTACCAATCTTGCTAACTGCCTATTCTTTTCATGACACGGCATGAGCTATTCTCTTGCCGACATGAGAGAGAGATCTACAAGCATATTTAAGACACTAGACAGGCATTTCCTCGATTTTGAAATGGTAACCCAACCCGGGACTCACTACGGGCGAGAGACTCGCGATGACTCCGACAAACCACTGCACTGAAAATACCTACGTGTGGAGATTAGCTCATATGCGTATACGGCTGACAGATTGGTGTTCCCAATTTATTATCAACATACAAACGGATTAGCTGGTAGAGATTAGCGTATTGTTGTTATAGAATTTAGTGGCACGAAGGAGACTATCGCGAGCGGTGTTTCCAGGTGTCCGGCTTTTGTTAGGCTTTTGGTCAACCCCGCCCCGCCAAAAAATGCCAATAATCTTTACATAGTGTAAAACAAAGTCGCTCCCGCCGTCTGTACGCTTAGATCTTTTAAACCACGCAACGGATTTTAATGCAGTTTTCAGTAAGGCTTGTATGCCCCACATTAGTATCTACATTGCACCCGTACGAAGCCGGGGCGGGTCGCTAGTAACATATAATTAAGAGTAGAGTAGGTCTCAAATGAATAACAGTCATTCTCGTAGAGATGTTCCCTAACAATACACTCGTATGCTCCCCAGCTGTTCAGCACCATAGTGATGGGCTGCATATCGGCCAAGGGCTGGCGCACAGCCGAGGATGGCAAGGAGTATTGCGTGTACAACGACGATACGAACGCCTGCAACTATGGGGTCGGAATCTCGGTCATCGCCTTCATAGCAGCCATCGCGTTCATTGCGGGCGAGTACCTGTTCGAGCAGATGTCCTCGGTGAAGACTAGGAAGCATTATGTTCTGGCTGATATGGGATTCTCTGGTAAGTTTCTACTCTTTGCAATTTTTTTCATTTGTTATTTAATAGGCTGTAATTTCTATGTTGAATTTGTGCTGGAAGAATGTTACGAAAATACATGGTATACCTTCTGCTTAGTCTATAAATCTACTTTGACTTAAACATAAATTAAAACACATCAATACAATGCGTAGACATAAATAAAGAGTTATGCTCTTAATAAAATGTAGGTCACTCAAGAAGCAAACAAAATCCCAAAGAACGCGCTCAGTGAAAGATGTTCTCAAATCCCTTTAGATGGCTTTGCTAACCTATATACCTAACATAACATTATCAGCACATTACTGTCCCATTGCTGGGCACGGGCCTCTCCTCAGAATGAGATGCGTTTAGACCTTAGTCCACCACGCTGGCCTGGTGCGGGTTGGCAGACTACACACACCATCGAGAACTTGGAGCCCTCCCAAGTGTGCATGTTTCCTCATGATGTTTTTTCTTCACCGTTAACGGAGAGATAATCAAATTCTGATCAGCACAGGAATTCGAAATGACTGAGGTACGGGCCGGGATCGAACTTAGACCCTCCTGTATGGAAGGCAAGCGTCCAACCGCTTGACTATCACTGCTTACTTATACTGGGTTAGGTACTGGTAACTCGACGTATTCCTTGCAAGACAGTATAGGTAGTATAGTAGGGTTGAAATGCAACAAATTAAGCCACCAAATGTTCTACCGAAGTTCAGTAGTTTTTGAGATATTAATTATTACAGGTTTTTATTGAAGAATTCCAGATTCAACCATATTTGCAGATGTGTTTGGTATTTTTAAACTTTTAATTATTAACGTAGATCTGCTATGGCATCAGCAATGATAAAAACTTAAACAATACATTCGCGCCGTACATTATTTTTAAATAGGCTTCAAATGGTTGAAAATGGGATATTTCAAAAAATATAAAAAACTCAAAAACTACTGAATTTCGGTAGAACATTTGGTGGCATAATTTGTTGCATTTTAACCTTACTATGACGTCCTGCAAGGAATACGTCGAGTTACCAGTAACCCTGTATACCTTGTTTTTATATATAGCAAGTGCATATATATATGATATAAAGACTGGTACTTGTCACTAGAAAAAATAATAAAGCAGTTCCCTTACGACTGATCTTAATCTTGCACTTAATTGCAATATTTAAAATGTTACAAGTAGTCCAAAAAGGCCGCGGCCTCAATTGTACGGCTTCAGCGGGACTTTAAGGTTTGAAATCACTGCTTAATGTAATTGGTTAGCAAAACACGGAAAACGGATGTCTCATCTTATTATGAAATTGAATCTTTCATTAAAAGTTCTTGTACTTTTCATTAAAAGTTTAGACGCCTTCTAGATATTAATATGTATGATAATTAGTGTTTATGTAGCTATGACTCGTTAAATCCGTAAAGTAGGTATTATTGATGGTGAAATTGTGGCTAACTACCAACTGCACAAATCATATCTACGATTTGTCAGTCCTTGGATAGGTGACCGTTCGTTACACATCGAGTACCCTCCGTGTCTCGGAGAGTACGTTAAACAGTCGGTCGCGAGTAGTCAGAAGCCCAAAAGTCTGACAACCGGTTTAACCTTAGTTAGAGTATCGGCATTGCCCAGTAGCAAGGTTGCGGAGGTCTGATGGGCAGTCGCCCCGTGCGAAATACTGGTATTCAACCGCATCTGGTTAGACTGGAAGCTGACCCTGACATAGTTGAGAAAAAGCTAGGCAGATATCGACGCACGGCAGTGAAAACCTCGTAAATAAAATATTCTTAAAAAGCGTTTTATTTGTTGTTGTTGATAAACTCGTCATACACGTACCTACTAGTTCAACAAACTTTCAATTCAAATACTTCTAAGCTATCTATAACGTACGATGACGGCCATTTTTTTTTGCAGGAGACAATTATTTCTATCTCTTTTAAAAAATTATATTTTACACTGCCGACCGACGATATATAAATCGCTATCACATTTTTCGGGACCATCAAAAATGTTAGTATTCTGCCAAATCTTCTCCGAATCACTCAGTTCCAAGATAAGTATGTCAATAAACTCTAGTAATGCGAATACAGAGCTAAATTGAATAAGAGGTCGAATTAATTGGCCTTATCAATGGCGGGCAGATTTATACATCTGATGCATTCTGTGCCACGAAGGTCGAAATATTGTAATATGCTCTGTAGGTACTAATTGAAATCGAAGTTAGTGTCCCAAATGTTTGTATGTATACATGCACATTTGAAATAGTAAGGGTACCTCCGGCTCAAGGGTAAATATTGATGTTTGTCAACCGTTATTTATATATTTTATTTTAAAGAATACTTACAGTCTAACAAGTCTATTAGAGGAAGTTTGAAAGTGGCACCAGTGACAGAAAAGTTGAAAGGAAAGCGTTTGTCTTGGTATGGGCATGTGCTGAGGAGGGATGTAACACATGTGACTAAGAGAGTGATGAATATGAATGTTGATGGATGGAGGGGGAGAGGGAGACCTAAGAAAAGATGGATGGATTGTGTGAGGGAGGATATGAAAGATAAGGGAGTAAATGATAATGAGACGGCTGACAGGGAAGAGTGGAAGAGAAAAACATATTGCGCCGACCCCAAGTAACTTGGGACCAGGGCAGGAAGATGATGATGACTTACAGACTAACAAACCAAAGACATAAAGAATGTGATTAAAAAAAATGTTAATAACAAGCCTCCACATATAGAAAAGTCGATAAAAAGAAAGTACATACAAGTTAATATATTTAGTTGAGAGAGTGGTAGACAAATTAACTATCCTTGAAAAATTACTGTGCCAAAAGCCGTCTTAAGGTCGCCACACTAGTGCAGAACAAGTCGACATTAAGCCTATTGAAACTAAGTGCACTTCTTATTGAGAAAATATTCCACCCATAATTAGTCATTGCGAAAGGTACATTTAATATTGGCCATTGACGTAATCCCATCAGATTGTTACTTGTACTTCTAAGTTTCTGGTCTTACGGGTAGTCAGAAGCCCGAAAGTCTGACAAGCGGTCTAACTTTAGGATATCGGCATTGTCCTGTAACTGGATTGCGGAAGTCAGATGGCAGTAGCTCCGTGTAAAATATTGGTTTTCGGCTGCATCTGGTTAGACTGGAAGCTGACCCCAACATAGTTGAGAAAAGGCAAGGCAGAACAGAACAGTTTCTGGTCTCCTTTTTCGAGTTTTACAGTAGTGTATCCAGAAGGCATCCAAAATTAAATGGTAATGAGTTACACCGTCATCTGCAAACTATAAGACATTTACTTATACGTAATGACAATCAGCAAACACATTGTCAGGATCGTAGCAGGTGGAAATCTATAGTCTCTGCCTACCCCAATGGGGAATAGGCGTGATTGTATACATATACCTACAGGATGTAAACGAAATCATGTAATTCCTTCAAACCTTGTGATGTACTGCTGATATAGTTACACCTGCAAGGGATAATTTCGAATTCAATAAAAAAATTACAATAAGTAAACGTGTGTTATTGACGTGAGACATTATAGCGCCCCGAGTGTATTGCACGGTTATCGCTCGCCACGCGATCATTTAACTCGGGCCGCTAAAATGCCGCACGTTAATAAGACATATTTACTTTTTGTAATTATTTTTTTATCCAAAACCAAAAGTATCCCGTTCAGGTTATGTTAGCAGTACATCACAAGGTTTGAAGGAATTACATGATTTCGTTTACATCCTGTATGTATGTATGTAAAAAAACACAATTTGCTGATAACATTTCACAGCCTCACATAACCTGAACGCTACGCTACGACATTCCGCAAAATAAAGTAATAAGTACCCGGGAAAGAAAAGAATAAAAAGAATACAACGTATACGTCATTCTAACATGACGTGTTCAACTTTCTTCAAAGAGCTGTTTAAATGATTCCGGAGTGAGTTAAGTTGATCAGTTGAGGCTGATATTATTTTCTGAATCCGCTACTTAGTGAGTAAAACTTACCCAGCTTAGGATCACGACGCCGTGATCCCTTTATTAAAGAGATTTCCTCGTTCAGAACTGTTTCAAAAGAAATTAAACAATAACATTGCGATACACTTGCTATTTCTTCTTTGTAAAAGAGCTGATGTTTTTTGTATACTTATCGTCGCTGGGCAGTAAAAACCTCGTAAAGCACAAATTCATTTTTATTTTTTGTTATTAATTTGTTGGTCAAAAAACCGTGTAATGCATATTTAGAACGAACGTGCACAGCTCTAAGATGAAATAGATTGATGAATAGATAATAAAACAGAAGAACTTAACATCTACTTACACTTCATACTTTTTTTTAACGGGCATTTATTATCATTTCCTGTTAAATTACGTTCATTGCAATTACGAGGTTTTCACTGCCCAGCGACGTTATGCTGGTTTTATTGTAACACACTTGGCTAGAATTTTTTATAGTTTCGATCAGAGCAGACTATGTTTAGGACGGAAACGCACTGGCGGAAGCCTATTGCTTAGCGTCTATGTTTATCGCGAAACCTAAAGATAAGAAAAGTATGTAAATATACGGGACCGGCTGCACTACGTGCTTGGTGCCGTCACTACCAAGCTGCTGTAGGTGGAAGTCACTAGACCAGTGATGGGCAAAGTGCGGCCCGCGAGCCAGCTCCAGCCCGCGAACCGTTTTCATCCGGCCCGCCAACAACTAGTCGTAGAAACCTTTCGAATAGTCTTCTTCTTCTACCTGCCCTTATCCCACACTAGGTCAGGTCGGCACAAGATGTATTTCATAAATCCATGTTTTTAGAGGTTTTGGCTTATTGTTTTATGACCGGCCACCTGCCTGACATCAACCCTCCCTGGGTATACTCGTTGCGCCGTCGCGCGGGTGACCCAATGTGCTTGCTGATATTATGCACTGGGTCCCAAAAATGATATGCTTGTCAATCTTATTGCCGACAATTAAGCAGACTATGTTCTTTTTTGGTGGAGTATACTTGAAGTTCCTCGACCCACTCATTCAGTTTTGATAGGGACTTTGGTTCTGACACATCGTAAACTAATATAGCACCATGAGCTTCTCTGTAAAAACTTGATGTTAATGTTCTGTATCGCTCCTGTCCCGCTGTATCCCAAATACCAAGCTTGAGTTTAACACCGTTCACGTCCATGACGATAAAATAACTCACAATTTCTCTAAGTAAAAATAAATACGCGAAAAAATAATTTCTAAACGGAAACCTTTCGAATAGTCTCGAAAATAAATGTGTTTACCTGTGTTATCTTTGTATCGACACTACTAAGCTCTGTTATTATTATCATACGCCTTCAATGTCTCACTGTAGGGTGAGAACGAGTGAAACGCCTATGACAAATTTTAATATCATGCCATGAAAATTCTGGCCCCATAAGATCGACTATGTTTTTTTTGGCTCTTGATGAGAAACGTTTGGCCACCCCTGCACTAGACACTGGGCGCCTGTAGTACGTACAAGGCCTTCACAGCAGTGGTGCGTGAAGCGTGATGTAGTTAAACCTGCTAACACATATTCCAATAACTCCACGCCGTCACGCGCCGCATTTGTATTAGCACAGCCTTAGATAAGGCTCAGCTTAATAACATTCCTGTACCAACTATTTTAGCTAAGTTAGTTCTCATCGAAGCAATAAAGAAAGTATCACGCAATGGATCGTAGTGAAATTCAAATGAGAAATTTTTAGAACAAGGAGAAAGGTGCTTTTTATGTGTTTCTTTAAAATCGTGCACTTTAAAAATGTATACAGGTATCCTAGGTAGGTAAAACCAAGGGAAACCAATAATACTCCATATATCGTCACACCATTTTTTTATATAGGTAACACACTAACATCTCGTTTACCTACTCACATAACATCACGCCTGTATTCCCCGAAAGGTTGCGCAGAGGTGTATAGTAACACACTCATTTCGCCATTATGTTTTAAGTCCCATGTAATAATAGGGGGCGAGCCTATTGCCATCAAGCGGGAAACAAACTCCGGGCTGCTACTGAGGAATTCCAGACGGATAAACCCAATAACACTTTGCCCGACCTGGGGATCGAACCCAGGACCTCACGATCAACCAGCAGTCGCGCTTGCCACCAGTAGACCAACGAAGCAGTTTATCTATTCTCCTATTATATTTACGATATTAATTGCAACCTATTAAAGAAAGCTTTATCATGTCATAAATTTTTACTACTTCCATAAATACCAGGTCATTCAATCTTTATTACTGCACAACAGCGAGGTTCTAACAACGCGTCTCGATCGTCCTAACAATCCCTCTCAGTGGGTGTAAAATTTTATAGATCATAAAATCCACCCTAATTTGTAACTTATCGTGTAAAAACGGATTCACGTTTACGAGGTCGAATGCGCCCACCTTACAAGGAAAGTCGCTTTGTTTCCCATAGGTACTAATATATGAAGACTTTGTTACGTAACGAGGAAATCTTAGCTTAGAAGGGAGAAAGGGAGTTATTATAAAGTGAAAATAGTTACTGTAATTTACTGTAATTCTTAAAAGAGTCACCATGAAGTTTATTTTCTTTTGATGACATTTAATTATGTCAATTGTTTTATATAGTTTAGCTTCCTTTTCACTTTTGTAAATGTGAGAACTTTGTGGACCTGCATCTATAAATTTGTAAATTACTACAATATTACTCATATTACTTTTTTTTTAATTTTTGTTAGTTTTTTAGTTTTTGTTTTTTGTTTATTAGTTTTTGTACTCAAGTCTTTTAGTACTATATTACTCATTGGTCTGTGGTCAGGACCTCATTGTTCTCTCACTATCCTAAATCATTGTACTGTATCCACTGAAATTGTTAAAGGTATTATTTTTAAAAGAGTAACCATGGAGTTTCTTGCCGGCTCTTCTCCATAGGAAACAACTAATTGGAACCGTGCACCTAAATTCGACGTTTCATAAGCACCTGTATTGGTTTATGTGAAATATTTTTTTTTGATTTGATTTGACTTGCCAGCTCTTTCTCCATAGGAAACGAAGAATTGGAACCATGCACCTAAATTCGACTTCACATAAGCGCCTGTAATGGATAAAGTGGAATAAAAATTAACAATACGTGAAATAAAAATAATCGATTTTGAGTGTACCTACATATTTACTAAAAAAAAATACAAGAAAGTACATTGTCACGAAAAATCACGTCAATTACTAGTTTTTATTATAGTAGGTACAATCACGATTACTTTAACATGACTAAATTTTGTACACACGAAATACGAAAAAACATTCAAGATTTGCACGTTACCTTCACCAATGAGACAGAGATGCACTACTTATTTTCCTAATGACCTCCGGCTCTAATCACTCTTACGTTGGCATTTCTATTGTTCATGAATAGATTTAACTCAAACACAGAAAAGCGATAAATACCCAGTAATAAAGATACCTTCTCTAAAACAAATTCTTCTCAGAATCTCAGAAGAGGTAGGTAATTAATTCTTAATTAATTACCCACCTCTTCGAATAACTATCCTGTGTGGTCGAAAAATCAATGAATTCTTAATTAAACCCCATTTTCCTAACTATGCTATCATTGTCTCCAGCATTCTGGGCCTTCCTCTACTTCGTCGGGTTCTGCTACCTATCTAACGCGTGGGGCAAGACCGACAACCCACCAGTGGGTACCGCCAACAACATGCAGGGAGCCATCGCCTTCTGCTTCTTCTCTATCTTCGCCTGGGTAAGTTTAATGATCTTTATACTTTGTCTCTCAGCCCGAAGGTCTACGTGTTGGTAAGTGGTTACCGCCTCCTATAAAGACTACCTTAAGAGGATTTTTGATGTGTTGCCAATTTTAGAGACAAAGTCCAAAAGTCTCATGTGCCTGTATTTACATCAGCACCCTTCAAACCGGAACACAGCAAAGATGATGCACTTCCCCAGACAGACTCTAAGTACTACTAAACATTGATGTGAGTAAGGACCACTATTCAACACATGGGTGGAGACGGGAACCAATCGCAACGCTGCAACCTTCGGGCGTCTTTACTTAGTATGCAAACAGAATTACTTTATCTGAGAGAAGAAACGTTCCAGAGTGAGATTCCTTTATTCATTGGAAAGCCAGTATACTCCTTACGCAGTTCATTTCTTCTCCTTTCCGGCCGCTCACCTTTAATTTGGTGAATAATAGCTAAGTGTGGTTTATTTATTGCAGCTGAAGTTTAGTCTTCTCCTTAGTCTCCAACTTAGAGATTATAATCAGGAATTATTTATTAACTTGAGAGCCAAAAGTTACCTATATTCGACACGGCTTTGCTTCATGCCTTTTTTAAATATGTTGAGGTTTCTTTCTAGCGTACCGCAGCTGAACTGAGATCACGCATGAGTTTTATTCCCTGCAGGTGGCGTGCGCTTTCTTCGCGTTCCAGCGGTTCCGCGTGGGCGCGGAGGCGGCGTTCGCGCCCGCGTACGAGGTGGAGGGCGCCGTGGGCAGCCCGGGCGCGTTCCCCGCGTACCCCGCCGCCCCCGACCCGCAGCCCGCCTACAGCGACCCGCCCTTCTCGCAGACACATGGCTCTGGTGAGTCTACTGTAAAGGCTAGATAGACTACATGCTCGAGTAATTTCTGCTGACCGCAGAACCAGACCAATCACATCAATGGACAATATTACCTAACTTATTTGTAACCATCATAAATAACTTATAGTAACATGATAGTCGTACTGGCTAGCTAGCTAGCCCTCTAATGCTGCCGACACTGCTGCCCTCTTCTGGTATTTGCTAGTAACTACGATCTTCGACAGTCAACATAGCGTCGCTGGGCAGTGAAAACCTCGTAATTGCAATGAACGTAATTTTACAGGAGGTGATAAACGCCTGTTAAAAAAAAGTGTAGATGTAAGGTTCTTCTGTTTTATTGTCTATTCATTAGTCTATTTCATGTTAGAGCTGTGCACGTTCGTTCTAAATATGCATTACAAGGTTTTTTTACCCAACAAATTAATGACAAAAAATAAAAATGAATTTGTGCTTTACGAGGTTTTCACTGCTCAGCGACGATAGGTAAAAGTTTGTCGATCAATGACTGGGTGCATAACATGCATGTAAGGTTGATCTCTGGGAAGCTTAAGATGGGTTCATACTCGAAGTCGAGTAAATTGTCATAAACACAATAGAGTAAACACCATTATTTACTAACTTTACAGTAATTACCTACTATTTACGAATCACTAATTATGGGTCTTTGTAATTTAAAATAACTGCCTCGTTGGTCTAGTGGTGGCAACCGTGACTGCAGATCGTGAGGTCCTGGGTTCGATCCCCAGATCGGTGGAATTCCTCAGTAGACCCGGAGTTTGGATTTGTGCTCGGTTGAGTTGTGCCTAGGCTCGTCCCCTATTACATGGGACTTAAACATAACGGCGAAATGAGGGTGTTACTATACACCTCTGCCCTTCCCTTAGCGAAATACAGGCGTGATGTTATGTGATTTGAAATGTCCTAATTTATATTTCAGGAAACATCGACTACACGGCCCCAACTTACTAAGCTGGTTCACGGCATCAGGATGATTATCAGATTTTATTTGCAATCTCACTTCACTACTGGGAGTAAGTAATAATTATTACTGAAGCACCTACAATACCTATAAAACAATGATTCACTGCTACAGAAGATCGACTAATTCGCTGTATCCGAGCGTTTTTTGTAATCGATACCTACTAAGTATTACAATTTACAACCAAAGATTTACCAAACTATTCTGTACATACTAAAATGTATGTAAAAATGTTTACTTATTCAGTGATAGCTAATCATGTCCATTTATTTTAGTGAAGCTTATTTTTCTATTTATTTATTAAGTGTAGTCATAATCAGTCATTATTACATTAAATTATACCAAAGTTCATGTACATTGTAATCAGATATATATATTATATATTCAAATATATAAAAACGTGTATCGCTTCACAGTACCTGCTTGTAGGTATATCTTGACAATATTCACGTATATAATGTAATATAACATCATATTATATGTAAATAACAATGTATTCTAAACGGATAATTACTATGAAAATTTCGCGTCTCAAACGACTTAATGAAAAGGTGGTTTAGGCAATAAATAAAAAATTAAATTCTGTGAAATTGGTATGTGTCTGCGTTTATCTACCATCAAAGGCAATTCGTCTACTAAACTTGTACCTGTCTATAAAGCTGGGTACTGACCGGTGTTACGGGCCGTAATGTAACATTCGCAGCGAGCATGTTACGTTACGCCGTGTTCTAAACTCCGTGTAAATGCTCGTTACAAGCGCCTTGTTTCCCCGTACTGACTGCACGAACGCTCGCTGTGTAACACATTACATTACGCCCTGTAACGCTGGTCAGTACCCGGCTTTACAAGAACGACGTTTTCTACGACATACATACATATGCTTACGCCTGTAATATCCGAAGGGGTAAGCAGAGGGCTCTCCTCTTACAGGAGCCTGTACACGCAAGACATTATCTACGAATAATTTAATTTTATGTATCAAAAGGTAAAGTTTCAACTCGAAGGTTGTCTTATGGCAATTATGTAGCCATCTCGAAGGTGCTGCCATCTATTCGTTTGAGACCGCAAACCCAGTATAATGTGATATTTTATTTTATATTACGTATTCCATCAACACTATCATCGTGCCATGTCTTTAAACTTTATGGATCATTTATTTGTTTAATAAAATTGTTATTTTATTCTAATCCGCCAGTTTCGAGTCACCCCATACCTCATGTAGCTACGTCTTATAGGATAATTAATATTTAAGAGCAATCCTTAAAACAGAGTGGTTACTAAGACAAAATATGTAAAAACAAGTACTTCAACTCATATTATATTCCAAAAGTTGAATAAAATTATAAAAATATTGTTCTTCATTTTAGTATTCATCAAGTTTGCCATAAAACAAGGAAACTTAATAAGTCTTAATTGATTCACTTTTAATTGGTGTTTAACAACATTTATTCTCTAGTTAAACAACAGTTTTCCTAATATTCTAGTACATTTTTAACCACGGATTTAATTTTGGTAAAATCCAGCCTAAATAATATGGCATTTAGTAATATATGTTTAAACTACCTACCTATTAATAATAGCTGTCTTAGTGATTACCCTGTACTATGTACAATGTAACCAAGCTTGAAAAATTGAAAATCTTATAATTAGGAAGGAATATTAATAACATTAGTTAACATGTACTCGTAAACAGCATATCGTCATTATTTACGTTACTATGTAAACGTTACTGTTACCCGACGTTAGTTTGTACAATACATGTATTGTTACTACATATTAGATAGTCTTAGGTCCGTATTACAGAACATTCCTCAAGCCCAGTTGGATCTTTAATCAGTTGATCACTGTTTAAGTATACGAGGTTAGTCGGAAAGGGGGTACTAAGCCGCGGGCCACTTAATGTATCACTGATGATTGTTTTAAAAAAAGAGTTAAAATTTAAAAATTCGGTTTTTTTTTTCCATTATAAATTATTTTTATTTTAGTTTTATCAAAAATTCTTCATTTCTGCTTTAGTTATGAATTCAGAAAATGGAGTTTCTAATCCGCGACCATAATGACGACCGTGACCATAATGACGTAAAATGTAAACACGTGTGAACATAACTGAGGATAGATAGAATTTAGCGTATTTTTTATGACATCTTTGAATAGCTATTTCTCTTGAACTATTGACTTTTGGGGAAAGTTGTAGAACAAAAGTTATCCATTATTATGGGTACTTTAACACCCTGTCGGCTTAGTACCCCCTTTCAGAGTAACCTTGTAGAATCAGTACTTGAGGAACGGTCTTATTTCAGAACGGCAATCAATCTATACTCAGATGAAACGAGACTCAAATCCAACCAATCGATTGGTTGATTACAGATAAAATCACTGCTTGGGGTCGAATCTACGAACTGAGTAACGATCTAGAATAAAGCCAAACTCAGCTGAACTATGATCAATGAATCTATGCTTGAGGAATGTTCTAAAATTAAAAGTCGACTCAAAACTAGTTTTAAACAGAGATTAATGCTTGAGTTTCGTTCTATAATACGGACCTTAGACGAATGATTCATCTCCGCAGCAGAGACCAATCATTAATCTAAGGATACAGTACCCGCCAAACGTTTTGACCGCCCTGAAGTCAGGCGAAAGGTTGCGCAGTAACTGGGCGTTACTCGCCCAACTTCAGAGCGGTCCTAATGTTCGGCGAGCACCGTACTAAACGCTTTTGAAATGAGTAGTTTATACCCTTGGATGAAGTTATTGCAGGTTTATGTTTGGAAGACAATCTTTATTTTCTTCAGATAATATAGGTATACGGTTAACTTTTCATGATTAGTCGAAATATGTTTTCTCGGTATCTGTTGATAAACTTCTACCTACCTACTTTAGATATAAACATAATATCACAATGTTTCCTTATGCGGATAAATCAAACTGACAACTTCAATTCTGGTTTCTATAGAACTACTTAAGATCGATTTTATAACAGATACTGAGTCACCATTAATCTGATTAGTCATTGAATAATTACTACGTATAAAGCTATCTGCAGTGACCGTGTCCAAGGAAAATAATTATGTACCTACCTACGTATAATTTTATCTCGATAATTCTCTATAAGAAACGTTACAGTCTTACCATCTAAGATAGTGTATATTTGTCTCTCTTAATATCCACAAAATGTAACTAAACGATCTAATACATTCAGTATTAATATATAGTTAAATGTATCATGTAAGCGCTTTACCCAAATCATAGTATTTTTTTAATATAAAAATTATATCCTAGGAATGCTATCTTATTATTAGACTACATTTAATTTCTGGGCACATTTTTATTATTACTCTATTTTTTAATAATCTTACTACTTAACTAACCTTGTAATTTGAGCTGTATTGAAGCGCTGTTAAGGTCTAAAATTGAGTACAAAACAGTCAACCCCTGGGTGAATAATTGAAATGTGTCCTCGTAGGACTTTGAGAAGTCGGCTTGCTGATAGTTTGATATTTAATAATGGAAAACTAATAAAAATATATCTGTAAGTGTGATTGTTGTACTCACTATGTATTGGAAAGTACTTATTGTGTGTAATTGGTGAAAATGTCTCCTCATGTCTATGTAAGTCGACAGATATTTGTGGAAATCTTAAAACGTTTTTAACAACTCGAATATAATTTAGCAACTGATAACAGTGCGTATCGTACGTAAATTCGCATTTCTTAATTAAATATTTATAGGGTATTAAGTGTGCAATAATGGTTCTAAACTGTATTATTTGAAATATTTAAATAAAATATATATAGCGTGATATTTTATAGATGTGGTTGGCTTCATTCGTCAGCAAGCCTGGTAGATGTCTATCACTTCCATAGCTTGCACTATTGTTTATAAAGAATTCTTAGCAATAATATCGGTATTCAGATGTATTCTTCACTCAAAAAAGTATTTATTCACCGTTAATGTTGGCAACACTTCGTTTTTTTTACGCTTGCATTCTTTATAGAGTAATGAGTACATCTGAATTATGTAAATTTCATATCAGTCGTATGTGTTAAGGGCATCGTCGTAAAATAAAAGAAACATTTCAATCAAGGTATCTTTGTAGTAAAATAATAAATTATAATATTAAAAAACTTATTTCATGTCCACGTCGCCATGAAATTGTTACACATTCCATTGAATCAAGTAAACCTATTCAGGTTTTTGGATAAAACAGATATATAACAAATAACCTACTACTGTGATTACATGAATCCCATCAATAGAAAGAGATAGCAGATGAATTGGCCCACATATGATTCAAACAAGTTCACAACGTCTGGTAATGGGCCACTACTTTTAATTGGAGGCGGTTTTAATTGGCCAGCTTTATTATCTTTATGGCGAATACCAAAGAAAGAGTTAATTGTTTAACCATAGTTTAAAGTTAACTGAGTATCAATAACAAAGTTCCAAGTATAAAGTTTCTAAACAGGTTATGTTGTGCATGGATAAATCAGACGAAATACACAACTATCATTGGGCGACATTATTATGTAGGTACTATTTTCTGAAACATTCATCAGTATAATTCTATAAAACGCCCTTCAAGCACATGATTGATAGATTAATCTTTAAAAAAATTGTTGTATTGTTTACATAATCGCTAAATTGTAAACATTCATCTGTACACTATAATACGTAGATAATATTAGCCGTAGATCTGTAACTTGTATGTGAGTTAGTATGTTCTGAAGATAATAAAAAAATCTACTAAACATTAAAAAAAATATTGTAATAAGTGTTGAGTATTTTAATGCTAAAGTCGTTCGGTGTTCGGTAAATACTTAATGTTAAGACGAATGTAAAAAAGAGGTTTTATTTTATTTCTATATTTTTATTGTATGTATGTACTTATTTACATAGTTACCAAAGACATGTTTCCTTGGAGATGGGATGTGGAAAATTAAGGGATTTCGAAGTTATTAAAAACGATTATTTTTCTATGAATAATCGATATATTTCAGTTTAAATCATGTATGTAATTGATACTACAGTGGTGTCGAATCTGTTGCGCACTTTCACAAACTAAGGGTGTTTGTCTCTTTCTGTTTTAATAGAAAAAGAAAGTGACAGTTGCGTTTAGTCTAGTTTAGTACTGTCAAAATGTACAACATAATCGACACCAATAGCGTTTACGCTTAATTTAGACAAAATATGTAGGTAGACAAAACACAAACTATACCTACTTCTCTACGATTATCGGATAACTTAAACTTTGGTCTCAGTTCAAGTAGGTAGGTAAGTACCTACCAAGAATTCTCAATCCTTGTTATGTCACCTACTTGAATATTACTTCTGCATCTCATCTCGGAATAATTAAAGACATTATTGTGTATTTATTTCGATTGTTTATTTGATCTCGAAAGTGTTTGTTGTTGTGTACATTTGGAATATAATTATCGTTTTGGATATCAAACGTTGCAATATTATTAGATATCTATGTATAGAAATACATATAGATAACTCTTATTAAATGTGTGCTATAAATAAATATTAGTATGGCTTGTGGTCGAAATCCGACCATTATTTTACCTGCCTTAACGGCAACATACCACATGATATTTTTGTGTACATGTGTGGCACGATACGTACCGATATAAATTGAATTTCCTTTTATAATAAATTAGCGACCCGTCCCGGCTTCGCACGGGTTTAATGTAGATACTAATGTGGGGCATATAAACCTTCCTCTTGAATCACTCTATCGATTGCTGTAAACTGCATTAAAATCCGTTGCGTAGTTTAAAAGATCTAAACGTACAGACAGCGGGAGTGACGTTATTTTATACTATGTAAAGAAGATACTATAAAAAAGTACCTACGACAATTTTCGATGTTCACGTATTAATTGATGCTTTGGAAGTAAAAAAAAACCTTTAAAAATGGAATTTGGACAGCGGTTTAAAAAGAAGACCCAGCCTGCTTCAAATCTTTATCAAAATAAAAACAATCAAAGTCCATTGAAATTTAGTTATCAGTCCTACAGTTTACAATATAAGCGATAAATCCTTGATAAGTCACAGTAATAAAACACAATGAATGCGGAGTAGAGAGGTCTTATCAAAATATTCAATGACGATTTTTGTTGATAACGGTTATAAACAGACGACACGTGATACAATGACTCATAATAACGCATTTTAATAACTCAAATTGTAGGAACGATATTGAATTTTTTTTTTAAATATTGCGGCTTAGTAAGCAACGAGAAAGAATTGTTTGTTCGTTAAAAACTCGCTCCGGAATAGGGCCGTGGTTAGAGGCGTTGGGGCCCAGGGGGCAGCATGTGATCGAGCCCTGAAGAGAGGCCCTTTGGCGTGCCCCGGGTTACTGCCCATATTGCGTACAGCCCTGTATATCGGCGAACCTACAACTTTGCCTTCAACAAATCGGTCGTGATGTTCTAAATATGGCAAATACGTTCTCAATATACCTACCCACTTAATTAACTGTAAATCTAGCTAGACATTAATTTACCTACTATTGAACTCCAAACGCACAAAACAAATTGAATCCAATTCGGTAATTAAATTCGATCTTTACTCCTTTATGTAATGTGTTTAGATGTTCGATAATAATGTGCAAATGAAATAATGGTAAATAAAAATTAATTGGAATAATAGATATTGTGGACGAATTGTTTTATTTATTGCCTAGTCCTAGCTCGTTCCCTATTTGATTTACGAGACTAATCCTTTTTCTGAGAACACGGCGGTATTAGATATAGGATTTATAAGGTATAGGATTTATAAGGCGGATGTTAATGGGAACGCCGGTAGAGGACGTCCTAGAAGGACATACATCGATGTTATTGGTGATGTTCTTCACAAAGGTCAGGTGCGTAGTACTCTCAACCGGCGTGCGTGTATGACAAGATGTATGAATGTGGATGAAGCGAAAGGGGTATGTAAGAGTCGTAGCATGTGGCGTTCTATAGTTTCTGCCTACCCCCATGGGAAAAAGGCGTGAGTTTATGTATGTATGTACGGCGGTATTGTATTGATGGTATACATTTCTCAATAGTTCCATTTGAAAAAGATTACCTAATAGTTAAGTAGGTAGACTCAGGCTAACGAAAGCTGTCCACGAGATCGGGCGGCAATTTAAAAAAATCTCGACACATTTACTTATTTATTCGTACTAATCTGTTTGTATGTACATATGAATCTACACTAATGTAAAAAATCAAGTTCTCTGGAAAATTAAAGCGTTAATTTAGTGTAGTCAGTGTTGATAGCTGAAGATTTTTTTAAATTGCCGCCGTCTCTCGTGGACCGCTTTCGTTGGCCAGACTACCCGGGTAGTGTCACAGATTAATGATTATGTCTACGAGGTAGTGTCTGGCATTAGCTTCGCCTACTTTGAACTGTGATGGTGCCACTTGCAATGGCATGATTTAGTTCCATATTTCACCGTCTACCAGCGCTAAACTATGGGAGTGTGCGACTACAATATCTCTGCCTACCTTCATAATCCATAATGTGACGTAACTGGCTGTTTCAGTGTAAATTATGCATGTTTTGCCAAATGTGACCTTATAAGCACCCTGGCCTGCCAGCCAGCCCCGCTACCGACTATGCTGATCGGCTATGGTAAATCTTTTCACCATAGCCCGGCTTGAGATTTTCTCGTATAATTCGAGCAGAAAAAGAAAATAGTGTAAATAAAAAAAAAGTACGATTGAATTTGGACATTGTGGCGGTCGTCGCTGATATTCAAAATGTTCATACAGACAGGTAAGTGGTCACCAGTGAGGAATATTATTTAGCCGCATTTGAATAGACTACACAAACTAATGCGTAGCATTTTCCCAACTATAAACCGCTCTATCTACATTGAAACTGAAAAAAATAAAGGTATGAAACAATGGCGCAGTGTGACGGTGTGGATTTGATTCTCGCAGGCGTACTAATATTTGTATGGCCTAGAGACGTATCTACCTCATAACTTTTTCCGAGTCTGGATGTTTGAGCAAATGTTTCATTTGTGTAATGAAATCGAAGTCATGTAGTGATAATAATTTAGGAATAATAAAATTTCACGTTCAAATCTAAACTATACTGAATAACTAAACTGTTATTCGTAAATTACTGATAAAAGATGCCCCGTTTGTTGGTCAATTTTAAAATTAATTCATAGTATTTTTATAAACTACCCCGTTGGTCTAGTGGTTGCAAGCGCGACTGCTGATCGCGAGGTCCTGGGTTCGATCCCCAGGTCGGGCAGTGTAATTAGGTTTTCCGGGTAGAATTCCTCAGTAGCAGCCCGGAGTTTGGTTTTGTGCTCGGTTGATGGCAATAAGCTTGCCCCCTATGACATGGGACTTAAACATAACGCGACGAAATGAGGTTGTTACTATTCACCTCTGCCCAACCCTTCGAGGAAAGCAGGCGTGATGTTATGTTATGTATTATTTTTATATAATAACTAGCTGTGTCCTCACGGCTCCGCCCGCGTAAGTTTTATTCCAGTAATGAATATAGCCTATGTTACTCAGTGATAATGTAGCTTTCTAACGGTAAAAGAATTTTTGAAATCGGTCCAGTAGTTTTTAAGTTTATTCGTTACATACAAATCTTTCCTCTTTGTAATATTAGTCTAAATAACTTTCGGTAGTGATGTTATGGATATAAACGGTTTCACCCACGTATATTGTTTGGGTAGGTATGCCCGCCTAGTTTTGGAATAGATCGGAGCCATTAATCCTTACGCGGTGATGTCGCGAGCCATAGTACACACATTTTAGTATGAAACGTTGGTCATTTCAAGGAACTCCTCCATATGCTATTCATTACTCGTGACTGCTATTACGTTATTAATTGGCTGACAGCAGTTTGCGATGGTCGTTGTTAGCCAATCTGGTGCCAAGATGACGAATCGATGGTAGGTACAGAATATGAAGGATAATTCGCAGTACCTACCTACAAATTGATGCCAACTCGTATTGTTAATGTTCTAACATCAAAGTTGATTTTAACAGCAGTGATAGCCTAGAGGTGTGGGGCCATTCTTCGAAAAATATTAACTTAAATTGAGAACGTCATTAGCATCAACCCAAAGTTAAGAATGCAGATGTTTAATACTATAATTATGATAATGAAAACTGAAACTATACCGCTGCCGTCAAGCAATAAGACAAGAATAAAAACAATCTGACAATACTATAACGTTAACAACCCGGGAGAAGAATGATTAGTTAAAATAATGTTAAAAAATTTCGAATATTCACCCTGTGACCGTCAGACTGCCAAGTCATAGGTCTCGAATTCGAACCCAAGGCACGCACCTCTGACTTTTCATATTCATGTGCGTATAATTATCACATGCTTAAAAACGGTGAAGGAAAAACCGGCATGCCCGAGAGATATTTCTCAACGGCATGTGAAGCTAAGTCAGAGGCCTATGTGCGGCATAAACGCCAGGTTAGTCACTAACCACACGAAAAGAAGAACATTAAAGTTCATATAGGAGTTTCTATTACTCTAGTACTGTCCTACTATTAACATCTCACGTGTGTTTGAGGCAATTTCATTCGAAAAAATCAGGATCACAATTATCTTCTATATCTGCCCAACCTCAAATGATGTTTACCGTATTATTATGAAGAGAAGATCATGCATGAATTACATGATAGGTACAAAATTGTATGATAACATTAAATTATGATAAGTGATAGAGTTCATTGGACCCAAAAATATTATGTCTATAACGCTGTCAACACGTTAACACGCAAACCATGTAGGTACATATCTACTTAATGAAAAATGTTATATAAAACACGCGAAAATTTATTCTGGAAGAATTGAATAATTCGATTAAACCGAACGTAACCGTTACGCCTGTGTTCCTACAGGTTAGGTAGAAGTGTACCTATTAGCTATACATGTATTATCTTACACCTTCAGTTTGTCGATGTCGTTTTATTTCCCATAATGGGGATAGCTATTTTTCCGGGCACTAATCCAACCCTGTACTATAACTGTGTAACAGAAAAGATAATCTGCCCGATTTCGGCATCGAACCTAACACCTCGCGCACAACGCAGTCGCGCTACTGGCGTTAGTTATTAAAATGTAGAAATCGCGCTTTTATCTCCCGGACAAAATAATACAACTAAATGCGTTCTGCATTCATTTTATTTGACACTTTTACTTACGTTTAGAATTATCACAAATAAACAGTGAAAATTACTGATGATTCACAGAATCTAATAAAAAACGGCAACGGGTAGACCTTTTAATTTCTAATCCAACTTGACACAACATAAAGTGGCAAATTGTTATCAACTAAAGATGCTTACATTGCAAAATAACATTACAGAATTTTAAACAAACTTAACCTAGTAAAAATATCGTAGACATTGTTCAGTACGATTTCCAAATAAAATATTTCACAATAATTTCAGTATGTTTACTTCACTAGGGTGATGTAATGGTTTTGAGAGCGACACTATTTTGAAGACACCCAGCCAGCTACAAGTCATTCAACTTTTCATAGCAGGTGTTAATGAGGGCGATTAGCGTAGTTTATACACTACATTCAAATTATATAGTATCTAAAACTTTTGTTGAATTACAGATTTTGAATGAACAATCGAGTCACGAGTATTAATGCTTTCATTGTTCCGTAGGTACCGAAATAGAAAATAGAGTAGTAACTTATGAAACAAAATGGAACCAGTCACAGAAAATCTAAAAAAATACAAACTAAATACATTCAATAAGCTAATAATGTTTAGTCTGGAGTTTTAGTTTTGTAGTGATACACGAACGTTTGTACAGTGGGTGCAGAATTCACACGAATTTAACATGAATTGTTCTAAACCAGATTCAACATTTCCTTAAACAGATAGTAATCTTTATATAGAATTTAGAACAAACTTTTTCAAAAAGAATATTTTAATAATAACGGGCTGCCTACGCGTAGGTACCTACTTCTACTCGAACATCCAATTTAGTGCATCGATTTGTTAAACATAATAGAACATTTTCCAAATACCTATATATGGGCCGAGCTAACTCAGGAGTAAAAAAATAAATGTGGTGATGTACTTCTTTAAATTATACAGAAAACTGGTAATTCAAAGCGGTCTTCAACATTTACATTATCGACGTTTTATACAACTTCTGGTAAAAACACCGATGATCAATACCTCCTTTTGTTGGACTTACACTGATTTTGGAATATTCTAAAGCAATTTTAACTGGAAAAAGTGCGCAAAATTGCCAGTTGCGCTATCTCGTCACTACAACTATAAGTCCTACTTACATACCTACCTAAGTTTTTGCAACAGCGTTACAGAAATTGTCGTAAACATATAAACGACGAAATTATATACTTATAGCTAAAATAAACATGCATACTGTCAAACAGTTCCATCATCACTGTAGAAACTTAATTAAACTTAACCATTAGTATCACTGTTACCAGTATAAAAAGGAACTGAATAAGTTGTAGAATACAGATCTAGTTTACATTTAAAACTTTGGGGTAGAAATGGCAAAAAGAGTTAATTTCATTCAACATTCTTAACCTTTACATAACAACGGCCGCGTATGTACGTTCGAAATGCCGCTGTGGTCAACCTGATACGTCGCGTCATAATAAATGTTATACACAGTTTGCGATGGACTTCTTAGCTGTGTCGTATACAAGAAATAACAATAATAAGATGAAATGTTCGAGTATTTTCATTTATAGCTTTCGATTACAGTTACAGGGTTAAATGACAAATGAAACCTACCCTTATTACCACTGAAGTTTAATGAGTGCTGGCAACTCTTAATAAGATTCATGAATTTTGTACCATATCGTAGCATAATTATCCTTATGTAAATAACTAGACTATTCATGTTAAATGTGGCAATTAAAATAGATGTTTCAAGCATTTTCCAAATATGCATTCAAAATGAAAAACGTCAGAGAAACGAGTTACCAGACTACATTACATAAATTACTACTGTCGAAAAAAAATACAACTGGCAAAAATTAACAGCACTTCAATTGTTTAGTTTTACACATAAAGAAATAGGTACCTATATGATTTGTGAGAATATAACATGATGCACTTATGTACATGCAGTTATGTAGAATGCAAATAGTCTTAGTGACATAATAAGTGGTTTGAATCAACTACATACATAATGCATGAACATGATCATGTTTTTATGATACACACATTATCTAGTTAAATTCAATGGGCTATATATACAATTTCAGGAATTTAACTGAAGCAAGGTAAAAAAAAACTGAGGGAAAATAAAGTCCTAATAATTGAAGGCTTTTGTTACACACTTATAACATTTTATAACTATGATTTTTTTTGTTTACAAATATTATATTTTTTTTCTTATTTTTCTATATTTTGCCTATTCTACTGTAACTTCCAAATGCTTTGTTATTCCTTCACTGGTCACTATCTTTAGACGAAATTTTTAATCTATCTCTTCCTCAACAACAAATGCCACAGAACATTTGATTTTACTTAAAGCAAAAATGATTCGTAACTTACCGATAATACTCTAGCAATGATCTATACACTGCGTATGCTCCAGATGTACTTTTAACATCCTAACTGAGTAATCAAAAAGGAAAAGCTGTGCCTTCATGCTACCATTCTCCCAATTTTCAGATACAAATTTTTGTAATTGAAGCTCCTATTCCTATATTCTATAGTTCAAGTCTTTCAGAGTATTATACAGGCTGTGAATACTTGGAATAATTTCTATAACATTTTTGGACAGAATCCACATCCCATAAATGCTCTAAAGAAGCTTTGAACCAAAGACCTGCAAACTCATTTGTGATGTTAAAGTTACACCATCGCACATTAAACATTACACATCAGTAAACTATTTGTTTGTATTTCCAGAACAGGCCGGCACTTAGAGAAAGTCCTTTGGTTGTGACTAATTACTTTAGTACTCTCTAAGCAGTGCCTGTTAGCCTGTACTACTTTTTAGCCTTCGCTGAATTCCCCTGTTTGTGGGGAGGAGTCCATCTCAATGCGGCAGGGTCTACGGACAGCCGGGGCTTCTTGAAATGAGAACTAGCTAACTGTTCTGCAACTATCTTCGGTGTAACACATATAACATGCTGCCCTTTCCAATACTTCACCATATTCATAGACTGCAGTGTGGAAATGATGTCAGTTTGGGATATTCCCGTCATTGAACTCAGATCTTTGATACTTAATGTCCCTCGGCTTACACTTAATACTTCTAATAAGACATAGGACCAGTAGGACCTGTAACTAAGCTTTCCCAGGTCTGACAATGGCTTTTCAGGACTACCCACAACATGTTCAAGCCTTGACAACTCATAACTGAATGCAATAAGCAGCTTACCATAGCCTTGTCTCTGATATGGAGGTAGTGTCAGTATACATGCAACATTGTTTCCTTCCGGAGAATCTTTCTCTTTAGAAAAATAGCCAACCAGATGTGCTCCTTGCTTATCAACTTCACATAGTATATAAAACAAGAATTGCTCTATATCAAAATATAATGTTTTGTGATCAAGGAACAATTTAGCAATTAAACAAAGATTTTGACAATAAATTTTATGTTCCTTGCCATCAGCTTCAAATATAGCTATTGTACCTTTCCTGTATATCTCACTACCCTGTGGTTGTCGCGCTGTGCACTCGCTTAGATGATACCTGTATGTTTTTTCCATTCTCATGTACTTTAGACAGTACTCGCATATCCAAAGCTTCGATTGTTTGCCGTATTCGTCAGGATAAGGGCTGAAGTACCATGTATCTATCTCATATTTTCCGAACTGAATCCTGTCAATGAATTTAACCTTAGTGATAGCTTCGTGTTCTTTTTCGAGCGCCGCCGTCGTCGGGTCCATCTCTGCGTAGGATTTCTGTACATGATTGATTTCATCGTGTTTACGTTTTTGGTTCCTTGTTATTTTCCGGCCGGATTTGTCGGTTAGCAGGTGATCACAGTTTATGTTGTTATTCGACTGTTCGCACATGTCGAATCTATCTGACATAACCCTATGGCGGGATACCCATTCATCGAGCCTTCTATCGTAACCGACATAGTGCACATAATACTCGTAGCAGCCCTCCGTGGGATTGTATCGCGACTGTATAATCTCAGCCGGGTGCCATGACTCATCCGAACGCCGCACCAAATAATGCTCTCCTATGTCGAGAGGCTGCTCCTGTGTCGATTCCGAATCTTCATGGTCCGTACTCCGACACTCCGGATTAGGTAGCTCATTATTCACTATAGGTTTTTCTAACTCTTTATCACCTTTTGCCATATTATAACGGAAATCAACAATCGTATCACGCAATACCGCGCAACGCGATCTATCGAAGTCGCCATAATAGCATAGATTATAGAAAATCAAGCGCCCAAAAACGTGCTATAATAGAGAGGTTCTCAAAAACCGTTAATCTACGGTTAAATTTTCGATTAATCTTAACAACTATAAACAATGCTTATGCAATTGTATTTTTTGAATTCAAAAGATATTTGTTAGCTATTAAATAATTTTATACTAAAATTATTTAACAAAATGTTATTTACTGTCTGTAGGATTGTCACAGCCATTAAATCATCAGAAGTTCAAAAGAAAAAAATAAATTTATGGTTTTCTAATGTGACCAATACAAAAAAATGTAAGTTTATACGGGACCTTTTGTCTCTCAATTAATATCAGTTCCACCTTTGAGGGTTGATTTTTCAATCGTCAAATACCTGAATTTGATTATCACTTGTAGTTACAGTGAAGGAAAATGTCGTGTGAAAACCTACACACTTAAGAGGGCTTCAAAAATTATCGATTGTGTAGTCCGGCAACGTATTGCCAATATGTATTCTCATTCTATGAAAAAGCCCATGCCCATGTCGGTTTTACATATTTTCTATACTAAAGCTATTCAAAATGATTCCTCAGTTAAAAGATATCTTACGTTTGAAAAATCTGCCCTAAAGCTTCCTTATTTTTATCCAACAACAAAATACAGCAACACAGTTTAGCATCAGATTTGAATGTTAATAAAATAATTAATCATAACTTTGTCAATGGATAAGAATTCGTAATTCCTATGATTTTAAGTTTGCAAGAATTGCAAGACATCAAGGTAGGCCAAATTAACTTGGCCAATTATGGAAAGTGGGTAAAACAAAATTTATCGTTGGCAACACAGTTTTTAATGCCGAACGTACGTAATCGGCGAGCGAAACGTCTCCATCCAAGCTCCAACAAAGTGAACGAAACGGAGGACGGAGGATTCGTGAACAAATTACTCTTATCGCTAGCGAAGAGATATGAAATTATTTTTTTTATCTAAAAACTGTGCAGTTCACTCGTACAAGTGTTGATTGTGATGCCGATGTGTATTGATTGCATCTAGACGTGTTAACCAGTGCAGTTTTAGCAAATCAGAGTATTCTGAAGCCACCCTTGATAATTGTGCTTTATTAGTGACAACGGTCCAGTAGAACGCAGAAATGCAGGCGATTAAATGTGTAGTGGTCGGTGACGGGTAAGTTTTCTATATTTACTTTAATGCACACTTTCATAACGTAACAATTATTGGTAAACTGTCTGACGTCATATTTTAAATTGAATCGTCTTCATACGAAGTTGGTTTGTGCCGTATCCAGCGCGTTCGAAATTAGCGCTGGTTATACAACGATAATACACGTTTTATTTACTATTACCATTGTCCTATTGTGTTCTTGGGCTACGTGGGTACTGTAAAAAGTATGAGTAATGAGGTGATAAAAAAAAATAACACGCCGAGTAACCTGTAGGTTATTTGTTCTCGGCCTTAGCGATGTTGGAAACATATGCCGTCATTGCTAGGGTCACGAATAAACGGCCAGATGCTTGGCTGAAGAGAGTAATTTGCTTTAGTATCATCATTATTTGCAAGTACTTTATGAACTGTTCACATTTTACTGACAACTTGACATTCTTGTCAACTTATTCCTTTAGATTGAACTTTATTAGATGTTAATTCTATTGATATCACAATTAGGGAAAAGAATCACTTTTGGTCATTGTTTTTCCAATTTCCTCAATAAATATCCTGTTTGGACACTCAAAACATTATAGTTGACATAATCAACATTAAAGTAGGTACCTACTACTTGTGCTTTACAATTAATTTTTATGTTGCTTATTGTGAGTTTGGAGGATATAATAAGATAACAATGATATTACTATGTAAAACATAATGTAATCATACATAACAAAGCTGTTTATTCTCTAACAAGACATTTAAAGCACTACTTCATGGTTCTGAACTCAAATTTTAATGAAAAGATTTTTATTTTTATAATTAAAATATTATATGATTTTCATTGTTATACCTTGCCTTCACATATTTTGTTCTATATTAATTAACTTGTCTTAGCTTAGTGCTTCCTGTTTCCAAATAAGGATAGCATTTCAACTGTACTCTTACCATAGAGCCTAATTTGAATATGTAATTTTTTAAATTAGTTGCAAAGGAAGTCACTATTTGAAAGCAATATGTGCCAGGCATACAAAATAAAGGATTAAAATGGCAAGTTTAACATTTTTATTGGTATTTTGACCTTTTATTGCTACGGCATAATAATAGTATTTTTGATATCTTATCAAGAAACCTAATACTTACAAGGAAAAGATAAACATAATGATAATAAAAAGTGATAAAAATCAACTGAGGCACATAACACCTCTTTGCCTTACAAAACATGTAAATCAGAACAGATTGTGATATATTTTGACTTTAAAATTGTTATTACTTTTTTGCAATCATGTACCTACTCTCTGTGTGGTGTAGCATGGTGCAGGTGACAGCTGTATTATTTGCTGATTACTTGTACACAATAACATTTTGATAGGGTAAATTTATTTAATTTATTTATTTATTTAAACTTCATGTACAATTGGTGGTACATAAGGCGGACTTAATGCCAATGACATTCTCTACCAGTCAACCTTTGGGTCAAAAATTAAGCACTTCGAAAAAGGTACAAAAAAGAATTTAAAACAAATATTGAAAAGGTAAATAAAAAACTATTAAAAACAAAATAATACATAAGTACTTAATTACCTATGTAGTCAGTCTTATTTCTGTAGTAAATTAAATAAATTTACCCTGCTTAAATATTATTGTCTAGAAATAATCAGCAAATAATATAGGTGTTGCCCTCACCATGCTACACTGCATAGAGTATATTAAGTTTGTTTATATGTTGAATCAGTTACCAACATGAATAGGTACACTTTTATGATTATTTTAGCCATGACTGGAATTATCTATTGTTACAATCAAATTAACTATTTCGATCAGAATATTTTCTGTAATGTCTGAATATTTCTGTAGAAACTCTGTCTAACAGCACTTCTTACTGATTGCATCTAGCACAGGGATGCACAGACCGAGGCCCGCGGGCCTTATGCGGTCTGCCAGCGAATTACTCTTTTATGTATTTGTATGAAAATACTGCAAGATTTTTAAGATAAGCTTAAGATCTCTAAATAAAGGATTTTTTTAATTGCTCAACCTACTATATTTTGTTTTTCAGTAAACTTGATTTTATCTTTTTTGGTTGTTTTTAATTGTGGTGACCAACTCAGTTTGCCTGAGTGCCCCGCAGTCCTAATAAGTCTGTGTATCCCTGATCTAGCATCATGTAAGTAATTATATTCAGTAATCATAACAATCTCCATGGCAACAATTATAGTAAAGATTTACAAGAACATAACAAGATAATACAACAAACATAAAAATTATACCACCATAATTATGTACAAACAGTAACTAAGTACATCAACACAGCAGATAATGTTATAAAAGACTGGCTGTGTCCTCACGGCTCTGCCCGCGTAAGAATTTTTATTCCAGTAATAAATATAGCCTATGTTACTCAGTGATAATGTAGCTTTCTAACAGCAAAAGAATTTGTGAAATCGGTCCAGTAGTTATTAAGTTTATTCGTTACATACAAATATACAAATCTTTCCTCTTTATAGTATTAGAATAGACAATCAAATGTACCCAGCATTATAGTTAAACCTACTTTATCATGTACAACTCAATGACCTAGGTCTGGAATCTCAGATTGCATCCTAACTCACACAGATGCTGAGTAACTCGATATTATACAGTTAATTGATACTGTGATATATTGCTTGGCAATGTGAACCTGCCCTTATTGAGTCATGAGATATTTACATAGGGCTTTATGAGATCATAAACCGTGTTGATGTGGAAAGTTGAACAATTTTATGATTATTGACTTACCATTTCAGGAATTAAGATAATTTTTATGTTTTTACTATACATACCTAATTTTTTCAAAAAATATGTACCAATTTTAACACCCATATTATAAGACGTTCCTCCAAAACTTACTCGACTCAGGACGGCCTCGAAAACACCTTCAAAATTGTATTCTTAGTCGCAATTTCGAGTGAACTTTGAGGTTCCTCGACTGAGGGGTCCTTAAATGAGTCGAGGTAGAGTGAAGTCATTACGTCATAAATTGAATTATCTGCATCGCGCAAATAACGCCGCGATAAATAGTTGTAAGGATTATCGTAAGCATATTCGATAAAGTCTTCAAAATTAATTTTTGTTACATACGAACTTTGACACTTTCCTTCCTTAGGTTCCAAGATACCTTGAGTTTGACAGATGATTCCTTACCTCGACTAAGGAAAAATCTCGAGTCGAGGACGTTTATGTCAACTATAACTACTGATGGTAGTGAGAAAGACTGAGTCGAGGTGGAGTCGAATCGAGTAAGTTTTGGGAGGAACGTCTTAGAATATGGGTGTAAAAGTACAAAACGTGAATGGCACATATTTTTGTGCAATGTATTTTGTATTTAAACTAATATTTTCTCATACTGCACTGCAAGTAGGACGGTCTCAATGGCAGCTAATGTTTAACTTCCTTTTAGGACTGTGTACCTAATCTCCTTACCTAGAAATGCATTCAGTATTACTTATTCAACTAAGCAGTTGTTCATTACCATCTAAATATTTGCCTTTGTATTTGCATTTTGCTATTTGAATTGCAATTTCTAATTAAAAGAGACCTTATGTTTAAACAGTCTAGCAGTGATATACTAGCGGTTGATTGCTTGCCTTCCATGCAGGAGGGTCTGAGTTTGATCCTAGCCCATACCTTTGATTTTTTGAATTCTGTGCGGAAATTAATTTCATTATCACTTACGTTATCGCTACAGGAAAAACATCGTGAGAAAACCTGCACACCTGATGATTGTCGATGGTGTATGTAGTCTACCAACCCACACCAGACCAGCGTAGTGGACTAAGGCCTAAACCTTTCTCATTCTGAGAAGTGGCCCGTGCCCAGCAGTGGGACAGTAATGGGCAAATTATGTTTATATTGAATAAAGTACTACACTTTTTTCTGTAAAAATACTGGTTTATAGGCAAAAACGCCTGCAACAAACTTCAATGTTAGAATTATAAGTTTATGAATAACTAATCGTCATCATTTACAGGTTTTTACTACTTGGTTCTTGAGTACATACCCTATTTCATATAACAATAGACAAGTGGTCCACCAAGGCATGAATATCTTTTGAACCATTCTTCAAGTAGTCATCTTGATTGATCGTTTTAAAGTTCACAAAAGCATTGTACTGTGTTGAATCCCTGCTGGAAGCAAACACGTTGTTTATTTCTATACATTTCTGTGCTAAATGGATTTTATTTGTCTAATGTTATAGATAAAGTACCTATAAGTCCTTTCCCATAGATTGCCATTCCACCATGCCTTATGCAGATCAATAAACACGTTTTTTCTGACTCTTGGTCAACATTCATGAGGACCAAGGCTGTAGCGTAGGAAACCTCAGACAATTACATTACTTTTCTTCTTCTTCTTTTCACGTGGTTAGTGGCTAATCTGGCGTCAGAGTTTATGCCGCCCATGGGTTCTGACTTGGTTTCACATGCCGTCGAGAAATATATCTCAGGCATGCCGATTTCCTTCACCGTTTTTAAGCAAGTGATAATTAGGTATACAATACGCTCATGAATCCGAAAGGTCAGTTGCGTGCCTTGGGTTCGAACTCGAGACCTATGATTTGGCAGTCCGGCGTTCAAATCACTAGGCTATCACTGCTGCTTAAATTACTTTTAAAATGTATACACTCGTTATTGTAATTGATTTTGTTGTTCAGGGTTCAATCCCCCCCCCCCCCCCCCCGAATAAAAATCCTGGCTAAGGCCTTGATGAAGACCCGTACTGCGTTGCTAATCATAATGCAGCAGCTGCATATTTCCAATCATCAATTGCCAGATGGACATTACCTTCGTCGGATCTCCGTTATCGATAATTCAGACTCGCATGCTCACTCTTTGAGCCTCACATCACACGCTCGTGACCTTTGTTTCTTGTTACAGCTCCGTAAATATTGGCGGATAGAACACGTTGATTGAAAAAATGATTTCAGGTATCGCGGGAACGAACTTTGTATAAAATAGCAAAACTACTGTTAAGAGGTCTTTCCAGTTTCACAGCCGTCTCACTCTAACTTGAGGTATTTTATAAAGATTTAAAGACATTTTAGTTGATATTGAAAAAAAAATCTATAAAAATCCCTCAGGATAACATTATAAATATTTGAAACATATTTTCGTCTTCATTTGTTGCCTAGAAAGAGGAGGAGATAGAAAATGTGTCTTGTTTTTTTATATTTGAAAATATTTGTGATGAAAATTCAGAAGGAAACACTGATCTTCTATAGATTTCATTTTTCAATATCACCTAAAATCTCTTTAAATAAGGCTTAAAGTTAGAGCGAGATGACTATAAAATTGAAAACGCGTCTTAAATAAGACAGAAATAGTTTACGTGGCCTTTAAAATTTAGGACCTAGGCTAATGTAGTAAACTTAACGCACTCGCTACTAATAAAAATCTAATTCCGTCTGTCACACACATACTTATGTTTTTACAAATCCGCATGAAGCTTGAAGGTCATCTTATTACAGCATTTGACGCTCCTATTTACGTTCAATACTATTTTACGAGTTGTGTGTGTTCTTCCTATTCCAGTGTTCAGACTCTATGAGTCTCGTGGGGAGTCTTCTTACAGGTTTTTTGCTTCATCCTTTCTCCAATTTCCAGCAATGTTTTACGGAGATTGCTAAGTAACAATCCAAAGTTGAAGAAAAATAAATAAAGGAAGGATATTATTACAGAACTTCCAAACCAGTTTTCATCATTCTCTCAAACATTACGGATTTATTTTGCGAAACGTCTTGCCGGACCACCGCCAAGTTTCAGAACGACTTAGGACTTTGAGAATGTATTACTCGGCACTTTATACAAGAAAGACCTCACAAACTCCTTTGTAAAGCGCATGATCACAAAGTTCGTTAGGTTTACAGAACGTTAACATGCAATCAATCACGTTTATCTTGGCCCATAGAAACTTATAAAGTCGTCCCGTTGACATTCTTATAAAAGTCCTGCTTGTACGTACGTATTTGACAGGAGGGGTACTAACGATGAGCGATCTCTTTTTACGTCAATAGGTCGATACCTACAACACACACAACCGGGACGGCCTTGATCCACGAAGGGCAAAGGTGTATTGTAAACCCATAGTTCACTTGTGAGGATGGATTCCACCAAACGGCTCGCATCGCATCGGATCAGAAAGGATACGAACGGATGCGACGACAGCCGAACGCGTCCGGCAGTTCTGTCGCTTGCGAACGTATGCGTTTCCGCGCCTAGTCAAATAGTTATATTCCTACCGTGTTGACAGCCGAAAGAATCCGATCGGATACGACGACAGGCGAACGGAGTCGATCGCGCGTCGCAGCATACTTTCGGCTACGATCGCGTGTCGCGGAAGACGCCCGCGGTCAAGCTGCTGTGCGCGACTTGGGAATATAGACTTTAAATACTGTGTACACGATTTAATAACGTTTAAAGATTGTAAAATCCGTTCGGATCCGATGCTATGCGAGCCGTTTGGTGGAAATCATCCTTAATACTCATATGCGATACAGGCGAGGCTAATGAAAAGTTCAATACAACTAAAACATGAAAAGTAAAATCGTGTACCCACTTAGATCAGCTGTTTATCTATAGTGCAAATTACTAGAATCAACTGAATGAAACTAGGTTACTTTATTAGCGAGTCGATACTAATGGAGCACATTGCAAACTTTTAAGTAACCGCTAGCTTTATCTATCAATAAAACCTCAACCTATTTCGCATGTTATTCCACCAAAATCTTAGGCAGACTTTCTATTTTTTGGCAAGCTTTCCTGTCATTGTGAATAGAAGTCGAAACAATGGTTCGTCATTTGTGTAGTAAATAGGGCGAGGCCCTAAACTACAGACCTTTCTAACAACGCATTAAATGTTGGTAGCTTTTGTTATAGGCACCATACCTTTATTTTCTGATAGAATTATTAAGAAAATGTATTAACAAGTAGTACCTATCAGAATACATAATATATGGTGGGTGCTCTTTTTAAAAAAAAAACATTGCCCCACACTTGGATTTCTTCTGTATCGTGGGTGCGTTTACAGACACAAATCTTCACATGCACAAACACCTAGACCTGGAACAACTATTTGTAGGCCATACAAATATTTGATCCAAGCCAATCGGTCAGCCATTGCACCAAACGTGTTGTCAACGATTAGGTATTAGGTGTCGCTTGATTTTTTTTATTTGGTACCACTGTGATGGACTTGAAAGGAAGTAGTATTGTTTTGGTACCTTTCATTTTTATCTCGAAAGCTGAGATACAAAAATTCCGATAATTTCCTACGTCACGAATTCTGGAAAATATTTTTTACCCAAACATTCAGAACAAGTTGATGCATCAACTTTATCGAATGTTATCATCATCAACAATCGACTATTGATAGAGTATTTTATTAGCGTGATAACGATAGCGTTAGTAGGCTTGTGCGTTCCTAGAAACGAGATACGTTTTTACTATCGTTTAATGACTACGTCTAGATAACCTTTAAAAGCGACATTAACTTGCAATTAAAACTTACTCATCGTCGTATACAAATGAAAACATAAGCACACGTTTAATCTTTAGAAATGTACCTAACAATAATTAGCTGTCTTAAGTTGTCCTGTATTATTAGAGATCTCGATTTCTCACATAGAAAGCAAGTAATGGTCGTTTTCAAAATTAATCTCCCGTAATATTGCCAACAATAAGAGTCATTAGCTAGACAGTTGAAACTGACATACAGAAGGCTACTTTCGTTTCTATTGTGTAATCAATCGATGTTGCCGCGGGCACTGTTGCAAACGTTAGACCGTATGTCCCCACGACACCAGACAATGCTTGCCCGCATTCAAAACCCGCTTGGTACGTAATCAAATTAGTGAACCAGCCGTACAAATCCCCGCCTTTAGCCGCGGCTTCAACTTGACAATCTGATTGCTTTTATTAAGTGATTGATGCTGGCGGCTAAGTAGACAGATGTTTGTTTGATAAACGATTAGAACGCTGTTATGGGATTATGTAAGTTGTTACAGTGTTGCGGTTGTACTCTTTTATGTAATAAGCATTAGTGTGAAGCAAGATTAGTCTGAGATCAGAGGTTTATCAGACGTTGATCTCGTGTTCTTTATATAGTGGGACAACGTTTAGAAAAGGTGCGTCTTTTCTGAATGGTATGAACAACCGACAACTTGGACTCCCATTGATGGAAGAATGCAAGCTGCGCTTCAACATTTTAAATACCTTCAATCCAGGCGCATGTAGCCTGATTATACGAATTGCGAGCTTGTCCTTGATATAACGTTCACAACGACCACCATAGATAAGCATTTTGTCGATGGAAGAATAGACAAAATGACATACTACTGTCATTGTGAATTTCATTTTATCTATTCTTCCATCGACAAAACCCTTGTCTACGGTGGTCATGGTACGCCTGCAATTTCTATAAGTGAAGCGAACCTTGACAATAGACTGAAACGCTTGAATGAAGAGGAAGCATACAAGTATCTATCTCAATACATTTGAATTGGTTATGATTCAGCCTTCAAGTGGTACCAGAAATATCTTAACCTACACGTTCATGACTGTGGTATGGATTGCTAAATCTTTAATCTAATTAAGGCGGGCCACTCACGTCTGGCTCGTTTTTAATTGGGTTCACGGTATTTTTTTGTAAAGATTTTTGGAGAGGCAAGTTCTCTAAATGTGGAACTCGAGATCTTTTATTAACTTCGACTGATTTCGTTTTTATTTAGAGCTCGTTATGACTCTTTCAACAAAACTGCTTTGATTTTTGGGTGTTGTTTGAAAATATCTACCATGGTGCAATACAACAGTAACATAAAACATAACATCACGCCTGTATTCCCCGAAGGTTTATGCAGAGGTGTATAGTAACACCCTCATTTCTCTGTTATGAACTCCCATGTAATAGGAGGCGAGCCTATTGCCATCAACAGGGCACAAATCCCAACTCCGGGCTGCTACTGAGGAATTCCACAGGGAAAAACCCAATAATACTTTGCCTGGCCTGAGGATCGAACTCAGGACCTCACGATCAGCAGTTGCGCTTCCAACCACTAGACCAACGAGGCAGATAAAATAGTAACTAGGTACTTATTAGTAATCTATAGTTCAACATGCAGTGATCTCTATACTGCGATCATAAATAATTATTAATTGTATAATAATAAAACGTAAATGTAGATAGGTGATAGATAGATAAAAATAAACATGAAGCTGTATATAATTAAACACCTATGTATATGTTAAATTTAACCTAATTATTAATATATTTTCCTTCCTTTATAGTGATATTAGCGGCTTATAACAAACGTAATTCCCGTAATCGACATCAAAGCAATCCGTGTTTAACAGTGAACTAAAACTAACAATAAATTGTAGGAAAATATGACAATTAAACAATGAACTAAAACTAACAAATTATTACAATAATTATTATCAGATAGGCACAAAGTTCCCAGAAAATTCCTAAAGGGTAATTTTGAATCCCCAGACGACGCGACGCCTCACTTTAAAAATGTAAATGTACTGCAATTATGAAAATTCTAAGGAAATTGCTACAAAATGACAAAGTTGTCGCTGTCGGCCAATAGCTGGAACTCGCCAAGCGGATATCTGCTACTGAACTTACATAATGCTTAGACGTACCTAATGGTAGTTAAATGAAGGTTAGGATGATTTCCAACAAACAACTTCTAATAACTTAGTAAGAAGCTAGTTGGCAAAATTCAAAACGACTTCACTCTTCTTCTTTTCGTGTGGTTAGTGACTATAATCTGGTGTCAGAGTTTATGCCGCCCGTGGGCCTCTGATTTGGCCTCACATGCCGCCGAGAAATATCTCTCAGGCATGCCGGTTTTCTCACTATGTTTTCGTTCATTGTTTTTAAGCAAGTGATAATTATACAATACGCACATGAATCCAAAAAGTCAGAGGTGCGTACCTTGGGTTCCAACTCGAGACCTATGACGTCACACCACTAGGCTATCATTGCTGTAACGACTTTAGTGACTAGGCAGAAACTTGGTTTACAAAATGGTCAGTATGTTTGGTTACCAAATCCGTCTATACTTCTTCTTTGCGTGTCTATAGCTCAAATTTTAGGTAATATTTGACCAGTAGGTGGCCATTTCAATGCCCCTATTATTATTAGTAGCCTGTATGAGATCCTCCCGCGAACAGGTAGTAGAGCACAACGGGCAAGACAGCAGGTGGGGCATAGTTTGTATGGGGGCTCCACAATCACAATGGATATAGCACGAGTCGATAATTCCCCACTTAGCCAAATCCTAATTGGTCAAATATCAATTATGCATATTCTGAATTCAGGGAGTTCGAAGCCCTCCAAACGTCACACTGGAAAATTTATGTTCCCAAATTTTTTTTTGTTTTATCGCTGTCTGTCTGTCACTGTTAATCATAAAAAGTCGTAAATTCCGTTTGAATGTTAATTTTTCACTCGTCTGTTTTCTCTCGGTCAGACATGACAAGTTCCTGTGTTCTGTATCGCTTCGTTTTTCAGAAGCTTTTTTTTTTATCTATGCCACTTCAGTTCCGTAATCGAGTCTCCATATTGCCAGCTCTCGCACGCTTCTTGTGTTATCAAATTTAAGAGAAGCGGAAATGTAATTTAAGCCTCCTACCATGTTGACCTTATAATATAATCCAGAACTCCGTGTGTCAATAAGTACGCAGTACATCTTATCTCAAACGAGGGTAATTTTAAACTCTGTAAAACTTTATGATGCGTTAGAATTCTAAATTGTGGGAACAGTCCCATTATTATGTAAGTGTATCTACCGTTATTGTATGGTTTTGAATTTCTTTACGGTTATCGTATTTTGTTTGTGGTGAGTAGTTATTGTATTATCTGAAACTGAGGCTCGATCGAGTCGATGTTTTATAAATCAAAACTTGTGGAAGAGAGTTTTATAATAATAACCACAGATTACTAAGGTATTAAATGAAGCAGTAGTTAGTATCGTATCTAGTAATGCGCTAGGAGTTTAACATTAACCTTTGAGTACCTACATTTACTGCCATTACTGGCAGTCAAGACGACTGTGGGAAACTCGCACTAACCATCAATAAATTATGTTTGATGACACGAGGTCTGAGCACTCGATTGATGAATGGGCTGTATGAGTGGATGTCTTTGTTTTAATAAAAACGAATCCTACCATCCAACTAAAATATTGGAACACAGTTGCCGTTCGATCACGAAGTTAGCGTTGCGTCGCACGTGCGTGCTAAATAACGCGTAACCTTGCTCTCCCCTCGTCCTGCAGGAACCGGTCGATCCGGCGAATACCGGAATTTCACTCGGAGACAATAGTGGATCCAGTCAGCCGAGCTCTCCCAATCCCCCCGAGATGCACCTCGCGACTGTTCACAGACGGGAAAATAAATAATGGTCAGGGATCAAGAAATCTGGTTAGCTTTTGCACAGCCAGTTCTCTTTACGAACGAACTACAGTAGATATGTTGGAATGGGCTAAAAGCACACGCTGCTGCGCAATATTTATGAAATATTTGTGTTGCAAAAGTGTAAATGTAAGCTTGAGAAAATGTGGTATCTGTTGCGTAATATTATGTACAAGAGCAAATCGAAACGCGAACAATATGATAATCTTGAATTACAAAACGTAGAGTTCTTTTTTAGAAACCTGAAGCAAGTAGGTACGCGTGGGTTCTATCAAGGCTAGGCTGACGAGTTGCAATCGAACCGAGCTACAATACGGTGAATTTAAATATCCATGGCATATTTGTATACTCCTAGTAGAACACGCGTCTCTAACGCGGACGCGTACTAGTTGTAAATCAAATACAAGGTGGCTGGACAAGACTACATAATTCTACTTTCTGTGAAAGTGATTGCAATGTACTTGTTTTGATTGAAGATACTTAGTCATTGTAATGGATGTTATTGACGGCAAAGACTGCTTGTTTCGAAAAGTAAATCACAAAGAAAAATCGAAGTAGCCCACTTTCTAAATTCAATTGGATGCTTCAAAGCAGTCAAAGCCAATAGTAATGCAAAATAAACATCTACTAAAATAATAGTTTTTACAGAGAAGCAAGAAGGAAGCAATGAACAAACAAAAGATTTACGAGTTAACCCACTTCCGTTTTGCCGTGTAGCCGAGATGCCTCGAAATGCTCAACAAGCCGTAACAAGAGACTATTTCCCTCACAAAGCCCTTTCAGCTCTGCCGGTTCGACCCTAGGCCGCTGAGCGTGTAAGTAATTACTGCTCTGCCCTAATTCCTGGTGCCTCTGTGATCCCGGCTAGTCAGTCGACTGACCTGTTTGCTTCCAATGCAAACTGCATCGGTTTAAATCGACGAGTTTCATTCAACCTAAAGCATTTCATAGACTAGTTTGGTATCTATAGGTTATTGGGTTGATATGATTAAGTACTTGCTTTAAGAATCAAAACTGCAATAACACTTCATTTTTGAGAACTCCGGTAGTACTGCTAGTTCTGTTGACGGATGCGAGTAATATAGGTAATTATTGTACGTTTGGTGTCTGAACAATGGGGTCAAAATAATTACGCTATCAACGCCGGCAACTGTTACGAATAAGAAATAGTATCGTGAGTCCAAACAATAAAATTATTGTTGCCCACGACTAGAATACGCGTTATCGTTGCGTCATCGAAAGCTTCGTGTTGGGAACATAATCGTAACATTAAACTAAGATTATTTATATATGGGTGATCCCATGTTGTTAGCATCAAAAGGAACGATCGACCTCGAGTCGTATTGAAAAATTCAATTCGAAACTGAAGCACGTCCCCGAAAATCTGGATCGAAAATTTATTTCTTACCATCATAATTGAGTTACCTTCAGTATTACTCAATTAGGTTCGTAGAAATATTCGTTCAAGTCTCATCAAAATTCGCTCCAGCATGAAACATTTTGCTTATGAAAATTCATAACTTGGAACTAATACTTTGTGAAGACCGTTCTTGAAGAGAAGTGCTTTTGTAAATCAATGAGCTTGCATTTTGGAACGTGCTCTGTTTTATGAAACCGATATTATTTAAGCAATTTTGCTAACAAATATTTGCTGGTGGATACAAGGATAATATATTGACATTTACCTAATAGTATATACATAGTTTGTTGGCGATATAAATGAGTTATTAATTTTCAAATATATTATGGTCCTATGCACATAAACTCTGGCTACGTTACTCTGCCATATTAGCATCTTCAAGCACTAACAAGTAAATGAGTTCACTGTTCATCACAGTATGTTTGTTGATCAAACAGAAACCCTTTGTTTTGTAGCCACACTTAAAATAGACAAGCTTTTGTTTAACCTGCCGTGAAGATCCAGTTCCGATGCAATTTTACTACCGACAAATTAAACGGAATTGCGTCCGTAAAAAAAACGCGTTGTAGCGATTTTTTTTCTATAAACAATTGTAGATACAAAGATTATTTATTTGCATGTCGGTTGCTAATATTCCTGTTGAACGTTTATTGGAATAGATTGCATTGAACCGGTGACCTTTCGATCGGCAGTCAACAACATAGTCATTAGCCGGTCACTATGCTAATTTCCATTTGTATACCTAATGAGGCATTTATTTTTGCTCTATTCTTGTCATCTGTGTTGAGTTCCTTTTTCAGTAAAAATACTAGTCAGTGGTGTTTCTAAAAAGGTCTATTTTTAAACTATTTAAAAGAAATATAATAAAATTGGGTAGATACCCTTTATTTTATTACTGAACTAGCGACCCGCCCCGGCTTCGCACAGGTGCAATGTAGATACTAATGTGGGGCATATAAACCATCCTCTTGAATCACTATCTATTGCTGAAAACTGCATTAAAATCCGTTGCGTAGATTATAAGATCTAAGCGTACAGACAGCGGGAGCGACTTTGTTTTATACTATGTAAAGATCAGTTATTGTAACTTAATGTTGGGGACTATGACTTCACGGTATCATAACTTCGCGTTTCGCTTAAATCGCATTACGTAATAATTCATCTCTTAATCTGCTATAAGCATTTCCACAGTGGAAAACCATGTAAATGGGTGCTTTGAAAACTCTAACGCTGCAGAAGTAAAATGAATTGCTTTCAGAATAGGAGAATTAAGTAGATGTGGCAGCTTTTAGACCAGAATAGGGCTGCGATTTATCGGGTTTTAGTTGTTAGTTCCTGGATTTGGTAGGTTTAACTTGGCTGTGGTTTAATGTGAGAGTTTTCTGACTTAGCTCAAAGTTTAGAGCAATTTAAGCAGTTTTCAAAAGACTAATTCAAGCAATTTTGCTTTATAATACCTTTGCTAAAAATGTATGCTTCAGCATAAATCTTGTTTGACTTTTTGGAGCTATGCTCAGTATTTTCGATCTTTATTGTTAAGATAAAATCACGCCTGTATTCCCCGAAGGGTTGGGCAGAGGTGTACAGCAACACCCTCATTTCGCCGTTATGTTTAAGTCCCATGTAATAGGGGGCGAGCCTATTGCCATCACCCGGGCACAAATCCAAACTCCGGGCTGCTACTGAGGAATTCTACACGGAAAACCCCAATAATAGTTTGCCCGACCTGGGGATCGAACCCACGACCTCACGATCAGCAGTCGCGCTTGCCACCACTAGACCAAAGAGGCAGTTTTTATTGTTAGGTGTTTATAATCTGGCTGACAGCCCTAGTGATGATTTTGCGTACCCCTTTGCATAGCATTTACTGCATCAACGCTTACCACTTTACTTGAGCCCATATTTTATAGCTTGAGCTTCCCACCATAAAGCTACATTTATTGTACCTACATATGGGTAGGTAGAGTTCATTCCCGATGTACATTAGCATAATTTTACAAACGTATACGAGTTTTGCACTGTATTGGTAAAAAAGGAAAAGGTTGTAAATCTTGTACAGAGAGGTGGGAATTTCAATATTTCTGAATTGTACTGAATTCCGGACAGGGTATATGGAATGCTAATTTTTGGCATTTCAGACTCACTATCACGGGAAATTTAAAAAGGATAAGTCAAATATTATCTCAACATCATAATAATATTATGCACTCTTTTTTTTTCGTTGGGAATCCCTCATGCATGTCCCTCCCTCGCCCGGGGTAGGAGAGGGTGTCTGCTGAACTCTTACCGGCTAAAAACCAACGGTGTCCCTCCTAACCTATGGCCTGGGTCACGGGATTCACTATTGCATGTCCCGCAAATATTATTATGTAGGTACCGTAAAATGGGGTGAATAGGGATGCAGGGGTGAATCGGGACGAAACTTTCAAAGGGATTTTAACATTAAAATAATATATTTTATGTTGAGAGAATGAGTGAACGGCGATTAACAAAAGGAATTTATAAGGCGGATATTAATGGGAACGCCGGTAGAGGACGTCCTAGAAGGACATACATAGATGTTATTGGTGATGTTCTTCACAAAGGTCAGGTGCGTAGTACTCTCAACCGGCGTGCGTGTATGACAAGATGTATGAATGTGGATGAAGCGAAAGGGGTATGTAAGAGTCGTAGCATGTGACGTTCTATAGTTTCTGCCTACCCCCATGGGAAAAAGGCGTGAGTTTATGTATGTATGTATTTTATAGCCAAAAAGGACTGTAATGTGATTATGATTAAGTGTCCTTGTTGGCAAGAAACTATATTATTTCAATGTTAAAATCAATTTTAAAGTTTCGTCCCGATTCACTCTTGCATCCCTATTCACCCCATTTTACCTACCTAAAATCTATTCATAGTTAACCTAATACGAACTGAACTTTTCAGCCATATTTCAGAAATGTTTGAAATCTAAATGTTTATTGTTATTGCAATATAGCACGCGTGGGTTTGTGTTCTGTGTCACGAACGTGTAAAATAATATGCACTTGTTTTTTAAATTCAATTACGTTGCCATTGTTACCACTGCCTTGTTGGTCTAGTGGTAGCAAGCGCGACTGCTGAGCATGGGGTCCTGGGTTCGATCCCCAGATCGGGCGGTGTTATTGGGTTTTCCATTAGGAATTTCTCAGTAGCAGCCCGGAGTCTGGATTTGTGACCGGTTAATGGCAATAGGCTCGCCCCCTATTACCCTTAAAGCATAATTGGCGAAACGAGAGTATACCAAAACACCTCTGCCGAACCTTCGGGGAATGCAAAGCGTGATGTTATGTTTGTTACCAAATTAATACTGTCGGTTTTGTAAAAATAAATATGGATTCGTTTGTAATAAAATGTGTTCAATTAAAATATATTATTACCTATGTACCTTAATTATAAATTCGTGTTCGAAAATTAAGCTTGTACCGCTGAAATTATCTACAATAATTATGCACTATTGTTTTTCGTTAAAATTATGTTGGGACATTGTTGGACCAAGGGATATTTTTTTGGCCATATTCCTGCTTGGTGAACAGAACAGGTAGACCACGGTCATTATCCCAGCATGATATAATATTACATTACCTGTTACATTTTTGTAATAATTTCGTACCGTGAACAGTGAAAGTTACCTATCGTAATAAATGTCAGGCGTTAACAATAACGTTTCACGTACATACATAACAGGCAACATTTCAACTACCAGCAATAAGCATATAATTCCATTGAAATTAAAATAATTTTGCTTACACGCAATACGCACTTAACATTTTCCCTTTGACGTCACAGTTAACTTTATAGTAAAATATACGTCAAGTTTTAAAATAAGTATTATAAATGCGAAAATCACAAACCAGGAAAATCGTGCTCTCGTAACAAGTATCTACATTAAAAAATATTGTTTGCGGTAACGCCTGTAACGTTTGGCTGGCCTGTACCAACGTAAACGTAACAAATCATATTTATCCTCGCTTAGTACAACATTTGTAAAACAAATAAACTTATCTCTGCTGTTGTTATAGAGCTTATCACGCCTACATAACGCATAATTTACATTGTTTCTTTTCATCTTTTCTATGCAAAGTGGGGTTTCGCCTTTCGTCCGGAGTGCTCCCTGGAGCGCGCTTTGCTTTTGTTCTATTTACCAGGCTGAAAAGGGATGCGGTTTTATGTAATGCCTAAAATGGGGATTTCGTTTGCAACTAATTGGCACACTCCATAATTGCCTAGTTTTATTATAGACACGCTAATTTTATTTATTGCCTACCACTGTTGTATGGGTGAGTCTGAATTATTTGCTTATCGATACTATTTCAACTATCTAAATTCTGTGTGAAATTTTAAATAATTTGTAACTTTAATTTAATAATGTATTTCATTCAACTTTCATGTAAGTGACTATTGTATGCCGTATGGGCGGGACATAGCTGAGCACAATTTAATTATTTAAGACCTGTATTATGTACCTACCTATGACCCACAATAAAGATATTGATTGATTGATTGATCAATGTTACTTATAACTTCAATATTATTCTACAAGACAAAATGACTAATTTGATTCTGAAAAATACAACATTTGGTCGGTAAATATTATGGCTTCGTATTTGTACATTTAGTAACATCCTTTTCAAAGCTTATTGAAACAAAAAAAACAACTTTCTTATTTAAAATAAAACGATAAATATAAAATTTTGATACAAATAAAACCAGTTCTGATACTCATAAAAAAGTAGGTCAAATCAGTGATACTATATTTCCAAAAATGCGTACGAGCGCGGAATCTTTGCGTGTAGATTTTGCGCGTCATCTCCCCTTGCGGTACTCAAAATAATACTATTGAACTGAAACACGAATGGAGAATGAAAGAGGAATGTTATGGAGCACCACACTACCGTATTTGTACTATAAATATTTATTTTCGTATGTGCTTTTGCTTTCCGATTGGGAATCGAAAACACATTCCCGTAATACCCAGTAATACGCTCGCCGTGTTACAGTGAAAAGTTTCTGTTTAATGGCAAAAGCACACAGTATGCGGTTGAATATTTACGGTAAAATGAGGATGAAAAGTTACATCAATAAAATATTTTCTACATTAGTAACAGCAATAACGTCAGTCTCTTCAGGGTTTATTTTTAAACCCTGTATTGCATTGTTTGTTTGACGCTTACGTACAATTGGTGACGTTAGAAATTCCCACATAGTATAGTCCAATAGGCATAGCTGTGTAGGTATATAATCTGAAACAAAATCACGCTCATATCACACAAACAATATAGACGTTTTGGAAACAGGTTACAATTCATCTTGATAAACCATTGACACAAATGTCAAACTACCACGACATACCTACTATATTTAGTTACGTTCTATTTATCTTGACGTTTCGTCGGTGAGCCATGGAGCCTTTTATCAATGTATTGTATTCAGGTTGGTCGACAGCTCCTAGAGTATGAGTAGAGAGAAGATACAATCGAGTTTCACTACCACACATTTACATCATAGCTGCACACTACTTGAATCTGTAACCTGTTTTAAATTTCATGAGAGCTGCTATTGTTAAAAGTTTTTTGTTACATTTGAAAGTAATTTTCCATACTTTATTATTAAATAACGAGCGAGCAAGCTTATTCTCCTTAATGCGTTGATCACTTAACAGTTTGTATTGGCTTTACTACAAAATCTCAAGTGGCTACTAGTCCATCGTGGATTTACTCCACGGCCACGGCAAAAGCTTTCTCTAACACTACTTCTACACTAAAAGGAATAGACGACGGAAATGTTTTATCTACATTCAAAGGTTTTATTTCATTACTGGTCGATGTTAGTGTAGTAAAGTATTAAAAACTAATAATGTTTTCAAAAACTGCATTTAACAGACGGATTATTATAAAAGTGATGTTGACGATGGTAATAAAGCTATTTCTGTATGTCATAAGTGAATCGGGATCAGGTTGAGTAATAAAAGTAATATTAAAAGTTTAAAAGGCTGGTTACCTCGACATTCCTTTGTCTCAAATGATAATTTAGTAAACAATATAAAACTATTGACAGCTTTTCATTTCATGTAATGCATTTAATTAGACATTTTTAGACATTTAAGTAATAAAAGATAATTAAAGCTGAGATTTCAACATTTAATAAACACGATGCATAAGATTATGTTGCAATATCATTTGGTGGTACATGTTCAAACAAACAGGAATTGAATTGCTTCCACGATTCCACGAACGAAACCGCTTCCCCGAACAAGGGACAGTAATAACGTTAATGTTTGAAATTCATCTCGAGAATACCTGGCGAATCAGAGATTGTCCAAACACATGGAGGAACGTCTGGCATCCTGCAAATATTTGCCTAGACCGACCATGTTATTCTAACTTAAAAAGTATTTAACTGATGGAACTGACTGAGTGTTTTGTAATTTTGTGCAATGTCGTCCATCAAAGCGCACAGAGAGAGAGAGAGTGCGCGAAGTCAAGTTCTCGCATATATTAATAACTTTTCGAAATTCAATAGTTTCCCAACTGTTGTAATTTTCAGCTTTCCTTGAATTTCCAATATCCATATATCCATATTCAAACTTATGAGCCACCACAGAACAGTAAAAGAAGTGAGTTCTGTTTCCGCCACCATCTTAAAAGATTTTTAGGAAAATACCTTGAATTTTTTATACTAAAACTAATATATTCATAAGCTATCCTTAATCTTAATTCTCATATATCTACTTCCATAGTCCACCGAATAATTGAGTCACGTCATAACAAAAGCTTGCACTCAAAATTCACTTCACACGGATTCAATTTGGACCAATAGCCGGGCTATTAAGCGATCCGGCTATAGTCGCGGAGTGAGTGGCTGGCTAATGAAATTAGCATAGCGCTCGTACATCACACGAGGGGAGAAAGGGCGCGGTGCTGTGGCTACTACTTGTACTATCTATCTTGCTTGCGAGACCGGCTAGCTCTGCTATTTGACTTATATTGATAGAGTAACTATGGACAACTATGTATGTATGTAACTGCCCCGTTGGTCTAGTGGTGGCAAGCGCGACTGCTGATCGTGAGGTCCTGGATTCAATCGCCAAGTCGGGCAAAGTGTTATTGGGTTTTACGGTGTGGAATTCCTCAGTAGTAGCCCGGAGTTTGTGCGCGATTGATGGCAAGAGGCTCGCCCCCTATTACTGACTTAAACATAATGGCGAAATGAGGGTGTTACTATACACCTCTGCCAAACCCTTCGGGGAATACAAGCGTGATGTTAAGTTGTTTGTTAACTATGCACAAGATACTAATAATGCCGAACGATAACTCCACATTTCATTATTAAATATTATTTATTAATAATGAAGCATCATGCTTTGCATATTAAGCAGTTTTTACTTGAATAGGCTTCGCATAGAGATGCTATACGGAATTTAAAAACTGCCCGTTAGCTATGACGTTAAAAACTGCATCAGAATTCATACCATAAGCTTACGCATGATTACGCATCAGTTCTTACGATTCTAAGTAACTGTAGAACGTGCACATTATTGCACTTAATGATATTTTAACGTCCACTGACTCACACATAGGTGTCCCATTTTGTCAATTTCGTTACTATAACGACCCAAGTTAATGAGAATCTTGGATGACGCATACGTTTATTACTCACGCGAGCCGTAGTACCGAGCGACGGTACTTAAAGTGCTAAATAGATTTAGTGGGCACTATAGATTATATCGGTTTCCAAACCATTCTTTAAAGGCGCCCTCTAGACATAAGGTTAATAGCCGATTTCTTGGATTCGATCACGGGCTTTGCCAACTTTGCTTATATTCTGGGACTATCTCTGAGAAACGTCAAAACGGTTTATGAGAACTCTTGGCACTAACATTGTCGTTTGTTACTTACACCCATATTGTAAGACGTTCCTCCAAAACTTAATCTGAGGACGGCCTCGAAAACACCTTCAAAATTGTATTCTTAGTCGCAATTTCAAGTGAACTTTGAGGTTCCTCGACTGAGGGGTCATCAAATGAGTCGAGGTAGAGTGGAGTCATTGCGTCATAATTTTGGTTACCTGCATCGCCCAAATAACGCCGCGCTAAATAGTTGAAAAGATTATCGTAAGCATATTCGATAAAGTCTTCAAAATTAATTTTTGTTACATACGAACTTTGACGCTTCCTTCCTTAAGGTAGGTTCCGAGGTACCTTGAGTTTGACATTTGATTCCTTACCACGACTGAGGAAAAATCTCGAGTCGAGGACGTTTATGTCAACTATAACTACTACCAATGGTAGTGAGAATGATTTAAGTCAAGATGGAGTCGAGTCGAGTAAGTTTTGGAGGAACGTCTTAGAATATGGGTGTTAAGCTCGACGCTTAGCAATTTATCTTTACCCATTTTAATATCTATAATTGATTGCCAATCCTTACCTATGATACAAGTTATCGAATCAATCTGAATCAATGTTCGCTTCCGAACCAAACGAGTGTGTTAATTGTTTTAATGTTAATTGATCTGTTGCACGTGCGGAAAATAAACAAAGGCTAAATGTACTATAACATTTTACACGCATGAACTCTGTACTTGAAATATTATCAAGTTGAGATAAAACTAATCGGTAATGTTGCAATACGTTATCAGTCTGAAAACCTTTTTATTTTCTAATTATGCAACATTTTCGCTTATCACTTACTTAGGCTGGTGTTCACCAATTTTTTTTTTTGATTAAATGTTGATCTAAAATTCTAGTTTATTTTAGTTGTTTAAACAGAGAATGAATGTTAGTGAACCAGTCTTAACATGTTAAACTGTTAACTTGGATTTTGCAAGTAATCAAAAATTAATTTTGATACGCAATACAGTTACACTGTTGATGAACAAGACTTGGGACCGGTTATGGCGATTTATGGGGAAGGCCCTTACTTAACACAACATTTCTATGCCGATCACGTAAACAAAAATACTAAATTCATAATTATAAATAACTGGCTGTGTCCTCACGGCTCCGCCCGTAGCATATGTTACTCAGTGATAATGTAGCTTTCTAACGGCAAAAGAATTTTTGAAATCGGTTCAGTAGTATTTACGTTTATTCGTTACATACAAAAATCCAAAAATACAAATCTTTCCTATTTATAATATTAGTATAGATAATTCATGTCGCATCTTTCCTCTAATTAATAAGTCTGCGAAAATGTACAGAACCCTTTCAATTTATTTCCTGCAATAGGAAATTGTAGCGGTAGCTTGCAGCTCTTATCATCAGACGGTATAATCACTACTCACCGCACTGCAACGTAAAATTATCTCTATTACAGTTAGTTTGTGCACCGAATAACGATACAAGCGTTAGATAATGCATGTAAGCTTAACTAACTACTTTTACGTTGATTTATTTCGTGTTTGCTCTAGTTTTCACCTCGTAAAGATAACGCTGTTAGTAGTAAAGAAGCGGTAATTTTGTTAGTAATAGTTAAAACCTTTTTTTGTGTAAAGGAAATAAAAAAAAGTTCCGAGTTTGTACATACAATAACTATGATTGACGTCCACTCAAACTGAAAGGAATAAAATAAATCATTTTTCAAGCTCTTTCCGTTACATGTAAATAATGACGTAAATCATGACGTGTTTACATTACCTATATTAAATAAGTAATTTTCCGCCAAATTAACTCATATTCTAAAATACACCAAGTTTATTGCGTTATCAACGTAAAGTTGTATGATAAAACTGTGTCAGAATAAATAAAACACGTCTGCGTAGGGCGATGACCGTGCCAGCATTGCATGGAATGGATGCATGTGTTCTCAAACGCGTAGAACTCACTTGTAAAAATATTAATAATAAAATAGGAATGCTTGAATATGTATGCCTATGCAGCGTTCAGTTCATTGACTTACAAAGAAATTGAATGGGGTCACACAAGGACTTATTGGAGTCTATTATATTCGATAAGTATGTGTGACGAGTCAAAGGAAACTTTAACACTTATTATTGTACAATTTTGTATACCGGGGAAGTAACGAGGGATTCACAGGTATTATTTATTTGACTTTTCCTGCTTCGAAATAGATAAAGTATTATTTCTGTGAAACTATTATTTAAACATGATATACCGAAACAGAAAACAGGCCAAGTTCTAGGATTCAAGAAAAAGTAAACAAATTGAACGAAATACGTTAATGTCTTTGGAAATAAAAGAGCAAAGATCGTTTGAGTCAGCTGTGCGTACAAAACATCTAGCTGGCGATGCGTCATCACGATTCTTTGTTTTATAAGGAAGTAATATATCTGTTAATTGTACCGTGGTATAGAAAAATAAATGAGTTCAACCACTCGTGAATAGTTATGTAGTGCAATCATTCTTTACGTCATTATGCTCTTTGAAACTTGGCCAGAAATGGCAAATAAAAATCAAGGATTACTTAGATTTTCCCTTTATCGTGTGTTCCAATTTGCATTATTAATTAATCATCATCAACTAATAAGTTTTTTTGCGGTTTACCACCACTAAACTACTTAGTGCTTAAGTTAATAATCATTTTCCGTAAGCGAACGTAGATTAGAACCTTGTTTTTATTCATCTAAAACTCTAAACTTTAACTTTGAATTGATTCCGGTACTGTTATCCTTAATCTACGATGTTGTAAAAGCATCTCAAATCTTCAAGCCGACGGATCAGGTCACTAAGTTCAAACCACAACATTTAAGATAACAGCAACACGAAATGTTCGAAGCTAGTCAGTAAAGTAACAAAAACCAAAACACGAAAGTAACTGTTTTGGAGCATCTAAAACCACAAGACGTGAGATTAGTCAAAACACGGTGCCTGATGCTATCACAACAATGTCTGGAAGCGATTAAACACTTGTCTCAACTAACCATTTACTAGGAAAACATTGGTGAACAAAACCAAGGCTCTCGTACCGTCATCGTAAGCGAAAAAACTTTAAATGGTAGATAAACTTCCGTTTGAGAATTATTCTTCGTGTGTAGTATAAATTCGACTAAAAGTCGTATACCGTTGTTTTAAAATTAATTCTGCGAAATACGGTTGATGCTGTTTTCAGAATCTTGTATTTCTAATACAGTGCTGGCAGTTTATCCTGTCTTTTTGAAGATAAACTGAGATAAAATCTAGAACGAAGCATTTCTTCAAACTCGTTTACTGTCGCTTTATCGTGAGTGAAAACATGTCAACGTTAAATTATTCCAGTCTAGACAGATAATACTATATTTCTTCTTGGTCGGCTATTACGATGAATGACTTCATGTATTTATACAGCCATAAGTCCTCAGTCACTCAGTTTATTTATAAAGTTCGAGTAACTCTCCCGCGGTGTTTTGATTTCGCGACAGCCCTACACTTCAACTACATTAACTCGTTCTCATTTCGTAATAAAACTCATTTTTTCGTGCAGAAATATCCTTACATATTTTCCGTAATTCAGGAAATTGTGTTAGATACTGAAGGCTTTATTCCTTCCTTGCTTTTGTGCCTTTACCGCAGTATTATTTGTTGGAATTAACGACGTTTTGTCGGTCTGTTGCACGTAATTACTTGCCATGGGATTGGTATTTGAAACGACTTTAGCTGGAATTTACATACTAATTAAATAATCAGCAGTCGAACTCTGTTGTACGTAAAGCGTTATTATTTCACACGGAAACGTAATATATCCCGAGTGAGTTAACGCGATAATTAAGCGAGTTACACACATGGTTAACGTGGCATCAGCCATAATGGAACACGTGTTTTAAGCGATTCGTGACGTTATCTCTGGACCAACGATTCCTTTGAGAAATAATAACAGAAGCAAGGCAAAAGTGTGGGACAGTGATAGACTTCAATTTGGTCGGCCACACTAGCAGAAAATTTAATTAATTAAATCATAATTATAGGTAATTGGTATTATTGTAGCTAGATGAGGAAGGTAATAAGTCCGGGTGTTATAAGCTCAACTTGAGAGAGGTCATGTCCAACCATTCATTGCAAGTGAGAAAGACTTGTCGAAATGAAAAAAACATTTTAACAAAAATAAAACCGACTTCAAAAAAACTATGAAAAGAATAAAATAATTACCATATTATAAAATTAACAGTTTTAGAAGTCTGCTAATCCATGCTAAACCAAATTGAAGGCACCGACTTCTGAAACTGTTAATTTTATAATATGGTAATTATTTTATTCTTTTCATCGTTTTTTTGAAGTCGGTTTTATTTTTGTTAAAATGTTTTTTTTTATTTTTTTCGTTTTAGTGGCCTTAATTAAAATATGGTTGGACCTACTAAAGACGCTGCTCGTAACATAATCACATCATCACAATATGCGTACTGTTCGTCATTAAGGAGTTATATTGTCTATCTCCGAAGTTCTTCATCAGATCTTCACCAAATTTAAATGGGACCAATCTGGAAGTATATCCTTTCAAATAAAAAAAAATATCTAAATCGGTTTATAAATGGCGGAGTTATGAGGTAACAAACATAAAAAAAAAACATACAGACGAATTGAGAACCTCCTCCTTTTTTGGAAGTCGGTTAAAAATAAACTGAAAAAATCTACTTCAGAAAATATTACCTTTAGTTTATACTTATAAATAAATCAGCCCTGGAGACCGGAAAGATTAACACAATTGTTACTTCGCCCCAGTTTTGGGAAAGTACTCGAGGCGAGAAAACAAACATTAATATTTGGACGGGGCGACGACGTCCCACGGCCTTTATTACGGGAAAAAAATTTACGAAATAAATCTTGCCTGACCAAACACTTTATTTACTCAATAACGTTTGCTTTCTTGACCTTCGTTGAGTCATGGATGATGAGTCAGTCACGAAGCGATATTATCGAATCGTTATGCTAGTATTGACGTATCAGTTTGATTTGTTTGATATCGAAGTGTCATGTTCTTTGCAATATTTTAGGACTGCCTATTCGATTGTCATGATAAAGTGCTGTTGTTTTAATATAATATGCTTGATGTGTTATATTGATTATGTTAAAGCAAACGTCTACATCGACGGGAGCGCTTGTTTCCAGAACTGTGAACATCGAATAATCGGGTTGCAAATACAAATTGCAGGGTTATTTTCATAAGATTGATCGTCTGCTTTGTCTTCAGTTAAGTTATCAAGTATCTAAGTGAAATCTAAAACTTCACGGTTGATCGCTAACCTTGTTTATTTTTGTATGTAAATTTTATTTACTGTCCTAACATAGAATTTAATCGTTTTATTCCCTAGTTGGCAGTACAGGCAGTAGACCTTTGCCTTAGTTGAACCATGCATTGCGTAGCTGTTCGCTATAAATCCATGGGCATGTCATGTCTCCCCATCGTTTCTCGATAATAATATATCTAAATATTATGTTATTTGTCGTGATTTCTAATGAGTCATTTGAAATGTCAGTAATTATTTGTTTTTGTTGGTGATAGTCTAATGACTAAGATATCCCAGGTCAAATGCAGTTCTCATGTTCCATATTTCCTTCAAGCAAGCTGTTATGCAACGTGATTCATTTGTCGAATGAAGAGCGATCGCTCTAGAGATGCGTATGCGCCGGGTCGAGGGTTATGGGCGGTCAGTCAACGATCTTTCCTTTATATTCGTAACACTACAGTGATTCATATTATTTTTTTGGTTTACTTTTATAGTTGTGGTTTTGTGACTCGATTAGAAAAATACAATTTGATAGCGATAACTCTCTCTATGTATATTATTAATCATGAATCATGACACATTTAAGAAACCGTATTCGGAAGTAATTAACATTCTAGGTCAAGATGTTAATAATTTTATAGTTTCTATTTTATATTTGGTATACCATAAGTATTTATACATATCCTTCGATGTTAAAATACAAATTCTAAACGTTTGTTTAGATATATTCGACAAACTTGTATTTAAATATGTAATTTAAATACAAGTTTATCGACATCGGCATTCCCTAGCCAGGAATATCTGACAGGATGTCGTACTCGGCACGATACGAGGGCGGAATATTAGCGATCGTTATAACACGACCAATTTATGTTGTGCACTTGTGACCTCTAGACGTGGTCGAGAATAGAGGACAACGCTGTGTTGTTTTAAACAGAGGATTTATATGTATGTATGCTTGGAGGGTTTGTACTAACGTAGGTGGCGAAAATATTGTTTGCTATTAATAACGACAGATACAATTTGTATGGTATTTTTAATCCGGCTTATGACTAACTAACGGGATTTGAACTTGGATTTTTTTCAAGTAAGCGATGAATCAGTCCTTTACTTTTGTTTTCCTACTTTTGCTTGTGTGAATTTCGATAAAAGTATGTTAAAATGTAGAAAATCTCTTACATGTCATAAATATCTATAGTAGCCATCTAGCTACTGCAACTTAATGTAATAATACATATTAGAAATAAATACATAAATGAAAAGCTCGTACACGCAATTTTATTTATTTAGTAAACCGTACAAAATAGTAGCTTGTAACTTAGTCTTAATAAATGTGTCAGTGTTTATAAATTCAGCACTGAGACTGAGATTTTTTGCATTATTTGCCGTGGCAACCATGTGGTGTCCACTCAAGTTATCACATCCTTCATCCTTAGCACGCAAGAACGTGCTCGAGAGTTGTTTTTTCTTTGGGTCAGTGTAATGCACCATACTGCCTTGTTATTTTTAAATTACATAAAAAATACTGGCCGTTAACAAGACAGTGATACGAAGTCGTTAAAAGAAATAATTCATGTTCCATATTTGAATAAAATGTTAAGCACACATTCCTCGAATTTCGTTGATGAAAAAAACACATTTGATTCTAAATGAGGTTATGGTTTCCGTTAAAAAAGTTATTGTTGGCTTTTGTTCCTGCCTCTAATCTTATCCTATTACGATCCTTTGACTGTTTTCACAACAAAATTAGAACTAAACTCCCAAACTTCGTTACGTATCTTACTTTCCTAGTCTCAACTCACCGGGGGCAATGTTACCTAATGTTTCTCTTTTGTTTGTCCACAGAGCCGTCGGTAAAACATGTCTGCTCATCAGTTACACCACAAATGCCTTCCCCGGAGAGTACATACCAACAGTGTAAGTATAACGAATTGTTGAATTTTAATCAGAAACGTTGAATACTTGCAAAGTTATGCTGAGCTCGTTAGGGAAGTTTACATAGACCAAAGGAAATGTAACAAGATACTTTTATAGTATACAATAATTGCTTGACCTATTTCGAATCACGCACACACACAGCTATATCAAAAATTTTCAATTGTTAAACGAGATCTCTATTTTTATTTCACAGTGAACTTCATGCAAATATCTCACATACAACGAAAGATCTCGCAACCAACTTTTGAGACATTTAAAAACATAAACCTTAACACCTCCAGATTCGACAACTATTCGGCGAACGTCATGGTGGACGGAAAGCCGATCAACCTGGGCCTATGGGATACGGCAGGACAGGAGGATTACGACAGGCTGCGACCGCTCTCCTACCCACAAACCGACGTCTTCCTCATATGCTTCTCCCTTGTCAACCCAGCCTCGTTTGAAAACGTCCGGGCTAAGGTGGGAAACTCACTATATCTTTACTTCTTCCCACATAATTTAAACTAATAACGATCTAAATTCAAAATCATTGGTATGATGTAGTTTATTGTTGAATTTGAATTGAACTACTGCCTCGTTGGTCTAGTGGTGGCAAGCGCGACTGCTAATCGTGAGGACCTGGGTTCGATCCCCAGGTCGGGCAAAGTGTTATTGGGTTTTTCCGTGTGGAATTCCTTAGTAGCAGCCTGGAGTTTGGGTTTGTGCCCGGTTGATGGCAATAGGCTCGCCCCTTATTACATGGGACTTAAATATAACGGTGAAATGAAGGTGATACTATACACCTCTGCCCAACCCGTAGAGGAATACAGGCTTGATGTTATGTTGAATTGAATTGCAATCAAACAAAGCGTTCTTCCTCTCTCCTACTAAACTATGCTGTGCCCGACAGGGTCCATAAATGATCCCATAGTCTTAAGCCTACCACCTGTTTTAAAATTACATTATGGAATGCAATAAAGAATCGAGTATTGAGTTTCAAATAAATTCAATAAAAGTAAGGTCAAGAACCTACATCAATTCAGATGTTTGGTTTTTTTTTTTATAAAAAAACGTTGCCCCGCACTATTTTTTCTCCGGTATCGTGGATGTGTTTACAGACACAAATCTTCACACGCACAAACATCCAGACCTGGAACAACTATCTGTAGGCCATACAAATATTTTTTCCGTGCGGGAAAGCACAGAACCCGATCGCTCAGCCACTGCACCAAACGTGTTATCGAACGGATTCGGATTGATTATTGGTTTCGGCCGTTAGTCTTTCGATCAACCTGGGCTTACGGCAAGTCAAAAGTACCACGACTGACTGCGACCACTCTTCAGTGTCCTACTCACAGATCAAGTTATTCCTTTCACACTTCCAGCTTAACAGTCATTGTTTGAAAAAGTCTGGACTAAAGTAGGAAGTCGTCGCATCTTCCTACTGATAACAGTACACAATAAGTCACAGTTGCACATGCGCACACGTTACGTCGAATCGGCGTTATCTATGTCTGATTCTGTGTTCTTTGTCTTGCGGTTAATACATGTCTGTCGGCAATTAATTAATTATATGGAATTTATGAGTTATACAACGTTAGTCGGAAAGGGGGTACTAAGCCGAAAGGATGTTAAAGTAACCATAATAAAGGATAACTTTTGCTCTACAACTTTCCCCAAAACTCAATAGTTTAAGAGAAATAGCTTTTCAAAGATTTCGTAAAAAATATGCTTAAATCTATCTGTCCATAGCAACTTATGCTCAGCTGTATTTGCAATTTAGGTCATATTTGGGTTCAAGGATTACAAACTTAATATTCTGAATTCATAACTAAAGCAGGTATGATATTTTTTTGAAATATCTAATAGGTATAAAAATCTTTTTGCATGCAAATAAAAATTATCGAATTTGAAATTATACCTAACACTTGCTTTAAAATAGACATCAGTGATATTTTAAGTGGCCCGCGGCTTAGTACCCCCTTTCTGACTAACCTTGTATAATCAATAAGTACGTATTTACTATATAAGTACCCGATCTAAATAAAGTCATTTAACTTTTTTCGTTCAAGATTTTTGAGTCATCCATGTATAGTTCTCTCGTTCTGATGTTACAAGTAACATTAAATTTTAAAACACAAAAAATATTTATTTAAGTGCGGTCGTGGACCAGGCAGAATTTCGTACAATGACCTTTGTGCCTTCAACCAATTGCAATCTGTGTTGACGGCGGTCACCGCATCTGTGCGAGCGCGACGGCAAATTATTTCTGCGCGAGCGACAGAGATAAGTAGCGACGTGTCATTGTACGAAATTCGACCTGCACCGCGACCGCACTTTATTAAATATAGTATTTTGATAGTATTTTAGGAGCTATCATTTTTATTAGTCTTTACGATCAACTAATATTTTCTTGTTTACCTTCCAGTGGTTCCCCGAGGTCCGGCATCACTGCCCGTCGACACCCATCATACTGGTCGGTACCAAGCTCGATCTCCGCGAAGACAAGGACACCATTGAGAAGCTGAAGGACAAGAAACTCGCGCCTATCACTTACACACAGGTAATCTATACCTATAGATATACACAGATAAGTTATTTTTTTCTAATTGTAAATTGTAATTGTGTGTGTGAGTACCATGTAGGCTAGCTTTATACACGAATTTTGTAAACGTTTGGCGGTTCTTGAGTATTTTTTGTGACCTACGCAAATGTCCAGCTCATTGATAGCGTCGTGCAGCAGTCAGGTTGTTGAGCTCCCTAAAATAAGGTTTGAGCTCCGCGATGACTGATGCAGATGTGCTGCCAGTTAAGACTCAAACCTGCTATGACACTTTCTTCAAAAAGCTATTCCAGACGTTGCCCTATATCGTTTCACTCGCATAGATTTTATACTACAATGTTTGGACTTTAAAAGAGACCTTTATCTCTGAGTTTGTTTCGGCTTTTGTTCTCAGAGCTAGTCAGATAGGAAATGCCGGCGCCATCTAGTCTTAAAAAAAACATTACATTGACTTGTAAAAGTGTCTGTAACTGATTTATTTACAGAAATAAAAATCATTTATCATTTAAGATTATTAACAATAAAGTTCATAATAATTTCAAAATTTTAGAATTATGTCTAATTACCATAACATTCGACTTTATTGAGGCTGAGTAAGAACTTCATTGTCTCGACACGTGCCTATACTGTCAGTATACTAATTCATGTTCTCCACATTCCAGGGCCTTGGCATGTCCAAAGAGATCAGCGCAGTGAAATACCTGGAGTGCTCTGCGCTGACGCAGAAGGGTCTGAAGACTGTGTTCGACGAGGCGATCCGCGCCGTGCTCTGTCCCGTGCAGCCCATCAAACCGCGGCGGAAGTGTGTGCTGCTGTAAGGATCGTGTAGCACTGTGAGATAAGGTATGGCAAATTAGAAATCGATTTTATCCATAGACACATCTCTAACAAATGGTTCATAATGACTTATGACACAAGTTTGAAAAAAGGGGGAGTTTTTAAAATCTTAAAATTAAGTTCTACTTATGATGACTAAAAAATTATTATTTTAATGTTATCTACTGTATTTTTGGATTCAAAATGATCCTCTGGGAAATGCGGTATTTATTAATTAATTTGAAATAGGTACTTATTGATAATTGAATACTTAACAATTGAATACTTTTTGGAATGAATTGTCATTATCATAAAAATTTGATGTCATGTTCTGACATAATTTTAATCATTTTACCGTAAAAAAAAGCAGGGATAACTTGTGTGTTCACCGTGTACGACTCCCGACCACGTCACTCATTGATCGATTTATTGGCAAACGATCAAAGTCGAATGATATCATCAAATAGTATTGATCATCTGTCAGATGTTTCTCAATCAAGCAATTATCGATTTAAATGGTCCTCGATCGATTCTTAATTAATTGTTTATCAATCTATGCTGTATGTCGAAATCGGTTGCGTGTTTAACAATGACCTGACAGTTAGATTTGTTGTCGTAGTCAAGGTAATATTCATCAATTGACAATACAATTATTTTCATAACGTTAACAATCGAATAAACAAATATTTTGATCGAATGAATAACCCGGGGCCTTCGTCTCCATATCTGAAAAAGGTGTTCATGTTTTTTTATTTTTTATTTACAGATAGCGTAGTACAGACGTCGATGCCAGTGTATACAGCATAGCTTACAATAGAGCGCACCAACATCAGTATAAATGTGCATAAAACACGAGCGCTGTAAATGAATGGACTGCAATAAATGCATACATACATAGATGTTAATTTTTACTGTTAAAGTACGCATTATTAATTAATATGTAACGTGGGTTGGTGTGAGTGAGGTCCGTTTAATGTATAACGCTTTTTTATATCGACCGAATATTCTCGTCACTGGCAGTTTGTAGAGGCTGCACAAAGGTTGACCTTTGCCTGAAGTTCTGCAGAAATTTGTCAATGGACGTCACTGAAATCTTTATTCAAATTTTGCTGTGTCGTAGTTTCATTGTCTATTTAATGTCGTGAAACTGCCGTAATACTTGTAAAGTTCTACCTCTAGCCATTGTAATTCATCATAGTAAATTTTTGTACATTATTCCACAATGAAATGTAGCTATACCACCGTCTGTCAGTGACTGCTAGGTAACTATCCGAGTATAACTCATATTTGGGTGCTTTAACATAACTAGACCATCTCTATAACGAAAATGTAATTACATTCCTACATCTATGATAATTTCGGGTACAAATTATTTAAACACAACACCGTGGCTTCGAAACGGCTGTTTAAAAAAAATGGAATTGTTGAAATTTGTGTTGGCCAGAGATTATATTTTTCGATTTATTATTGCTTTTTATTTGTTTCCATATTGTTGTATATTATCAATGTTTACAGTCGACACAAACTCGTATACATTTTCGTCCTTATTTCCAATGTGTTAAGTTTCAATTTGTATACGAGTCAAAATGTCGGCTAGAACTAGTGGCGTAATAAGTACAGCATTCGTTCGTAAGAAAATGGTTAATCATTAATGTTTCGTATTCATTGTATATTTAATTAATTAAAATGGTTATATGTACCGCTAATTATGATGTAAACTGTGTTTCGTTTTAATCGCTATGCAGTACCCAGGATATATAATTGACTTCTATGTGATTTGTAGGTTAAAATATCTTTACTAAGAACCCTGTACAAAACTTGAGACCCAAGCACATAATCCTGCATTTACTAATTCAGTGTTAACATTTAATAATTGCAAATAATTCATACTGAAATCGACTTTGATTGTAGTCAGAAACTTTAAAAATAATATTTTGATCAATAATAAGACATTTCATTAAAGCTGTTGCGTTTATCAAGCCACGTGGACATTTCAGTTTGAACCTGCCTCTGCCATTAAGGTCACGTAACAGCTTTATTTCGGAACTGCTACTGCGTATTATTTCTCTAAATCAGCTAAAAGCTTACGAGTATAAGCGCCGGCGTGAATGGTCAATACTTAGATACATATCGTTGGTAAAGTGTAGCTATGCTATCGTGACTCTTCGTATCGCTGGTGGCGATAGTTTTGTGAATTTAACTCGTAAATAATCACATAATAAAAAGTTAAATCATTTTGAACCTAATTACCCAATATCAAGGTCGCCTTTGGCTCGTGCAATTAAGTAAATGACAAATTGACCATCACCTTGTGTCTGTTACAGTTTGAAAACACAAAACTATGATCACTAGCACAGTTTTCAATAAGCAACAAGATTGTATCGCAAATGTTTAGTCTTCTACGGCTAATGTGAAATACCGCACAACTACTTTTAGCATTAACCGACCGGATCGAGATGGGCAGTATACTTTTCTATAACGTCTCGCTCGCCGACCATCACGATTCGGTCGAACTATTGTCACGGGAGGCATTTTTCGCTAAAATGTGATAAACGGGTTTAGGCTCTAATTGACTGTCTAGACATTTTTACACGGCCTCTAGATATGAGACGCTTTTTTTACCTTATACGCCTAACTTCACGATTATCGTAGACGCTACAGATCGTTTCTTTAGTAAATAAAATGGCACTAAGTTAATTACTGTCTAAATCCACTCCTAAAATATAAATGTTATAATAAGAGAAACAGTACACGTAAGTTTGTGTTTAAGTGTGCAATTGTTGTTGCTTGTAACCGAACGCGGCACGCCGTTTATAATTAGATGCCATAGAGTTATATTCTTTAAAAAAAAGTTATTTTACTAATGAGTTTTTGATTCTGTTTCTAAATTTAAAAAGCTCGAACAATTGCACAGAACATCCTTAGCGGTAAGATTTTAATGTATGTATTGTTCAGATGCAAATATTTAGAAGAATCAGCATGTAAATAACGGTAATTTAGTATTAAATACACAAATAAAAAACACGTACGCCATTTACTTTGGTGTAACATTTTTATACTAGATCCATTTTTTCACAATGTATGTGCGTATGGACTTTTTAATAAATAATAATAATAAAATTTCAAAATTAATAATTTCGCTATGTAGTTTTATGTGTTCTGATATTTTAATATGTTTATGGTTGAATGGACTAACTATTTTATGTCTAGGTATAAAATATATAATTTAAATACTAGGTCAACAATAATATACATGTTGAGGCAGCGGTGAGACGAGAGAAAATATAAATAGTATTTTTAAAACGTGGAACAGATGCGATAATATGTCGAGCAGACTTCTGATAAAATATGACACGTCAATATTTTTTCAACGGGTGAAATTAGTGAAGGCCATCATAGCCAATATATCGGCAATAGCTTAGTCAAAAGCATATAATCTATAACTACTATACTACATTATGACTACTGCGAATATATACAAAAATATTATAGTATATAAATCTATCTATCTACCTAGCCTTTTCTCAACCATGTTGAGGTCAGCTTCCAGTCTAACCAGATGCGGCTGAATACCACTATTTTACACGGAGCGACTGCCATCAGACGTCCTCAATCCATTTACTGGGCAATGCCGATATATAGATATTTGTTTAATATTTTAGTATGTTAGTCCAAATTTCCATATATATTTTTTAGTGTATATTAGACACATTTATTTGTATTGGTGTTATGTTGTCTTCTTGTTGATGTATTGTTGGATATGTAGTCACCTATGCCATGTACTGCATTTTGCTTTCATTCAAAGTAATAGCTTGTATAATATTATTTTTATACAAAATTGTATATGTATAGATATGCGCCGTGTCTATAATTCGATTGATATGATAGTTAGATAACGCTGTCGAGTAATTCTTCAAAATATTGTAAAGCCTCTGAATAATTCAAAATATATTTATATTAACTGTTCAAACTATGTGTTTTATTTATGTATCCTATGTATATAATTACAAAATAGAGATTTGGAAGGCAAGAGGGGAAGCAGTGGGACATTCAAAAGGCTACGACAGAAAATGTATATGATCAACACGTGTGACGCTCACACGATGCTCTTAATAATATGTTTGCGAGGTCTTTGATCTTAACAATAATGTTTATAAATACAGCTGACCCTATACAAAGAATCGCAACTAACATGATCGTCATTGAACTGTAGGTACTAAGATAAAAATGGCGCAACCTTGTTAACTGATATCAAATCCTACTAGAGTTATGTAAATGTAAAGATACATACAATATAATACCTATGTAGCATAATCGTAAAATAAAGATTCATTTTGTGATATTACTGCAATCGAATACATAAAATTATGTAATTTAATATACGAGATTTTTTTTTAGTAATTAGGTATCCCTAAAACTAGTGCCTTCTCGTTAGGATTCATTATAGTCTAAGATCCCAGTATAGAACGACCTTCACCGAGCTGGTTAATGGATGAAAAGTAGGTATTTTATATCAAGTTAAATATATCAATAAATATATTGCAAATGGGTTGACTAAAAAATTTCAGTCCAGAATATGATTACTTAATTAAAAATATTTTTTTAACTATTCTCTGGTTTGGTTAATAGACAAATTCCATACCAATCGAAAGTATGAAGCCTATAGAATATGCAAACGTTAGATTGACTATTTTTTTCCCGTCACAACTCTTGTGTAGGCAGGTATAAATGCTGTGTTTAAGCAATATATTTATTGGCATATTTAATTTGATACAAAATACTTTTCATCCATTAACCAGCTCGATATAGGTCGTTCTATACTGGGATCCTATACTATTACCATTTCTACTTACACAGAAAACTGGTGAATGTATAGTAAGTACAAAGTTCGCACCGCATCGCGTAATAAGACTGAATGCATAATTGCAGTGCACAGCTGAACTCAAGGTCGTGCAAAAAATACGTTTGTCGCTAGTAATTTACTAATTTAAACCATACAGAAAAAAAACTGGTACGATGTTACCAATATGCTACGTACAGTCTTGATCGGACTATTTATCACCAATCATTAAAATATCTATTGCGTATTGTAGTTTTAGGTACCCGCCGTAAGTTGACCTACCCGTCCTCTCTCAATTCAAACTGTAATGCAACAGCGACAAGAATTAGGGCGAAAAACAAAGTTCAGCGTGAACTGGACACAAAGATAGTAACAATTTACAAGACGTTTTGTAATCAGTCGTATGAGTGGCGCTGCCAGTGAGCAGTCCTCTGCGTCTGTATATTTTGAGTACTTATAAAAAAAATACGTGCTACCGATACAAATTATTTTATATTTGGAACATCAAAGTTTATTTTTAAAAATGTCGAAAGTGCTTCTTAGCAAGGAATTGCCTGATATTGAGGTTAGTACTTTTATTTATGTTTTGGTCATAGAGATAAGAAAATCGCAAGGCAGCAATCTTATTGCTAAGGTAAACTGGTTGCCGACCTATGTGAATGATAAAATAGATACCTATACCTAAACATGTAATAGATTACCCACATTCAAATATCGATTAGTTACCCAGAATACTTGGTACCTATATACCCAATGATTTTTTTAAATATCATTGAGTATACTTAAACCTTAAACGTGATATAGTTTTACAAATAAATATATCAATAACACAAAGGCTTGTAGTAATGTACGCACCTAATTCTGGATAATTACCTCATTGCGGACATATTAACACGTACTTGTGTTACTGGTTTAAATTTTCAACTCGCCGAACGCTTAATACTTACTACGTCAATAATTTTGGATTGTAGCTATTGTTTACTTACTGATATTGAACAAAGAACAATATACTTAATATATTCTCTTTACAAAGAGCCGCAGTAAATAAAAGAGATACAGTTAATTTTGATCTTTATACTATACAATCTCTTTTTTAAGATGATTATACCTTCAAGGAGAATTATCGTAGAGTTCATAAGCACGTGTCGGAATCTGTATGTGACGTAGTAAAAATCAATGAATCAATCGATACGAACATAATATTTATTCAGTACATAATTAGCTCATAGGTACAACTAAGTTCTTGAAAACATGGGTAACATACAACCAAAATTACGGGTTGCAAACGCATTGCGTACCTGCAACATAGCAATAAAGGCTGGTTTACACGATAATAGTTTCTAGAAGCGAGTCTCGTTCTATCTTTGTCTTTTTCGGCGAGGAAAACAGAGATAACATCAAATGATAAATGATGATAAATTATTTTTATTTCTGTAAATAAATCTGTTACAGATACTTTTTCAAGCAATGTAATGTTTTTTTTAAGCCTAGATGGCGCCGGCATTTCTTATCTAACTAGCTCTGAGAAGAAAAGCCGAAACAAACTCAGAGATCAAGGTCTCTTTTAAAGTCCAGACATCTATACTAATATTATAAAGAGGAAAGATTTGTATTTTTGTATGTAACGAATAAACTTAAAAACTACTGGACCGATTTCACAAATTCTTTTGCCGTTAGAAAGCTACATTATCACTGAGTAACATAGGCTACGGGCGGAGCCGTGAGGACACAGCTAGTTGTAGTATAAAAACTATGCGAGTGAAATGATGTAGAGCAACGTCTGGAATGGCCTTTTGAGGAAAGTGCCATAGCAGGTTTGAGTTGACCTGTCCTAAATGACGGCACATCTGCATCAGTCATTGCGTAGCTCAAACCTTACTTCAGGGAGCTCAACAACCCGACCGCTGCACGACGCTATCAATCAGCTGGAGATGTGTGTGAATCAGACTCACCTTGAGAAAATATCGTCGTACAAATAATCCTTAAGAGGAAACGCGGGCTGCAAAATATTAATAATTAGAATAGGGTTTTGCGATCTATTTCCGTCCCACCCCTCCCGCAAACCTTCCCAATTGACCGCGAAAGAGACACCTGCAACTCGGACTGATTTCTCCTGTGCAATATTAGCGAAATCGTACTTTCGTATTTCCCTATTTCTTTCTTCAAATCTGGACTGATTTTAATATTTTTTTCTGTAATAATTTAAGAAAGACTGGTTATGTCTGTATGTTTTTCTTTTATTTTTTATATTCGTCAAATTTGTTTGCCAGATGTTTGAAAACGGTGGTAAAATCGGTCGATTTTTGTAAAATTTAAACGTTTCTAGTTCTTTTAACAATTAATTTATTGACAAAAACAAAACATAGGGACATAGTGGTGGTAGTTATATATCATATAGTAAAAAAATATTTGCTCTAGTGACATTATCCAAGGAGGAAACTGAGGAATACGTTTGTATGGACTAAATGCCGACCGCATTTCCTCTTAAGGATTGCTATGATGCAAGCACGCAAGGCGTTAAGAGGATAGTCGTAGAAACTAAGGTATCAGATTCGATGGCCGAATTAGGTTCTCTGACGTTTTCTCCAAACTCCAAAACCAACTGTCCGCCTGTTTTCCGTTAATAGCCTAAGATCCTAGTATAGAACGACCTTCACCGAGCTGGTTAATGGATGAAAAGTATTTTATATCAAATTAAATATGTCAATAAATATGTATATTGCAAATGGGTTGACTAAAAAATGTCAGTCCAGAATATGTTTTTTTTTTAACACAGCATTTATACCTGCCTACCCAACAGTTGTGACGGGGAAAAAATAGTCAACCTAACGTTTGCATATTCTATAGGCTTCATACTTTCGATTGGTATGGAATTTCTCTATTAACCAAACCAGTGAAATTAAAAAAAATCTGGACTGAAATTTTTTAGTCAACCCATTTGCAATATATTTATTGACATATTTAATATGATATAAAATACTTCTCACCATTAACCAGCTCGGTGAAGGTCGTTCTATACTGGGATCTTATACTATAAGAGGATGTCAGAGTTGTAGCGTTCTTAGACCAAATGCAGAGTACTATTGGATGCCATGTGATAAGAAACCGAGACTTTCGCTATTTAGTTAGTTACTAATTATCATGTAGTTACAGTTTAATTAAATGTCAAAGGGTATCTCTTGTAACAGATACCTAGATGTGTGAAATATTCTTTATAATCTAAGTAAGTACCTACGCATTTTATAATCTCAAGGTTAATAATCACATTATTCACACTTTGCGTATAAACAAATGTCTTTTATGATAAGTTCTTTATTTTTATTTCAGAACTTGTTAAGGCTCAATCCCACTGTAAAGCCTTACACAAACTTGGTTCCTTCGGCCCAAACAAAGAAGAACAAGCAGCATTGGAAGAGAAACACCGATAGGAAATGTACCGTGAGTATCAAAAAGATATTTTTAACGCTTTATTTTTGTTTTAAACTGAATCTGAGTTCGGGGAATCTCGTGATGTAACTCATTCAAACAATGTTTTGTAAATCGATCAAAGGAACATAATCATCAGGTGAAATTTGACGTATCTATCGCGTGACGTGTCTACTAAACAATATTTTTAAATAACAGTCAAATACCTTTTTTTATAGAGAAATATCTCCAGGGAGCCTACTCCGAAATTCGTATTCGTATTGTTTCGTTTCGTTCTGAAAATCGAAGTTCGTTTTTCGGAGTAGGCCGTACCACCCCTTCGTCGGGCATGACGAGATGGTTAAGTCCGACGTGCTCGTACAAAAACCACAGTGTTACGAGGTGGTTATGTCCGACGTACTCGTACAAAAAGCACAGTGTATAAAAGACATATAACAGAATCTTGTAGAGGTGAATCTTTCATTACAGTTATGGCTAATATCAGTATGTCAGGATTGGGAGCGTGGTAAATATAGTAAATTAAACCAACATAGACTCTCCACCACTGAGAGTACTTTTAATTAGGTTAGTGATTAGTTACAGAAGCTAGTTCACAATATATCACAATATAATAATTAACACAAGATCAGAAAATGAGGACAAGCAAACCAGATATAAAAGGTCAGACTTCTTCAGCTGTTCGACATAGAATCCTCTGCTTAGTCGAATGACCACTGTTTTTATAACTTCGGGTACGTTGATTAATGTTGACGGTTACCCTCCTATGTCAACATTGTCCAGTGTTGTTACCAGTTACCGAAAACAAGCGTTCCTACTGCTACCGTAAATCCTACAGAATACTCTCGCACATTTACCGCGCCCCCGGCAGGTCTTGGCCCAACAATCTAAAATCTAGAATATCGTATTTTGAGGATCTGATTCATTCTAGGTATAGGCTATACAGGCTAAAGCCTGGGTTGACTTTAACAACCCCCCCTCGGACTGGGAGTGCTAGGAGTGCGTACGTGCGTAAAAGGTTACGTTTACGTATTGTTCAATCCTCAGTAAAGGTATTGCCCTAGTAGTGCATTGAAGTGCATCAATATTGTTACAATTTACATGCACGTGATTTAGTGCAGCCTTGAAATGATACCAATGACATATCTGCTTATTCCATAGGGCAATAAGCGTAGATATAGTATGATAAATAAAAGGCGATATCTACAAGATATTTCATACAACTGTGTACTGGATTATCCAGTGGATAATAGCTATTTCGTTTACCTACTGACCTACAAACTTTTACCTGTTTGTTTTTACGCACTTAGTTATAAAACTTGTATTTGATTAGGTACCTTTTTTTTTTTTTCTCGTTGGAAAATCCTCGTGGATGTCCCTCGCCCGGGGAAGGCGAGGGGGTCTGCCGGACTCTTACCGGCTAAAAACCAACGGTGTTCCTTCTCCTGACCGTACGGCCAGGGTCGCGGGATTCGCAAAAGCATGCACCGCAACCCCGGCAGGTCCCGGTCCGCCAGCCCATGGCGGACCTCTCCTCTGTGGGGCCTTGCCCCACGTCCTCCTGAGAAGCGCGCATGGAACACGGCGCGCCGCCTTCTCGGGCCTGTTACTGGTCGGGCGGCGAGTCCCCAAACCCGCCGCCCGCAGGCCACACACTAGGGTGGCTGGAGATCATCGCGTACACGCGCCCTCCGGCGCCCGGTGCGTCTGGCGCGGGAAGGGAGAAGAGCACACCGCTCCCTCTCCCTCTCCGCTTCCTCTTTGGTTGCCATCACCCCCTCACAAAAGGAGGCGATGGCTTCCCACGCAGTCTCGCTGACCGCCGCGACTAATTCGCGGCGCTGCGACCCCCAAGCTGGACACGCCTGTAAAGTGTGCAGCGCCGTGTCCTCGGAGCAGTCGCAGTGGTGACAACCGGGCGTCTGCTCCCGGCCTATGCGACACAGGTACTTCCCGAAACAACCATGTATCTATTTGATTAGGTACCTAGGTATATTATGTATTGTCCGAATTAATTCTATCAATATGACGACGACGTGACGCCAAGTGCGGCGCAGTGGCTGAGCGGTTGTCTTTCTGCGATACGTGTCGCGGGTTTGATGCTGTATGGCCTGCCTGTATTTGCCTGTCTATATTTGTTCCATGTCTGTGTTTGTGCATGTGGAGATTTGTGTCTGTAAACGCAACCACGTATGGGGCAATGTTTAAAAAGAAAATTAAAGCCTTCGCGGGACGCCTGTCAGATGTGAAACATCGAAACACATTTAGTAAAAAAAAAACTGGCCGAATCAAACCGAAGATAGCGACGAGTTACGAAGGTCTGCCGTCGTGTATCTGCCATGCCACGCAACAGCCGTTCTCACACCCGTACTGCCGCATTAGATGTTCCACATCAAAAAGTAATGGCGGATTTACATTGAGTCAGTTACTGTCACCGACTTCAAATTCAAGACAAGTCAGTGCTGACCTGGTACTAACATCGTGTAAACATCAAGTCAGTACAGCGCTAATTTACACAATAGCAGCAGCGAGTCAGCACTGACTCGTCTCGATGTTGAGGTCAGTTACTGACCTAATATAAATCCGTCTTAACAACCAGTTGGCCCTGCTGGTAGGTAGCTGGTGAACTGAAATCAGAACCACGTCTTATGTCATCACTGGTCATTCTAAACGTTTAGAAGCTAGGGTGGGGCTATCGCCTTGCTTGTGATAAGATTAGTATTTTATGCATAACATTGTTTTTGATACTCAGGCATTCATTGATATAATTATTTTTTGTTTTACTATATTAGTAGTGTATTTACTACGTAATACCAAAGATTACTGACGAAAGTTTATTACGGAGTTGGTGGACTGATACCTATTGTATATTATTTATTTATGTTTTTAAATACACATCTTAAAAAATCAGTACATCATCTTCCTGCCCTGTTCCCAAGTTACATGGGGTCAGCGAAAAAAGAACAATAAGTACCTACATAAGTAGGTATTTAAAAATATAAAAAATAGTAGCCCACCTTTAATCAACAGTTTTTTATTAGTGATCGAAGTAGCCAACGACGTCGGAAACGGTCTAAGATACCGGTGGTCGGGGCTTCAGAGAAAGCAACCTCCTCACTATGCGAGCCGTGTCAAGGAATACCGCTTTTTGTATCAAGCCCTTGATCCAGCCGCCTAACGAGAGCATCTGTGTTGTATATTCATTATTAGGGAGTCATAGGATTTCTAAGCTCAAATTCTCGAAATCAAGATAAGTTCAAGTTTCGAGATAGTCATCTTGGACCACCTTCTACATAAATACCCTTCCTAAAAACCTTTTATTTGTTCTAGGCCTGTCCTACCTTAACCAAGAACTTCGATGACATCAAACACACGACCTTGTCCGAGCGAGGCGCGTTGAAGGAGGCGGCGAGGTGCCTCAAATGCGCAGACGCACCTTGTCAGAAGTCCTGTCCAACGCAAATCGACGTCAAGAGTTTTATCTCCAGCATTGCTACCAAGGTATGTTGTCTGTTGACTTAGTTTTTAGTAATAAAGATAAAACTATGTACTTAGTTATAAGAACAAGATGCTTTAAAGGAGGTGGCCCGGTCGATCTTAGGTGCGCACACGCACCCTGCCAGAAGTCCAGTCCGACACAGATAGATGTCAAGAGCTCTATTACCAGCACCAATGATGTATTTTAATAGTTTTTTATCGTTACTAATTATTCGTTTCTATGTGCCTAGAATAAACAGATTACACTAGAAATATAATAAAGATAAAACGACAGTTTTCTTGATATAGGTATGTTATGAACAAACGGAAATCATAAATCAAATACCCATTTTATCTATTCACTGTTGATATGCCAGCTCTTATGTTATCTAGAGGGATTTAGAATAACATTATCTACTATACAATCTTCTTTTTTCATTGATAAATAATCCTCACGCTTTTCATAGAGGCTTGGCCAGAACTGTTTTCTTATACCTCCATCACAGGTCACATATCCCAAATCACATGTGAAAGTGGTCGCTTAAGTAAATATATTAAACAGAAACCTCAATAACTCTTCTCCCATTCTAGGGATCGCAGGATACTAAATTCAGAAGCTGCGCTTGCGACGTATGTAGCGGTGTTACAGATATAGTTCATACAATTCACGAGCGCGCGTGGCGTGAATTTTATGTACACTGTCATAGAGTTCAAATTCAACTATTTAACGCGTGCTCCTGAATAGTAAGAAGTATACTAATATATAATTTCTTTACAGAACTACTATGGAGCGGCGAAGGCAATTCTGTCGGACAATCCCCTGGGATTGACGTGCGGTATGGTGTGTCCCACTAGCGACCTCTGTGTGGGGGGATGTAACTTACATGCTAGTGAAGAAGGCGCTATCAACATTGGGGGATTGCAACATTTTGCTGTTGATGTAAGTGGTGTTTGTTTGTTTTTAGAGTCACGTACGCAAAGGGTGCCAACGGGAACGTTTTACTACAGCTACGCAGTCTGTCTGCCTGTCTATCACAATAACATATTTCGGCAGCCGTAAAGGTCGGGTCAGACAGAAAGCGTGGCTGGGTGTGATATTCATTTCGCGAGTTGATCGCGTGCTCTTTTCTTCTCGTTCTCTTTTCTTTCCGCATGTGAATAACTATGACAATGTATGGAAGACATTGTCATAGTAATTCGCACTGCAAGAGCACGCGATCAATACGCGACGTGAAAATCACACCCAGCCACGCTCCCTGTCTGACCAGGCCTTAAAAGGTTAGTCGTGAAAGAATATAGCCACGTTTAGCAAACTTCGGTGATGACAGTATATTGTACTTTTCGCATAAGAGAGCGAGAGGTTTCTAATGCAATTTTTTTTAGCCTCAAATCCCCAGAAGTACTCTACGAGTCACACGATACCAACTAAAGTTTAATTAATTCCAGGTGTTCATGAAAATGGGCATCCCGCAAACGTTAGACCCGAACACCAAGCCTCTGCCTAAAGGCGGTGCCCAGAAGATAGCGCTGATCGGTGGCGGACCGGCCAGCATTAGCTGCGCCTGCTTCTTAGCCAGGCTGGGGTATAAGAACATCACCGTTTATGAGAAGGAGAAATACTTAGGTGGACTGAGGTATGTATTCTTGAGTGTTATGATGTCTTTTTTGTCCTAAAATGCCCCTATAGGCCGCCATTTTATGGTTTGGAACACTGTTTTGCCCTTTGCTGAATTTTCCAAGCAAACAGCACTTAAATCCCATCGAAAGAAGAAGAAAGAAGTCTTTGATCTAATCTCTTAATGGAGGAAAATAATTATTGCTCAAACATATTTGGTGGTGGTATCTGTTTAAGACTTGACCGGGCATGTTTCATATCTCAGTATAAATACTATTTTAGTTCAGCGGAGATCCCTCAATATCGTCTTCCCCTCGACGTGGTGCAGTTTGAAGTGGACCTTGTGAGGAACCTTGGAGTCAAGTTTGTCACTGGAAGAAAACTGTCCACACAAGATATCACTGTTAATGTGAGTACATTTAAGAAGGAATACTATTTTAATATTCTTAGGGTAATTCTGGCTGTCTTCATGGTACATTTTCTGGCTGGTTATTTTTACTTTGCTCGGTCTTAGATGTTCTCAAAAGGCAAGCTTTCAATCTAATCATCTTTCACAATATCCAGTCAACCGCGGGCAATCTTCTAAGGCTCTTTTGTATTAACACTTTAGGAATAATAAAGTTCTGAAACTAAAATCTGAAATTGCAGCAGACTTTTGCAGCCTGTTCTTTCTATTTGATGCTCAGGAAATAACCTCTTTACGTTGAATTTACAGGGTCTCCTAGGCGATGGTCATTCAGCCGTATTTCTCGGAATTGGTCTTCCGGAACCCAAAAGCATTCCTATTTTCAAAGGTCTGAACCAAGAAATGGGATTCTACACCAGCAAGGATTTCCTGCCTCTTGTATCCAAAGGAAGCAAGAAAGGTACGTGATTTTAACACTGTCTACCCGGATGCAATTTCATTAATATTTTTTGTTAAAGCTTATGAGCTTTTTCGATTACGACTCACGGTGTCGCAAGGCGCAACTTAAATATCACTGATCCACCTCCTACCTAAGTCTGCTGATCATGATCACATTTCCTTGTAATCATTCTGGGTTCAATTAGTAGCACTATGAATTATTTCCTATAGATTATCGCAAAGTATTATTTAATTCGATAGTGTTTCGGGTTCTCCAGAATGACAAACCCACATGTAATTTAACACAAGCTTTAAAATGTACTGTTTCCAGGTTTGTGTGCCTGCAAGGCCGCACTACCAGCCTTGCACGGTAACGTGATAGTGTTGGGTGCGGGAGACACTGCCTTCGACTGCGCCACCTCCGCGCTACGGTGTGGCGCCAGACGTGTTTACGTGGTGTTCAGAAAAGGAGTCACCAATATTCGGGCGGTGCCTGAAGAGGTAAAGGATGGAACTATTTCACCACACACCGCAAAAATGCCTACTTTGCACTGATGGCAGTGCTTGCCTTATTTAAATCCATTAAAAAATCCTCCAACTGTTTCCAGGTCGACTTGGCAAAAGAGGAGAAGTGCGAGTTTGTACCCTTCATGTCTCCCAGAGAAGTTATCGTTAAAGATGGAAAGGTAAGTAATACCGAAATTATGGAATCTTTAACACATTTACCGTAATATATTCCCATTGTGATATGCACTAAGTTTATTAACTACATTTAACAACCTCATTGTTTCTGAAAATGTATTGTTGAATGTCCTCTGCGCGACTCTTCGATTATTACATTATGTGTTTAAGTTTTACAATCATAAAACTTTTTCAGCAAATATATAACAGCCAAAAATCTCTATGTTGTCTAGGATATGCATTTATTTATCAAGAAATATTTGAAACCAGATGCAAAAAAAAACTAGTCATTGTACCTCTTTTCAAAATATTTTGATTTATTTGCAGATTGCGGCCTTAAAAATGTGTCGCACAGAGCAATTAGATGATGGAGAATGGATAGAGGATGAAGATCAAGTGATGCAACTTAAAGCTAATTTCATCATCTCTGCTTTTGGCTCCGGACTTTATGAGGCTGATGGTGAGGATAATGGCCAAATACTCAAACGGTAGTCAATTTAAGGTGGACGAGCACCTGTCCGCACATCATTATCGCTTTTGTTCACGGTATTGCGGCGAGCGCGGCTCTAATGGGTTGGGTGTGCTAGGTTGTATAGAACTTCATACAAATAATTTAAATACGGCGGCGCGTGCGGTGCGGGCAGGTGCGCGTGCACCTTTAAAGTTGCCGTTAATTTCGTGCTGTCACTGTCATTTCGCCTTAAACTGAGAGTGACAGCACGAGACTTCACGGCAACTTAAAATTGAGTAGCGTTTGAGTACTTGGGCATGAATCATTTACTTTATCTATTCATCAAAAAAAAAACTAGATTGTCTCATTGGTTAATTGTAGTCCTCTGAACCTTGACGCACAGAATAATAAATAGTACTACGTATTACGTACAGAAACCTCGATCCCGAACCAATGCGTCAAATATCTAGAAAAATGTGCTCCGTACATGCGAAATTGTGTTTTAGTGGTAGACAAGAAAGTTTCTATTCGGACACACACCAAGATTCGATTCGGCTTTCTTTTGTGTTGCACTCCCGGAGTTGCAGCGGTTCTGCCTTTAGGCATATTTTGTCATACCTAAGCCGTGTAGTGGCGTAGGCCTGATTGAAATCTCGACTTCACGGTTCAGATGAATTTTAGTTATGTCCTTGGGAAACTTACTTGCTTTTCACTTTATCATCATTTAGCAAGTAATTCCTATGAGACCCATCATCGTTCTTCCGGCCTACGAAAGCCAGAGTCCACATTCGGACTAAGTTTTCTCTATTTCGTTCGATCTTTATAGACACGTATTGAAATAACCAAATCTGGTTTAAGAGTTAACGTTACCACGATCAGCCTATCCTCTAAGCTGACCCTAGCAACCTTTCAAAAAGCCTAGAACAATTCCTAAAATATCCTCAAACCTCCAGTAAAAGACGCGATGTCGGGCGTAAAACTGAACCGCTGGGGTTTGCCTGAGATTGACGAGGCCACCATGCAGAGTAAAAGTAACCCGCTGGTGTTCGTGGGGGGAGACCTCGCGGGCGTCGCCGAGACCACTGTGGAGTCCGTCAATGATGGGAAGACAGCTGCTTGGTACATGCATTGTTATTTACAGGTTAGTTGGTTACTCGCTTTAACTTAGCAACTGTCGTTTGTGACTAAGTATGTAGCCAATATGGATACGTTATTTACATTCACGTTTAAAAACTCGCAAGTTTTACAATAAGATATCTAAACGCCGGAAAAGCAGCGTCGAGAGATTTATGAAAAATCTGATAAAATAAAATTAATTAATTAGTTTTTGCAATAGATTCTAATAGATAAGGCATGGTCAGACAGAGCGTGGCTGGGTGTGATATTCACGTCGCGTGTTAATCGCGTGGTCTTGGCGTGCGAATTACTATGACAATGTATGGAAGACATCACACAGAGACTGCCATACCACGCCAAGCTTCGCGGCTGGCTGGATCATAGGCTGAATGTGATATTCACGTCGCGGTCAACACACGACGTGAATATCACACCCAGCCATGCTTTCTGTCTTACCAGACCTTAATAGCCTAATTGTATTATTAAACCCAAAAAAAAAACTTCCTATATTTGAGTTGCAAAAGCAATAAAAGCCGAAAACTGGAAATCTACTAAACTTATAGCACCTACATCCAACTACACTAAACAGTTTCCACCTTCCAGGGCATACCCTTCTCCGCACCAATAGAGCTGCCGAAATTCCATACTCCTATCGATGATGTGGACCTATCGGTAGAGGTGTGCGGCATTCGTTTTGAGAACCCGTTCGGTCTGGCTAGCGCTCCGCCCACGACCAGTACGGCCATGATCCGCAGGGCCTTCCAGCAAGGGTGGGGCTTCGCTGTCACCAAGACTTTTGGACTTGATAAGGTATGGTCGAAGTCAGTGTAATTCTTTTTCTTTCAGATAGAGATTTACACATAACGTTTTTTTGACAATCAATGTAGCCAAAAAGATTAATTTCGGGGAAGATTTTCAAATACCCATGAGCTTTTCAATTGCCTACCTATTACATGAGATTTAATACAGTCACCAGCAAAACGTGGGTATACATTAGTAGACCATTTTTTAACCTTCCGGACAAATTAGGCGTGATGTTAAACATACTACAGTCTGCGCAGATCGACATGGCAATTTTCTGGCCATTTTCAATACACAACTACAAGCAACAACGTGAGCGAGATCGAAATCGATAAACGCATTCGATGCGGCCACGTGTGCGGGGCGCCCCCCCCCCCCCTGCCCCCCGCCCCCCTCACGACTCGCCTCATACCTGATTGCCATGTCGACCTGTCGCGAACTGTACTTACAAGTACGTACAACTTACAACCCTCATTCCCCACTAGGACCTGGTTACCAACGTGTCTCCTCGCATCGTCCGCGGCGTCACTTCTGGCGAGAACTACGGTCCTGGGCAGGGCTGTTTCCTCAACATAGAGCTCATCTCTGAGAAGTGTGCCGACTACTGGTGCCAGAGCATCACTGAACTTAAGAGAGATTTTCCTAACAAAGTAAGTACATATTTTCCAAAGGCTTCTCAGAAGAAATGCCCGCAATTAGCCTGGGTCAGCGGGTTGATGACAACTAAGGCAATCATTTTCCAGTAGTCACGCTGCTGCTTGTCACAGGCCTGGGTTATCTGGGCTAGTGTAGTCATCTCTGTTGCCGTCATATGTCGTAGAGATAAACTACGACAACATGTCCCGCCCCTCCAAAATTCAAAACGCTTCAATGTATTTGTGCAAGTATTTATAAAACACCACCAGTACTCCCAACGCATGTGTGTGTGTTGAGACAGCCGTCAAACAAAAACTACAACTACATACACACTCTTTTGCAAAGATGTGACTAAACACATTGAAATAATATTTTGGAAGGGCGGGACATGTTATCGTAGTTTATCTCTACGTGAGAATGTGTTGCCGCGGAATGGACATGTTCGGTTAGTGAAGTGCCTCCCGGTTAGTTGGAGCACACAATGCCACAGCATTCTCGCGAGCCTGTCGCCGGTTTGGTAGTAGTTGGTCAGGAGAAGGAAAACTGGATGTTTTACACTTCCCCTTATCTGTGCTATATAGCAACAATATCTTACAGACTTAAGAGATAAATACTCAAACGCTACTTAATTTTAAGTCGCCGTTAAGTCTCGTGCTGTCACTTTCACTTTAAGGCAAACTGACAGTGATGGCACCATATTAACGGCAATTTAAAATTGTCAAATTACTGTTATATAAACCTGAGCTTTGAGTCTATTGTGACAAGGTCATGTTCATCTTCCAAATGACATATTACAGATTCTCATTACAGGTAGTAATAGCGTCAATAATGTGTTCGTACAACGAGGCGGACTGGACGGAGCTGGCGCAGAAGGCGGAGGCGACGGGCACGGACGCGTTAGAGCTAAACCTGTCGTGTCCGCACGGGATGGGAGAGTCCGGGATGGGGCTCGCTTGTGGACAGGTGATTTACTTTATAGGAGTACTAGCGACCCGCCGGCTTCGCACGGGTGCAATGTAGATACTAATGTGGGGCGTATGAACCTTCCGTAGTTTGTTGCGTAGTGTAAAAGATCTAAACGTACGGAAAACGGGAGCGACTTTGTTTTATACTATTTAAAGATACTACTTTTGCAAGTAATCAAGTCGCGAAGTGTAGGGCCTTTTCATCAAGAAACTCACAACTAAGAAACAGTTTAATTATGAAGAAAATGTTAATTTAGGATTTGAGTTGACAAGCAACTGCTACCAATTATTATTTTATTTACTTGTCTTTCTCTAGTCACGGGGCACAAATCTTCAGGTAACGTTAACGAAAAACTATCTACCTGCAACTTGAATAGAATTAGCATACATATATACCTTCACGCCTTTTTCCCATTGGGGTAGGCAAAAACTATAGAACGCCACATGCTACGATCCTTACATACTCCTTTCGCTTCATCCACATTCATACATCTTTCATCGGTTGAGAGTACTACGGACCTGTCCTTTGTGAAGAACATCACCACTAACATCAATGTATGTCCTCTACCGGCGTTTCCACTTAGAATTAGCATTTATTGTTATTTTTTGCATGTCAGGAAACTACGAACTGATTCATCAATCAAACTGTTTATCGTCAACAGGATCCTGTGTTAGTCAAGGGTATATCACAGTGGGTGAGGAAAGCCGTCAAGATTCCTTTCTTCGTGAAGCTGACGCCCAACATTACTGATATTGTCAGCATAGCAGTGGCTGCTTATGAAGGTACGTTTAGTGACTGAAGCTTGATAAACGTATACCTATAAACCGGCTCTAGCATCTAGTCCAGTGATGGGCAAAGTACGGCCCGCTGGCCTGCTCCGGCCCGCAAATCGTTTTAATCCGGCTCGCCAACAACCATAGTCGTAGGAACCATTCAAATAGTCTCGAAAATAAATGTAGATACCTGCGTTGTGTTTGTGTCGACACTACAATTAGGTACTGTTTTTATTTTTATACGCATTCAATGTCCCACCGTAGGGTAAGAATAAGTGAAACGCTTATGACCAATTTTAATATCATGTCGTGAAATTTCTGGCCCCCGTAAGATTGACTCTGTTGTTTTTGGCCCTTGATGAGAAAAGGTTGCCTACCCCTGATCTAGCCTGTTAGTTAGACTTGCCACGATCATCGGCTAATTGTGTTCAGTTTTGTTATTAAATTCAGAAAACTTTGTTAAATTCAAAAAATCGTTAGCTCTGTTCGCCTTTTACTTTAAAACAGTCAGCAATTAAGATGAATTTTAAACTCGAATTATTAAGCAAGTTGCTATTAGTAGCGAGTTTGCGGATAAAATTTCTGATACATTATGGTTATGAATGTGAGGGTTTTTTGCAACCAACAACCTTTTGATATGTTTTTAGGTGGTGCCAGCGGCGTGTCGGCCATTAACACGGTTTCTGGCTTGATGTCAGTCAAAGCTGATGCCACACCCTGGCCAGCAGTCGGTAAGTGTCTAATTTTCTTTGCTAATCTGTGACAATTCTTACTGCTTTAGCGCAGGCTCTTGAGTTAAAATTTTACGTCTTATATCCGCCATGGTTAAAAAGTATAGACAGACAAACATCATTATATTTTTGAGACACCTACCTTACTAAGGGCTTGTACACAAAACTGCGAATTGGCGCAATGCGAATTCGCTACGCAGAAAACTGCGACGCAAATTGCTGCGATGCGATTTCGTGCGGCAAAGCGTCTTCCTACCAAGGTTCGGATGACCAATCCCTTGACAATCGTCAACCGTATTGAACGTATTTTATACTAGGTAGAATAAATTTGCGTAAAAAGATTTGCGCACTACTGTTACTGATAAGAAGATATAGGAAAAATCAATTACGCGAATCTATTCCAAGTTCTTGCGATGCGTCGTGCGAGCTCGTATATTTCTACGATGCGACGTCGCATCGCAGTTTTGTGTACAAGCCCTATAATCGTGACCTTTAAAAACGTTTTCTTTTTACTTTTCAAAACGTCAACTTTCTTTTAACGGTCTCCAAAATAAGGTGTCTATTTGTATGTTCACGATTATCTCGACAAAAAATCACTGTCTATAGTGACCTCATGCGATACAGAACATCAAGTTTTTATAGAGACGCTCACGGTATTCTATTAGTTTACGATGTGTCAGAACCGACGTCCCTAGCAAAACTGAATGAGTGAGTCGAACAACTTCAAGTATACTCCACCAAGAAGAACATAGTTTGCTTAGTTGTCGGCAATAAGATTGACAAGCATATCATTTTGGGACCTAGTGCAATAATATCAGCAAGTACATTGGGTCACCAGCGCGACGCGGCGACGGCGCAACGAGTATTCCCAAGGAGGGTTGATGTCAGGCAGGTGGCCGGTCATAAAACAATAAGCCAAAACCTCTAACAACATGGATTTCATAAACACATGTTGTGCCGACCCTCCCTAGTGTGGGATAAGGGCAGGAAGAAGAAGAAGTTACCTCATGCCTCCCGATTTCTGGACCGATTTGAATGTTTTTTTTTTTTTGTTAAACGCAGTAGATGATTGCGTTCAGGATAGTATAGATGAAACAATAATTTCATATTATTTTCTACAGGCGTAGAAAAACACACGACATACGGCGGTGTATCGGGCAACGCAACACGCCCCATGGGTCTGAAGGCTGTATCAGCTATCGGGAACAAGTTGCCCGGCTTCCCTATACTGGGCATCGGCGGTATTGACTCCGCTGACTCGGCGCTGCAGTTCATTATGTGTGGAGCTCCGGTTGTACAGGTAAATAGAATAATGGCTACAGTATGACAACATTGTGATGAAGGGTTGTGGCCCCTTGGGTGTACAAGGTTAGTCGGAAAGGGGGTACTAAGCCGAAAGTGTGTTAAAGTACCTACCCATAATAAAGGATAACTTTTGTTCTACAACTTTCCCCAAAACTCGATAGGGGTGAATATTCGAATTTTTTTAACATTATTTTAACAAATCTTACGAAATCGATTGTGGCCGGGCTGCGTCGCACTCGCAAGTTGCGGGAGAGGGAGTGTGTTGCGAGTCGCAACACACTCTCCCGGGTTGTTAACGTTATAGTATTGTCAGATTGTTTTTATTCTTGTGTTATTGCTTGACGGCAGCGGTATAGTTTGAGTTTTAATTATTATAATTATAGTATTAAACATCTGCATTCTTAACTTTGGGATGATGCTAATGACGTTCTCAATTTTTGTTAATATTTTTTGAAGAATGGCCCAGAATAGCTTTTCAAAGATTTCGTAAAAAATATGCCAAAATCTATCTGTCCATAGTTATGATCAGCTGTTTTTACAATATAGATCATATTTGGAGTCCCGGATTAGAAAATTAATTTTCTGAATTCATAACTATAGCAGGTATGTTTTTTTTTTTTAAAAAAAACTAAAATAATAATCTTATTGCATGCAAATAAAAATAATCGAATTTTGAAATTTTAACAGTTGATATCAGTGATACTTTAGGTGGCCCGCGGCTTAATACCCCCTTTCTGAGTAACCTTGTATAGTTTTTAGCGGCTAATTTTGAGTGCTGAATTCGCTGTTCAAACGCTGCATTTGAAATAATATTCGGCGCTTACGAAATAATAGTAAGCTGCAAACTATTAACCTAAAGAGGGCATCGCCTGAAGGAGGTAGGTATCATAATTATGCACTGCGTCTTAGATACTGTGTAACCAACGGGGCCCTGACAACCAACTTACTGTGAATTAACCGAAATATAATAAAGCGGGCGAACGTTGTTCCTCATCCAACGTCGTACCTACATGCACATTGCAAGAATCCCTTATAAGAAACTGTAATGCCTTCAGCAGCTCTGCAAATTACAAAAACTGCAATAGTTCTCGTGAGCTCGTTCAACTCTGTCTCTCTTACACATCCGCAAGTAAAAGAGACAAAGAACTCGTACTAGGAGTACAGATCTAACTCTGTAAACCTGTTTAGTAATCATTTTCATAACAGTACCTACCTATTATAACTTCGTTATTGTATTGCAGATATGCAGCGCAGTCCAAAACCAAGACTTCACAGTAGTGGAGGACTACATAACAGGTCTAAAGGCTCTCCTGTACCTCCGGTCTGTGGGCCTCAACGGCTGGATGGGACAGTCGCCGCCCACATTCAAACATCAGAAGGGAAAACCAGTTCAAAGGCTGTACGATGAAAATGGCAAGGTAAGTTGAACCTTATGTATCTAGTTAAAGAGCTTATTTTTTGTGTTACCTTCGTAATCATACTTAGGTATCCTACACGGGCATATCTGTGATTCTTTATGAGCAACACATGTTATAAGGTTCGCAGGGTTTGGGGTGCGGTTATCGCCTTTTATTGGGCATAGAGCTAATAGTCACTCCTAATAAATAATTCCAACTCATAGGCTATGATTTGAAATTTCTAGACGATAAACCAAATACACTTTTCGCAATCTGGGGAACGAAGCCTTCTTCTTCTTCTTCTTGCCCTTATCCCACACTAGGTGAGGTCGGCACAACATGGTATTTCATAAATCTATGTTGTTAGAGGTTTTGGCTTATTGTTTTATGACCGGCCGCCTGCCTGACATCAACCCTCCTTGGGAATACACGTGGAGTGTTTGCGCGGGTGACCCAATGTGCTTGCTGATATTATGCACTGGGTCCCAAAATTATATGCTTGTCAATCTTATTGCCGACAATTAAGCAGACTATGTTCTTCTTGGTAGAGTATACTTGGGGAACGAAGCCAGGTTCTCAAAATCAGCGGCTACCAGTAGTGCAAATAAATCAGTTTTTAATGCTTGGGCAAAGCCAGGATTTTGTCCAAGGTGGGGCAAACTCGGTTAGACAGTAAATATTTGTCTTTTCAATAAATCTAAGTGCAGAATGAGATTATTAATCTTTGAATCAAAATAATTTTTGAGATCCAAATAAGGATAGACGGAGTCTGGTATTGGTCTGCCTATTTTGCAGAATTGTTCTGTGGACATGGGTGGCGAGTTGACTGAATCTAGACCATCTACTTATTCTTTCATGTGCCAGGGTGGAGCAAGCGGTCTAGTTTTAACCTCGTAAGCTTATATAAATACTTTAACAATTCACATTTTCCAGGTATTAGCCCACTTTGGACCATACAGCAAAAAACGCGAGGAGTTACTTCATGAGGCACGACTAAAATCTGACTTATTGGCAGACAATAAGGTCCAAACTTATATGACAAATGGCACGGTGAACGGGCACCACGAGGAAAACGTAGATGTACCCAAGATCAAGGATGTGGTCGGTGAAGCGTTGCCCAGAGTTGGGACCTACAAACACTTGGATAATACGAAGCAAGTCGTCGCCCTTATTGATGATGTAAGTTGAACCTAAGTGCTTATGGTTTAACGACCATTTTCGCGCGTGTATCACCTTAACCTGGTATACGTACATTAAAACCGCCGAGTAAGATAGTTATTTATTGAACCAGTTTAAATCTTACTCGTAGCTCGTCGCTTCACACGTCTGTCAATACCGCAAGCCATGACCGCGAAGGTATAGGGTATAACTTGAGACCAGACTACGAGCACGCTAACTGAAGTCAAAACATTTGGCTTTGAATAGTGGTCGTTTAGTGGTCTATCTCTTTCTAAATACCCTATTTAGAAAGAGATAGATTGCCAAATTTGACTGCCTTGTTGGTATAGTGGTCGCAAGCGCGACTGCTGAGCATGGGGTCCTGGGTTCGATCCCCAGGTCCGGCAAAGTGTTATTGGGATTTTCCGTTAGGAATTTCTCAGTAGTAACCTGGAGTCTGGATTTGTGTCCGGTTAATAGCAATAGGCTCGCCCCCTATTACATGGGACTTAAACATAACTGGCGAAACGAGGATGTATTAAAACACCTCTGCCGAACCCTTCAGGGAATGTAAGGCATGATGTTTTGTAGATTTCCAAACTAAATATTCTACCTTTTTAAACAGAGTATTTAGAAAGAAATAAAAATTTTCAAGGTAAAATATTTAGACTTCAGTGTGGTGTTCGTAGTCTGGGTCTCTAGTTTTACCAAAAAGGTTCCTGGCCATGACAGAGTTCCTTAGTAAAACAGGCTCCTTCTTAAAGGTTAGATCGTACTATGTGGAACCGCACTGCAGAGCGGCGCGACGCGGCCTTATATGAAATTGCAGTGCCGCGCCGCTCAGTTCCTCTTCCGCGTAGTGCGTTCTATTCTATCAGATACAATTTCATATCAACAATATTTGGTCGCGCCGTGCTGCAGTACAGTTCCACCTAGTACGGTCTTACCTTAAGGTGGACACTGTGTCATTTGTATTTACATACTCAATTTCAATATGCGATTGCTGGTCGGGAGATCCTGGGTTCGATCCCCGGGTCGGGCAAAGTGTTATTGGGTTTATCAGTGTTGAATTCCTCAGTAGCAGCCCGGAGTTTGGATTTATGCACGGTTGAAGGCAATCGGCTCGCCCCCAATCATGGGATGATGAGATGATGGGATGTAATCATGGGACTTAAACATAACGGCGAAGTTAGGGTGTTACTATACACCTCTGCCCAACCCTTTGGGGAATACAGGCGTGATGATATTTCAATATGTATTGTAATGTTATGACTCTTTTAGGCAATATTTTACCCAACTTCATGAAACTTTGTCCAAACTTGGATATTTTAAGTACGCCATTTCTTTCAGGACATGTGTATAAACTGCGGTAAATGCTACATGGCTTGCGCAGATTCCGGATATCAAGCTATCGAGTAAGTTATTATTACTTCATATCACTATATCCCGCCGTAGCTTATCCAGGCCCGCCGCTAGGTGTTTCGTCGCCCGCGTGCAGTACCGAATGAAAAATATTAATTCCCAAGCGATACCTGGACGAGCTTTTTTTTTGGACGCTCCCCTCACTCTTTCGATTACTCCTGTATCTGTGTCACAAAATTAGAAGAGTCGCTCGATTTGCCGCCCGCGTGCGGTGTGTGCACGCTTTGCACGCCCGCTTACGGCGGCCCTGTGCTTATCTATATTTTAAGCCTATTCAGATAAGGCGTTATACATGCGAGTCGAGTAAGCAAAGCTGCGATCTCGACCCCCCGGTCGAGTAGTGTTATTGGGTTTCTCCATTAGGAATTTCTAGTAGCAGCCCGGAGTCCGGATTTGTGTCCGGTTAATGGCAATAGGCTCGCCCCTATTACATGGGATTCAAACAAAACTGGCGAACCGAGGGTGTACCTACTAAATACCTACACCTCTACCGAACCCTTCGGGAAAACAAGATGTGTGATGTTATGTAATAGTTTAGAAGGCCCAAGTTCAACAGTGGGCTTCTAAAGCCAGTTACTTACGCGATGATTGCTTTCCTTTACGTAACCCAGATTTCTTGAGTATAATTTTAATGTAATCAATGTATGTACAGGTTTATTGTTGCCAGCCTTGTGATCATTTTGTCCCCTCCTACTGCAACTCCGGAAATGTATCATCATTCTACATTGTTTATTATTTACAGTTTTGACCCTGAGACTCATATACCTCTCGTGACAGACGACTGCACTGGATGCACGCTGTGTCTGTCTGTGTGTCCTATCATCGACTGCATATCGTGAGTAGATACACTTTTAATATAGCATTTTCTTATCTATACAAATAAATAAAATTGAAGTATCTGTGTGTATGTCAAAATATTTTTTTACTAAATGCATATGAAAGTATATACGGTACTTCAAACAATCTGTTTGTTTCGGCTAATCTCCGAAACTACTAGACCGATTTTGAAGGGACTTTCATTGGAAGATAAGATGATGTTATAAAGAGTAACCGAGGCTACCTTGACTTTAGAAAAAAAATTAGGGTTGCGCACAAAAAAGACCCATACGACTTCTACGCAGACGAAGTCGCGGGCACAGCTAGTGATTTAATATAAACAAAGCAAGCATATTCTACCTTTTTTTAAGTAGGGTATTTAGACAGAAACAGAATACCAAAGTAAATATTCTATGACAGATGTTTTACTTTCAGTAGGTGGTCGTAGTGTGCTCTTCATTTTTACCTATACTATACCTTCATGAGTAAAACGCTAATGGATTTTGGCGCTTTAGTATGAAAGCCGACCTCATTCCAAGTTCAAATGCAGGTCAAAGCTTGGATTAACTACCAAAATTCACGTCTAATGATCGAAAGGGAATAGTAGTTATTTGAATACCGAAAAATGAGAATATGCTTATATTTCATTTTAAAGCCTTTTTATGAGCCCTTTTTAGTGCAGCCCAAAATGGTTTCCCTTCCTTTTTTCAATAAAAAAATTGCATTTAAAGTCAAATGAAATTAGTTTTTTTTTGTGTTTTACAGCATGGTACCCAAGAAGATTCCTCACGTAATCAAGAGGGGTATGCGCTACGATGTACATCCAATTTCACCTCTAGACGCACTGTGCCAATAACGAAATAAACCAAATTGTACAATTTGTATCAAAAATGTATATTAAAGTATAAAATAAAAACAAAAATATATTAATCTCCGTTAATAATATTGTTATAAATTTTTTCGGCATTATATTTAGCACTTCCCCAAGAATATACCCAACTATTCTCAGGATTTACTTTTAAAGTTAAAGCTGATATTGGTTTTGGACAATCATAGTGACTTTTATTTAGAATGTTGACTCCGATTTGACCATTCATTTTTGCATGTAACTTCTTACAAACAAAACATTCAAATTCTTCGATAATTTTGATTCCATCTAGTTGGTATGGTCTGTTTCTGTACTCATTTACTAGTCTCTCATTTGTTACGATTTGTTTTGTCTTATGTTCTAAATATTCTTCATACAAACTGTCATTTTTCAACAGTTGCTCGATATGTTCATACAAAATCTTTGGTGTCGGGTATTCTTCTAACAGTAATGCGGACTTTTTATTTGGTAACCAGTCTTTAATCTTTGGGGAACCGAAATAAATGGGAACAGTTCCCACTTTGATAGCGCGCCAAAACTTTTCGGTAACGTAATCGTTGCATACGCCGTTCTCTATCGCCACTACGAATTTGTACCTTGCAATGAACCTTAAAAACTCGTCTTCATTCAAGTTATTTAAGTAGTCGCTCTGGAATTTCGTTGGCATATCTTTATTTTTCAAACACGCGCCATACGAATCCACTTTAGCTATTTTCATAAGCTCTTTAACATACGCATCTCTTTCGGTCGAAGTTTCACAATCACTCTGCAAGTACATTATTGGTGCAATATCTTTTGAGAATTCATTTTTCAAGGATGTCTCAACAAAATATGTCTTGCTTGTTATATCTTCAAATGAATGTAAATGCTGTAATGGAAAGGGGGTGTCACTAAATCTACTAAATGTTGAAGAAAAATTAAACAAGTTTAGCACCCTTTCATGTAATAATTCTTCTACATTTCTTGGTGATTCTTCATGAAATAGGCCCCAAATTACATCACTAGGTTGTCTCGGTAAAGGAAGGTTTTTGAAATCAATGTTGCTTGCATAGAACAAATATGCTCCAATGTTATAATATTTGTCCTTCTTTCTATCACTGTAAACGTAACACTTTATATCATTGGAGCAATATCTAGTACCTGAACTGTCAGGGAATCCCATAGTCCACCAGAGTATCACTGGATACTGAGCAGTTACTTTGGTTGCACTTGTATCATTTACGTCACTAAACATCCATACCACACTAAAAAGTATCAAAATTAACATAAACCACATTAATTCACAAAGTGTCACTTTTACAAGTCTTTTTAAAATGTTTTTCAACATTATTAAAGTATGAGATACAACAGTCTGTGTACAATGTTTTAATATTCTACACATTGCAAATATGGTACAGACAGTCTGCCTATTGATAATCATTAGTCACCCTCCCACATACTTTTAAAATCCACAGGAAATAGCTGTGATAACAAATACATTGTAGGTAGTCCTAATCTCAAACTGTGTTAAAAATTAAAAATAATACAATATTCAAGATAACAACAAATTTAATAAACAAATTAAAAGGTCCAGCCTCTCTCTTTATGCATGTAATATAAATCCATTGCGAATGCTATTATTAAATCTGCATAAAACAATCCATAAATAGCTCCTACCATTTTACCAACAATGAATAGATTTAAGAATGCTATTACTGTGAGTATTAGCTCAATGGTGACGTAATATAACTCTGCCTCATATTGTACTTGGTCCACAACATATAGCACCATTATCATCGTGGAGCACATGATAGTGGGCCCCGCCACCAGGCATTGCCACACGTCGATCATATCCACAACGTGAGGCAGTATATTGAGGAGCAGTGCCACTACCTAAAAGTAAGAGATGGACCCACTTGTACACTTTCATCCATATTACAGAACTAATCTAATAACATAACCAATATGACTAATTATTTTCTGTCATTGTATAAAAACAGTGCAAATAATTAAAATATTATTTGAAATAGTTGTTATGGAAGAGGATTACAGATCACGACATTTGAATGCTCAAACTACTGAATAATACGAATGTATATGCTTTCTGAAGCATTTTATTCAACTTTAACATTCAATCTGTTTTAAGCAATGCAAATCCTCGCTCTTTGATGACATAGTATATATCTATGCACAGTGCAATGAGCAGATGACAATAGAATAGTCCGTATAGAGCTCCAGTGGCACTTGTGTTTATTAAAACGACAATAAATGCAATGATATTAAAAAATATTTGTAGTGTTAAGTAAAGTTGTTCGGCCAGATCATGCACTTGGTCCACTAAGTATAGCACGACGAACATAAGTGACAGGACGAGGGTTGGAGCGACGGCCAGGCAGTGCATGGTGTCGGGCTCCGTCAAAACAAACGGGATAATCATGAGGAGCATTGCTACAACCTAAAAGTAACAATTTTCATGACACTCTTGTCTTGTATGTGTTTTCGGGCTTACCTAGCATTATTACTCGCACAGATTAAATGATTTAGGATATAATCTAAAGTTGATATTACAAAAATTTAATAGGCCGATTGTATCACTAAGCAAGTCAATACACACAATACCTATATCACCTATATGGATGCATTTTCTACTTCGCATCTTGAAATATCAACAACAACGTATAAGTATGCAATGCAAAAAGAAAATAACAATAACTTGTAGATATTTTACAAAGTACATTCATTGATAACTTATTTGTTGCCGCTTATTTTTTTTGACAAATTGTTATCTGTCATACTGACGTCATCTCATTAATGTCATCAACATCGTGTCGCCAACATCGATTTTTTTTCTCCCCTAAAACGCTAAACGGCCCATTCCACTAGCGAGTTTTGTTCCGTAAGTGTAATTCAAAGAGTATAGTAATATATAGGGTTGAATTCTGCAATTGACTTTCAACCTGTGGTGTGGACACGCCCACAGCAAGTCCACTTCGGCAAATTTTACGAAATAAGAGAGCGATGGCGTGCAATAACTTCCGCAATAAAACTTATTAGTGGATTTCAGATTTATATAAGAGACGGGAGTTAACTCTCATCCTAGGTCCGGGATATACTATGCAATCTTTAAACTCACGCGCTCCGCGGAGTTAATTTATTCCGGAACATACTAAACATTCCCGTCACTTAGTTGCTCCGTAAAGCTTGCTAGCTCCGCGGATATAATTAAGCAGGTAAGGATATAATTATCAACTGGATAAATATTTTTTTCATATATCAATCTCTTTCTCTATATTCTCTTTACTCTAAAATATAAATTCAATAATTCTTAGTTTATGGAATTTTCATAAAACTCATCAGATTTTTATTTTATTTCTACGTTTTTGAGATTTTATTATCAAGGAAGCTATACGCAATTTGTAAATAAAAACAAGTTAGCAAAAGAATCAAGTTAAAATGATTGCAAAAAGTATAAAAATAATTTACTCCATACAAAGAACAGAACAATACACCCTGCATGCAGGTATAGTTAGATTTACCAGATTGCTGGCTAATCAGCTGAAAGCTGTTATGTTATGAGGTATACCCTGTCAACTCTACTTAGTCTGTGGGTACACCACAAGGTATCATCATCACAGGTGTTGTGATAGGTAAAAAATTACATAATACTAGCTATTACCCGCAGTTTCAACCGCATCCTAGGGTTTACTTGATGTACCCGGATAAAAAGTATCCTATGTATCCAGGGCATATTCTATCTGTGTGGCAAATCTCATCCAAATCCGTTTAGTCGTTTTTGCGTGAAAGAGTAACAACCATCCATACATACAAACTTTTGCTTTCGCCTTTATTAACGGAACGGAAAAAAGCCGTCGCGGAACGCCTAGCTGATGTGAAACATCGAAACTCATTTTGTAAAAACAGATCTTCGTAACTAATTTTGTAAAAATAGACCTTCGTAACTCGTTTTAAATAAATACGCGCAACCCGAGCAACGTACAGTACAAGTATAAACAAATTGCCGTCGTGAGCGTTGCTATGCAATACGTTTCACATCAATAAATTTGGAAATACGGTCTCAGATTTAGTAATTCTTCTTTACGTTCAAATGGCAAGTTGGCCTAAGCAACGGTTTGAACGACGTGGTGCACGGAGTGTCGCGAGCTCACGTCCCACAGTTGGATAATCTTTTAGTAATTTCTTAACCTCTAGGAAAAAAATTACTTAAAATAATGGCTAACAACGACTGTGCTAGTTGTGTATGAATACAATTAAAAGCAAAGAACACCTGCAGTGTTCCACTTGTAAATTACGGTACGACCTGCTTTGTCCGAATTTTATTTCTATTCGACTGCTTATAGATGGTCTAGCGGATCGTTTCTACGTAACCGGGCAGTTATTGGTGAGACCTGAAGGTATGTACTCGACAAGCAATTTAAATCAATGAATATAGCAGAAAAAAAACTGGCCCAATGAAACACAAGAGAGCCGACGAGTTACGAAGGTCTGAGGCCTGGTATCTTTGCCATCGCAAACTTTGCCACGCAACAGCCGCTCTCACACCCGTACCGTCGCTTTAGATGTTCCACATCAAAAAGTGTTACTATACACCTCTGTCCTACCCTTCGAGGAATACAGGCGTGATGTTACGTTATGTTACATCAAAAATGCAATTTTAAGTCACTATCGCCACGGGTAGTGTTGTAAAATAGCGATAGATCTGACGACATTAAATTAGTCATGGTTTCGAAATCAAATGACATTTTTTTCGGATAACAAAAACCCCTATATATTTTCATCCCCGAAAAAACCCCATTGCAACTTATTTTCTTCTAAATTTAGAAGGAAATTCCGTAAGTTGGCTACACTATAATATAATTACATCATCAATGTTTGTCTTTATAAAGGTGAACGTACACTTATCAGAGCCGAAAGAAGCGAACGAGCTGAAAGATTCGAATTTTAGAATTACTTGTATGAAATCCTATGAAACCTCGGACACTTATCCGCGCCGAATCGTCCGATTCGGATAAGTGTCCGAGGTTTCATAGGATTTCATACAAGTAATTCTAAAATTCGATTCTTTCAGCTCTTTCGCTTCTTTCGGCTCTGATAGGTGTGCGTCCACCTTAAAGATGTCATCCTGCTGTGACTTCCGTTTGAGGAGTCGGGTCTGTTTTCTAGTGCTGTCCAAAATAATTATCGACTACCTATCTAAAGGGCTCCCGAGACGTTCAAACGGTTAGATTCAAACACGTAGATTTTGGTTTGACACAAACCATTTTGATCTATTACGCAACGGTTTGATAGATTTGTCAAATATTTACGTTTGTAGCTTGCTTTATGAAAATTTATATTTTTTTTATGTTTGATGGGTTTGACGCGTTCGTTTGATAGTCTTCACGACCCGTTTCAACAAACGCTTTAGTTTTAAACTGGATTTAGTAGCGTGAGGTTGTGTGCGGTGGTTTAAAATGGCAGATGAAGCTGATGAAGATGTTGAAAACATGTTGTCGTCGGAACATCACAGCGACCGTGAGTTTACATTAATATTAATATTGCAAGGAAATATTGATCTTTATTCGAAGCCATTTTACGTCACAGCATACCGATCGAAACTGCGCAGTATCGTTTGATGGGACCTTCAAACCAGCATCAAACGATTTGATCAAACACGTAAGGTTTGAATTGAACTGTTTGACCGTCTCGGGGCCCTTAACAGGTACAGTTGCCGTGCGCTAATAAAATATTATCACTATATGGGTAATCAAAAGACATTTATTTAATGAAAATTGTATTAAAATACTAATTATGCCTGGTACACGTAAAAGTGATTAGTTATAATTATTATTATGCACAACTAAAGGTACATCCTCTTTCATTAGCAATCAGAAATAAATCAAGTGCCAATGCAGTTAACAATGCAAAATAAAATACACCGTAAATTAACCATAACCAAACTCTAATAAGATTCAATAGAAAACATTGAATGAAAGCACCAAAGGTAAACAAAATTTGAAAGAACAAGTACATTTTTTCCATAAATAAAGGCACTCTTCTTCGTAAATACAAAATTATGAATAAAAGTGATATTATTAGCGTAGGACCAGTTGATATGCAGTACATATGTCCTTTTGGTCTTGGAATTATCAATGGTAATATGGTAATTATAAGTGAAATCACCTACAAGGAATGAAAATGTAACGAATATCAAGAAAATAATAATAATAGGTGTATTAAAGAATGTAGGAAGCACAAGAAAGAGATATAAAATTACTTACAAACTCAACAAGTTTCATAATAAAAATATTATATCTGATTAATTCGCCCCATTTTTTGTCAACTGGGACAGAATCTGAAAAGAATGAGTGCATGTATTATAGCAAGGGTAAAGTTAAGAGCGGGACGATTAGACCATGGTATAATAAAAAACCGGCCAAGTGCGTGTCTGTCCACTCACACGGTACTGTGCCGTAGCATGTACTAAGTAGCAAGGAATATATTTTTCTTTTGTTAGGAACCTCACAATTGACCGTCATTGACATTGCCAGCGTGTCTTCTTAAAGCTGGAATCATACAATCGGACGCGGCTGATAGACGCGGCTGACAGCCTCGACTTATAAGTGTGCACATCAAAAAATTCAGCGGGCCAGATATCTATCGGACTTCCGAACGCTCAAGGACGGCCCAAGGTTACGTCCGCGACTTCCACCCGATAGTTCGCACAGTTCAGTGTACATTCATTGTATAAATACCTATATAAGTCGCGGATGTTAACCGCGTCCGTCAACCGCGTCCAATAATTTGTTTTCAGCTTAAGGCTGGAGTAGGAAATGCAAAGTTATTTTTGTAGTCGGTAAACTGAAAATAGCGGATATTTCAAAAACGCATTAACGTATCTTATTCGAAACAATTGAGGCGTGGAATTTACAAATGGGCTAAGTGCCCAAAAAACCGAAGTCAATATTTTTTGTGTCAAAGGACCTACATTGGGCAGCCAATTGCCATTTTTATTAAAATTTTGATTCATTTTTTTTGGCACTTAGCTCATTTGTAAATTCCACGCCTCAATTCTTGTTGGAAATGTCCACTAGGGGCTACAAACTCGAGTTTTTCAGATTTTTAGATAACAAGGTTGGAAAGTTAGAGAGACCAAGACACATTGTTAATGAGTTTCAGTTTTTTTCATCCTGCTTTTTCATATAGGTTTGCCACCCTTAAATATTTTGATTCCTAATTTCACTACACGCCTGTATGTCACAGAAGGCAGCTACCTGCCAAATTTCAACCATGCAGTCCCAATATTCTCCAAGTAACGGCTGCGTAATACGGATGGACGGACTGACTGACTGAATGTCTGTCTGACTGACAGACGGACGTACGGATTGACATGAATTTATAAGGGTTCCATTTTTGCCATTTAATTACGTTACTCTAACATGGTCTTCGCTTCCGAAAATGACCAGTATTACTATGCGTGCCAAATAAGAATAGGATCGCGCTTGCTACAACTTCACACGATAGCTGTCAAATTAGTAAGGACAGCAAAAAAAACTGTGAAAAGAAAAATGTTATATTTTTTTATTCATAGATTTCATTATTATTTATATTCATTTTTATAAAATGTTATTTCTTGAATTCCATAAATAGATAATTTTGGATAAATTAATAATATTTGAAAACAGTATTCATTAAAGAAATGAACCAATATATTTAGTTAACTTCACGAAATGCTACTGGTCACCCTAATATGTCGCCATAATAATAATATAATTATTGTATAATTAATTTGGCGTAAATTGACTAGAAATACCAAAAAGTGAACTAAAAATTATTAAACTGAGTATAATTTCTTTATTTATTTTTTGCACACCTTACGCTTTGGTAATGAAGTTCACGAGTATTGCGGAACAAAATGGCGTCTTGACAGTACTATTCTTATTTGGCACGTATAGACGTCACCATTTGCGATATTTTCCCACCAATAACAACTAAGTTTGACGATAGCAGCTGAAGCTTATTGGTTCATCACTAGCTATGACGTATTATGTTACGGAAAGAAACTACCTTGTTTTATTATACCATGTTTTATATACCATGAATTAAACTATGATAGTGAATGTAAAAGCAATTGCCCCGATTCTGTTCAGCACCGACTAAACTTAACTAAATATAATGCTATCCTTTACTTGTATAATATATAAAACAAGGAAAACATGAAAGAATATTAGACCGGTCAAATTAGGTTGAACTAAAATTTCCAAATAGATTTAGACAACACCTCAGTATAATATGCCGCATAAAAACACAGTGATGTTGAACAGGTAAGCTAGTTTGATGGCTCTAAAAAGAATCCGTTTCTTGTGTTGCCTGTTAATAAAAGGTAGAAGTCATCATCTCCCTGCCCTTATCCCACACTAGGTGGGGTCGGCACAACATTTATTTCTCTTCAATTCTCTCTATCAGCCGTCATCTCAGTACTTATTCCTTTCTTAATAAAATATAGCAATAACTGTAATTAAGTTAGTTGGTTTCCAACAGAATCGGCACTAATTAATCTAAAACTACAGAAGCAAAATTATAATAATTAGCCAATATACTGATTACTGAAATAGAGCTTGGAGTTCTGCTCACCCTATAAACGAAAATGTAGTTGATTTATAAAGAATATTGTGTGCAAAATCATTGTTACCATTTATTATCATATCCGACATTTTCGAGGGGTAATTATTATCCTTTATTCCTTTACGAGTAAATCAGAGGTGTATCATTTATTTATAAGCCTTAATGGGTTCTGAGATAAAACATATTTATAAAAATAAATTAATATAAAATATATTATCTTCTAAAACAATATTTGTGATAATCCACAAGACATCTGTAAGTCAAAAATTAATTTTCTTTCTCTTAATATTCATGATGCCACTTATTTGCCAGAAATTTAGTTAATTTCTTTACAGATCGAAGTTTTTACCTATTAATCGACTATTTGTGAATCATAACATTGTTCCGTAAGGAAAAAGCTTCAAATGAACATGGTAATATTGAAGGCGATGGAATATCAGTTGACAGCATAAAGGTCTATACCTTACTTATATAACTTACGTATGTTAGCGTTGGGAGATTCCGAGTTATTTCAACGTTGGTCAACAATCCACTCACTCTCCGAAAAAACAATTAACATGTTTTTCGATTGTTTCGAATCATCTAGCGCCAAATCCACTAGCAAGTTTTGTAGCGCAATTTATTGCAAGCCCTTGCTCGCTTTGTTTGTAAAACTTGCAAAAGTTGGCTTGCCGCGGTTGGGTTTACAGCTTGAAAGTCAGTTGCACAAGTCAACTTGCGCAACAAAGCTTGCTAGTAGATTTAGCGCTTCAGAATTAAGCGGCGATTGTTATCTCACTGTACGATTCCCAATAGACCTCGAGGATCCATAACATTACTATTGATTAACTCGATGAGTCTGAGTTAGAATGCCCATGATTGCGCACGAATATTCGCGTTTACATCAACTTGAGTTCGAGTAAATTCATTAAGAATCATCGAGATGTCTGACCAATCGACTTTAACATCTCACCATCGCGCATCGTTATCGCTAACGTGTGTCTATCCCCTATGTAGTCTGTGCCACAGAGTCTGTGGTGCAGAAAAAAACTAACTGTCAAAAAAAAATGGTGGATTGGTTCTGTCTTCTGTCAGAGTAGCTTTGCGGTGTGATTTTTATAAATTTCATTAATTTATTCTGGACATGTTATAGCTTCTTTTCCAGAAATAGTCTAAAGCAAAATGGAGGAAGAAGATCCGGTAGTACAAGAGGTAAAAATCGTAGTTATTATTCATTAACAACGTGGTAATTCATTAGGTTATGTTGTTGTGTAAAAAGACGTCGCTTTTGGTTAAATTTTTCTATTTATTCGTTCCAGATACCTGTGTATCTTTCACAGGCGTTATCGCAGAATCTGTACATATATCAATATCCAGTGAGGCCAGCAAACAGGGACTGGAAAGACCTAAAAGTTGTGAATGCATCTGTGAAGCCTAGGAACAAGATGGTGAGATTGGAAGTCGGCTTAGACACTTACAGCGACAAGTATTGCTCGTCTAAAGGCGAGCAGATAGCTCTCAATACTGATGGACAACAGGTAAAAACAAGATTTTGATTTCCTAAAAGAACATATTCCTAGTGTGACCTCTAGAATGGCTGTTTGTGTGTATATACATTACAAAACGTTTCACGTATTGTTTTATGTTGTTCTTTCCTTATTTATTTTTACATCCTAATTTGTGAGGTTTATGAGAGGGAAGAAACATAATTTTTATCACTATACACTATTCACGGAATGAAAAAATTAAATGTAAACAACATTTGACTACTCTTAATAGAGATATTTTATGTAAAATATTTCATAACATTAATTTCTAACAAAAGGTAATTGTGTAATGTTAATCTATTTGAAACATTTCTTATTCAAGTAAGTTTCGAATTTTTCAACAATTTTATAGAAAATATCTCTATTAACAGTAGTCAAATATTTATTTTTTATTTTTTCATTCCACAAATAGTGTATAGACATTCCCAACATTGCGTCATGCGAGTGCTTTTCCCGCATGGATCAAATATTGGTTTGGCCTACAAATAGTTTTTCCAGGTCTGGGCGTTTGTGTATGTGAAGATTTGTGTCTATAAACTCACCCACTATACAGGAGAAATCCTAAAATGGGGCAAAGTAAATCATAAAAAAAAGTAAAAATCAATAATTGTCTTTTCCATCAGGTGATACATGCATCATTATTATCATCATTAAATCTGTCTATTTTTACAGGAGTCTTCATGGCATATCAAGGAGAAGGACAAGTCTCAATACTTCAGACACGGTATTATGGACAAGATTGTCTATGAGAGCAGTGCTCCTTGCACTGAGACGCAGCACTATGCTGTTGCCATATTGCAGGACAAGGAGCTACATTGTACACCTATACAAGGTATTTATATGGATAATACTGAGCCGTGCAAAAATGTGATGATTTTGATTTGTCCTGAGCTCTACCTCCACCATAATCATCTTGCATAAAGTTAGTGCAAGCGCACACTGCGGTGCAGTGACTTTTTTCACCGCAACAATAAAATAAATACAAGTAAATCAGTATGCGGTGAATAATTCGCAGTGTGCGCTTTTCTATGACACTCCATACTTCACAGATTATTTGTTAAAAAAACGTAAAGTAGGGCCCACTAGCTCTTGCCGGGGTTGCGGTGCATGCTTTTGCGAATCCCGCAATCCCGGCCGAACGGACAGGAGAAGCACCACCATTGGTTTTAAGCCTGTAAGAGTCCGGCAGACCCCCTCGCCTTCCCCGGGCGAGGGACATCCATGAGGATTTTCCAACGACAAAAAAAGAGGGGTTAGCTAAGTGAGTTAAGAAATTGACTAGCTCTTAGCCTTTGGCCAGACTGCAAACACGGGCGCGGGGCGGGCGCGGTGCGGCGAGTTCAAACAGAAGAACTTCATTTGAGTGTCCATAGCGGGCACGCGGGCGCGGGAAGCGGCTCGGGCACGCGGGCGCGGGGAGCGCGCGGGTAGCTCACGCCATAGGTCGTTCATACAAGTGGCCGCAGTGAGAGCGCGGGCGGCAAGCGACAACCCGCGCGGGAGCGGGGGATCTCAAACTAGTTCGAGCTGACCACGCGCGTTATTGTGATAGCGTCTTCAAAATTAAATGTTGAAGAATTAATAAGTGCTATTCAAGCAATGTGGATGTCGAAACATCGTTTTTTAGTAAGAATTTTCCAGTAAAAATAAGTCTTCTTCATCCATATGATATTTTGACAAACACTGGACACGACAACGCTCAGAACGAAGCCGCGCTCCACTGCGGACAGGCAAATCGCGCGCGTTCCCGCACCCGTGCCGCTCCCCGCACCGCGCTGCCAGTCTGGCCAAACACTTAAACTTTTTTCCATGAGACTACCTACCTTACAGAATGCCACATGCCATGTTTTGAGTTTGCATATTAATCTTGTTGGAATAATTAATGTACTCCAAACAATCTTTTATAATTGAGCCGTGTTATGCAATAATGTGTTAACTCACAAAAATATGAATTTTGTGTTAACTCCATCAAGTTCTTGTGGTAGCTCTACTCAACACTTGAAAAAATGCCCAGAACTGTAGTAAATTTTATAGAGCGCCGTTTAGGCTGGACATCCACCAGAGCTGTGCGAGGGAAATGTGCGGTGCGAAAGTGTGTAGCGAGGATGTGAAACGGTGTGACCCTTTCCACCAGAGCTGTGCGAGGAATGTGTAATGCGTAATGTGTTAGGTAAAGTGTACAAATGAGCGGTGCGAGGATAGGTAGCGGACTCTTTTCGAATATGATGGTGGTGTGGCGGGACCAGCACACATTCCTTATAACACATTCCTCGCAATACATTTCACGCAACACATTCCTCGCAACACATCCCTCGCTCGCATTTCTCGCTTGTTTTGTATGAACAAAAACCTCGCTCCGCTAAGCCCATATCCACCAGAGCTGCGCAGAGCGAAGCTAGGTAAATGAAGTGATTCTATTGGTACTTACAAAACACATTCCTCGCTACGCAGCTTAGCACAGCTCTGGTCCATGCTCAGCCTTATCAAAAAATGTTTTAATGCAGTTTGTATTTTTCAAGCACCGAATAGACCTACCACAATAAATAGGTGGCATTAACACATAATTCATATTTTTGTGGGTTGACACATTATTGCATAATAAGGTGTTAGGTTGAGAATTATCTTTGTAGCTACGCAAGTCACATATCCACATACCTAGCTAAATATATCTCATGTCGTCTTTAAAGGCATTTCATATTATAGTATTAATTAGTCGCCAATATACCCGCGTTCAAACAACACGTATTTTATTTATCCGAATCCCGATTAAGCAATAGTGAACCTTAATTCAATCATCATAAGGCCCAATTGTAATTTAGACCTTATCTAAAATTATTATGATTTCTTTTATAGGTATTATCCAAATGAGGCCTTCTTATTCATACTTCGATAAGCAAGATAAGCGTAAAAATGATAAGAACAATGAGGACTCTGATGATGAAGAGAAAGAACCTGAAGCACAACAGGTAATTACAATTCGGAGGTATTTTGACATCACATCACGCCTGTGTTCCTCGAAAGGTTCGGTAGAGGTTTATAGTAACACCCGCATTTCGCCGTTATGTTTAAGTCCCATGTAATAGGGGGCGAACCTATTGCCATCAACCGTGCACAAATCCAAACTCCGGGCTGCTACTGTGGAATTTCACACTGAAAAACCCAATAACACTGCCCGACCTGGGGATCGAACCCAGAACCTCTCGATCAGCAGTTGCCCTTCCCACCACTAGACCAACGAGACAGTTTAGTATTTTGAATACCTAAGTAATAATTACTCAATAACATAAAATAATTACCATAGCGTCTACAGCCCACAAAAAAGAATCGCATCTTGCTTATTACAAATTCTGGAAGTACCAATCGCATCTTCACAGTATGGTGATTCTGGCCAAGTCTCCCATAACTGATCATGTTAGTGGTGATTGGGAAGCCTATGTTCAGTAGTGCATGTATACTGGCTGGACGTGCATGTAAAGTGCCTATACAAGTAAGGTTACCAGATGTCCGGCTTTTTACAGTCGTGTCCGGCTTTCTACAGTCGTGTCCGGCTTTTTAAAGTCGTGTCCGGCTTTTTACAGTCGTGTCCGGCCAAATATATACAAGTCCGGCCTGTCCGGCTTTTTTTAGGTTTTTGGGCAACCCCGCCCGCCAAAAGATGCTGAACGAAAGCGCACTAGCGACTTACGCGGACCCACATGATTTGTGATCTCGCAGGAGTCCTATGTGTCCAAAAACCAATATGTCAGGCCTTCAGGGCAAAATGTCCGGCTAAATCTGTGTCCGGCTTTTCTATTTTTGGGCCTGGCAACCCTATATACAAGCGATAATACTTTAGTACGTCTGGCAGACCTTGGGCAGTCAGCCCCACTACCAACCTTGCTAACTGGCTAATCTTTTTACCACGGCATGGGCTATTCTAGTATAGCTCTTGGCGACAAGAGAGAAAAAAAGATGATAACTATTTACATAATAATCTTGTTGTAGGTGACAGTCAAATTCGCAAGGCAAGAGACTGAAGTATCCAAAAAGGCGCGAGAGAAGTCCTTTGAAACGATATCCCAGCGAATTAACGAGGAGTCGTGGTATGACGCGCTCTGGAAATCTTGCGACACGGATCATGCTGAGGTAAGTCTTATAAAAATAGTAATTAGGGGCCATTCAAGTATTACGTAAGCAGAATTTTGGTAATTTTTGACTCTCCCCTCCCCCTTGTCAGCAAAAGTAAGCAAAGCTCTAACCCCCCCCTCCTATACTTACGTAAACATTGATATATATTTTTTTAATCTGTTCAGATTTCTTTATTGTTATTCATGACCAGCAGTTTTCAAGTCTAGAAAAATAAGTATAAAAATAAATATTGCTGACGTAATCACCATGCAGACCCCCCGTCCCCCATGTCATCAAAAATAAGCTAACCAAAGACCCCCCCAAACCCCTTTGGTGCTTACGTAATACTTGAATGGCCCCTTACTAGCTGTGTCCTCACGGCTCCGCCCGTAGCCTATGTTACTCAGTGATAATGTAGCTTTCTAACGGCAAAAGAATTTTTGAAATTGGTCCAGTAGTTTTTAAGTTTATTTGTTACATACAAAAATACAAATCTTCTCTCTTTATAATATTATTATAGAATACATTTTTGATAGTGTTGGGGTTTTAACAATGTCGGACATACACTAATGTCATAACATACGCCTGTATTCCCCGAAGGGTTGGGCAGAGGTGTATAGTAACACCCTCATTTCGCCGTTATGTTTAAGTCCCATGTAATACCATCGACCAGCCTATTGCCATCAACTGGGCACAAATCCAAACACCGGGCCGCTACTGAGGAATTCCACACGGAAAACCCAATAACACTGCCTGACCTGGGGATTGAACCCAGGGCCTCAGTCAGCAGTCCCGCTTGCCACCATTAGACCAACGAGGCACTAATGTCGTACTACCATCATTTGAATGCAACAACACTTATTGGGCTGTACTAGCGCCGGTCTTTTAGCAAACCTAGTGCACGCATTGCATATTCCTATCGACCTGAAGTTCATAACATACATACATAAACTCACGGCTTTTTCCCATGGGGGTAGGCAGAAACTATAGAAAGCCACATGCTACGATCCTTATACAAGGTTAGTCGGAAAGGGGGTACTAAGCCGAAAGGCTGTAAAGTTAAAGTACCCATAATAAGGGATAACTTTTGTTCTACAACTTTCCCCAAAACTCGATAGTTTAAGAGAAATAGCTATTCAAAGATTTCGTAAAAAATATGCTAAAATCTATCTATCCATAGCTATGATCAGCTGTTTTTACAATTTAAGTCAAATTTGGGGTCACGGATTAGTAAATGAATTTTCTGAATTTATAACTAAAGCAGGTATGTTTTTTTTTTTAAATAACTATAGTAAAGTCTTTTTGCATGCAAATAAAAATTATGGAATTTTGAAATTTTAACACTTACTTTAAAATAGTCATCAGTGATACTTTACGTGGCCCGTAGCTTAGTACTCCCTTTCCGACTAACCTTGTATACTCCTTTCGCTTTATCCACGTGCATACATCTTGTCAACACGCACGCCGGTTGAGAGTGCTACGCACCTGTCCTTTGTGAAGAATATCATCGATGTATGTCCTTATAGGGCGTCTTCTACCGGCGTTTCCACTGACATCCGTCTTATAATTTCCTTTTGTTAATCGCCGTTCACTCATTCTCTCAACATGACCAAACCACCTAAGCATAGTCCTTTCAATTTTTGTCACTACATCATCTTAACTATAATAATATTTTTTTTCTGACAGTTGGAGCGTCTGAAGCTGTTCAGCGCGACGTCATCAGACGGGTCAGCGCTGACGGTGCGTTCGCGCGAGTACATGCGTGCGTTGGTACCCGCGCCGCCCGAGGACGAGGCGGATATAGCACCCGCTAAGAGAGCGTCGCCGCAGGACCAGCTCAAGGAAATACTTATGAGAGGTATGCGGTGTTTATTGTAAACTTATTGTTTTGATACAATGTTATGGCTGGTAGACTCGACTAGACTTCTATGATTCCATAAATATCTATACAAATAAATAAAATTGAAGTGTCTTTTTGTAATGTCAAAATAATAGCTTTTTACTAAATGCATAATTATGAAAATATATAAGGATAGTCGGAAAGGGGGTACTAAACCGAAAGGGTGTTAAAGTACCCATAATAAGCGATAACTTTTGTTCTACAACTTTCCCCAAAACTCGATAGTTTAAGAGAAATAGCTTTTCAAAGATTTCGTAAAAAGTACGCTAAAATCTATCTGTCCATAAGTTGTGTTTACAATTTAGGTCATATTTGGGGTCACTGATTAGAAACTTAATTTACTGAATTCATTACTAAAGCAGGTAAGTTATTTTTTTGAAAGAACTAAAATAAAAATCTTATTGCATGCAAATAAAAATGACCGAATTTTGAAATTTTAACAGTTACTTTGAAATTCATCAGTAATACTTTAAGTGGTCCGCAGCTTAGTACCCCCTTTCCGACTAACCTTGTATACGGTTCTCATAACAAAAAACATTTTTTTTATCTGTCTGTTTCTTCCGGCTAATCTCTGAAACGGCTGGTCTGAATTTGACAAGATTTTCACTGGCAAATAGCTGATGTTATAAGGAGTAGCATAGGTTGCTTTTATTTTAGAAAAATAATTAGAGTTTCGCGCAAGAAATTAAGACCCATCCGACTTCTACTCAGACGATGTCGAGGGCACAGCTAGTCGTAATTACGCGATTACAGTGCATAGACTATAACTAACCTATCTAAAAAAGAAGGTTGATTACGGCATCCCAAAATTATACTGGTTAAGGCGGCACAGGCGCCTTCTCATTATGAATTTCGTGGTGAGGTAAAGTTATGCACCAGATCCATCTTCAATCATATTCTTAAATGGTTTTTTTCCTCCAGCTAAATTGATGACATTCAACGACCTGCGAAATCTCATCCGCACCGACGAAGGCCCCCTGACCGAGGTAGCGCTGCTGTCGGCGCTGAGCGGCGCGGCGTGCTGCGTGCGCGGCGTGTGGGCGTCGCGCTCGGCCGACCTGTACACGCGCGCGCTGCCCGTGCCCGCCCGCCTCATGTGTGCCGCCAGGGACCATGTTGTGAGTACACTTGCATTACCTATAAGAGACCGTCTTGCTGTCTACATAGAGCGACTAATCCAACTGACACAAAGTTCTATCCATACCGCTTAGTCACTGAAATTATTTCATTGTAGAAAAGTACCTTTTTATCGTTGGTAAATCCTCATGGATGTCCCTCGCCCGGGAAAGGCGAGGGGGGTCTGCTGGGCTCTTACTGGCTAAAAACCAACGGTATTCCTCCTCATGACCGATCGGCAGGGGTCACGGGATTCGCAAAAGTATGCACCGCAACCCCGGCAGGTCTCGGTCTACCAGCCCCTAGCGAACCTCTCCTTGCCCCCCGTCCTGAGAGGCCTTCTCCGGCCTATTACTGGTCGGACGACGGATCCCCTAACCCGCCGCCCGTAGGCCAATTGTTGAAAAGTACCTGCTGTTATTTTGGCATCGAATTTCAAATCCTACTAACAGTACCTGTGCCTTTCCTGTTACTTAAATTTGTGTTTTTTGCACAGTTGTTTCTCTTCACTCAACATCCATACGTGGATCGGCGGAAGGTGGCCGCAGCGGTTCGTCTACCGCCTGTAGAGGTCTTAGAAATAATCCGCTCCGTCGCCAAGTTTAACCCGAAGACCGGCTGGGAACTAGTCATACCACCAGACGTCGGCTTCGAAACAAAGTACCCGGAAGTTGTTCAGCGACAGAACTTATATTGGGAGGCTCGCCAGAGATTGTTTAACGAGATGTTGATCGGCGAAAACGTGCCTAAGCGGCAGAGGAAGAAATCTCAAAGAGACTCAATATCATCCGACACGATGATGAGCCCAAAACCGAGGTGCAACAGTGTTAGCGAGGAAGACAGTGATCGAAAGAGGCACAAAAATAAATCCGCCACTGGAAGCGGGAAAAGGACTAGGCATATTAGTTCAAGCAGTGCGCAGGATGCGACGTGATCCTCGTCCTAGTTAGGTTATCAAATTGTAGAGTAGTACCGCCCACCAGTGCTTAGTGATCATAGGTGAACTGTGAGCCTACATCAATCAACGTTACTTACATTTGGTGCAACTAACCAACGTGTGACAGTACATGAGTGTTAATAATTTTAAATGTATTTAATCAATAATTCATCATCAATGGATTACAGACAATTTTCAGTTATCATGGAAAGTAAGAAAATATTTATTTGTCATTGAGAGATGTTGTTTCGTGATTAAGTCTTAATTAATTTAATATTCTTACACATTCTTTGCTTATGCACTTGTTAAAGATTTTATTAGTTTTTAACCGAAAACCATTATTGTTGATTAAAATCTGATGAAATATATTTTCTTATTAGCAATTTCAAAAATATTATGAAATTTGAGTGTGTTGTTATTTAATATTGGTTCATAGTTCACTCTGTATTTTAACAATTAAGAAGTAATCAAAGTTACGAGTGTAAAGACTTTTTTATGTATAAATTATTGCATTGGCATGACGTTGCTGCTTCGTGTAACATAGTTACATTGTGTTATGAGTGATCTGGAAGACTTAATCCATTTGAATTGGATATTAGTTACAACTTTAGCATGAAAACATAAGGTTTAAAATTGTTTAAATAACTTTAATGTTTTATGCCTAACATATTTTGTTACTGCATGGCAGTTGAAAAGATTAAATTACTGAATTGTAAAGGAAATGTGGTACAGTTTTTTATACATACTAATTAGGGACCGTCCATTAATCACGTGAGGCTTTAAAGGGGGGGAGGGGGTTTCGCAAAAATCACGAAATATCAGAAGGGGGAGAGGGGTGTAGTAAGATATCACGTGTATTTTTCCGTCAAACGCGGGATTTCTAAGCCGAAACGAAAATTTTAAACCTCACCACGTATCACCAAGGGGGAAGGGGGGTTAAAAATGGTAAAAAAAAAACATCACGTGATTAATGGACGGCCGCTTATGATAGTCATATTATTAGTAATTCCACTTCATAGGTTCCTATAAATATCGATTAAAAATAAATTGTGCCTAATTGGTGTTTTCAGATAGCTTTTACAGAGAATCTAAGACAATGAAATGTAACTATAGTATAATTATACTAACTGACAGATGTAATTGACCACCGCCAACACTGCCACACTCCATTGAACTAGAAAACAACTTATGATCATAGTTGTAATAAAAATATCACAACAAGAATAAGCAGAAAAACAGTGAATTGTAAATCTAATTCTAAAGGCCAAACCACATCTGACGGAAGATACGTCGCCGATCTTCCGTCGCGTAATTTACTCGAGGAATTTAAGTAACGCATCTTCGGTCAAATGTGTACAGTGTGAGATGTTTGTATGGAATTATGTGTACAGTCAGCAACAAAAGTATGTTATCACTTCAGTTTTTTTAAATCATAACTGAACACAATAATATTCAAATTTAATCGGAACACATGTAACAATAAAATAACACAAACTCTTGACTATTATATGAAATTCTGAAAAGCAGTGTATCGAATAATTTTGTGTCTTTTAGATGTTATGTAAAAGTAATAGTGTTAACCAACTTTCGTTGTTGACCGTACCGGCAGAAGATCGGTAACGTATGTTCCGTCAGATGTGGCTTGACCCTAAACATTTTTATTTATTTAACCAACTTATACTAAACGTGTAAGTTATAGATTGCAGTAAACATTCTTATAAATTCGAGATATTATAACCGCTAGATAGCGAAAGTCAACACGCCCCTCTAGGTTAGTCCTTGTTTTTAACCCCCGACGCAAAAAGAGGAGTGTTATAAGTTTGAACCCTCTGTCTGTCTGTGGCACCGTGCTTCCCAAACGGATGTATATTTTAATACGGTTTCTTCTATTTGAAAGCTTTTTTAATCATTATGGTCCTTAGTTATGTTTCAGCCATTTCAGAATAGGGGGTTTTAAATTTTTTGAATTTATAAATGTTTTTATCTCGTTTTGTTGTATAATCACTTATGTCCGATTCTTAATGTCTTACCGACTGTTATTGGTTAAAATTGAGACTATCGTATCTTTACCAACAAAAAACCCAAGACAGCTTTGCATAGTAAATTTCCCATACGTTAGTTTTTATTTATATGCCTAGTTTGGCAATAAATAATGCTACTATTGGTAAGCAGAACGATTCGTTTTTGGACATAGGAATCGGGCATTAGAAGCAGGTACATCCGCCTTGTTCAAGCTTATTTAGGCTAATTAGTATTGACCCACATCTGTAGCACGAAATCGCGTTTTTACGTTCTTTATCTTTTTCTGACGCTCAGAAACGTCTTTTAATAGTGCGAGAAAGACAGCGTGAGTGCTATCGCGTCCGGGTTCGTGCTATCGCTTACGGTTTCGTGCTACAGCGTGCGCTTTTGTGTTATAGCGTGCGGTTTCGTGCTATCGCGTGCGATTTGCTGACAGATGTAGGTCAACCTTAAAAATAACATACACTGTGCATGTTTATACAAATTTAGTTTCCGTTGATACTTCCGATTGAGTATTTCTTTGTACACACAGTATTTCATGTGCCACAGTCAAGTCCATTGTGTTTTAAACTAAGCTGCTATCTTCCTAGGAAAAAATGATAATATATCGCATTTGTAAATAAATGTAGTTTGTATATAAAACGATTGTATGCTATCATAATGTAAATTGTGTATGAGCAATTTGTGATTTTATCGATAAGTTGTTAATTTTTGTAAACGAAATAAAAAAACGTTTATTATTTATTGGATCTTTTGATTTTTTTTTTTAAATATTCTGTCTTCATACACAATAATAATTTGTATAAACCATTATAACGACTTTATGGATTTGTTGTACATAGAATTTTGAAGCTGAATTTCAGAGGCTCTCAATTTTTAAGAAGCTCTATTCTATCCAAAGTTTTTACAACTAACAATATTTAGAAAATAATATAAACTGAAAACACATTGTCTCTTCGCATTAAAAGTGTATAATCTCGAAAATTTTGCAAAACCGAGTTAAGTATACAGAAACGATAAATTAAATTTTCGAGATTATGCACTTTTTATGCGAAGAGGCGACATGATCTACTTGAAACATTTTATTTCAGCGGTGTAGACAGGGTACGGAAAACAGAAAAAGCGAATTCAGCTCATTAAAATTGCCAACTGTAGCTACGCTATTTATTATTACCTACATAATATATTGTATCTACTCGCGAAATTTTAATTATGGTCAAGTTCAACTGACCAAGGTAAAGGTCAACTGATCAAGGCCAAGGTCAATGAAATGTCAAGGTCAATGAAAGGTCACACACGTCCGTGTAGTCTAGCGGCCCGGGGGCGTGCAAGGGGGGTCAGAAATATCATTATTTTTCGCCTAGGACGCGTAGTTTTCAAGATATTTCCCAAAATGTGTTCCCATTATACTCTTAAACCGTGACACCTGGTATTTTGTAGGATGGTCGGCGTCCCTTGATTAGTGCGACCTCCAAGGATTTATTTGTGGCGCCACACACAATTTATCAATATTACAGCACATCTCCAAGTCGCAAGCCAAATCATAAAATTGGCATAGCCCTGGGAGGATGTAGGTAATCTCGTTAGATGAGATTATATTATCTATATCTCCTATATTATCTATATCCTCCGAGGTATGGGCTTCTCATCCCTTTGCCTGTTTGCGAGTGAGAATAAAGATCACAAGATAAGTTCTGCTTACTGCACTATTCTCTTTTCTGCTTAAAAACGGTAGCGTATTGGCGAAGTTTAGCAATTTTCTTGACCCTTGATTGCTTTCTGTAGAATTAGCAGCTGAGAGGGTTATTTTTTAATGAAATGAAACTATGATGATGATGTGGTCAGACAAGTGCGGATAACCGTGAGCAATCATTGAGAGTTTGAACGTCATTCCTGTCATCATATTGCGCAACCGTGGAGGGTGGAATTCTTTCTAGAAGAAGAGAGCGAATTTCGCAGGTGGAGCTGTGGTGGTGATAACAGACCCGAGATACAGTAAACCAGAGATATTAAAATCAATTAAATCAGTAGTTACTTTTGGTACAGTAGGTAAATTTTTAAGACAAAAAAAGGCGGAGTTTCTCATTGCCTGAATATAAATATTAAATAGGTTTTATGGGTGCGTTTACAGCGACATCTCACAATTCATGCACAAACACTGTAGGTACAGGACAGGTACAGAACAGCATAGAGAATAGTGTTACTGTAAGACAAATATTTGATTTGTGCGGGAATCGAACCCGCTACCCGTAGTCCCGTAGCGCAGAAGCCAGTCGCTCAACCACTGAGCCAAACGTGTCATCAAAATAATATGTAAAATATTATGAAAATAATAAATAAAAACACATGATCTACGTAAAACATTTTATTTCAACTATTACATAGTTCTATTTGGTGCGAGTTACAACAACAATATTATATTCTCAAACATCAACATTAAGCGTTTACTTAGTAACAACTGTGTAAAAATATTGTGCTTATACATACCTAAGTACTTTAAAGTTAAAACGATTGAAGTAATCAAGAAAATACGAAGTTATTATTAGAAAAATAAGTACATCCTCTAGTCTAAACATTGTTTACGGATCCTTTACACACAACGACATATCAAGCAATACAATTACAGTTTCTGCTGACCTCTCATTGTACGGAATTTCCTTACAATGAGAGCTCAGCTTATACTGGAAATGGATGGCTTGATTTTAGGCCACGAGGGCCAGAGTGTCCTAACGTATTTTTTAAAATTGTGTTGATATTTTTTTGTCGTAAATGATGAAAGAGAGCCACAATGGCTCAAGTGTGCTTGAGAGTGGTGCCATCTATTGAATAATTATAGAATCACTTTTAGGCCATTGTGGCAATAAACAAAATCCGTTAGGCCACTCTGGCCCTCATGGCCTCATTTGTTGTAGTGTGTAAACATTGGCTCTTATAAATATTGGACTAATTCAAATAATTAAATTACAGGGCACTTTTGACTTGTCTTGATAGACCTCTTTAGCAGAGTTTTGCCTCATCAAATTGTTGATCGAGGTCTACAAGACAAGTAAAATACGATGGACGTTTGTGTGTGTCCATTAACGGCCAATGAATACAGGAGCCTACAAAATATTATCTCAAGAACCAGATTTTATATAATAATATTAAAAATAATACTGGCCTAAGAATTTAAACTTGATTTATAAACACGAGATTCATTCTATTAAAAAAAGATTCAAAAATTAACAGTGCATATTAATTATTATAATGGTAAGTGCAGGCTTTTTAATACTTTTAGACAACAGCATTTTCCATATACATATAAAGCACTCTGTCGTTGAAAAGTATTACAGAGCCTCTAGCAACTACCAAGGACGTCTATTTACATGTCTAGGGCTAAATATATTGGTTAAATTATCATTATTAAAAGCCAAACATAGCGAAATGCAACGATTTTGTACGATTGAGGTGCGACAGAGACGTCCCATTTTTATACCCAACTGGGCAACGAATTTGGACTCGTCGCCCTAGATTTTTCCCAGGATTTATGAGCATCTCACACCAAAACTTCTGGGCCAATGTAACTTTTAGGTCTGGGCCGTCCCAGAACACCCTTTCTGAATCTCTCTGAAAGGATATGTGTTATTTGGTGGTTCGTTACTCCAAATTCTTATGAGATTTGGAGGTTCCTGATAACTTTGAAAACAATAAATATTTTTTGTACCTATGATGGCGAAACATAGGCGTAAACAGGATTTTGTCCAAGGTGGGGCAAACTCAGTCAGACTCTAAATATTTGTCTTTTTAATAAATCTAAGTACAGAATGGGATTATGCAATCTTATCCCACAAATTTATTTTTGGGTTCTAAATAAGTAAGACAGAGGCCGGCATTGGTCTGCCTATTGGATAATTGTTCTGTGGACATGGGTAGCCACAAGTTGATTGAATCTAGACCATCTACCTATTCTTTTCTGTGGCAAAGTGCAAGCGCCCCACCTGCCTCACCTTGTCTACACCCATGGTTCCAAATGCTGCTAGGATAGGACCTTTTGCAACTGCGTTAACAGAAAGACAATCGGGTGAATTTTAACGTTCAGTTGACGATCAGTCAAACAGCGCTGTATTTTCAAAGACCCACCCTATCCTAATAGCATTTGGAGCGAGTAGTATCTATAAGTTTCACGATATTACATTATAGTTTATAAAATATATTAATAACTGCTAAGCTATGACTGAAAACCTATTAAAGATAAAAGTGCAATTTGTTTCAAGACATATCAAGTCTATACGTCGCCAACTCCTCAGAATTTTATTGAAATCCCCACAGAAAATGACTGATGATGAACTTCAAGCAAACAACCGCTTTGGTGCGATCAGAGTCACTACGGGTTGATCAGATGATTTTGCTCTAATGATGCAATCCAAAAAGCTTCTTGTCATTTTCAAACTAGCCAAAAATGCGTCTAAAGGTACAACTTAAATGCTTATAGCCTGATCACAGCATATCTTACAATAAAGGCTACAACAGCAAAACTAAGTGCAGTGAGACTATTCAGCTTGGTCGCAGCATTACAGAACTGAAGGTCGCAATTCTTCGTGAGTTCTCCGAAGTGATTCTTGATTAGCGACCAGTCGCAGAGACCTACCCTGCAGCCCTGGAGGGACATTGGTCGCTCGTTCTCTAGGAATAGGACTTGGTACTGCTCGTTCACTTGGAAGTTGCCGTTTTGGGTGCATCTGGAAGAAAGATTATAAAGTTTGATCAGGCACTCTTAATGTGTCTCGGTTTGGGTGCTAGGTACAGGACTTTTCGAAATAGTGTTTTTGGGCTTTGCGGAAACCAACCAAAATAAATTTAACATAACATCACGCGGTGTATTCCACGAAGGGTTCATCAGAGGTGTTTTAGTATACCCTCGTTTCGCTAGTTATGTAGTCCTATGAAATAGGGGGCGAGCCTATTGCAATAAACCGGGCACAAATCCAGACTCCCGGCCGCTACTGAGAAACTCCTAATGAAAAAACCCAACAACACTACCCGACCTGGGGTTCGATCGGACCCCATGCTTAGCAGTCGCGCTTGCGACCACTAAACGAACAAGGCAGTCAAAATAAACGTGTTTTTCATATTCCACGTTCCTTGGAGTAGACACAACACAGGGGTTGGTTCACCACAAATTAATAGGGCCTCCACGAGTGACGATACTACGTCCGGCGCAAGTTGGGCAGTCAGCTCCGTTACCTTGCTGATAGGCTAATCTTTTCATCACGATATGAGCTATTCTCACGAGAGAAGAAAACCACAAATTGTACAACATTGGAACTACGATCTTAGCAGTTGGGCTCGAAACTACCCTGCAGAGCCCCCAAGTACCTACTTGGGGGCTCTGCAGGGTAGCATACCTATGCTATATCGAAATATTGTTGACTGAAATGAAATTTTTATTTCTGTAAATAAATCTGTTACAGACACTTTTACGAGTCAATGTAATGTTTTTGTTATGACTAGATGGCGCCGGCATTTCCTATCTGACTAGCTCTGAGAAGAAAAGCCGAAACAAACTCAGAGGTCAAGGTCTCTTTTAAAGTCCAGACATTGTAGTATAAAAACTATGCGAGTGAAACGGTGTAGGACAACGTCTAGAATGGCCGTTTGAGGAAAGTGCCATAGCAGGTTCGAGTTGACCTATCCTAACTGACGGCACATCTGCATCAGTCATCGCGGAGCTCAAACCTTATTTTAGGGAGCTCAACAACCCGACCGCTGCACGAGACTATCAATCAGCTGGACATTTGATCTATAATATCGTCGCTGTGCAGTGAAAATCTCGTAATTGCAATGACCGTAATTGTACAGGAGAAGATAATATAAAAAAGTATGAAGTGTAAATGTAAGGTTCTTCTATTTTATTATCTATTCATCAATCTATTTCATCAGAGCTGTGCACGTTCGTACTAAATAATTATGCATTATGAAGTTTTCTACCCAACAAACGAATAACATAAAATAAAACCGGCCAGGTGCGACTCGGACTCGCGCACGAAGGGTTCCGTACCATTATCTATATAAACGGCAAAAAAATCATGTTTGTTGTATGGGAGCCCCCTTAAATATTTATTTTATTCTGTTTTTTAGTATTTGTCATTATAGCGGCAACAGAAATAAACCATCTGTGAAAATTTCAACTGTCTAACTATCACGTTTCATGAGATACAGCCTGGTGACAGACGGACGGACGGACAGCGGAGTCTTAGTAATAGGGTCCCGTTTTACCCTTTTGGGTACGGAACCCAAAAATGAATTTGTGCTTTACGAGGTTTTCACTTCACAGCGACGATACGCCTTTGTCTTTGATATGAACGTAACTAAACGAGACAGACAGTGCACAAAGGAAATCCAGTAACAATATGAAAACACCAAGAAATCTTAGATATTATTATTGGTGACTATTTCTCAACGAGTTATTTTAAGGAATGACAGTTAGCAGAATAATTATATTATTGTTTGTTCATACTTGGCAACGATTAAGATAATAAACTTCCCTGTAAACAAGGATGTCGGTCGAGTTACAATTGAGAATAAATTATTTGTGGTGTTTGTTTATAAATGAGTACATAAATAATAATAATAATTCAATTCTAAAATGCACGTTTTTAGTACCCAAATTATACCCCAATTTCCATAAAATTAGCAAACTCGCAAAATTTTACAACACCTATTCGGCGACGGTGCCTTTGAACGTGAGTTTTAAGGAAATTGGGGTAATTTGAGTACTCAAAACGTACATTTTAAATAACAATAACATTTTTAATATTTATTAACCTTTTGACGGCCCCAGTCGGATTTATACGACAAATAAAAATGTTATCGTGCCCGCGTCTCCTCAGTCATATTTATACGACTGAGGCGACAAGCGCACGAAAACCTTTGTCGTACCTATATGTATAGCCGACTGGGGAGGTTAAAAGGTTAATAATGTATTTTTTTATTTATTTTTAGTTATGTTATTGTGGTACCTTTGTGCCCCATTCAGATCGGACAGGGTTTTTTTTACATATCATATAACTCATTAACTGCCTTGTTGGTTTAGTGGTGGCAAATGCGACTGCTGATCGTGAGGTTCTGGGTTCGATCCCCAGGTCGGGCAAAGTGTTATGGGTTTTTCCATGTGGAATTCCTCAGTAGCAGCCCGGATTTGTGCCCGGTTGATGGCAATAGGGTCGCCCCTATTACATGAGACTTAAACATAACAGCGAAATGAGGGTGTACACACCTCTGCCCAATCCTTCGGGGAATACAGATGTGATGTTTATGTTATTACTTACTTGTATAACACGGCGGCTAGGTTAGCGTTGAAGGGCGTCATGGTAGAGGTGGTCCACTTGCGGGCCTGCGCGTTGGCCGAGTGGTAGTTGTCGCCGGTGAGCGGGGCTGCATCCTGATGGGCGCCCATCGCGGTGAGGGTCATGAGCAGCATGGCTGCTTCCGTGAAGTGGATCATGGCGCGAGGCTGGCGGGGCTGCTCGTCTGGAAAAGTTACAGGTGGCTTAATGGGTAAAAATTAAAAGTAACTATACAATGTTGATAAAGGAAGGTAATCGTCAAGATTAATCAATGTTACTGAAGTTGTGAAAACACTAGTCATTCGACGGAGCAGAGAATTCCACGTCGAACCGCCGAAGAAGTCTAACCTTTTATATCTGAGTTGCTTTGTCCTTATTTTCTGATCTTGTGTAAATTATTATTTTGTGATATATTGAGAACTAGCTTCTGTAACTAATCACTAACCCAATTAAAAGTACCTACTCTCAGTGGCGGAGAGTCTATGTTGGTTTAATTTATTTTATTTACCATGCTCCCAATCCTGACATACTGATATTAACTATAATTGTAATGATAGATTCACGCCTACAAGATTTTGTTGTATGTATTTTATATAACTGTGACACCTGTAATCCGTAACCCGTAATCAAATGTTTTTAGAGAGATTTTGATCCTTATTTAATTATTGACACTAACGATCGGTGGCATAAAATTACAGGATTTTTTTTTTCTCGTTTGAGTTTGTTGGACTCTCGTCCAAGGTCAGAGCGAAGTCAGGACAGCAAGGTTTTAAAATACAAAAATGCCCATTTCCTTACTTAAAAAAAGCCTGCTTTGAATAAAATTTGCTTTCTTTAATATTTGACGTACTTTATCTCCAGGTGGCATTATCCACCTACTCTTTATAAACTGATTAGCGACCCGGCCCGGCTTCGCACGGGTGCAATGTAGATACTTATATGGGGCATATAAACCTTCCTCTTTAATCACTCTATCTATTGCTGATAACTGCATTAACTTTTTGAACGCCAAAGCATAAACGCATCGGCGTACCCTCCACGCCAAGGTAACTATAATCCCATCGTTTTTGTCACATATTTGTGACGTTGGCGTATAGGGCAAGCTTTCGTTTGTCACATATATGTGACAATGGCGTCCAAAAGGTTAAGATCCGTTGTGTAGTTTAAAAGATCTAAGCGTACAGACAGCGGAAGCAACTTTGTTTTATACTATGTAAAGAATCTGCGAATAACTCGATTTCTGTGAAGCTACAATAATACATTCTTGCAGATTAGTGCGTATCCATGTAGCCATAACATAGCGTTTTGCTCCGCTACTCTACACCTAGTCTTAAATGTAAGCGTATCAAATGCCTTTACCATTTGTTCAATAATAACTGGATCCTAATAACGTCATCATTGTACCTACTTGTGAATAACAATCTACTGAGTCATTTATATAAAGCTTAGCTAATTATCTAACCTCAATTCATTCTAATTTGTTTTCTTATAAGTGATAAATTAATAATTTTTATTTCCGTAAATAAATCTGTTACAGACACTTTTACAAGTCAATGTAATGATTTTTTAAGACTAGATGGCGCCGGCATTTCCTATCTGACTAGCTCCGCGAAGAAAAACCGAAACAAACTCAGAGATAAAGGTCTCTTTTAAAGACCAGACATTGTGATATAAAAACTATGCGAGTGTAACAATGTAGGGCAACGTCTGGAATGGCCTTTTGAGGAAAGTGACATACGACGCTCGGCAGTGAAAACCTCGTAAATCCAATTTTCTTCAAAAGCGTTTTATTTGATCTTTATATCGATAAACTCGTCATATACGTATTAGTTCAACAAACTTGTATAAACATTAGAAAAAAAAATGTAAAAAAATGTCTTGTAAAAAAATGTATTTTAAACATACGTGGTTTTCACTGCCGACCGTCGCATAGCAGGTTTGAGTTGACCAGGTCCTAACTGACGGCACGTATCAGCTATCGTGTAGCTCAAACCTTATTTTAGGGTGTAGCTCAAACCTTTTTTATAAACGTCAGGAAATTGTATGCGGTCATTTAGTTAAAAGTTAATTTAGTTTAGCGGATGCAGGATGTAATTCAAGGTAAATTTTATTCCATAATAAATTGGACCTCTGGGGCGCCATGAAGATAATTAAAACTTCAATTTGTGGGTCGGTCATACGAGATAGATATATATATACGAGAGAAGATGGCTTGGGGTCCGAATAGGTATGTGGTGAAACTGAAGCAACAGAAACTAACAATTTCTGAAATATTTCACGTAAAGCCTACAGATACCTATATGATATGGTTTAAAAGATTTCCACTAATAAATATATTAGGAGGAAGTTATACGGTAAAAATATGTAGTTTAATGACCAATTGAGGATCTCAGAAACCGAACAATGTGGAAAACATTATTTCTATTTATCCACGGCGGGTTCTGTTTCGTTAAATAAGTTAAATAAATGTTTTCATTGACATGTTCGTCAAAGATTTCAAGTCAAGAAGAAAATTTAGCCTAGGCAAAATTTTTCAACGAATAAAATAGATAAATACGGAGACTTTTTAAAAATTGTTTATTAAGTATAGTAATAAAATTATAAATAATTCTAAAGATTTATTCATATATAACCCTAATCTTCACCGCCTGGGGCAAGTGCCAACGTCCCCCCCCCCCCTAGATCCTGAGCTGATGGCCCTTTTGGCACTACTGTCCTATTATTGTTTTTTTTTGTTAATTGAACTGTTTGTGCCAATAAATACATTTCTATGTCTAGTCATTTCCTTCTTTTTCGAGTATGAATCCGATTAGGTATACTTATTAAGTGTAGTTCCCTTTCCGTTCTTCTAGCTTCCAAGTCGTTTATGTACTCCAAACCCGAAATATAAATTTAAATTAATATAATAACTTACCATCCCGAACGTATTTGACAAAGGTCATATCATTCGACGAGGGTGTATATCCTTGTAGGGTGCAGACACAAAACAGATAGGTACAGAAGTCAATCACATGTATGTACTTCACTTTTCATACCTACGCTCGGCGGTCGCTCTATCTATAATCTATCTCTCTCAAGCGCATGGCACTCGCGCTCGCACTCACTCGCACTCTAGTCCCAAACAGTCGGAGATATCGTGTCCGTGAGCAGTGTCTATGTTTGCATTGCTTGAGCGCACTTGTATGTAGATTGACTTCTGTACCTATCTATTTTGTGGTGCATATCCGTATCTGTACCTACTTGTAGTATGTTAACAAGACTTTGGCTAACTTCAGATATTTCTGTACTCCTATTGTAAGTTGAAATAAGTAAAATACTAAATAACTTACCATTCCCAACGTGTTTTTCGAAGAAGGTCATCATGTCTTTGACGAGGGTGCAACCTATGTTCTTGTTAAGTGGAGATCCGTAGCCGTACTTGTAGTAAGTTTCCAAGTCTTCTGCGTACTCCAGACGTTTCAGATCCTCGCGGGTAAAAGCCTGGGAGGAGTAATATTATGAATATTGTGTTGGTCAGACGTTGTTTTGTAAAGTCGTCTCCGGCGTCAAAAATCTAACAAAACAAATTAACTAAACATGTTTAATGAACACTTGGACCAATCACAACGCAGAAAACAGTAAGGGCTTGTACACAAAACTGCGATACGATGTCCCATCGTAGAAATATACGAGCTCGCACGACGCATCGCAAGAACTTACGAATTGATTCGCGTAATTGATTTTTCCTATAACATCTTATCAGTAACAGTAGTGCGCAAATTTTTTTACGAAAATTTATTCTACCTAGTATAAAATACGTTCAATACGGTTGACGATCGTCGAGGGATTGGTCACCCGAACCTTGGAAGGAAGACGCCTTGCCGCACGATATCGCATCGCAGCAATTTGTGTCGCTGTTTTCTGCGTTGCGAATTCGCATCGCGCCGATTCGCAGTTTTGTGTACAAACCCTAAGGCCAGCCACGCCCCAATTATGTTAGAAAAACATGTTGTTTTGTTTTTGCTATTTCTAACAAAAATATGGTCGCAGGAGAGAGCTTTAATGAGAAAAGGCTGTTTTCTGATCGGCGACTAAAATAAATGTGGTGTCTTTTAAAATAAATAAAGCAAACTACATGAATTCCAAACAAGAAAACGGCTAAGTTGGGCAAAGGGGGGTTCCCCTCCATCCAGGTTTACCATTTAATTTAATAATGGCGTTTGCAGTTTTTTTAGTAAAAGCCAATTTTGACAGTTTTAAGAGCACGGTAGACCGCCGGTCCCGGGTGTCATTAGAATACCTATGACAGTTACGGGTAGTCAGATGCCCGAAAGTCTGATAACCGATCTAACTCTAAGATATCGGCGTTACTGAGTTGCAGAGGTCCGATGGCAGTCGCTCCGTGTAAAATACTGGTATTCAGCCGCATGTGGTTAGACTGGAAGCTGACCCTAGCATAGTTGAGAAAAGGGTAGGAGGAAGAGAAATTTTTGATAGTTTTCGAAACACTCCACAATTTCAAAATATTTTTGGCATATTAATATAGCTACCTAATTAGGTATGTAAATCAAAAAGAAAAAGCTGTAGGTACTCACAGCGCACCAAGGTGATATCTTGACGACGTCCCAAGCCTTGTTGTATCGGCAGATCTGGTAGATGCGGAGAATGATCTCCTTCTGAATGTCGTAGTTGAAGCCTAAGCGAAGAGATACGTTGCTGATCATCTGTTCAAGGGAGAAACGAAGAGTTTTTTTAAAGTTGCATGTAACATGGGCTGCGGAAGCCTGATGGCAGTCGCTCCATGTAAAATACTGGTATTCAGCCGCATCTGGGGAGACTGGAAGCCGATCCCAACATAGCTGGGAAAAGGCTAGGGAGAACAGGTAACGTAAATAAAATATTCTTTGTAGGAAATAGGATTATGGGAGTAAAAGAAAAATGCAGAGATTGAACGTAGAATTTAGAATTGTTTATTCAGATTCAATATGACCACTTGGAAGATTATAATATTAGCTATTAGCACACTTGAAGATAGAACAACCATAGCTTTTATAACCGGTCAGTATTAAGAATACCAAAGGTGATTAACTATTTGCAATGTAAAGTAGGATATATTCCAACATTCTTCTAATAAAAATCAGACCCTTCAAATAATTATAAGTTCGGAACTGTTAAAAAATCACACAAATATGTGTTTCCGCGAATTTTAATTAAAGTATCGCACAAGGTCATAGTGTTTATGTTAAATCTTTGCTCATTTGTATTCATTTGTACTAGATCAAGGTCTATTAAATTAGCAAATTGGAGGTGTTATATTTGCTCATTATTTTGAACATAGGACCAACATTTAGGGACCAAGTTATCCTTAAAGACATACAAGGTTAGTCGGAAAGGGGGTACTAAACCGAAGGGGTGTTAAAGTACCTATAATAAGGGATAACTTTTGTTCTACAACTTTCCCCAAAACTCGATAGTTTAAGAGAAATAGCTTTTCAAAGATTTCGTAAATAATATGCTGAAATCTATCTGTCCATAGCTATGATCAGCTGTTTTTACAATTTAGGTCCTACTTGGGGTCACGGATTAGAGAATTCATTTTCTGAATTCATAGCTAATGCAGGTATGTTTTTTTTTTGAAATAACTAAAATAATAATCTTTTTGCATGCAAATAAAAATTATAGAATTTTGAAATTTTAACACTTGCTTTAAAATAGTCATCAGTGATACTTTACGTGGCCCACGACTTAGTACTTTCCGACTAATCTTGTAAAAAAATTGTGTCTTTTTCACCTGCAGAAAGTGATTAGTATTAGAATCTATTGGTATAGCTATTATTCCTAGCAGGGCTTACCTCTTTGTATTCTCTCTTGGACTCGAATATGTTCAGCTGCGACAATGTGTCGTTGTTCTCTCCGACTTCTTTGGTCCACGCTGGGCAGAACTTGTACGGCTGAGAAAATGTTTTATAGTTATTATACCCTACATAATATTTTACGTAAAAATCTGTTCCGGTATAATTCAAATATGGAACATAAACGCTATCTATATTAATATTATAAAGAGGAAAGATTTGTATTTTTGTATGTAACGAATAAACTTAAAAACTACTGGACCGATTTCAAAAATTCTTTTGCCGTTAGAAAGCTACATTATCATTGAGTAGTATAGGCTACGGGCGGAGCCGTGAGGACACAGCTAGTGTAAAACACTTTGCTCTGGAAATCCTAATACTAATATAACATTAGCCAGCGTAATACACTCGCAATCGCAATATTAAAAGCTTTCATTTTGACAAGCGTGACTGCTGATCTTGGGTTTGATCCCCAAGTCGGGCAAAAGGTTATTGGGTGTTTCTGGATGGAATCAGTAGCAGCCCGGAGTTTGGATCTGTGCCCGGTTGATGGCAATATGATCGCCCCCTATTACATGGGACTTAAACATAACGGCGAAATGAGGGTGTTACTATACATCTGTGCCCAACCCTTCGGGGAATACAGGCGTGATGTTATGTTCATTTTGACAATACAACAATATTCATTGCGTGGAGCAGTTTTTGGGAAGACGCATTGTTAAAACATGCGGTTCAATAGACATTGTTTAGTTTTCGAAATCTAAGCTATTGAGATTAAGAGAGTGTTTCGTAATTAGGATGATGTTATTTAAGGCGTAGATTAATGATTGGTGGAGACCAATCATTGATCTAAGTGTTAAGGTTTAATTTGTAAGTCTCTACAAATCGGGACATTTGGGAAGACAACTTTATTTTCGAGACATTCATAATTCAATCTGATTACTTTAAAAAAAAAATGCATGTGAACAGATAAGTAGAAAGATAATGTTTATAACTTACTCTGAGTAATTTTTCGTCATTTTCTCTGGGTATATCGAGGCCTTCTGCCTGGTCTCCGAACAGTCCTTCAGTGAAAGCCTTGAAAGTGTTGCTCGATTGCTGGTCGTTTACGAACTTGAACTGTTAAAGAACATTTAATTAAAGTTAGCATATTAAGTCATTTATTGTGTGGTCTGCGTCTAACTTCCCTAGTTTATGTTGACTTACGGCCGATATTAATAACTGATCTCAATCCAAAATCTCTGTGTTGATGTAGCTTTTGATAAAAAGTTTATGGAAGTAATGTCAGAAACCTACATCAATCCAGATATCTTGGATTGAGTTCAGTTATTAATATAGGCTGTAAGTATATGTATAGTAGAGGAAGACTTTGATACTGATGACAGTCATCAAATGTAGTCAAGTCTTCTATCAAGTTCAAGTAATAAGTTTTCTTAATGATGTTTTTTTATTTTTTTATTGCTACTTTATTACTCTCAAGATATCTTTATCTTGTTTTACAATTATTTTTTAGCTAAGTTTTGATGACATTTAATTATGTCAATTGTTTTACATATCGCTCATTTGGTGCAACAATGACGTAATTACGCTTTTATTAAAAAACAAGATAAATATGTCAAAATGTGCGGAAAAACCATTTACATCGGGAGAAATATCCTCCTGTAAAATTTATAAAAGTGTAATTATGCCATTGTTCCACCAAATGAGCGATATATAGTTTATTTTCCTTTTCACTTTTGTAAACGTGAGAACTTTGTGGACCTGCATCTATAAATTTGTAAATTACTATTGTTCATATTGTTTATTTTTTTTTGTTTGTTAATTTTTGTACTCAAGTAGGTAAAGACTTCAGTAAAAGTAGTACTACATTACTCATTGGTCTGTGGTCAGGACTTCATTGTTCTCTCACTATCCTAAATCATTGTACTGTATCCACTGAAATTGTTAAAGATATTATTTTTAAAAGAGTAACCATGGAGTTTCTTGCCAGCTCTTCTCCATAGGAAACGACTAATTGGAACCGTGCATCTAAATTCGACTTTTCATAAGCACCTGTATTGGTTTATGAGTTTTTTTTTGATTTTTGTTTTGATAAAATTGGGAATCATTATCGTTATCACCATCATCATCCACAGCTTACTTTATTCCACTACTGCGTACAGGCCTCCTTTGAACGATGCCATTCGCAATAGAGGAATTATAGGACGTGAAAGATTCGCTACGATGTGACGAAGATGTATCATTGGAACTATTGGAAGGTATTATTAGAATTTATCATAAAGGACATTGTAAAATAACACAAGTTCACAATACAAACTTGTAATGTCACGCATTTAATATGAAACGAGTACAATGACGTCATAGTACACGGGCGAAGCGTGAGTCACGCTGTAGAATACGTAATGTCACTGAAAATGTAATGCACCTCCTTGATACTAATGGGTCATGAAGCGCAGAATATAGAACGGTTTAACTGCTACATCTAGGTCGACTACAATAGAACTATGTCTGAATGCCTAGGTTAATGATAAATGGCATCTGATTGTCTCATCCTAATGCATTGCATTAACAAACTAGGTAGGTATGCAGCTAGGAATGAATGTGTAGATATCGTACTTTAATTGTGTTGTTACTTGCGGAATAAACGAGGATGAAGTGAATAACATAATTCACATGCCTATGGTTCCATAAAGTATCTGCTGATATACTATCGTACGTAAAGTCGTACATCGTACACCCGTTTGTCTAGTGCTATTATTTCATTATCCTATTTTGATTACAATTCCATGTTTAAATATTTAGTCGGGCAAAGTGTTATTGGGTTTTTCTGTGTGGAATTTCGCAGTCCCGTAGCCCGTAGTTTGGATTTGTGCCCGGTTGATGGCAATAGGCTCGCCCCCTATTATGTGGGACTTAAACATAACGGCGAAATGAGGGTGTTACTATACACCTCTGCCCAACCCTTCGGGGAATACAGGCGTGGTATTATGTTATGTTTAAATTTTCCAACATAACTGAAAAAAATTCCAACATTAAGAAAAACACACAAGTAACGCGTCCGAGTTACAATTATATAGTTAATGATGGCGTTGCTTGCAAAGGCCACTTAATCAATTGCAATACCTACGTTTACAATGAATACCATATTTTTCAGATGGCTGATTATAATGCTGACGTGTTATTTGGGTGTTACGTTTTGATATGTGTTAAGGGTTCACTAAAACAGCCTCCACGAGTGACGGTTCTCAAGTACGTCTGGCGTACTATGGGCAGTCAGCCTTGGTATCTACCTTGCTAACTGGCTCATCTTTTCATAGCTTCAGCTATTCTCTTATAGCTCGTGCTGATACGAGATAAGAAGATAATTCAATCGTATTACTTAAATATTATGTTATTGGGATATTCCATCAGGAATTTCGCAGTAGCGGCCCGGGGTCTGGATTTGTGCCCGATTAATGGCTATAGGCTCGCCCCCTATTACATGGGACTTCAACATAACCGGCGAAACGAGGGTGTACTAAAAACACCTTTGCCGAACCTTCGGGGAATACAAGGCGTGATATTAAAATACTACGCTTGGTCACAGGGGCACTTTGTCGTATACTACGGATGGTCACCGAGGGGGGGGGGGGGGGGTAAAAATTTGTAAAATATGGGTCACGTAGTATGGGTACGTTCCCTTATGTCATGTACTTAAATTTAAATTCCATGTTAAAAAATTTCACCATAATAATTTCCATCCTGGAAAGTTCTATGGTAGGTAATGTATTTCTTTGAATTAGGCTATGATAAGAAGAGTAAGAGACAGTTCTATCGTAGAAACAATAGAAATCACAACATACAATTATTGTCAAAATCTAAAACTAATGTAAGGCACATAGAACAGTTGGTCGGCTATCATATAATGTTCTAAAGAGAACACAGGATATCTATAAGCCAGTGACAATGAAGATCCAATTCCGATGCAGCACCTTGATACAAATAGAATATGGATTACAGTCATTGAAGGAAATACCACAGTTCAATTGTTTTTCTATAGCCAACTTATGAAAGTCAATGGCATTGTTTTCATTAAATTCGTAGGTGTGGTTGGAATGGGCGTCAAGTGAAGTTACGTAATAAGTATTAGTTAATAAATGTGCCCGTAGGTGTCGAAATCATTGGGCATACAAGTCACGTACAAGCATGTACTATTGGATGAACATTTTTGGCCATAACAAATGTTTGTCGTAATGCGGTAATCGAAGAATCAAATGGATCAAGAAAACAGTTTTTTGGCGACGGTGTCAGAAATGGCGTCGTCAAAAATAAATACACACAAGCGAACAGCTGAGTATACAAGTATTTGTCTCGAAGACGCGGTGACGAGGCAATTATGGAAATCGAATCCAGCACCGGAGCACCGGACTTGCCTGGTTATAAAAACTTAACCACGTTTGGTAGGTATAACAAAAAAATAAATATTCTGACATATCTGTTTACCCTTTCCTCTATAAATAATAAAAAGAAATCTCACTCACCAAATAATTATTTTGGTTCGTAGTAAGCAGTCCAGGGAACCTCTGCTTCCAAGCTTGTGCCAGTTGCTGCGTGGTCATGTACCCGTCGACGGTGAGGTCGCCCGCGAACGTCAGGTTGTGACGGCTGTTCCACTGCCATTGCTCCAAGAGGTTCAAGTCCGAAGAGCAGATACGTTGCTGTAAGGGAAATGAAGGGTTGAAGAGGAATGTGTAATGAAAATTATGTAAATATATTGTCTTGAATGTAAGCTGACTAAGCAGTAATAGCCTGGCGGTTGAACATTTGCCTTCCATGCAGGAGGCCCACAAATTCATCTACGGATTAATTTTCAAAATCATCTACGGATCAGAATTTGATTATCACATGTGTTAACAGTGAAGAAAAACATCGCGAGGACAACTGCACATGCTGTGAGGGCTCCAAAAATTTCTTGATGATGTGTGAAGGCCGCTAACCAGCACCGGGCGAGGGTAATTGACTAAGACCTAAAACCTTTTATTTCTGAGAAGCGGCCCGTGTCCAGTAGTGAGACAGTAATGCGCTGACTATAATAAGCTTCTGAGTGTGGCTCAGATGATTTGACCACATCGCGCTTGCTCCAACGTAAAAGATAATCTGGATACGAAGGCTTAAAGTAAGTTGGGGCGCAATTTGTGAGTATCTTATGCTCAGCTGAGAGGATGAATTCTGGGTATAGCCTTGTATACTGTTGGGATAGTTATTCGTCATAAACGTTATAGGTCACAGCAAATTTCATCATTGTGCTAATAACAACAATGAGCATTACGCAGATCGATGAAATACTGTACATTACTTGCATTCAGTCGGAAATATCTGCGGATCTCTTAAATGACGTCGTCATCCAAACATACAATAAGACGCATTCCAGCAAGAGACATACCGCATTGCAGATATTTCTGAGAGATCCTAATACCTACTAAGTGTTAACTAACTGTTAGACATCCATGGAACTTTACTCGGACCGTTCATAACTTAAGTAGATTTTCATTGCTCCATAGACAAACTTCCAAGGTAAGTAAGGTAAGTAAACATTTGCCCATGTCGACGAAACCAAACATTTTGGACATACACCTCCGTTACTTACTTCTTCTTGCAGCTATTTACTTTAATTCAATCTATCTGTCGATTACATTACCTTTTGTTATTAGAAAGTTACTGTTGACAGTAACAACAATGATTATATTGATGTATCTGCCTAGCCTTTTTCCAACTATGTTGGGGTCAGCTTCCAGTCTAACCAGATGCGGCTGAATTCCAGTATTTTACACGGAACGACTGCTATTAGATCTCCGCAACCCAGTTACTGGGCAATGCCGAATGATTATATTAATGTAACCACAATTATGGTTTTCAAAATACAGGTGCCCGCCTATTTTGGGGATTACTGTATCTAGATCATCAGCGTCAAATTGATTAGTTACAGGTTATTCTACTTTGTATTAGGAGAATAGTGTGACAAAGGGTCAATTATTACTCTATTCTATTCCGCTTACATCTACCCATTGCTTAGTACTGTTCTCTTTTTACACCACTTTTTCTGATCCAAGCTCAGACTTCACTGACCTTCTGACTCATATTTTAAGACATTTCCTCCACTCTAGACTCAGCTGAGGTCACTTTGACTCGAAGAATCTCTAAATTCGGCCTGATCTTGAGGATCCTCGGTTAGAAATCCATTACAGTCAATTTTTAACAAAAATGATCACATGAGACAAACAGTTTCAGATTTTTACAACTTTTAACCTTCCTTAAGCTAGATCGCGATGAACCTTGAGGTCGACAGTGGTTTCTTCACCTCGAGTGAGAATAGATGGTCGAGTGTAGAACTGGAACTGTGAACACGGATCTCTTTGAGTGAGTTTGAGTGAAGAAGAGGACTTTTCGAGATAATGTCTTAAAATATGGGTTTATTCACAGTCTTACCACGAGTCGTGGGTCATGTCATCTAACATTCATACTATGGTTTTTACTTACATTAGTGTTTCTAAAGTTGCCATTCTTGTAGTTCGTAACTATGTTGTTCTTGAGGTCTCCAAGTTTTTGCAGCTCGACGATTTCGTGGGCCTCAGGGTTGTGGGAGCCGTGTCGGTTCAGCAACCAGAAGGCAGTGGGCTGGCAACCTGACAAAAATAAAAAAAAGTTTAAATCTGTTAGGCCATTCCATTTAGCGCACTTTGAATAGCACCAATTCGAATCACATCAACACATCATGTTGGTTTAAGTGAACGGGCGTGACCACTGAGACATCCGTAATTAAAGTTCAATAGTTTATTTTTTTTTATTTATTTAAGCACGCTATTTATTTATTTATCTATTTGGAACTGGTTTAGGTACATCAGTTACGTCACATAGGGTTCAGTTGAAAACCAGCGTCAGGCACTAGTGGTCTGACATTTATGCTGAATTGAACCTATTTGGCGCAGCCGCTAGACACACAGATAGGTACTTTATCTTTTGTTTATTTTTATTTTGTTTTGTCTCTTATGATTTTTTTGTCTGGGTGTATGACTGCTTTCGCGCCAAATAAATTTCTTTCTTTCTTTCTTTCTTTCTAACAGTATCCCAATTCCTATTACTATTGGTCATTGGTGTGATAAAATAAAATAGAATGCCTTAGGGTCAGTTGCACTAATTAACTATTTGTTAACTTGCCATATTTATGTCAAATTTGTACTGATTTGACAGAAACTTTGGTATGGTTACGGTTATAGTTAGTTGGTGCGACTCAGCCTTAGTTTAGCCGGCGAAAGATTCGAAATTCAAAATCAGCTGTTTTACCGGCCAGTCAGGTTATTCGAGAGATCACTTTTTGATGCACGTACCATTGCATTTATATTTCAAATTATTAAAATAACACTTATATCAACAAACAATCCTCTTGTGTGTTGGTTAGATATAAAGTTATTTATTTTACTACCCTCCCAGGATAAGATATTACCTATATCTAAAAATAAAAGTTGCTGTCTTCAACACTATTTTATTTTTATATTGTAATATTTCAAATGTAATTAAGTATAATCTATTTTATATGATTAAAGGAAACTATAATGAATATCTAAATATTCCATAATACCATTGCTATTGCTGCAATGTTGTTTACGGTAAGAGAGTAAGTACCTACGTGATAATGTTGATGTTATGTTTCAAACTGCATTAATTACGATCTATCGCATAAGTATTAGGTAGGTATAGCAGAGGGGATTACCAGATTGCTTACATAAATAGTTTGAGAGGTTGAAATTCTAACCATTGTACGTAATATTTTCTATTTCATTAATTAAACTATCAGCTTGTTAAGAATGTTGAGACACGTCAATGCATTTTTCACATTATGTTTATAATAGGTACTCAAGTACCTACTACGAACAAACATCTCGTCAACATACCCATTTATCGACAATATTCAAGAAATGTAGGCAATACATAAAAAATAGATATCATATTCGATTTCTCGCATTTATAAACATTTAACTGTTTATGAGATGTAATTTCTGCATCCTCTCAGGTCTCAGTGTGCAATCATTGTCTGCCAATAAATGAGTTTTACATAATTAAATTTTATAGCATCGGCATGGTTTGACGACTAGAGTCCTACTGACATGTAAAATTTTACAAAGCCATTTTGACATGACACAGTTTAAGGTGTAATTTTTGTACCAAATTAGAGTCAATTCACACATTGACTGTTATGCTTATACTACTCGCTTGAGTGCATTAAAAGTGCCCCCACGGGTGACGATGCTTTAAGCTGCTTTAATCACGTCCAGCGCAACCTGGGCAGTCAGCTACCAACCCCGCTGACCAATCTGGCTAATCTTTTCACCACGGCAGGAGCTATCCTCATATAGCTCATGCTGATACGAGAGAAGAATAGACTACTCCGTTATCGATTGCTATCAATCTACCTGAAAGACGCAGCTTAGATATTTTTTCGTAATAAAAGAATCGATCACTGTCGAATTGGTATCGATGGTGTGAATGTTTTTGAGCTACCTGCAAATTATCAGGTAGGTATTTCCTTTTTGAAGAAGCTATAGGTACCTATTGACTTTAAACATCCAGCAGAGAACAGTAATAAACGATGAGGATGATTATCCAGCGAACTCAGATGCTCTCAAATGCTCTGCCTAGCCTTTTCCCAACTACGTTGGGGTCAACTTCCAGTCTAACCAGATGCGGCTGAATACCAGTATTTTACAATAAGCGACTGCCATCAGACCTCCGCAACCCAGTTACTAGCAATGCTAAGGTTAGACCAGTTGACAGATTTTCGGACTACCAATTGTCAGATTTTACTCTACTCTGATATCAGATTTAATGATTGCAAACTGCAACACTGTGTTACAATTTCATCATAATTAGTTAACACCCGTGCATTTCAAAGAAATGGGTCTCTATTTTTATCCTCGTCTATTACATCAATACGTCCGGTGTGTGTACTAACATTTGGTCCATAAAACTAATTCAAAGACAGTACACATCACATTTGTTTCCTAAGCCTCATCCCACAGTGTTCCCGGAACAAAACGGTAATGTTCGACGGAACATCCCAGGCACAACATTAAAAATAGATTACGCGTAGGACATATGCCCGCGATGTATTATTTATTTCCATTATCTCTGCTGATATGGCATCACATGTAAACATTTGATGTATAGGTAATAATGTACTCGTTGCAATTGACTCTTAACCCTGTGTCACTCTGATTAACCTATAAACGAAAGATCTTAAGCACAATCTTTAGGGGAGTACTACAGATCGAGATAAAATTTCTCAGTTAAGGTCAATGTGGGCAAATCCGTCTGCGGGGCAATTCCGTACACATGCATTTGTATTCATTACAGAAATAGTTACGCTGTTGTCGACTATGTCGATACAACAGGATCATTTTTTAGTTATTAACTAAACTAAAATATTCATTAACTAACTATTCTGGAATTAATAAAAATGCATATGTATGGAATTGCCCCGCCAGGCCCGAACTGGCCATACGGGCAAATCAGGCAAATGCCCGATGAGCCGGTGTGGCCTGATGGGCCGGTCACACAGTCGGAGAAATCGAAAGAGTGAGGGGAACGTAAAAAAAAATAAGTCGCCCAAGTATCGCCTATCGACTGAAAAAGAAGCCGCAAATTGTTTGTGTTTGTAAATGCACCCAAGAATCCCAAGATACAGGAGAAAGAGTGAGGGGAGTGTCTAAAAAAAAAACAACGTCGTCCTTCTAATCGCTTGGGAATGTTTTTTTTTTGCCAGCACTGGGCCGACCGTCTCTCAAATGCCCGCGCCGATTTCAGGTCCCAATCTGGCCCTGTACCCCGCAGACGGATTTGCCCACATTGATCTTAATCATATCAAGGATACGAGCTCTAGAAACTATAATAATTTCAAATGACGATTATTAGTGTTGCATTGACCGACAATGGTGCTGATTCTGTTGTGTAGGTACAAACTTAATTTAGGCTATTGTCATCTTTTTCACTCTGATAAAATTAGAAAGAGATGCACGTAAATAAAAGCTGTCAAATTTAGTTGCACTAAAGACGACACGTCAGTACTGACACGACTGAAAACATCGTGAAGTTCAAGGAGTAAACTACACTATTTGCGGTGCGGTGTAGCATGGTACGGGTGACATTAGACGAACTTTACAATCATGACTTAATGTTTCAGTTACACCCACAGTCGTAAAATAGATACGGAACAGTAATGACTGTAGTAAATTAAATAAATTTGCCCTGCCAAAAGGTTATTATTGTCTACTAATAAAATCAAATACTGACAGCTATCACCCGCACCATGCTTCACCGTATATCGGGTGTAAAAATACCATTAACGAAGCCGAGAGCCACGTATTCTTCCCATCATTACGAAGTTTTTTTGGTATTGGGCAATACCTGGGAACCGACTGGTTATGGAGATATTTAAGGTCAAAGTCATCATATTTTTGTACTTTTTTCACGAAAACTAAGTTTAAATGTTATTACTAAACATTTTTCTTTACAACATAATCAACAGCTTTGAAATGTAAGCCCAGTCTGCTGCCGTGCTGCGCGCGCGCATCCATTGCGCGCTACAATTAAAAGTTGTTTTTTAATACCAAAAAATGAAAGTCATTTCCCAGCAATTATTTTTGCTGTATGTTACTTAGTTTTATGTACAGTATGCGTAGACTTCGGCTTCGTTAAAGCTATTTTTACACCCAGTATATATATATAGGTAGGTAGTTGTAGTTTGACATCTCTAACTTAGTTCTTTCCTGTTCTTTCTATCACCGTCCTTTTCTTGCGCTGTCTTTTAGTAAAAGATTCAATTCTCTAATTCTCTCAGCTATTCTCTAATTTTAGTTTAGTTGGTGAACAAGAGAATCGCTACCAGTATCTGCATAGTAGTTTGTTGGGGTCATATGAAGATAGTTTAAGATCGAGATAGGTAAGAATAGTGTATATCTAGCGATAAATGATGATTACAAGTTACAACACATTGCATGTTCCCTTAATAAACGCTCACAAATAGGTATGGTGTCAGGTCGACCCCATAAATAAGATTGATCGACCTATTAGTGACCATTTGTCATTCGAACGAGCCCTCCTATTAGATCGATATTCGCCACTATTGCTCAACTTAATTTAGATTATTGAGCAGTATTTAGTAGTTATTTAATTAAGTTATACAGGTCAAATGTCGGGAAGAATTGTGACTATAAGCGATCTATACCTTACATACGTTAGTCGTTACGATTTTGTAATTTAACGGCTCATTAGGATCCACATGCGGGCAACGTTTAGATATACACAGTAATCGTAAAAGCATACCATGTAGGTAACTTAGACAAAAGTGATTGTGTAATGAAGTTCGCCCTGCATACTGTACGTATTTGGGGCTATATCTATCTAACTAGTGTTATAGTCACTAAGTTAAACTTTGTTGGCAGTTTTCGTCAAATGTCATGATCGTAGAGATCCCGATTTGCTCGGATGTGACGCATATAATTCATTTTTTTTGTTTTATGTCACGTTGATAATTTTAGATTCTTTAATTAATTACAATGTAATTCCATTCTATACTTTCCATTCAATTTCGCGATCTGTTATACATATAGGAGGAATGGACGTAGGTATATAAAATATAAATACAAATATAAATAAAATTACGGTCTACATCATGTATAGTCAGGCTATTTAAATTAAGTACCTATAAATAAAAGGTAAATTCTTAAGCAATAATTGTCCATGTAGGTAGGTATTGTGTTATGTGTTTACATAAATAAATAAATCGACAAACCTTTGATTCTTTAAGAATCCATTCAACACATTTTTAAAAAACCTTAACACTTATTCATCAATTGTTTCAAAACGATTCTTAAGGCAAAATTAATGTTTCACGATCAAACGTTTGTTTACGTTTTATACAGAATTTAAACGTTCGGATTATAGTTTCTTTATACTATACATCGTGATGTTTTTTTCAGTTTCAGTTTATGGTCATATATTCGCAAATTTATATGCTTTCGTTACGTAAGCTCTATCCTAAGCTCCGTGTTGTCTTATAACGGGTTTGTTCTAGTACCTACTTATACAGCTATTATAGCACCCTAACGACACGTGTATAACTCTATACCTATAGCTTTAGTTAACAATAGCCTGCAAAAGTGTGTCATGTCACTACATCCCCCGCTGTTATCCCACACGGGGCATCGGATCTAGGACAAACTAAGCTATACAGATTAGCTTTATTCCAGCTCGTTAACTTGCAATAGTTTTATGTTAAGGGGTCACTCAAGTATTACGTAAGCAGATTTTTTGTAATTTTTGAGCCACCCCTCCCCCTTGTCGGCAAAAGTAAGCAAAGCTTTTACCCCCCTTCCTATGCTTACGTAAACATCGGTATTTTTTTTTAAACTGATCAGGTTTCTTTATTGTTATTCATGAGCAGCAGTTTTTAAGTCTAGAAAAATAAGTAAATAAATAAAAATTGCAGGCGTAATCATCTAGACACCCCCGTCCCCTATGTCATCAAAAATAAGCTAAGCAAAGACCCCCTCACCCCCTTTCTTGCTTACGTAATACTTGAATGGCCCCTAACTGCAGATGTTATTGGTACCATTTATTGTAAAACGAATTTTGTATTCAATCACCTTCTCCGGAAACTAATGGGGTTCTGCCTTAATTAAGCTGGAAGTTTTTGTAAGACAAGGATGATACATAACATAACATCACGCCTGTATTTCCTGAAGGGTTGGGCTGAGGTGTATAGTAACACCCTCATTTCGCCGTTATATTTAAGTGCCACGTAATAGAGGGCGAGCCTATTGCCATCAATTGGGCACAAATCCAAACTTCGAGCTGCTACTGAGGAATTCCACATGGAAAAACCCAATAACACTTTGCCCGACCTGGGGATCGAAACCGGGCAGTTGATGATAGATTAGAGAGAAGGATGATAATTATTATGATAATTTATTTAAGATGTATGATGTACTATGGGCATATATTTGTTGTTTATTTTATAGCCATTTACTTCTTCGCATACCAATTACATTAAAAAGACTTACTTAGTCTATGTTGTAATATTGTCAGTTGTAGTTTGAAATGAATGCCAGTGACTGAAAGTTTAGGAGTAATAGGTTAGCGTGGTATGGCCATGTTACGGAGAGGGAAGAAAAGCATGTGAGTTAAGAGTGTTGAATGTGGATGGATGTATGCTAGAGGTAGGCCAAAGAAAAGATGGACTGATTGTGTGAAGGATGGTATGGGCAAGAAAGGAGTGAGTACTGAGATGACGGCTAATAGAGGAGAAAGGAAGAGTAATACGTGTTGCGCCGACCACACCTAGTGTGAGATAAGGGCAGGGAGATTATGAATATGATGAGGCAACAAGTCCGACAATAAAGCTAATACTGGCATCAAAGAGTGAAGTAATACACTGGCATTATAATGTTGAAACGTGGGTTGTAGGTAAACGGTTTACGCGTTGTTAATTTTCAAAGGCCCGTCGTTCATCGCAATGAAGGTAAGCCTGACGTAGATTGGATCGCCTCCAAACATTAGATACAGATTAAAAGTAAAATAGGGCAACGCGTCATAGACAATGATACTCTAAATATCTATGACACTGTTTCAATAAACATTGGTGCAAGACTAAAGAGATCGAAATAATTGACTTAGGAAAACTAGCAAATGATTTGGCAGATAAAGCGAAGTGATAATTCGAGTAACGATCGAGTATTTGTGAGTTCAAAGTCGTTAAACTACAGTGCAACAAATCTAAGAAATGCCTTTTGACAGCTGTCAGATTTTCAGATTAATTGGACTAGACATGTCGTCGGTGCCGTGATAGGACTGATAGGCCGCCGAATTCGACCATTAGGCAATCAGATTGCGCGGCGTGCTTCCGTTCAGAAACCAGTGGACGAATGAGAAACGACAAAAGGTATTTCTTAGATTTGTTGCACTGTAGTGGAATGTAATTAGACTAGTGTAAGTAATAGAAACATGGGGGTATAAAAGAAACACACTTATTAGACAGAAATGTATAAAAACTTCTTTTTCGTCGAAATACGTCGGTTTTGAAAATCACGTTAGAGTTAGTCTTTTTGTTTTTTGTTAGTTACTCTTTATTTATTTATACTTTATGCACAATCATTTTACCCAAGGCGGACTTCATGCCATGAGATATATATACTCTACCAGTCAACCTTTGAGTTATACATAGAGAGAGGGATCGAAAAAAGGTACTTAAAAAAAAACTAATTGAATGACTATCTGTGACTGGCAACAATTTCTTTTTCTTCTTAATCTAGGAATAAAGCTTGCATCGGTTTTCCCACAAGAGCAGTTAATGTCGAATTCGAAAATGGATTACGATGCTTGGCAATCGGCCGGCTACCTGTCTCTACTCTTCGAACATCAAACCTAGAAAGAGTACATTACGATGTTATTGGCAAGGCACAGCAAACAGCAGAATTCCTTGTATTTCTTGATGCATGGTGTTAACTTTACCAACAGTTTTCCTTAAAGCTTCTAAACGTATGGTCACGCGCATTTTATTTTGAGCTTTTGAGCACAGTTAACCACGTTAGGCTCTCATATTCTGCTTAGCTTTTTCCCAACTATGTTGGGGTCAGCTTCCAGTCTAACCAGATGCGGCTGAATATATTTTACACGGAGCGACTGCCATCAGACCTCCGCAACCCAGCTACTGGGCAATGCCGATATCCTAAGGTTAGACCGGTCGTCGGAACCACGTTAGGCTCTATTATACATTACGACAATCAACACGATTAACTATCTAGCAGTATTAAAAGTTCAATGTTCGTTGCCAATTGCTTAATCACAGTTTGTAAGTACTTAATTTTTAACCGACTTCAAAAAGGAGGAGGTTCTATATTCGATTAGTTTTTTTTTTATGTATGTACACCAATTCCGCTGAGATTTATGATCTGATGTACGTGGTTCTTCTCTAGTTTGATGCGGAATAGTTCCCATTTGGTCCCATAAAAATTTAACATAGTTTGGCTCAGTAGTTTTCATTTTATGAACATTTTAATTTTTTTATGAACATTTTAGTTTACGTGGTCGATGTAATTATTCTACCTGATGTAATCTAGAAAAATCGTACTGTTGTTTACAGAACAACCTATTACAGACACTAAAAAATAAAAAAAAATACGTTTAAAAAAAGCGACTTCAGAAACTAAAAAGTATAAAATAACTTAATAAAGATTTAATTTAATACACCTCTTATGCAAACCTAATACATTTACAGTTTCAGAAGTCGGTGCTAACCCACGCTGAAACAAATTGAAGGCACCGACTTCTGAAACGTATTAGGTCTTTATTAAGTTATTTTATACTTTTCAGTTTTTGTAGTCGGTTTTTTTAAACGTAGTTTTTAAAAACAACAGGTTATTTTACACGGAAGCTACAGACTTTTTGCGGCAATAATTTTATTTTCATAATGATGATCACTCTGTTACGAATCCGTGATGTTATCTGCTCACATTATATCAGGTCAATGTACTTTGTTTTTTGTTCATAAAGTGTTATACAATACTCGCTAGCGGTGTGGGAATAAATCACATATTGTATTACAGGGGTGAATGTGCCAATCGTGTTCACGTCTGGTGCGAGAAAAATGGTAATAAGTATGGTACCATGGCACTATGATGTACTTATAAGCGTAATATTGTTCCGAACTATTCCATAACCACTCGTTTTACATCTAGGTATACAACATGTATTCTACACGTATCAGTTTCTTTTTTCGAAAAAAATATTACATAGGTCATACTTTAAGTAGCAAACATGTAAGTATGAAGATCTTTAAAACACTTGTTTGAAATATTTTAAACATGATCATTAATATGCCTCGTTGGTCTAGTGGTGGCAAGCGCGACTGCCGATCGTGAGGTCCTGGGTTCGATCCCCAAGTCGGGCAGTGTTATTGGGTTTGTGGAATTCCTCAATAGCAGCCCGGAGTTTGGGCCCGGTTGATGGCAATAGGCTCGCCCCCTATTACATGAGACTTAAACATAGCAGCGAAATGAGGGTGTTACTATACACCTCTGCCTTACCCTTCGGGGAATATAGGCGTGATGTTATGTATCATTAATAAGACCAAGTAATTTCTTTTAAGAAGACCTTTACACAAATTATGTTTACAACTTGTTTTTGGGTCTAAACGAGGGGTAAGAATAGCTAATTCTAGAAAGGGAGTCGAGTCAGTCGTGTGGACTCCTTAGAATATTTTAACCATGCAGCCATTGGTATCTCAAAGAGAATCTTGGTAGGTACCGAGATAGTACAACAAAGATAGGGCAGTAGGTCGACAGGTATTAATAATTATTTAGTCTCTACATAGAAGCTATGTCAGCGTGTCCGCGGCTCGGGTTTATTGCACGCTGTCACGCCGGGCTACACCCATGCAGGTTGTCTCGCGGCACAATTATTTAATAGTCCGGTCGCATACGATCAGGTAATCGTGAAGCCTGAGTTGTAGCACAAAGCCGCCGACGCCACATAAGCCGCCTTACGTGCCGCATCGGTGCGTAGAGCTCACGTCGCTGATATTTGATGCCAAGTTCATTAGCAAGGTGTTAGATTAAATATTGCAAATCTTGGACACGTATCTTTATTATCACAGCCTGATTTTATTCTTGTCTTCTATCATGCTTATCTATACTAATATTATAAAGAGGAAAGATTTGTATTTTTGTATGTAACGAATAAACTTAAAAACTACTGGACCGATTTCAAAAATTCTTTAGCCGTTAGAAAGCTACATTATCACTGAGTAACATAGGCTATATTTATTACTGGAATATAACTTCTTACGCAGGCGGAGCCGTGAGGTCGCAGCTAGTTATACATAAAATTACCTATGTACCTGTTGAATCAATCTACATCTCTACTGCAGATGTTCTCGATCTACATACATACGTGTGCAAAATACATCTAAGTTGTCTTAATTTTTTTAATCACCCAATCATTTATAACTGTTGAGGGGCTCATGGCTAATTAACAACCGTGCGGATAATATGATTTGCAAAGTTAAGCTGCGGTTGCCGTAGTCAGTCCGTGGATGGGCGACCATTCGTTACATATCGAGACCACTTCATGCCTCGGAGAGCACGTTAAAGCGGGTGTCATACGAATACCTATGACAGTCGTTACGGGTAGTCAGAAGCCCGAAAGTCTGACAACTGGTCTAACCTTAGGATATCGACATGGCCTAGTTACTGGGTTGTGGAGTTCTGATGTCAGTCGCTCCCTGTAAAATACTGGTATTCAGCCGCATCGAATTAGACTGGAAGCTGACCCTAACATAGTTGGGAACAATCTATAACTGTTTACAAACCTCACAGGTTGAGGTCAGTAAATATAAAGATTCTAGTAACGGCTACGTTTCTATTTTATCTGAGTCGTCAGTCTTGCATTGTTCAGGTACCCACCTAGTCAATCTAGCGTTGTTCTAATTGCAGCTCCCGCCTCCTGCACTAGTGAACAATTAATTAGTCGTTTATTTTTAATTTGAATGTGATGTAAGCTCACTAGAATAAATTAATTACGTCAAGGTTTCTGGTCTGGTGGTTTATATATTTTGTATGATGCTCTCAGAACTTCTGCCTTCTTGACCTGTTTTTAAGTACCTATGCTGGAAGATAGAGATAATATTTAGATACCTACATAAACGTTTAACCTGAATTATTTTTAATTTAACTTTCCTCGTTTGTCTAATGGTGGCAAGCGCGACTGCTGATTTTTAGGTCCTAGGTTCAATACCCAGGTCGGGCAGTGTTATTGGGTTTTCCCTGTGGAATTCCTCAGTAGCAGCCCGGTGTTCGGATTTGTGCTCGTTTGATGGCAATAGGCTCGCCCCCTATTACATGGGACTTAGCGAAGTGAGGGTGTTACTGTACACCTCTACCCAACCCTTCGGGGAATACAGGCGTGATGTTATGTTACTCTTATACATACCTACTACATTAGGTAGGTAGGTATGTTTCATCGGTATTGGTTAATTAAATGCTTGATTTGAGTTCTCACTGTACAAGACTGCATTCATGTGTCTAAACATATTGTTGTGGGAGATGATTTTTTTTGGAATTGAGTAAACAGTCACTTTTAGTATAAAAATGATCAAATCAAATAAGTGTTAGTTTAAATTTTTCTAGTCCAGTCTAACCAAATGCGTTTAAACTGAATTATGTGAACAACAATAATAACAACAAATAATCTACTAAGTTTTGGGGTCAGACCATTGGTCTGAAGTTTTGGGCGAAGTTACAAGAAGTAGTCTTGAGAACAAATAGACTATTGTTTGTTTTCTGACTTTCTGTTTGTCTTCGACAGTAAACGTGAATGATGTTGCAAAGTGACCACAGTTTACAATTTGTGAATACCGTTACGACGCTGTGTACCCAATCCACTTGCGAAAATAACACAACACGGCAGCGATTGATGAAAAGAAAAAGCAATTCGCAATAATCATTTTCTCTCTATCATATTTAATCTTAGTGACTAATGAACCTACATACATAATTAGCTCATTATTGTCCCACTGCTGGGCACGGGCCTCTTCTCAGAATGAGAAGGGTTTAAGCCTTAGTCCACCACGCTGGCCTGGTGCGGGTTGGCAGACTACACACACCATTGAGAACTTTATGGAACCCTCTCACGTGTGCAGGTTTCCTCACGATGTTTTTCCTTCGCCGTTAACGCAAGTGATAATCAAATTCTGATCCGCATATGAATTCGAAGTCAGAGGTGCGAGCCGGGATCGAACTGAGACCGTCCCGCATGGAAGGCAAGCGTGCAACCGCTAGGCTATCACTGTGTTTTAACTTTACCTACGTAAAAAAAATATGTATCCGTCGTAACGCGATCTTTGTTACTTAATTGCAAATGCTGAAAAGGTAAACATGGAGATATTCACAGCTTTACAATCAAGATCCAGTTTCATAGCGCCATGTAAACATCAGATTCGTTTCTGCGGCTTCTGGCGAATCGTTATTAGATAATGTAATGATGATTTGTCAAAAACTACGTTCTTCAGAACGAGCTGTTAAGCGCTAAATCCTCTAGTAAGTTAAATTGCGCAAGTTATTGTAGCAAGTGCTTGCTTACCTGATAACACTGAAAGCAAGTTTTGTTTAAACTTCACGGGTAGCTTGCGGCAAATCAGGCAAGTCGATAAAACTTCTAGAAATCGACTTGCTGCAAGTGCATCCACAGTAAATGTTGGTTGCAGAAGTCAACTTGCGCAATTTAACTTGCTATTCGATTTAGGTATACCGCACACTAGACAGCCTAGCTGCCGCGGCCAGGCTGCGGTGGCCGATATATTGAGGATTCGTGGCCGCCTAGTGCGTGGGCTCCCATATGTTGGACTGGCTGCCGGCAGCCTGGCTGCGCAGCCAGGCTGCCTAGTGCGTGGGGGGCCTTAAGGAATTATAAAGGCCGTGGATAGTGGAAGCATTTAAATTTTAAAGACATCATATTTGGCATAAAACTCAAGTTGTTTATTATTAGGTAGGTAATATACGTCATGTATATGACGAACACAAACTCATTAAGGCATTGAGGGTATTGAGTATCAAAGCATCATCTTTGTTCTTTGTAATCCCTGCACGTTTTTAAAATGGAAACTCCCACATAGAACGCGATAAACGACCTTAACTTGATGCTAAGATCATGATCTGATCGATCAGTATAGTAATGGGGTCTTGAATATACCTAATAATTCCGAGTACATACACTCGTCATGCGTAGTTTCTATCGTATTCTATTGTGTTGTCATTCTGTCCTCGTATTAACTATAATGTGCAAAATGCACTCGACAGTAGAATACAGTTTGGATTACTCGTAGTTGCTCATTACCAGTCATTTTACAATGCCTAGACACAGACACAAACACAGTTTATTTCCAGCGACGGGTAAGTTTTTTTTTTTGGAACATTTTCATCCGGTCGTCAAGGTACCTGCTAAATGAATATTATGATTTTGGGGAAAATTCTCGTTAATACATTCTATAGTCATGGGATTGTACATCGAGAGATGCGAGATAAGAGGTGAATTAGTCGAAATGTGCTCTAAGAACCTCACCTGTTCAACTAGGAAAACTAGAAAACCTGAGAGTCCATGCAAGAATTTAATACAAAGCAGCTAAGGGAGTTCCAGGCGGATATCAGCAATTAGGACCCTTCCCCACCCATAGATGCCTTAAGGCGACTACGAGATTACGTCAAGATATGGGCAGCAATGTCCTCATGTCAGCTTTAACAACAAAGTGCGATAGGCAATTTATCTGCTAAGCTTTTTTTTACTATTGGACTGTTGGTAGATGGTCCGGGCAGTTATTGGCGAGCCTTGAAGGGTCTCCAGCCAAGTCTGCCAAGCGTGGTAATTATAGCTATTTCTCCTTGGATCGTTCATTGTAGCTATCATTGGGGGAGGAATCAGTTCGGCAGTGGACGTTTACGGATTGATGTGATCATTTTCAAAGCTTCTGGCTCAGTACAAATTTTCAGAGATACCTTGACGATACAAATATGAAAGTTTCTCGAAAGTCTTCATAATAATAACAATGAAGCTACTTATTTCCTTCGCAAAGTCGTAAAAGTAGTCTGAGTGAAAGGAACATGTACCTACAGTTTTCGTTCGACGTAGACAGGTTACGTTTCTTATTGATGACTTTCTTATTATTAGCAATTGCATTCGATTTTATTTTCCTTCAAATACTATGGAAGTTTGACGATCTGTTAACTGAGGAAGCGAAAATCTATAGCGTAGAATAGTAGATTGCTTAGACAAATGTTCAGCCTAGTCTTTTCCCAACTATGTTGGGGTCAGTTCCCAGTCTAACCAGATACGGCTGAATACCAGTATTTTATACGGAGCGACTGCCATCAGACCTCCGCAACCCAGTTACAGGGCAATGCCGATATCCTTAGGTAACACCGGTTGCCAGACTTTCGGATTACTGACTACCCGTAACAACTGTCATAGGTAATCGTATGACACCCGGGACCGACTGTTTAACGTGCTCTCCGAGGCACGGAGGGTCTCAATATGTAACGAATGGTCATCCATCCTCAGACTGACCGCGGAAAGCGCAGCTTAACCTCGCAAATCGATTGGTAATTAGCCACGAGCCTCTCATTGCTTAGATAAATATACGAGCTTTATCTGTTCGAGGGAATCAATCATAAAAGCTTTTTTTGGGTCAACTACACGTCTGTAAAAAAATATTTAAAAAACCTAAAGACAATTTTTTCTTTAATGGATGTAAGTCCCGTAACAACTACATGGTTTCCGCTGTTCATTTAGGTGGACGGCCTGGGAGTACAGATGTATATGTATCTATTTTATTAGCCATTCTCACGAAAATTTGGTCACTGGCTTACTTAGTTACTTCAAAAATAAATAATTACAGCAAATAAACCCCTCCTCTTTATGGACTAAATTGAATGGTTGCAAGACAATATTGGCAAATCAATAATCCCCACATTTGGCGGATAAGAATTTAATTAACACTTGCATTAATGCCGGGATACATGAGGCTAGTTTTTCAAGCTAGGAAAGCAAGCTAGTAACTCTGACTTTGTGTATACAGAACTAGCTTAATTTCTAGGCTAGTAAGCTAGTGATAAAGCTAGCGTCTTAAGCTTAATAGGATCTTAGTTTAATAGGATGGGGTTCCATTTTTTGAGCTTAACGGTGAACGGAAACATCGTGTGGTAACCTGCACACCTTGGAGGGCTTCAAAAATTTCTCGATGGTGTGTGTAGACCGTCAACCCGCACCAGGCTTACGTGTTGGACTAATGGCACCTTTCTCATTCTGCGAAGTGGCTCGTGCCCAACAGTGGGATAGTAATGGGCTGATATCCTTATGGGCAGCAGTGGGATAGTAATGGGCTGATATCCTTATACACTTGACAAATGAATTGGTGAGCGCAGAATTTTGGCATTAACGCATAAAAGGATACTGGTGTCGATTCTGTTGCGCACTTTGACAGTACTAAACTAGACTAAACGCAACTGTCACTTTCTTTTTCTATTGAAACAGAAAGAGACAAACAACTTAGTTTAGTTTATATTGAATCGACACCACGCTGTTGCCCAATCACTTGACAGAAAACCTTATTGGCCCTTTATAAAACCCTCGAAAGAAGAAAAGCAGAAAGTGGTCAATGCTAGAAACCACTAGGTAAACATTAAAATAGTTTTAAGTAAAGATACAGAAAGCGGTACTCTTAGATACACCGCGTATTGTTAGAAGGTTCCTCTCTTTGGGGCCCTGCCCTGACCACCGGTGGCTTGGGCCCTGTGCCAAATCCCGCGAGCTAAAATTTTGACATCTTTGGTTTTTTATAGATAAGTATATTTAAAATACATATTGTATGTAACAAAATTAATAAACTATATTTTGCCTAGCTTTTTCCCAACTAGATATGTTGGGGTCAGCTTCCAGTTTAACCAAATGCGGCTGAATACCAGCATGTAACAGCGGAGCAACTGCCATCAGACCTCCGCAACCCAGTTACTAGGTAATGCTGATATCCTAAGGTGAGACCAGTTGCCAGACTTTCGGGCTTCTGCCTCCCCGTAACGACTGTCCATAACAAAATGAATAAACTTATAGAATATAACAATACAACTTACCAGGCACATCATGAGCTCTTGTGGTGGAAAGGTCCTTGTTAGCGAAGATGTAAGCAGTCTTCGTACCAAACAAGAGGTAAGGCTCGTCTTGCACGGAGAGGCAGGTCTCCTCACCGCTGGCGATGGCCAGAGCCATTAGAAGGAACAGCCAACTCATCTTCTAGAAAGGTACAGATTCTGTATGTAGATGAAGTTTATATGCCTTAATATGTTTTGCATAGGATTGAGTTTTACTTTACCTACATAATAAGTAACACTCTAGGTAAGTATAGTTTTTTTAAGCTATAATGTAAAATCTTGTACTTTACTGTTTTTAAATTATGCCAAATATTTTCAGTCTCAATAGAAAAACAAACTTTTATTGCAAACAAAATCGTGTTTAATAGTAATTGTTTAGAATAAAAAGGCCTTAAAGAACATTTTTTGTTGTATAGAATTTGACTTTAGACAGGATTCTAACAAGTGTATAAGATTTTGTAGTACGAGTACGACCCTATATTTTTTATTGTTTAAAAATCTATTTGTACTACGTTCCTTATCATGCAAGTTGTAGTAGGTTTCACGTTTGAACTACCTACTAGTTTAACTTTATTATTAGTGATAACGGGTAGAATGTTTAACACTAGATAGACATATTTTTTTATGAAAACAAATATTAATAGATGCAAGTCTTGGATCTAGGTATTATTAATTTATTACACGTGTTAGTTTTGTTTTAATATTATTTTATAATGTAATACATTATTCATGATAGAACTACATGTTTTACTTACTATGCAAATCTAGGATTCAATGTTTTCACACATTCAATATAGGATGTAAGTCGTAATAAGACGTAAGTCGACTCTAATCATAACGCCAAGTCTCGAGATGGTCGTTTCTTTGATAAAAAAACTTGTTTAACTAGTTACTAAATAGTTTTATACAACAACTTCAAATCTAACCAATAATAATATTTGACTATAACGAATATAGAGATTATAAGTAGTTTGATAACAGATAGAAATAGATTTTATTACTTCCGGTAATTTTTGACCATCGACAAAGTTTGAAAAAAGAAATGGAATATTAGATACAAATCCTCTTTTAATTTCGATTAAACGATCTACCTAAGAAGCCTAGCGAACAGATCTTAAAACAAAATATAATAATGAAATACGTAATTTGCAAACTAAAATAATTATTATCATAAAGCTGACATGGCAAGATGTGTACCAATCGGAATCATACAAAAAAAATGTGAACAGCACAAGTTTCAATTCAAAAGCAAACAAATAACAAAAGCAACACAATGGGCGTGAACCTGCACTAATGTGGCACACTTGAACACTTCACAAAAAAATATTTAACACGGAATAATTAAACGAACGGTACTACGCTGATTACCTTTGCGCGGGAAGATTCGGGATAGAATGTGTTGTCTGTGGTTCGAATACGCGGGAAACGCGGCGGCCCGCGGGCGCTATGGCGGAGGAACTGACTGGACTGGGCTTGGTATTCGAATATCCGAGCGCTTGCCTCATAACTATGGGCCCTCGCGTGTTGTGTGCTTACAACCTCAAAACGTTAGGTAGAGCTATTGAATGAAGTTACGTGTAAGATTATGATCGAGTCTTCAAGAATTTTCTTTCAATGTCAGTCTGTGTTTATACAGCTGAGTTAGCTTGCTTGGATATGCAATTGTGTGCATTAATGATATTAACATGATGACTAATAAATGAGCAACAAATAAAATCTTTATACCAAGTTCCATCAAATATCTGTCCTACTTGGCTATGCTTGGAAGTAGATTCTACATTCGACGTCTAAACTTTCTTTCTAAGCACCTTCGCTGTAGTTTCTAAGTTGTCTGTTTAAGTTATAGGCGCAGTAACTATTAAGTAGGTACCTAACTTGTGCCCATTGTAAGTTAAGTAAGTTTACACAGATGTAGGTACCACTGAATGTATGTGGATATACCTACATTATTCGCAAGTCTTCACAAATGTAATGTAACTTCGCAATTCGCACGGGTAGGTAATTTTTGATAAAACTCGATATTGATGGTTTTTGTGTCACACATCGGTCCAGCGTGGGTGACATCACTGCTTTGTTAAGAAAATAGCGTGTGAGGTAATCTATAACACAAGATAAATAGGTCTACTAGTGGCCATGTAAGCTAAGAACTTCCCCAAAATTAATAAAAACCCAATCTCAACTTTTTCACGGATTCTGTGAGGTTTTAAACCTATTGTTTGCGACTGCGAAGACTTGTGTAGCTTTTTATTTGATTATCCCTAAAGAACTTCATCTACTTACAAATAACGTCGTTTATCATATTAGCTTTGACTATCGAGCGCAGTAGTGACAGATTTCTAGCCTCCTTTATAGCGTTAGAATAGCCTCTTTCCCTATTTATGAAATAACAGCTTGCCACAGTTGCCAAGTTTAGATAGACAAATCTGTAGTATGTATTGAACACCAAGAGACGGTACTCAATAACCTATTGCTTAAAATTTTTACTTTGGTTCGCAGTTTTCTCAGTAGCGTCCCGCAAAACCACCGTAAGAAAATGACGTAAATCGTACGCCCTATTTTCCGGCCGTTTCTCTTGTTAATCGCATGGGAATATTCTCTGTTACGCATCATTGTGCTTACACTACAGTACTTTAAGCTCATCAATGATCATTGTATCAATTTTATTGTAATTGATGCCTTCTACACACAGACTTCTAATACATTATCATTTGTGATCGATGGGTCGATGTAATAAGGTTTCATTTTTTTATATTTATTTAGGCTTTACTACATTATCTACCATAGGGCTTGTAATATTTTCATGAATCGAGCTGGATTTGAATTAGTTTGAAGAAAATGATTTGATTGACATCATCCATTTTTATTTATGCATCTTTTATTTTTACTTTTTCTAAGCTAAATTGAGGTTATGTGATTCTGGCTACAATACCTATTAATGTTGAAAATACAATGTAAAAAGTATATGTTCACAGCCGACTTCTCGCAACGTTTTATGCAAGCATTAATCATCAGTTTATTCCCGTGTATATGTTTGTTGTGGAGGTAAATAATAACGTGTGTGCCAGTCGTAAAACATTGTAAAGTCCGGACTTCATGACTATGTCTGTGTCCAATGTGATACAAAGTTCGGAAATAGAAAATTGAGGCCCGAAACAAAATCCAGCACTTACTGAACGGGATGTGGATGGAGTGTTGTTCTATCTCGATAAATTAATCAATTAGCTGAATTGATTGATTTATCGACATTGACAGACAGTTACAGTCCACTGGACAACATAACAAGACTCCGAAAATTGCATTGCAACTTTCGTTATGTTGTAATCGATGTTTGATGTAAGTAAAAGTAAAAGCATGTCAAGATTTAAAGAAAAAAGACGTGATACAACTGTCTGTACCGATCAACGAATTTACATCAAAAGTTTCTTTCAGTAATAACTTTACGAAACGTGAACGTTAATAAACATAAAATAGGTCCTACGTAAGTACCTTAAAGCGCATTTCAAACTACGACTGACTACGATGTAATATTCTGCTATAATATCATAGCATATTACGTCATAAGCATAGTTATATTCATTATAGCAAGACAATAAGACAATAATTAAGTACCTAAATGTAATATGAACGTGTCCATATAAAATTTACACAGAGCGATAATGTTGCGCTATAAAATTTACGCTATAGCGTAGTCCGAGAGCCCCTTCATTTACTATCAAAATCCAGTTAGAAAAAGACAAAAACAATGTACCTAATGATAGTAAAGCCGCAATCAACATCGGTCAGTGGCACCGGCTGTGACGAAAGACGTAAGTGGCTAAGTGGGTACGTACCTACCTGTTAAAACCTGAGATCGCGACCTCGTTGCACGAAGCCCGAAGCCCGTGGAAGTGATGCCGGTGAGCTTGGCTGTATGCACTCGAGCTTCAGATAAGAGTTATGAAATTGCTTGATAAGGGGATTAAAGTGTTCTGCTTGCTATTTATGGAATGTAAGAGATGCTGGGCTCGTAACTGCTCTATTAAGTCCGTATGGTCATCGTCTTTACGGTTGTATCGTTATAACAATTTTTCAACGAGTGCAAGTATAAGAAGTTCAATGTTAGTGTTTTTAGTAGGTACAAGGTAGGTACATACTATTGAATTCTTTGAATTGGCCCAATGATGCTAGGATAGGAAAGCGAAAGGTTTATGACGGCACAACTTAAGTAAAGACTAATGATATCTACCTATAGAGTGTTAATTTAAGGGTGTTTGTCTCTTTCTGTTTCAATAGAAAAAGAAAGTGACAGATGCGTTTAGTCTAGTTTAGTACTGTCAAAATGTGCAACAGAATCGACACCAATGTCTTTCCAAGCAATTAAAGAATAATGTTTCAATTTTGATCCTTCTTGTACACACGTCGACAAATCTATATATATTTCCAGTATAAGCTGACCCCTCATTGTAAGGAATTTCCGTATAGTGATAGTGAGAGGTCAGCTTATCGTCGCTGCGCCTGCAAAATCCACTAAGTATGTTTTTTTTTTTAAATCTGTCTTTGATGCTAGGTATTTTATAATAGTTCTCAAGTCACGTGCAACTGTAAAATACGTTTTCTAGAAATTTATTGTGCTATGTTCTTAAGCAAATAAATTATTAAAAAACAGATTTTACAGTTGCACGTGGCTCGAGAAATAAAATAGCATCAAAGACAGATGTTAAAAAAAAAACATAGCGGATTTTGCAGGTGCAGCGACGTTGGGTTGGCGGACCGGGACCTGCCGGGGTTGCGGTGCATGCTTTTGCGAATCCCGCGACCCTGGCCGTACGGTCAGGAGAAGGAACACCGTTGGTTTTTAGCCGGTAAGAGTCCGGCAGACCCCCTCGCCTTCCCCGGGCGAGGGACATCCATGACGACTTTCCAACGAGAAAAAAAAAAAAAAAAAAAAAGGTGCAGCGACGTTGTGCTGGAAATATACAAGATTAGTCGGAAAGGGGGTACTAAGCCGAAAGGGTGTTAAAGTACCCATAATAAGGGATAACTTTTGTTCTACAACTTTCCCCAAATCTCAATAGTTTAAGAGAAATAGCTTTTCAAAGGTTTCGTAAAAATTATGCTAAAATCTATCTGACCATAGCTATGATCAGCTGTTTTTAATGTAGGTTATAGGTATTTGGGGTCACGTCACGGATAAGAAACTTAATTTTCTGAATGCATAACTAAAGCAGGTGCTTTTTTTGAAAAAACTAAAATAAAAATCTTTTTGCGTGCAAATAAAAATTATCAAATTTTGAAATTTTAACACTTGCTTTAAAATAGTCATCAGTGATACTTTACGTGGCCCGCGGCTTAGTACCCCCTTTCCGACTAACCTTGTATAGCTAGACTTGTCGTCGTGTGTTCCTCGACCCATACCTAATATAAGTGATATAATTTGTCTGTCTGTACCTACCCACATGTATTGTGAAAAAATACGGTTATTTCAGTTATTTATCTTTATCGTGTCGCCCGCCTTGTCATTCAAGCATAACGGGACTTTCAGGCTAATGTCTTATATTACAACCTACCACATTCGGCTCAAATTACAATAGGTACGTCTGTGTTCGTTCTTCTTTTGTCAATATTAAATAGGAGATGTTGAACATTGCCTTCAAATAATTTTTCTTACTTTTAATCGGCCAAGAATAGGCCAGCGGCAGGGCCACCCACTGACTTCCTGTAGTGTCGTAAAGGTTTATGTCAAGTTAATGGAGTGGAGTGTTGTGGTGCAACTTGGAAGAGGCTTAATTATGTCCAGCAGTGGACTGCGATAGGCTAAATTGATGAATGGGCAGCAGCATCTTCCAAATTATCATTGATGTAGGTAGGTATCTACATAATTGATTTGGTGCTCCATGTTCTGCTGATATTACGATGACTAATTCTACAATACAATCCAGTACTTAATGTAGATTAATTAATCTTTATAGAATAATAGGTAAGTAAGTAGTTGGATAATCAAGAGTCAACAAAAACTCCGATGTACAACTCTTCAAAACACCCATAACAGGACATAAATTGTCAATCAATCAAAACACGTCTGGTCCGCATACCTTTGCGTTTAACATTACTGTAACAGTCTTTATAATCATACCTATAGCGGCTATAGTTACACAACGTATAGGTACGCGGTGCATGCGGTGCGACCTCAATTTTCATGTGCGGTGACCCGTCAGCCGTCCACAAATGCCACCTCATCTGTTATACCGACGAGATGCGTGTCGCGCCATAGTGGCAATTTAAAAACATTGGCTTTTTAAAAAAAGAACGTCGGCGTTGTTGTGTTATGTCTTTTAGCTCATAAATATCACACGAGTCTTCTTACTTCCTATATTATTTATCGATATTGTCACCACTCACACTCAATTTATATAGTTTTTTTTGGATTAGGAACTAGGAATTAGGAACAATGCTCAAACTATGAGAAAAAGGTACAGATATAATGTATCCTAGGCTAGAATTAGCACATAAGTATGTAGACTCATATTCGCCCTGGAAAAGTAAAAACATTTTGATTGATTGAAAATAAGTAAATACCTTTGGACGTAGGCAGATATACGGATCAAGGTTGATGGTTGATGGTTCTGTTAGTCACTGCTTCGTCTGCTACAGCCTAGCCTATCGTATGTTCATAGTACTTAGGTAGGTAGGTACTTTAGGTTAGCGGCTAAAGCTCGAGTGTCTTGCATATTCATCAAGAGCTACGAATTCATACGGAAAAATAAACAAAAATACATAGCTACCTAGATAATAATGATTTTCTTTTCCATTTGTAAAGTGATAGTGGTTTGTACTCACTTTTCTGCTGAGTACTTAACTTTAATGATGTACGTGTGAAGTACTAGAATCTCTACTCTTAGTACTTTGGAACATCATTGTAATATTAGATTACTGGAACAACTTTCTAGAAACATGGAGATTTTGTGAGAACTTAGTGAAAACTTTATTTCTCTTGCGAAAATCTGTTATTATTCTAGTGTTAGGCTTAATAATTTGCTTCCAAACTGGAAAAATATCAGAGATACGAAATGTATGTTACTTATTTTTTATTTAAGTAAGTACCTACCTATTTAGCATTGTTATCTTTTAAATCATAATCAGTTTACGATATACTTGCATCGCATTTCATTTATTTATTTAATATAATTAATATAACCATTTAATGTACACGTCGCGTTTTTAGAAAAGCTTTGTTCTACTCCAAACAACTCAATCTCAAATACAAACAACAAGTACAACAACAAAAATCGTTTGATATCTTTTATTTTTCCCGCCTTGTTTTATATTGTCTATGGATGAATGACAACTGTAAAACGTATTGTTATTACTCTAATCTATTGTACAGGCACAACATTTTAATATTTTTTTTTATCAAAATGAATATGTAATTAACCAGAAATGCTGCGTGTAATTAACCTGAAAGTAATATTTGCATCATAATTTATAAGTGCTTTTGTTTTTTTCTAACCTTGTCTGTTTAATAATATGAGATATTTGTAAAATTGCTTCAATTCTGTTTTAATTTAAGTATGGATTACACCACCAACTTCATGAAATAGTGCATATTTATCAGTATTTCTCGAATTTTATAATAATTGTTTACCAAACGTTATCAAAACGCAACTTCACCATTTTGAGTGAAAGTCAAAAATTTGTACTCTATGATCAGTCACTAATGGCGTGTCTTCCTGTTACACACGTTAAATCGTCAAAATGGCTAAGAAAAAAGGCGACGAAAAAGTGAACCAAACACCTCAAAGTGATAATGAAGAGCAGAATTTTGACGAGGAACCCGATTTCGAGGATCCAGAGGGTTTCGTTGATGATATTCCCGATGAAGGTGGGCAATTTTCTGTGACAAGTTTGACCGGCCATATGCGTCACCCACGCATTTTACAAGTTTTCATTCATGTTGTTACTATTTTTAACGTAATGGTGATGCCTAGTGTGTTTTAGGGATTCTAGTTAACTAAGTTTTTTTAGCTTTACCAGTGAGTTTTAGCAGTGTGATGTATGTCATAAAAACCTAACCTAACTTTGACGTTGCAGAGTTGTTGGCCGACCTTTTAGAGCAGAAACCGAAGGAATCTGACAGTTATGAGAACGTGGTCGTGGTCGATGGGTGTCCGCAGGTCGGACCCGAGCGTCTGGAGAAGCTTCAGAGCGTCATAACCAAGATTTTCGGCAAGTTCGGGAAGATCGTCAACGAGTATTACCCAACCAGCGAGAATGGAAACACGACTGGCTACATTTTCCTGGAGTACAGCAACCCTCAGAACGCCGCCGAGGCCGTGAAGGCGACCAATAATTGTAAATTAGATAAGCAGCATACATTCTTAGTGAATTTGTTCACCGATTTTAAGAAGTAAGTACCCTTAAATATATTTAAAAAAATCTATGACATCTTCCCAAGTGCTAATTATTGAAGGTTAGGAGTGTTATCATATAAGTTCATTGAGCTCCTCAAAAGTACTAACTGTGGCCTTGAGTCATGTTAATAATTTACATTACTATTTAATTTATTCCTGTTAAATTTCATAATCACAAAGAATATGACATGATAACTAAGATTTCATCTGAACTTAAAATTATTTCATTAAACAACTTTATATACATTTATTGTCAGTTAGTGGATTGGTACATATTTTTCCTTATTTGTACAAAACTTTACAATAAGGGATTACTAGATTATATAAATAGATATATAAATAGGTATAACTTACAGAAACAAGGTGCTGATTTAACATTTTACTTTTGTTTTACATAAATATTAGAATTTGTGACTGTTGTTTACATACATCATATTTTTTCTATAACAAACAATGTTTAATTATAGAATTCCAACATATTTTTTGTAGTATTCAAAAACATTTTATTCCTCATCAGATATTCAGATATCCCTAAAGAATGGGAGCCGCCAGCACCTCAGCCATTCAAGGTCCAATCGGACTTACAATGGTACCTGATGGACCCCGATGCGTACGACCAGTTCCTGGTGGGCATCGGCACTGGTGTTGCACTGCAGGTGTGGCAGAATGCCCTGCCCGAACCTACGCTTATGCAGGAGAGACCAGTGAGTTATTTATTATTAAAGCAATGTTTAGGGGCTAATTAGTTACTTATTTAAGTAAAGCTATATCATCTTAACCTTTTGAACGTCGTCAACGGCTATAGACGACAAACGAAAACGTGCTTGGGCCGCCAACAACATTGTTAGCCGTAAAAAAAGTATGATGAATTTGTAGAGTGGTGTGGAGGGAAGGGCTCATATGTCTATAGCATGGCGTTCAAAAGGTTAAATCAGTTCAACAATGCTTTTTTTATACCATAATAATTTTTCTTGTATTGCATGTATGCCAATATAAAGACATTTACACAATATTAATAATATTAGCTATGTCGGACTACTGTTAATATTAATTTATTGTAGATAACATATATTGTTGTGCTTGCAAAGCTCCAATTTCATTGTTACGCAGGTTCAAACTAAATTTAATTTTTTGTGTCTAAGCTGTTTTAGTGCAGGCTTGCTTTTCAGAACCATCTTCAAAATAATTGCATAATGCACCGCAGCATAATTTATTTTGTAAATGTTTTGTTTTTTGTCAAGTAGCAAGTAGTATTATGATGGAAATAATTGAATTTAATAGCTACAAAATGATATAAATTGTTGACTGGCCCATGTTTTTGAAACACTAATTGAGCATTATAAGTAAATAAATGTATTATTTACCACAGAACTGGACGGAGACCTATGCCTCGTGGTCGCCGCTGGGTACGTACCTGGCGACGTTCCACTGGCGGGGTGTGGCCCTCTGGGCAGGCCCCAAGTTCTCCCAGTTCCAGAAGTTCTTCCACCCAGAAGCCCGGTTCATCTCCTTCTCGCCGTGTGAAAACTATGTTGTTACATTCTCACCGACTGGTGATAGGGGCGAAGATAAGAAGCTCATCATTTGGGATATCAGGTTGGTAGCAAATCTGTATTATAAATAGATCTTATACTAATGATTCATTAGTATATTCATTATTATTCATTAGTAATGAAGAGTCCCATGTCGCCATGAGGTATTGCGCGGACAAAGTGCAACCTTATTGCTGTACTAATAAGAGCGCACCGCGGACTTTTTGTCCGCCACTGTCCCTCGTCTGCGCAGGCTCTTAGGGTCGATTCACATTCACAAGAAAGAAAACAGACGCCCGCAAACGCGAGCGGCCAACGCTTTTCTTTTCAGTACATTACTTTGAGCAGATAGAGGCCAATATGCTGTTTTTTTTGTGTCACTTCAATGCACTTTGACTCTGCATCAATGTGAATCGATCTTTATTAGAATTAGTCTGATCCGTTAGTAAAGTAGGTAAAGCTTGAAAGTATATTTTAATGTATTGGTAAGCAAAATAACTGGTTTAAATAAGAAAGTTTTGACATAGTTATAATTTTAGATTTGTTCTGTTTTTATCATTTATGTTGTAAAGATTAAGCACGTCAAATACGTGCTTTGAGCTGTTAATGATGTGGACACATCTTCCTGATGCACAGATTCATCACATCTTCCTAAGATTTAATGCATTTGTTTATTTAGTGCTAGTTGGCACAGTTAAAGTAAATAACAAGTTATGTTTATTTTATTTATTTATTTATAGCCTTTCGGAGTGATAGTTATAGTACAAATTTAAATGAGTCTCTGTGTGCCCTTTGGCAAAGGCCTCCTTCAACCCCGTCCAGTTCTCTCTGTTTCTTGCCATTCTAGTCCATGTCTTTTCAGCCGTCCTCACCAAGACATCCTGCCATCTTCAAGGGTTTCGCTTTCTTTCCCATCCCCTCCCCCTAACGAGTTATGTTAGTCTGTTGAAAATCTACAGCCCGGATGGATGGCAATCTGCGTAATGCTATAGTTTTTAGTTCAGGTTTTACCATATTGGCCCATAGTTTGCCACCATTCAACAGTTGCTCATAAAGGGAAATGTGCCACATATCTAGTCTCAAATAAAGTCACATTAGTAGTTGTTCCAACTCACACAAAACTGGTTTATTACGTATTCTACTCGCGACGAGCTGAGACTGAATACCAACAGGTATTCATAGATTTACATATAAACAAAAACTTGTCTAACTGAACGTACACCTTTAATGTATTTTTAACAGACCCATTACAGTAATGATGTAGAAAGTGGTTTTTATATTGTTTCAGTTAGTTATTTTGTAATAGTTATGTAAGGAAAACACGCAATTCCAAGTTTTCAGCCTAAAACCGATCTTGGTAATTTCGTCAGTGAAATTGAATACTGAAAGCTTGTTTTTTTATTTTAATTTTTTTATGGTAGCCTATAATATCCCACTGCTGGACAAAAGCCTCCCCCAAGTTCGTCCATGTATTCTTTTCCTGCGCTACCTCAATCCAGCTGTCGTGGTACGCGTCCAGGTCATCTTGCCACCTCTTTTTGGGTCGACCTCGGCGGCGCCGTCCGTCTTCAGGCACCCATTGCGTGGAAATCTGCCCAGCGGTCGTTATGCATGCGGTTGATGTGACCCGCCCAATCCCATTTCAGCCTGGCAGCCTTTTGCCCACGTTTATTATCCCCGTTTTGGAGCGCAGCGTGGTGTTTCGTATTCTGACTATTCTTTTAACACGTAGAATACTGCGCTCCATTGCTCTTTGGCAAACTCTAAGGTGGATTTTTTGTAACTCTGTGAGTGACCAGATTTGAGCACCGTAGGTTGCTGAAAGCTTGCCACAGATGAAATCAAAATCAAATAATTTTATTTCACATATACCAATCAAGGTGCTTATGAAAAGTCGAATTTAGATGCACGGTTCCAATTAGTCGTTTCCTATGGAGAAGAGCCGGCAACAAACTCCATGGTTACTCTTTTAAAAATAATATCTTTAACAATTTCAGTGCATAAATGATATTGTTATTGTTTACATGTGAAATGTTGTCTATGAGTTTTGTAAAAAATAAAAACATTTTTCATTAGTATTTCTGTAACTAAATACACCGTATTTTCTACAGGACGGGTCAAGAGAAGCGTAGTTTCCCTCCACCAGACGAGTATGTAACGTGGCCGGTGTTCCGTTGGAGCAAGGACGACAGGTACTTCGCCAGGCTCGGCCAGGATATACTCTCCGTGTACGAGACGCCTAGCTTCGGCCTGCTCGACAAGAAGTCCATCAAAATACCCGGAATTAGGTAAGAATTTTATATTAATTATATGTTTGAACAGGCTTTAAGAGATGGATTTACTATTTTAGATTCTAGAATTATGTTTGATAAGATATTATTTTCATAATTTTTTTGACCCATAACCCAGTTTATGTAGTCTTAAGATATGAGAGAAAAATATCTTTGAGAACAACAGAAATTTGGCTGAACTAAAGATGTCTTGTTTGAAAAAAACTTGTTTAACATTTCTGTGTCAATAATATCTCCATTTTCAATACAATGATAAATGTTCATCTTATTGTATGCTTGGCGTTACGTCTTTCATTGTTTATTAAATATTCATTCGTTAAACTGGTTTAGCAATTCTGCTAACGGCAGTTCTGTTTTTAGAGGTTCTTTGGATTTGCCAACTTTCGAGGATCGGCGATTTGTTACAATCCTTGCACTGCATTATTATGTTTTTACGTTTCAACTGATAAATTTGTGATAACGGTGAAGGAAAATAGGAAAATATTGTGACCTTCACACCTGAGTGGGCTCCCATAAAGTTCTTAATGCTGTGTGTAGTCTGCCAATCTGCACCAAGCCAGCATGGTGGACTAAGGCTGGAACTCTTTTCTTTTTGAGAAGAGGCCCGTGCCCAGCTTCGGGACAGTAACATAACATCACGCCTGTATTCCCCGAAGGGTTGGACAGAGGTGTATAGTAACACCCTCATTTCACCGTTATGTTGAAGTCCTTTGTAATAGGGGGTGAGCTTATTGCCATCAACCGGACACACATCCAAACTCTGGGCTGCTACTGTAAAATTTTACACTGAAAAACCAAATAACACTTTGTCTGACTTGGGCATCGAACCCAGGGTCTCACGATCAGCAGTCGCACTTGCTGCCACTAGATCGATGAGGCAGTTGGGACAGTAATGTACTGAATAAGCTACGCTGACTGATATATTCCCCATTTTCATTCACAGAGACTTCAGTTGGTCGCCAACAGACAACATAGTAGCCTATTGGGTGGCGGAGGACAAAGATGTACCTGCTAGGGTTACACTTCTAGAACTCCCCAACCGCACTGAAATACGCTCCAAGAACTTGTTCTCAGTAGCTGACTGCAAGATCCACTGGCAGAAGAGCGGAGACTACCTGTGTGTCAAAGTAGACCGCTACTCCAAAGTAAAGAAAGACAAAAATGAAATAAAGTACTCAGGAATGTACTGCAACTTTGAAATATTCCATATGAGAGAGAAGGAGATCCCGGTTGATTCGGTAGAAATTAAAGAACCTATTCAAGCATTTGCTTGGGAGCCTGTTGGTTCTAAGTTCGCGATCATCCACGGTGATCCTGCTAACATCTGCATTAGTTTCTATCAAGTTAACACGGGCCAAGCTCCGACTTTGTTGAAGAAGTTCGAGAGGCAGCCGTTCAACCACCTGTTCTGGTCTCCGTCTGGACAATTCATTGTGCTTGCTAACCTTGGACTGACTGGTGGTGCCTTGGAGTTCTTGGACACTAATGATTTCACTATCATGAATGTCTCTGACCATTACCAGGTGTGTATTCTATTTACTCCTTATATCTGTTTATTTGCATCCTGGACATGACTATGTAAATCTAAAATCAAAAACAATTGATACCTAATGCACAATGATTCTTCGAGTTGCGATTCTGTAATTCACTTATGCGTCATTTGTTGCCTCGACCTATTGTTTGTAAATTTTCTGTCCTGCCTAACTTTTTCCCAACTATGATGGGGTCAGCTTCCAGTCTAACCAGATGCGTCTACCAGTATTTTACACGGACCGACTGCCATCAGACATCTGCAACCCAGTTACAAGACAAAGCCGATATCCTAGGGTTAGACTGATTATCAGACTTTCGGGTTTCTAACTTCCTGTAACGACTGTCATAGGTATTCATATGACACCCAGGATCAACTGTTTAACGTGATCTCCGTGGCCCGGAGGGGTCTCGATGTGTGACGAACAGTCACCCATTGTTGGTAGATAAATACTAAAAAAATATAATTTCACAGATGTCTGGCATCGAATGGGATCCGACTGGTCGCTTCGTGGTGACTGGCGTGTCTTCACTCAAGAGCAAGATAGATACTGGTTACTACATCTGGTCCTTCCAGGGCAAAATCTTAAGAAGGTTAGTAATGTCTATTGTGTCTATTGCCATGGGATAATTAATAAAATATATCTTGTAACGAATAATTCCAAATCTCAATGGTAATAATGTGTTCCTGTGGGTTTTGTAATAGGGGGGGATTCGGAGTAGCTGCCTAATTTATTAAACGGTTTAAATTAACTTCACTTTGTATATTTTTTTGTTTCAAATATTGCAACAGATTTTTAAACTACTTCTGCTGAACTAATTCTCCTGAAACTTCGCCTACAAATTCAATTCCCATGGCAATACAACATTATAATAATTTCAACCGTTAATCCTCAAATTCTGATGCTGCAGGGGTACTGCTAGATAAAACTGTTTAAACTTAAAAATATTTTTTAAGGGATTATTAATTAATTAAAGATTTGTAACAGCATCTACTACTAGCTATTTAACATCATATCATGCAGTCTCTAATCTGTAGGTGAATGTCAAAATTCCACCAGGAACTTTATTTTTACAAGCTTTTATACAAGGTTAGTCGGAAAGGGGGTACTAAGCCGAAAGGGTGTTAGAGTACTCATAATAATGGATAAGTTTTGTTCTACAACTTTCCCCAAAAGTCATTAGTTTAAGAGAAATAGCTGTTCAAAGATTTCATTAAAAAATACGCTAAATTCTATCTATCCTCAGCTATGATCAGCTGTGTTTACATTTTAGGTCATATTTGGGGTCACGGATTAGAAGCTTCGTCTTCTGAATTCGTAACTAAATCAGGGATGAAGAATTTTTGGAAAAACAAAAATAAAAATAATTTTGCATGAAAAAATAATTTTTCGAATTTAAAAATTTTAACACTTTCTTTAAACCAATCATCAGTGATACATTAAGTGGCCCGCGGCTTAGTACCCCCTTTCCGACTAACCTTGTATAATTTGACCTGTTAGTATGTTAGTACGTTAGTGTGGGACAAATCTTGAAACTGAATTTTGAACCACTTCCTCTTATCCTATGGAGTTGAATTTTTACATGTTTGTTCAGTTCCGATGACAATGCATTTTTATGGTAAGCATGACCTGAATCGACATACAGGATTAGCTCTAGAAAAAGGAACTCTTCATCAGTCAACAGCAAAGACACAAAATTTTGTGTATGCATTTTAATTTTATTTATTCATTGGGGAATTATATTTCGTAGTGATGTTTGATTTAGTCTATTCGTAGTCCACATATTCATCTTTACGTATTTCTTCATATAGAGTGATGAAGGAAGGCTTCGCGCAGTACAACTGGCGGCCGAGGCCTCCGACGTTGCTCACAGAGAAGCAGCAGAAGGACATCAAGAAGAACCTCAAGAAATATTACTCACAGTTCGAGTCTAAGGATCGTATGCGCAGTAGCAAAGCTAGCAAGGTACGATTTAATTATTACGTAACTTTATAAACTGTACTACATAATTGAGTAGTTGAATTTTTTTTAAATTAATTGTCTCGAAACTTTTACAAAAAACATAGGCGTCTATGAAAAAACCAATGAAATCTATAATAAAATGCTTAAGTTATAAGCGATTAAAAATTGTCAATAGACACGACACCGCACTATTGCACGATGACGTCATTGTTCAAAAACTTCACAGTAACGACATTACTCCGTATAATGTCCGTATCGTGCGACAAAACATTTATCTCTTCCATTTTTAGCGATTCTTAACGATTGTTTTCTTTCTATACTTACTTTTTTGATATAATACAAATCCAATTCAATTCTTCCTAATTTTAGAGATTTACCGAATCTAAGGTCGTGAAATGTTACAACTACCGCATACAGCCGCTATTTGACTAAAGGATTTCACATTTTGTCTATAGGAATTGGTGGCCAAGCGTACTGAGCAGATGAAGAAGCACGTGGAGTACCGCGAGGCCAAGGTGCAGGAGTGGAACGAGCAGAAGCCGCGCCGGCTTGAGCTCAGAAATTGTACGTAAACTGGATTCATATATTACTAAAAACTTCAATTTGTTGTTTTTCTAGAAACATCATACATAATCAGGCTATTATTATCCCACTGCTGGGCACGGGTGTCTCTGAATGAGAAGCGTTTAAGCTTTAGTCCACCTCGCTGGCCTGGTGTGGGTTAAAAACCACGCACACCATCGAGATTTTTTTATGCAGTTGTGCAGTTTTCCTTTATTTTGATTGACCCGCACATAAACCCGAAAAGCTGGAGGTGCGAGCCTGGATCGAATTCAGATCCTCCTATGGAAGGCAAGCGTTCAACCGCTAGGCTATTACTGTTGTTCAAGAAACTTCACCTGCAAAAAAAAGTACTACAATTTCATCACCTTTCAACCCAAATTACCTGTCATTATTGTGTTGTCCAAATATAGTCATTCCGCGTGAATTTATGTATGGATGTAATTAACTCCATTTTTTTCCGTAGATGTTGACACAGACGGTATCGACACCGACTCGACAACAACGACGGTAGAAGAAGTTGTAGAATTTTTCGTGAAAGAGGAACAAACGGTCATCGAGTAGTCATCATTCCGCTCAAACGTTGGAGGTCGGCGTGGGAACATCGGCCTCTCAGATATAGTCCGGCGAACGGATAAACACATTTTTAATAAACAGACCACAAAGTATATAGTTTTTTTGTACCTTCATCCCGCTAAAGTCACAAAGGCATTTTATACGCGTACAGTTTCATTATGTTCAGTGTAAGATTTCGGTTTATAAATTATACAATAGGTAATGTTAATAGAAATCATATTAAATTGATATGTTACAAATGGAAAACGGCCTTTTAATACCTATATGTATTTATTTTTGTTACATTTATTCATAAGATGATGGTATAAAATAAACAATTGATAAACATCAGAAAAGGGAGAATTATTTATGAACACAGCCAACTGAAGTTCGTTTTCAAAGTTTTGAACCGAAAGTTTAGACATTATTTTGCGTTATATTCGCTTGTTAAATTGCTATTCATACATTTTTTGGGAGTGCAATATTATGGCTATAAATACAGTCAATAACACGCTTGGCAGAAGTTCTGTTATTGTTAACACACTAGAGAACGCTGCTACCCGTTTTCTTGCAACTAGCGGCCCTGTACAACACCCTCTGACGAAGACGGGGGTGACAACCCCTCGGAATTCAGGGAATTTACGCGTCACAAAAATTTTGAAAGTTTCCTTGGTCTGAAGTTTAACCTTTTAAGCGCGTGGCTTAATATTAATTGCAGTGTTCCTAGCGCGCGACTGCGAATCGATAAAATAATACCTACAATAAATATATTAAGCTTTTTCAATACTTAGAGCTATGAAACAATTTTAAGTAATTGTTGTAAATCATATCTCTATTGAATAATCGTTTTAGTTGTACCACGCAGTTCATAGGACGAGAATAGAACAAAAAAACCATGCATGTTCTTTGTCGCAGAAATACGACACGCGCGGTAGGGGCACGGAAATATCTGTCGCAGAAATGCGACTCGAGCGGTTAAAAGGTTAATAAAAATTTGAAATGCCCGCCAAATCATAGAAAATGCGGTGCCTGATCGTGATGGTGGTGGCACCAGCAAACAGATTTCGCCCGGCAACCCCGCCGTGACCGAATCCGCTCATAGGTGCCTCGTTCCCAGAATTTTCTCTACAAACAACGAGGCATGTGCCGCGAACGGTTTGCCACGCATGCCTCAGACTGTGTGGACAGGGTGGCTCATTGAGCATAGCATATTTTGACACTCGCTTGTCACGCACAAGCCCTTGGCAGCGCATGCCTTACGATGTCTGCAAGCACCTCTAAACAGAGTTGGCAACCCTAGACGAAGATGCAGTGGCCTATTTTTTCCGGAAACGGCTCGACCATCATCAATCATCATGATATCAACATTGAACATAAGCCTCCAGCCTTCACTAATATCGGTACAATGAACGTCGATAATTTAATTAGTAAGCTACAATCACTGGACCGTAGTATTCTGCGGCGGCTCTACAATTGAATCACACGCTGTGAATCCATGATAAGTTAATTAAATGCATCGGCTTCTGAGGTATTGAATCCATGAAATTAGGTATATGGAATTACTGATGTATTACAACCACGAATATCTATTTATTACTTTTCTTTAGCGGTTAAACACAAAAACAATTATAATTTACAAACTCAATTTCAATTATTATTCTATACTAATATTATAAAGCTGAAGAGTTTGTTTGTTTGAACGCGCTAATCTCAGGAACTACTGGTTGGAATTGAAAAAATATTTTTGTGTTGAATAGTCCATTTATCGAGGAAGGTTATATATAACATCACGCTACGACCAATAGGAGCGGAGCATAAATGAAAAATGTTGCAAAGACGGGAAAAATGTCCACCCGTGCGAAGCCAGAACGGGCCGCTAGTTGTATAATATTTGACGACACGTTTGGTGCAGTGACTGAGCGATTAGCTTCTGCGCTATGAGTTGTGGGTTCGATTCCCGCACGGAAAAAATAAGTGTATGGCCTACAGATATTTGTTCCGGGTCTGGGCGTTTGTGCATGTGAACTTTTGGGTCTGTAAACGCAACCACGATATAGGAGAAATTCTAGTACGGGCAACGTTTTTAATAAAAAAAAACTGAAACTCAATTTATCAAAAAACAATAACTCTGAGAGATTTTAAGGGGTTGAAAAGAAAAACGAATGGTGCAGTGGATGTACTAAACGGATTTACGTCGTAGGTACGTTGTGGTTGTATGGAACTAGTCTCGCTTCCTATTACTACATGGGATCGAAGTTCCCATGTAGTAATAGGAAGCGAGACTAGTTCCGTATAACACGCAAAATGCCATACTCCGTGCTTGTACAAAAATAATCCTAACCAACCCATTAGAACTCACCAGTCTTTTTTCTTTTTAACCCCTTAAAATCTCTCAAAGTTATTGTTTTTTGATAAATTGAGTTACCTACATCAGGCATGACGTATATGGAGACAAAATTTTACGCTGACATGTTACTAACTACTTTGAAAGTTTAACATGTGGTATCGGCAGCAGATAATTGGTAACTCCAACATTTTCTGGCGAATTAATCTGAAATAAAAATAGTTTGTCAAATAAGTATGTTTGGTCTAACCAGATTATATAAACCATTAACTTTAAAAACACAGATGTTATATTATTAGGTGCCTCATTGATTATGAAAAAGTTTTTTTAAGCTATGATAAGGTCTAAAGATGTATAGAACATATTAAATCAGAAAGTCAAAGTTAAAGTATTTATTTCAATTAGGCACTTTTATGGCACTTTTGAACGTCAAAATTTACAAACAAAAATAGAATTGAATCTAGTCGCCCCTTCCAAAAGGTAGTATCGCATGGAGAAGAATGGGCAAGAAACTCCACCGTTACTCTTTTAATATGTCTTACAATATTTTGCATAGGTAGGTACATTAATTATACAATTATATGTGAAGATGATGCACCTAGAATAAAATTACTATACCACAATTGGTTAAAATATCTACTTAAAAGAAAAGTTAAAAATGCCACATTGGCTTCGTAGACCCATTGAAAAGTACCCTGTTAGAGTGCGCGCAAGATAACTCTGCGCGCGGCCAAAATCGGAACTAATCATGTTCCGCCATAGTGTTGCCGTTTTATTAACTTTGTCACTAGATCTACCTGATTTTAGGAATAAAAGAAAATAGAATAATAAATATTATAGTAGACCTCATTAGACGATAATAATCGAGTCATTCCCAGGTGCCACCTCTGGTGACGCCCCCACTGGTGGCAAATGGGATATTTTAAAATAAAAATCCCAGTCGTCACCAGTGGTGGCGTTGATGGTGGGGGCAACTGGGAATGACTCTAATAATCATAATGCATTATTTTTCACTCACGGCACATTTATAAGCTTTGTTCTTTTCTTTTACAAATTACGTAAAAATACTAATTAATTTAATTGATAGGTAGTAAATTTAAACGTACATAACTTAGCTCAATTAAAATATAATAAACCGCAAGAGGGCTGCCCAATTTTAATGCTCACGAGTATATTACTTTCCTTAAAAAGTAGGACTTTGTATTTTTGCGATCATGTTAACATTTAGCACGCCCTCCGTCGCGCGCAGAGTTATCTTGCGCGCACTCTAGCCCCGAAAGGGCCATATTAACGTTTCAATACAGATATCAAAGTTTAAAACAGTCATTTGAAACAAATGTCAAAACATATCAATCAAAACATAGGTATCAATCGGTAGCTAGAGTGTGCGCAAGATAGCTCTGCGCGCGGCCAAAATCGGAACTAATCATGTTCCGCCATAATGTGGCCGTTTTATTAACTTTGTCACTACATCTACCTGATTTTAGGAATAAAAGAAAATATATAATAATAAAGATTATAATAGACCTCATCAGCCGATAATAATCATACTGCATTCTTATTCACTCACGGCACATTTATAACCTTAGTTCTTTTCCTTTGCAAATTACGTAAAAATACTAATTAATTTAGTTGATAGGTAGTAAATTTAAACGTACATAACTTAGCTCAATTAAAATATAATAAACCACAAGAGGGCTGCCCAATTTTAATGCTCACGAATATACTACTTTTCCTTTAAAAGTAGGTCTTTGTATTTTTGCGATCATGGCAACATTTAGCACGCCCTTTATCGCGCGCAGACTTATCTTGCGCGCACTCTATCAATGAATTTCGACGTCTCTTTGCCATGTAGGTAAACACATTTATCCGACATAAACAAAAAAAAACATAATCAGCCCATTACTGGCCCACTGCTAGGCACGGGCCTCTTCTCAGAATGAGAAGGGTTTAAGTCCACGCTAGCCTGGTGCGGGTTGGCAGACTACACACATCATTGAGAACTGTTTGGAGACCTCTCAGTTTTCCTTACGATGTATACCTTTACTGTTAACGCAAGTGATAATCAAATTCTGATCCACACTATGAATCTGAAAAGTCAAAGGTGCGGGCCGGGATCGAACTCAGACCCTTCTGCATGGAAGGCAATCATTCAACCGCTAGGCTATCACTGTTATCCTACAGGCAGCGCCGGCCCTAGATCTTGATCAGGGTAGAGCGAGATTGTCTTGCGACCAGGGGGAGTCAGCTTTCTTAGCGGCCAATGCAAACAGTGGCATGAAAAGCAAAAACGAGATAGCGCTATACAAAAGAAAGTGATAACACGATCAGTGATGTCACATGCCCGATTGAATAGATACCCATAATTTCGGTAGCTGCAGATTAAAGATAATGAGCTGTGATGATTTTAATGTTCATTAAAATAATATAAAGCAATAATTTAAACCACATAAAATCTTTATTTTGTGTTTCGTTTGTCTTAAAATGCTGACTAGAATTAAAAACTTAAAAATCAAATAATGATTTATGGTGTTTTTTTTTATGAAATGGCCACAGTCATTTGTGGTATGGCGGATTTGTTTATTGTTTTTTACGACAATCTGACGAAGAGAGTATAATTTTCTGTGAATCTAACATTTGTTTTGTTGTGATTGTTTCCAAATCGTATTTTCTGCCGGTTCTGCATTGTGTGTGAAGAATTGTTATCTTAACCACTACGAGACAGACTCTACAGTGCGAAATTGATGCGTGCGTGTTGTGTTGTGAAACCAACAAATACCCTAAGAGAGAGACTCCTGTGCAAAATTGTCGATTTTGTATTTACGAGATAGACTCATCCTATTTATGCGATATTGACGCTTTAGTGTTGTGTTTTCCTACCATGGCATTGGCTGAAGAAGTGTGAAGAACTTTACAGCATAAATGTTAAAAAACTATAAGTAGGTACTTAGTACAATTACTGTATATGCCTGAAACGGTTTTGTAAATTAAAAAACCACAAGTTTGTTGAAGAAGCCTCCAAACAAGCAATAAAATGAAAAATAAATATATTGAAACATGTTAAAAACTTTGTTTTCTTTGAGTTTTATTAAGTACAGCGAATTTTCATTTTGCAGTTTTTGCCAAACGAATATGTATTATAAGTAATGCATAATCGTTAAATAAACTGCAAAATGAGAATTCGATATACTGCCGCGCGATTCATAAGCGCAGTAAGTAACATTTTGGACAAAAATGAGTTAAATATATATTCGTAATCACCATAGGATTGATTACGAATATATATTTAACTCATTTTTGCCCAAAATGTTACTTACTGCGTTTATGAACTGCGTTTATGAATCGCTCGGCAGTATAGGTATAAATAAATATAAATAGTAGGTGTGTACCTATCTATTCGTAATTCCCGCGCCTCACGAGTTGCCTATGGCATAAACTGGCGCGCTAGTGTGCTCTCGTGTAAGCTTCATAATTGTATGAAGTTGTCGTTCTTCTCTTGAGTATTATGTTCTGTGCTTGCGACGCCCTTTGGTCGACACTTTCACATCACATAAATTGTATTTCAGTTTATGTTTAACTAGCAACCCGCCCCGGCTTCGCATGGGTGCAATGTTGATACTAATGTGGGGCATATAAACCTTCCTCTTGAATCACTCTATCTATTGCTGAAAACTGTATTAAAATCCGTTGCGTAGTTTAAAAGATCTAAGCGTACAGGTAGCGGAAGCGACTTTGTTTTATACTATGTAAAGATTAATAAAAATTATCAACTTTTGGCGCTTCTTGGCATCTGGCGCCTAGAGCGACCGCTCCTCCCTCTCAACTCCAGGCCCAGCGCCGCGCTAGGTTTTACTTTATCTTATTTATCTATAAGATATCGTGGGGCTCATGGCTAATTAACAACCGCGCGGATCTTACAATTGCTGAGCTTGCCGCGGTAAGTCTGTGGATGGGTGACCGGTCGTTACACATCGAGACCCCTCCGTGCCTCGGAGAGCACGTTATTCAGTCGGTCGGTAGTTTTGACGTTTTAAAAGTGCCTGAAATCTGGTCTATTTGAAATAAAAAACTTTGACTTTGACTTTGGTCCCGGGTGTCATACGAATACCTACGACAGTCGTTATGGGAAGTCAGAAGCCCGAATGTCTGGCAACCGGTCTAACCTTAGGATATTGGCATTGCACTGTAACTGGGTTGCGGAGGTCTGATGGCAGTCGCTCCGTGTAAAATACTGGTATTCAGCCGCATCTGATTAGACCGGAAGCTGACCCCAACATAGTTGGGAAAAGGCTAGCCAGAACAGAACTTATCTATAAGATATTTAGGGAGGTACTTATGTTCTAATATACAACGTGTTACATAATTCCCCATGAAAAAGAAAAAGTATCTAATCAAGTAGTCTTTTATGGTTGTTGTCATTTACCTCTCAGAGGAAATTAGGTAAGAATGTAAATAACTTTCTGGGTTATCTACTCTTTCGTTTTATGTTTTCAGGGCTGCGTTTCAATGATGATTATTTTATGTTTTATCCAAATTCTTTTTTTTTTGGGTTAAACTACGGTTTTCAAATATTGCCAATAGACTCTTTACAAGAGACCTTTTAACCTCCTTTCGGCTTTCGGGGTATTTTTGTAACACGTTGTATAAAACATATGAAACAAGGAAAAAACAAAGCAAAAGATTTGACACCGGATAAAGCCTGACACTGGTTAACCGAATCATGACGGTCGAGGCCACCATTGTTTCGGCAAAAAATGTCCCATTTCCACGACCCGGTCAGCAAAAGCTCCCAAAAAGCTAGTTTATTTTCATTCCACTCGCCACAGAAAAAAGGATAAGCGCGTTCCTTCTAAATCGGTGACTGAAATAGGTCGAAATTACGACCTAAGCAATCGACTTCTGGAAAAAAAGGCTAAATTACGTGTCTTAAGTTCCACTAAGACGATTCATCTTATCTCCTATCTCCTAAGAAAGTAATTAGAGCCGTCAGTTTTTGTAGGAGCCTTCATGTTATGGTTACGTTGAGTTTGGATTAAGATGTTTTAGTAACTACCTAGAAGGAGGGGCTCGTGGTTAAATAACAACCCATACGATTTGCGAGGTTAAGCTGCGCTTGCCGAGGTCAGTCCGAGGATAGGTGACCGTTCGTTACACATAGAGCGAGAGAGCACGTTATACCATTGGCCCTGGGTGTCATACGAATATCTGTGACAGTCGTTACGGGTAGTCAGAGGCCCGAAAGTCTGACAACCGGCCTAACTTTAGGATGTCGGTATTGCCCAGTAACTGGGTTGCGGAGGTCTGATGGCAGTCGCTCCGCGTAAAATATTGGTATTCAGCCACATCTGATTAGACTGGAAGCTGACCCCAACACAGTTGGGAAAACGGCTAGGTAGAACAGTAACTACCTAGTAGTTACATACCTAGGTCGTCGCTGCAGTTACCTACCTACCTTGAGTTTGTTTACGTTCTACACCTGCGTCTATATACTGGTTGTAAGGGACGGTGTACCAAAAAACTGAAACAACGAATTCAGCTCATTATTCAGTAAGCGGAACCCGGAATTATCCGCCGTTCAAGTTTTGCTTTTTCAAGAATTTAATGTAATTACGTATACTTTCTATCTATACTTATAAAAGGAGAAGCTGACTGACTGACTGACTGATCTATCAACGCACAGCCTAAACGGCTGGGGTTAGAAACCTGAAATTTTGACAGTAGGTTCATTTTGTGACGTAAACATCCACTAAGAAGGGATTTCTCGAAATTCAATCCCTAAGGGGGTGAAAAAAATCACGCAAGCGAAGCTGCGGGCAAAAGCTAGTTAGAAATATTACGATACAAGGCATTTTGAAAAAAATAAAATTTAAACCGTAAAATACTGATATCTTCCGGGATACTTTCCACACATTTTCAATTTAATATTATGGGTTAAATACACTGTGTTAATTGGGGTGCATGAAAAGAGCCTCCACGAATGATAATACTTAAGTACGTTCGAGCGTTTGGCGCTCCCCTGGCAGTTAGCCCTGCTACTAACCTTGCAGACTTACTAATGGCATGAGTTATTCTCGCGTAACTGGTGCCGACACGTGTGAAGAACTGTGTCCATTTTCAGATACATGTCCGCGCAATCTATTTTCCATTTAAATCCATTCAGTACCTGTTTATGAGTTTGTGTCGTGTGCGTTTTTGAGAAGGTCGGCCCTTCTTTGTCACGCATAATCAGTGGGTTTGTTAGCAGTTGTTGCTTTCTTTGGAGGGGGTTGATTGGGAGTGTCACTGATTCCTCTGTTGTGGGAATCCGTGCTGGTGCAATTGTGTAGCGGTCCCCTGATGTCGAAATTTTTTAATAATTTTTTATGTATGTTTTTCTTTATATTTAATGTTATTCTTAAGTAATGACCTAATAAAATAGGACGTACATAATGAGGCTTGCATAGTCGCGGTTGAGTAACAAGCTTCCAAAATATCCAAACATCTTCACAAACTTTCACATGTATAATATTAATGGGATTTGGGTTAAATAGATAACATAATAACATTTAAACTCGGTTGATGGTAATAGGCTAGCCCCCTATTACTTCACACTTCAGTTGGTCGCCAACAGACAACATAGTAGCCTATTGGGTGGCGGAGGACAAAGATGTACCTGCTAGGGTTACACTTCTAGAACTCCCCAACCGCACTGAAATACGCTCCAAGAACTTGTTCTCAGTAGCTGACTGCAAGATCCACTGGCAGAAGAGCGGAGACTACCTGTGTGTCAAAGTAGACCGCTACTCCAAAGTAAAGAAAGACAAAAATGAAATAAAGTACTCAGGAATGTACTGCAACTTTGAAATATTCCATATGAGAGAGAAGGAGATCCCGGTTGATTCGGTAGAAATTAAAGAACCTATTCAAGCATTTGCTTGGGAGCCTGTTGGTTCTAAGTTCGCGATCATCCACGGTGATCCTGCTAACATCTGCATTAGTTTCTATCAAGTTAACACGGGCCAAGCTCCGACTTTGTTGAAGAAGTTCGAGAGGCAGCCGTTCAACCACCTGTTCTGGTCTCCGTCTGGACAATTCATTGTGCTTGCTAACCTTGGACTGACTGGTGGTGCCTTGGAGTTCTTGGACACTAATGATTTCACTATCATGAATGTCTCTGACCATTACCAGGTGTGTATTCTATTTACTCCTTATATCTGTTTATTTGCATCCTGGACATGACTATGTAAATCTAAAATCAAAAACAATTGATACCTAATGCACAATGATTCTTCGAGTTGCGATTCTGTAATTCACTTATGCGTCATTTGTTGCCTCGACCTATTGTTTGTAAATTTTCTGTCCTGCCTAACTTTTTCCCAACTATGATGGGGTCAGCTTCCAGTCTAACCAGATGCGTCTACCAGTATTTTACACGGACCGACTGCCATCAGACATCTGCAACCCAGTTACAAGACAAAGCCGATATCCTAGGGTTAGACTGATTATCAGACTTTCGGGTTTCTAACTTCCTGTAACGACTGTCATAGGTATTCATATGACACCCAGGATCAACTGTTTAACGTGATCTCCGTGGCCCGGAGGGGTCTCGATGTGTGACGAACAGTCACCCATTGTTGGTAGATAAATACTAAAAAAATATAATTTCACAGATGTCTGGCATCGAATGGGATCCGACTGGTCGCTTCGTGGTGACTGGCGTGTCTTCACTCAAGAGCAAGATAGATACTGGTTACTACATCTGGTCCTTCCAGGGCAAAATCTTAAGAAGGTTAGTAATGTCTATTGTGTCTATTGCCATGGGATAATTAATAAAATATCTTGTAACGAATAATTCCAAATCTCAATGGTAATAATGTGTTCCTGTGGGTTTTGTAATAGGGGGGGATTCGGAGTAGCTGCCTAATTTATTAAACGGTTTAAATTAACTTCACTTTGTATATTTTTTTGTTTCAAATATTGCAACAGATTTTTAAACTACTTCTGCTGAACTAATTCTCCTGAAACTTCGCCTACAAATTCAATTCCCATGGCAATACAACATTATAATAATTTCAACCGTTAATCCTCAAATTCTGATGCTGCAGGGGTACTGCTAGATAAAACTGTTTAAACTTAAAAATATTTTTTAAGGGATTATTAATTAATTAAAGATTTGTAACAGCATCTACTACTAGCTATTTAACATCATATCATGCAGTCTCTAATCTGTAGGTGAATGTCAAAATTCCACCAGGAACTTTATTTTTACAAGCTTTTATACAAGGTTAGTCGGAAAGGGGGTACTAAGCCGAAAGGGTGTTAGAGTACTCATAATAATGGATAAGTTTTGTTCTACAACTTTCCCCAAAAGTCATTAGTTTAAGAGAAATAGCTGTTCAAAGATTTCATTAAAAAATACGCTAAATTCTATCTATCCTCAGCTATGATCAGCTGTGTTTACATTTTAGGTCATATTTGGGGTCACGGATTAGAAGCTTCGTCTTCTGAATTCGTAACTAAATCAGGGATGAAGAATTTTTGGAAAAACAAAAATAAAAATAATTTTGCATGAAAAAATAATTTTTCGAATTTAAAAATTTTAACACTTTCTTTAAACCAATCATCAGTGATACATTAAGTGGCCCGCGGCTTAGTACCCCCTTTCCGACTAACCTTGTATAATTTGACCTGTTAGTATGTTAGTACGTTAGTGTGGGACAAATCTTGAAACTGAATTTTGAACCACTTCCTCTTATCCTATGGAGTTGAATTTTTACATGTTTGTTCAGTTCCGATGACAATGCATTTTTATGGTAAGCATGACCTGAATCGACATACAGGATTAGCTCTAGAAAAAGGAACTCTTCATCAGTCAACAGCAAAGACACAAAATTTTGTGTATGCATTTTAATTTTATTTATTCATTGGGGAATTATATTTCGTAGTGATGTTTGATTTAGTCTATTCGTAGTCCACATATTCATCTTTACGTATTTCTTCATATAGAGTGATGAAGGAAGGCTTCGCGCAGTACAACTGGCGGCCGAGGCCTCCGACGTTGCTCACAGAGAAGCAGCAGAAGGACATCAAGAAGAACCTCAAGAAATATTACTCACAGTTCGAGTCTAAGGATCGTATGCGCAGTAGCAAAGCTAGCAAGGTACGATTTAATTATTACGTAACTTTATAAACTGTACTACATAATTGAGTAGTTGAATTTTTTTTAAATTAATTGTCTCGAAACTTTTACAAAAAACATAGGCGTCTATGAAAAAACCAATGAAATCTATAATAAAATGCTTAAGTTATAAGCGATTAAAAATTGTCAATAGACACGACACCGCACTATTGCACGATGACGTCATTGTTCAAAAACTTCACAGTAACGACATTACTCCGTATAATGTCCGTATCGTGCGACAAAACATTTATCTCTTCCATTTTTAGCGATTCTTAACGATTGTTTTCTTTCTATACTTACTTTTTTGATATAATACAAATCCAATTCAATTCTTCCTAATTTTAGAGATTTACCGAATCTAAGGTCGTGAAATGTTACAACTACCGCATACAGCCGCTATTTGACTAAAGGATTTCACATTTTGTCTATAGGAATTGGTGGCCAAGCGTACTGAGCAGATGAAGAAGCACGTGGAGTACCGCGAGGCCAAGGTGCAGGAGTGGAACGAGCAGAAGCCGCGCCGGCTTGAGCTCAGAAATTGTACGTAAACTGGATTCATATATTACTAAAAACTTCAATTTGTTGTTTTTCTAGAAACATCATACATAATCAGGCTATTATTATCCCACTGCTGGGCACGGGTGTCTCTGAATGAGAAGCGTTTAAGCTTTAGTCCACCTCGCTGGCCTGGTGTGGGTTAAAAACCACGCACACCATCGAGATTTTTTTATGCAGTTGTGCAGTTTTCCTTTATTTTGATTGACCCGCACATAAACCCGAAAAGCTGGAGGTGCGAGCCTGGATCGAATTCAGATCCTCCTATGGAAGGCAAGCGTTCAACCGCTAGGCTATTACTGTTGTTCAAGAAACTTCACCTGCAAAAAAAAGTACTACAATTTCATCACCTTTCAACCCAAATTACCTGTCATTATTGTGTTGTCCAAATATAGTCATTCCGCGTGAATTTATGTATGGATGTAATTAACTCCATTTTTTTCCGTAGATGTTGACACAGACGGTATCGACACCGACTCGACAACAACGACGGTAGAAGAAGTTGTAGAATTTTTCGTGAAAGAGGAACAAACGGTCATCGAGTAGTCATCATTCCGCTCAAACGTTGGAGGTCGGCGTGGGAACATCGGCCTCTCAGATATAGTCCGGCGAACGGATAAACACATTTTTAATAAACAGACCACAAAGTATATAGTTTTTTTGTACCTTCATCCCGCTAAAGTCACAAAGGCATTTTATACGCGTACAGTTTCATTATGTTCAGTGTAAGATTTCGGTTTATAAATTATACAATAGGTAATGTTAATAGAAATCATATTAAATTGATATGTTACAAATGGAAAACGGCCTTTTAATACCTATATGTATTTATTTTTGTTACATTTATTCATAAGATGATGGTATAAAATAAACAATTGATAAACATCAGAAAAGGGAGAATTATTTATGAACACAGCCAACTGAAGTTCGTTTTCAAAGTTTTGAACCGAAAGTTTAGACATTATTTTGCGTTATATTCGCTTGTTAAATTGCTATTCATACATTTTTTGGGAGTGCAATATTATGGCTATAAATACAGTCAATAACACGCTTGGCAGAAGTTCTGTTATTGTTAACACACTAGAGAACGCTGCTACCCGTTTTCTTGCAACTAGCGGCCCTGTACAACACCCTCTGACGAAGACGGGGGTGACAACCCCTCGGAATTCAGGGAATTTACGCGTCACAAAAATTTTGAAAGTTTCCTTGGTCTGAAGTTTAACCTTTTAAGCGCGTGGCTTAATATTAATTGCAGTGTTCCTAGCGCGCGACTGCGAATCGATAAAATAATACCTACAATAAATATATTAAGCTTTTTCAATACTTAGAGCTATGAAACAATTTTAAGTAATTGTTGTAAATCATATCTCTATTGAATAATCGTTTTAGTTGTACCACGCAGTTCATAGGACGAGAATAGAACAAAAAAACCATGCATGTTCTTTGTCGCAGAAATACGACACGCGCGGTAGGGGCACGGAAATATCTGTCGCAGAAATGCGACTCGAGCGGTTAAAAGGTTAATAAAAATTTGAAATGCCCGCCAAATCATAGAAAATGCGGTGCCTGATCGTGATGGTGGTGGCACCAGCAAACAGATTTCGCCCGGCAACCCCGCCGTGACCGAATCCGCTCATAGGTGCCTCGTTCCCAGAATTTTCTCTACAAACAACGAGGCATGTGCCGCGAACGGTTTGCCACGCATGCCTCAGACTGTGTGGACAGGGTGGCTCATTGAGCATAGCATATTTTGACACTCGCTTGTCACGCACAAGCCCTTGGCAGCGCATGCCTTACGATGTCTGCAAGCACCTCTAAACAGAGTTGGCAACCCTAGACGAAGATGCAGTGGCCTATTTTTTCCGGAAACGGCTCGACCATCATCAATCATCATGATATCAACATTGAACATAAGCCTCCAGCCTTCACTAATATCGGTACAATGAACGTCGATAATTTAATTAGTAAGCTACAATCACTGGACCGTAGTATTCTGCGGCGGCTCTACAATTGAATCACACGCTGTGAATCCATGATAAGTTAATTAAATGCATCGGCTTCTGAGGTATTGAATCCATGAAATTAGGTATATGGAATTACTGATGTATTACAACCACGAATATCTATTTATTACTTTTCTTTAGCGGTTAAACACAAAAACAATTATAATTTACAAACTCAATTTCAATTATTATTCTATACTAATATTATAAAGCTGAAGAGTTTGTTTGTTTGAACGCGCTAATCTCAGGAACTACTGGTTGGAATTGAAAAAATATTTTTGTGTTGAATAGTCCATTTATCGAGGAAGGTTATATATAACATCACGCTACGACCAATAGGAGCGGAGCATAAATGAAAAATGTTGCAAAGACGGGAAAAATGTCCACCCGTGCGAAGCCAGAACGGGCCGCTAGTTGTATAATATTTGACGACACGTTTGGTGCAGTGACTGAGCGATTAGCTTCTGCGCTATGAGTTGTGGGTTCGATTCCCGCACGGAAAAAATAAGTGTATGGCCTACAGATATTTGTTCCGGGTCTGGGCGTTTGTGCATGTGAACTTTTGGGTCTGTAAACGCAACCACGATATAGGAGAAATTCTAGTACGGGCAACGTTTTTAATAAAAAAAAACTGAAACTCAATTTATCAAAAAACAATAACTCTGAGAGATTTTAAGGGGTTGAAAAGAAAAACGAATGGTGCAGTGGATGTACTAAACGGATTTACGTCGTAGGTACGTTGTGGTTGTATGGAACTAGTCTCGCTTCCTATTACTACATGGGATCGAAGTTCCCATGTAGTAATAGGAAGCGAGACTAGTTCCGTATAACACGCAAAATGCCATACTCCGTGCTTGTACAAAAATAATCCTAACCAACCCATTAGAACTCACCAGTCTTTTTTCTTTTTAACCCCTTAAAATCTCTCAAAGTTATTGTTTTTTGATAAATTGAGTTACCTACATCAGGCATGACGTATATGGAGACAAAATTTTACGCTGACATGTTACTAACTACTTTGAAAGTTTAACATGTGGTATCGGCAGCAGATAATTGGTAACTCCAACATTTTCTGGCGAATTAATCTGAAATAAAAATAGTTTGTCAAATAAGTATGTTTGGTCTAACCAGATTATATAAACCATTAACTTTAAAAACACAGATGTTATATTATTAGGTGCCTCATTGATTATGAAAAAGTTTTTTTAAGCTATGATAAGGTCTAAAGATGTATAGAACATATTAAATCAGAAAGTCAAAGTTAAAGTATTTATTTCAATTAGGCACTTTTATGGCACTTTTGAACGTCAAAATTTACAAACAAAAATAGAATTGAATCTAGTCGCCCCTTCCAAAAGGTAGTATCGCATGGAGAAGAATGGGCAAGAAACTCCACCGTTACTCTTTTAATATGTCTTACAATATTTTGCATAGGTAGGTACATTAATTATACAATTATATGTGAAGATGATGCACCTAGAATAAAATTACTATACCACAATTGGTTAAAATATCTACTTAAAAGAAAAGTTAAAAATGCCACATTGGCTTCGTAGACCCATTGAAAAGTACCCTGTTAGAGTGCGCGCAAGATAACTCTGCGCGCGGCCAAAATCGGAACTAATCATGTTCCGCCATAGTGTTGCCGTTTTATTAACTTTGTCACTAGATCTACCTGATTTTAGGAATAAAAGAAAATAGAATAATAAATATTATAGTAGACCTCATTAGACGATAATAATCGAGTCATTCCCAGGTGCCACCTCTGGTGACGCCCCCACTGGTGGCAAATGGGATATTTTAAAATAAAAATCCCAGTCGTCACCAGTGGTGGCGTTGATGGTGGGGGCAACTGGGAATGACTCTAATAATCATAATGCATTATTTTTCACTCACGGCACATTTATAAGCTTTGTTCTTTTCTTTTACAAATTACGTAAAAATACTAATTAATTTAATTGATAGGTAGTAAATTTAAACGTACATAACTTAGCTCAATTAAAATATAATAAACCGCAAGAGGGCTGCCCAATTTTAATGCTCACGAGTATATTACTTTCCTTAAAAAGTAGGACTTTGTATTTTTGCGATCATGTTAACATTTAGCACGCCCTCCGTCGCGCGCAGAGTTATCTTGCGCGCACTCTAGCCCCGAAAGGGCCATATTAACGTTTCAATACAGATATCAAAGTTTAAAACAGTCATTTGAAACAAATGTCAAAACATATCAATCAAAACATAGGTATCAATCGGTAGCTAGAGTGTGCGCAAGATAGCTCTGCGCGCGGCCAAAATCGGAACTAATCATGTTCCGCCATAATGTGGCCGTTTTATTAACTTTGTCACTACATCTACCTGATTTTAGGAATAAAAGAAAATATATAATAATAAAGATTATAATAGACCTCATCAGCCGATAATAATCATACTGCATTCTTATTCACTCACGGCACATTTATAACCTTAGTTCTTTTCCTTTGCAAATTACGTAAAAATACTAATTAATTTAGTTGATAGGTAGTAAATTTAAACGTACATAACTTAGCTCAATTAAAATATAATAAACCACAAGAGGGCTGCCCAATTTTAATGCTCACGAATATACTACTTTTCCTTTAAAAGTAGGTCTTTGTATTTTTGCGATCATGGCAACATTTAGCACGCCCTTTATCGCGCGCAGACTTATCTTGCGCGCACTCTATCAATGAATTTCGACGTCTCTTTGCCATGTAGGTAAACACATTTATCCGACATAAACAAAAAAAAACATAATCAGCCCATTACTGGCCCACTGCTAGGCACGGGCCTCTTCTCAGAATGAGAAGGGTTTAAGTCCACGCTAGCCTGGTGCGGGTTGGCAGACTACACACATCATTGAGAACTGTTTGGAGACCTCTCAGTTTTCCTTACGATGTATACCTTTACTGTTAACGCAAGTGATAATCAAATTCTGATCCACACTATGAATCTGAAAAGTCAAAGGTGCGGGCCGGGATCGAACTCAGACCCTTCTGCATGGAAGGCAATCATTCAACCGCTAGGCTATCACTGTTATCCTACAGGCAGCGCCGGCCCTAGATCTTGATCAGGGTAGAGCGAGATTGTCTTGCGACCAGGGGGAGTCAGCTTTCTTAGCGGCCAATGCAAACAGTGGCATGAAAAGCAAAAACGAGATAGCGCTATACAAAAGAAAGTGATAACACGATCAGTGATGTCACATGCCCGATTGAATAGATACCCATAATTTCGGTAGCTGCAGATTAAAGATAATGAGCTGTGATGATTTTAATGTTCATTAAAATAATATAAAGCAATAATTTAAACCACATAAAATCTTTATTTTGTGTTTCGTTTGTCTTAAAATGCTGACTAGAATTAAAAACTTAAAAATCAAATAATGATTTATGGTGTTTTTTTTTATGAAATGGCCACAGTCATTTGTGGTATGGCGGATTTGTTTATTGTTTTTTACGACAATCTGACGAAGAGAGTATAATTTTCTGTGAATCTAACATTTGTTTTGTTGTGATTGTTTCCAAATCGTATTTTCTGCCGGTTCTGCATTGTGTGTGAAGAATTGTTATCTTAACCACTACGAGACAGACTCTACAGTGCGAAATTGATGCGTGCGTGTTGTGTTGTGAAACCAACAAATACCCTAAGAGAGAGACTCCTGTGCAAAATTGTCGATTTTGTATTTACGAGATAGACTCATCCTATTTATGCGATATTGACGCTTTAGTGTTGTGTTTTCCTACCATGGCATTGGCTGAAGAAGTGTGAAGAACTTTACAGCATAAATGTTAAAAAACTATAAGTAGGTACTTAGTACAATTACTGTATATGCCTGAAACGGTTTTGTAAATTAAAAAACCACAAGTTTGTTGAAGAAGCCTCCAAACAAGCAATAAAATGAAAAATAAATATATTGAAACATGTTAAAAACTTTGTTTTCTTTGAGTTTTATTAAGTACAGCGAATTTTCATTTTGCAGTTTTTGCCAAACGAATATGTATTATAAGTAATGCATAATCGTTAAATAAACTGCAAAATGAGAATTCGATATACTGCCGCGCGATTCATAAGCGCAGTAAGTAACATTTTGGACAAAAATGAGTTAAATATATATTCGTAATCACCATAGGATTGATTACGAATATATATTTAACTCATTTTTGCCCAAAATGTTACTTACTGCGTTTATGAACTGCGTTTATGAATCGCTCGGCAGTATAGGTATAAATAAATATAAATAGTAGGTGTGTACCTATCTATTCGTAATTCCCGCGCCTCACGAGTTGCCTATGGCATAAACTGGCGCGCTAGTGTGCTCTCGTGTAAGCTTCATAATTGTATGAAGTTGTCGTTCTTCTCTTGAGTATTATGTTCTGTGCTTGCGACGCCCTTTGGTCGACACTTTCACATCACATAAATTGTATTTCAGTTTATGTTTAACTAGCAACCCGCCCCGGCTTCGCATGGGTGCAATGTTGATACTAATGTGGGGCATATAAACCTTCCTCTTGAATCACTCTATCTATTGCTGAAAACTGTATTAAAATCCGTTGCGTAGTTTAAAAGATCTAAGCGTACAGGTAGCGGAAGCGACTTTGTTTTATACTATGTAAAGATTAATAAAAATTATCAACTTTTGGCGCTTCTTGGCATCTGGCGCCTAGAGCGACCGCTCCTCCCTCTCAACTCCAGGCCCAGCGCCGCGCTAGGTTTTACTTTATCTTATTTATCTATAAGATATCGTGGGGCTCATGGCTAATTAACAACCGCGCGGATCTTACAATTGCTGAGCTTGCCGCGGTAAGTCTGTGGATGGGTGACCGGTCGTTACACATCGAGACCCCTCCGTGCCTCGGAGAGCACGTTATTCAGTCGGTCGGTAGTTTTGACGTTTTAAAAGTGCCTGAAATCTGGTCTATTTGAAATAAAAAACTTTGACTTTGACTTTGGTCCCGGGTGTCATACGAATACCTACGACAGTCGTTATGGGAAGTCAGAAGCCCGAATGTCTGGCAACCGGTCTAACCTTAGGATATTGGCATTGCACTGTAACTGGGTTGCGGAGGTCTGATGGCAGTCGCTCCGTGTAAAATACTGGTATTCAGCCGCATCTGATTAGACCGGAAGCTGACCCCAACATAGTTGGGAAAAGGCTAGCCAGAACAGAACTTATCTATAAGATATTTAGGGAGGTACTTATGTTCTAATATACAACGTGTTACATAATTCCCCATGAAAAAGAAAAAGTATCTAATCAAGTAGTCTTTTATGGTTGTTGTCATTTACCTCTCAGAGGAAATTAGGTAAGAATGTAAATAACTTTCTGGGTTATCTACTCTTTCGTTTTATGTTTTCAGGGCTGCGTTTCAATGATGATTATTTTATGTTTTATCCAAATTCTTTTTTTTTTGGGTTAAACTACGGTTTTCAAATATTGCCAATAGACTCTTTACAAGAGACCTTTTAACCTCCTTTCGGCTTTCGGGGTATTTTTGTAACACGTTGTATAAAACATATGAAACAAGGAAAAAACAAAGCAAAAGATTTGACACCGGATAAAGCCTGACACTGGTTAACCGAATCATGACGGTCGAGGCCACCATTGTTTCGGCAAAAAATGTCCCATTTCCACGACCCGGTCAGCAAAAGCTCCCAAAAAGCTAGTTTATTTTCATTCCACTCGCCACAGAAAAAAGGATAAGCGCGTTCCTTCTAAATCGGTGACTGAAATAGGTCGAAATTACGACCTAAGCAATCAACTTCTGGAAAAAAAGGCTAAATTACGTGTCTTAAGTTCCACTAAGACGATTCATCTTATCTCCTATCTCCTAAGAAAGTAATTAGAGCCGTCGGTTTTTGTAGGAGCCTTCATGTTATGGTTACGTTGAGTTTGGATTAAGATGTTTTAGTAACTACCTAGAAGGAGGGGCTCGTGGTTAAATAACAACCCATACGATTTGCGAGGTTAAGCTGCGCTTGCCGAGGTCAGTCCGAGGATAGGTGACCGTTCGTTACACATCGAGCGAGAGAGCACGTTATACCATTGGTCCTGGGTGTCATACGAATATCTGTGACAGTCGTTACGGGTAGTCAGAGGCCCGAAAGTCTGACAACCGGCCTAACTTTAGGATGTCGGTATTGCCCAGTAACTGGGTTGCGGAGGTCTGATGGCAGTCGCTCCGCGTAAAATATTGGTATTCAGCCACATCTGGTTAGACTGGAAGCTGACCCCAACACAGTTGGGAAAACGGCTAGGTAGAACAGTAACTACCTAGTAGTTACATACCTAGGTCGTCGCTGCAGTTACCTACCTACCTTGAGTTTGTTTACGTTCTACACCTGCGTCTATATACTGGTTGTAAGGGACGGTGTACCAAAAAACTGAAACAACGAATTCAGCTCATTATTCAGTAAGCGGAACCCGGAATTATCCGCCGTTCAAGTTTTGCTTTTTCAAGAATTTAATGTAATTACGTATACTTTCTATCTATACTTATAAAAGGAGAAGCTGACTGACTGACTGACTGATCTATCAACGCACAGCCTAAACGGCTGGGGTTAGAAACCTGAAATTTTGACAGTAGGTTCATTTTGTGACGTAAACATCCACTAAGAAGGGATTTCTCGAAATTCAATCCCTAAGGGGGTGAAAAAAATCACGCAAGCGAAGCTGCGGGCAAAAGCTAGTTAGAAATATTACGATACAAGGCATTTTGAAAAAAAATAAAATTTAAACCGTAAAATACTGATATCTTCCGGGATACTTTCCACACATTTTCAATTTAATATTATGGGTTAAATACACTGTGTTAATTGGGGTGCATGAAAAGAGCCTCCACGAATGATAATACTTAAGTACGTTTGAGTTTGTTACTTAAGAGCGTTTGGCGCTCCCCTGGCAGTTAGCCCTGCTACTAACCTTGCAGACTTACTAATGGCATGAGTTATTCTCGCGTAACTGGTGCCGACACGTGTGAAGAACTGTGTCCATTTTCAGATACATGTCTGCGCAATCTATTTTCCATTTAAATCCATTCAGTACCTGTTTATGAGTTTGTGTCGTGTGCGTTTTTGAGAAGGTCGGCCCTTCTTTGTCACGCATAATCAGTGGGTTTGTTAGCAGTTGTTGCTTTCTTTGGAGGGGGTTGATTGGGAGTGTCACTGATTCCTCTGTTGTGGGAATCCGTGCTGGTGCAATTGTGTAGCGGTCCCCTGATATCGAAATTTTTTAATAATTTTTTATGTATGTTTTTCTTTATATTTAATGTTATTCTTAAGTAGGTACCTAATAAAATAGGACGTACATAATGAGGCTTGCATAGTCGCGGTTGAGTAACAAGCTTCCAAAATATCCAAACATCTTCACAAACTTTCACATTTATAATATTAATGGGATTTGGGTTAAATAGATAACATAATAACATTTAAACCTGGTTGATGGTAATAGGCTCGCCCCCTATTACATGGGACTAAAACATAACAGCGAAATGAGGGTGTTACTATACACTTCTGCTCAACCCTTCGGGGAATACAGGCGTGATGTTATGTTAATAATATTTAAAGACCGAGTCGTCCTATGAGAATGATATTTTTACGTAATATAGGTAGGTAGACTAGTCGAGAGAGAGAAATGAAAACAATCAACGTGGTTTATTGTTGATGTTAAATCGCACTAACAATTTGAATCGTATAGATGAGATGCACCAGCCATTGCTAATAGAATGTTGTGTGTAATGAAATAGAAAATTGCGTTTAGATAGAGGAGATAATTAATTGCACTTTATTGTAATTTCCGTTTGAAGTAGAAAGTTAATACTACCTACCTCAAACGAATATAAATATAGTCCGGCCATTACAACTTTGGTATAATTAAAAGGTAACCAAACCTTTGATCGTGGAACATTCCTTTTAAGAATTCATTAAAGATTATAAAAAACTACTATAAAATGATACAAAACTCGGATACTTTATTTTTCTCAATTTATTGTAATTTATTTATTTAACAATTGCTTGCTGTACCTACTCACAAAATTCACGAAGGGCTATAGCAAGTCAATAACAATATATTTTTCATTAAGAAAAGAAATATAATTATAAAAAAATATGTCGACATCCGGTTCCTAGGCAATGAGGCAATTTGAGCAATTATTTTATTTGTCAATTATGTGTTTTTGTTTATGGTTTCTTAGAGCGCAGTATGCTAAAAATTAGAAAAATTCAAAAAATACGTCACACAAAAATCAGAAGCATATCAAAAGTCACGGATGTTCTAATTATGCAAAAAAGCTCAAATGGAAATGGGCGGGACACGTAGCGAGACTAAAAGACGACAGGTGGACCAAAAGAGTCACATCGTGGAATGGCCCAGTAGGGAAACGCCAAAAAGGTAGACCGCACACAAGATGGGAAGACAATATAAGAGAAACAGCTGGCCCACATTGGATGCAGAAAGCACAAAACAGAACCAAATGGAATTCATTGGAGGAGGCCTTCACCTGAAGAGGGGTTCTTGCAATTAGCAATATTAAAAAAAAAAAATTAAAATACTTTTCAGCAATATAAAATTTAATGAAATAATAATAGAAAATAGTTTATTTAAGTAAAAATATCGTGTGTAATGCAAGAAATAAAAGGCTTTTTTATTTTTATTTTTTTTATTTATTAAAGTCAAAGGAATTTTTACTATTAAACGGAGGAAAGTTTTACTATTAAAGCCTGTTTTAACTTTAATATAAAATTTAATTGACTGGTCCATACATAAATACACTACATTAAAAGTTTTACAATAATCATAAAATTTGTCCGCACAAGATTGGCAAAAAGGAGAAGTGTAATAACAGCTCTGCAAGAGATTACAAGTCTCCCTTTATTAGATCCGTTGCGTCGTCGCTACCTTACGAGAGAATGTACAGAATTTTCCTCGCTTTTAGAACAAACCCCCGGCGCCCAGTGCACTTAAAGACGAAAATATATTTTCTAGCTAAAGCGTGAAAATGCTTAGAGTCCGTTGGAAAAACATTCGTTGTAGCTAACATGAGAGCGCATGAGCGTGGTCGCGCCGCGTCCATTCAGAAGCGCCGCCCTTCAGTTCGACTCAAATTTTCTTCTGAACGCACGGCCGGGGACGATTTCCCGCGCTTTTCGAAATCCGAACTAATTTGAATTATAATCGTTAAGTTATCGCGCCTAAGTGGCCAGTTGCGAGTGTCAAAGTGTGGTACGTGTAAAAAGTTTGAATTTTGACAAGGTTTAATAATTTATTAAGTGTTGGTTACATTATTAATAAAGTTTTATTTTTTGTTTGCGGATTTTTTTTGTTGGTCCACGCGTCGTTTTTATTCGGTAAGTACAGTACTTTCTTATGCTATAATTACAAGAAAATTGGATAAAACAAAATATAATGTAAATCATTAAGCAAAAAAATTATTTTCTGTTTATTGTTTATTTAACATGCTTTCTCATTTCGAGAGCTCTAGATACATTTCGTAAGATGTCTACTTTTTCTTAAGTCTGAAGAAAGGATTTTTACGGTCAGTTGCAAGACATTTTTTTAATTAAAAAGAGACCATTAGTCTGTCCATCACATGCCAAGCGCATAGCGACACCAAATAAATTTGTATCCCATCTATAAAAAGCTGTTCGATAGTTGGGAAATCTGTCACAAATATTTAAGGTATGTTAGATACTAAAAAATACTAATAAATATGATCAAAGGTTGTTTATTTCTGGAGTGTCTTATTTTTAACTGAATAGGTGGTGAAAATATGTTACACAAAACATATGGAATGTGAAGCTAATAATAATGGATGCAAATAAGTAAAATTCGTGTTTAGAGTTTGGATCGTTGATATTTTGATGAGGTTTTCATTGATGGTTTTCGCATCACTTTACTTCAATTAATAATTAACAATAATTTTGCGATACATGAAAGAGCGTTTAATATCTGCGTTTTTTAATCATATATATCGTAGTCATTTGCCGTACAAATAATATTTAAATTAGTTTTATGCTTTTAAGTACATTCTGCGAAAGGATTATAGTGATAAAATTATGTATCACGTCGTCGTTTAAATTTGCTCTCATGCCCATACTCATAAAATCTGCAAATATTTAGGTTCAATACAAACACTATGAACACACCTCTCACATGTATTTTTTACAATATCATTATAAAATAACTCTGGACAGCCTGACATGATGATCCAAAATACATAAATATTTTCGCGAGAGTTCAAAGCTTGCGAATTTTTAAACAATAATATTTACCAATTTTTATTATATTCACTGTAACCGATTCTTATAATAAAATCTTATTTGTTTAGCAAAATTTCAATAAAGCAACTCTTCAACGTTAGCTTTTCTGCCAAGTAGGTAGGTACGTATAACTTTATCTAAAGTGGTGGATCTTTGTGTTTTTAATTAACTTTTGACCTTTCCGGCACTCGTTAGCATGATTCTAATTTCGCTATCATCTAAAATCTCATGGAATTACTTAAGCTTATTTAGAAGTTAAGGGGATGTTAACTTTAAAACATTTAATCAGCGCCAGTTTTTGTTAACCCTTTATAAAACATTTCCTGTGTCAAAGGTTGCCTTTTAACAGTTAAAAAAATAAACTGGCTGTATGAAAATTCAGAAGCCATTTTATGAAAAAGTATAAAAGATAGCATAAAAACGATTTATCCGCACACTGTGTTACAAAATATTATTTTATAGCAGTTGTACATAATTGTAGTTCTCTGATTTCAAAGTCAGCAGTCAACTATTAATCTGCGTGTGGTTAATGGTTTAGCTAGAATTTACTTTATTGAATAAATGTCAACAATGTTTTGTATGGTGATATGTTTTACAAATAAACTTTTAGTTACCCCGCTAAATTAACTGTCATAATTTATATCTGTAAGTAGGATATTATATTATCAATTTCTTTAGGAAAAACACCTAGGTACTTATTTAATTTTTTGATGTTGAATACTGGTTTCTTATCCATTTTGATACATGTATTGTTTTTACGTTGTATTTGTTTGTACGTTGAAGAGTGTTTTAAATTATCTTGTAGCCCATAGAATTGGTTTGCTTAAAACCATAAATTTATACATTTAAATAAGTTTATACGTCCAAAAAACATTACGAAATTAGTTTCTACAATTTGTGGTCGATGGAAACCTAATAACAAGTAATTTATACTTGTACTTTATTCCACGTCCACAGCATAGAAATTACAATTAATTCTTACCACAGTGAAAACCAATTTAAACCTCAGTCTTGATTTATTGGTAACGGAAAATCTATCAATTAACGGAGCCCTGTGTCGGATGGATTATACTCTGTAATCGGGACAGTCCTATTCAGTCGCTCTGCGGTTGCAAACAACATGGCCGCCGATTCGGGAGATAATTACCTCTGTCTTTCAATTTGATTGATTAAAATTAGACATTCATCAATTCAAACGGTTTCTTGAAAAACCTTGTAAAGCGTTAACTATGTTCGATTTGGAGATAGTTACTGGTGTCAATTCTGTTGCACATTTTGACAGTGGTGTCAATTCTGTTGCACATTTTGACAGTGGTGTCAATTCTGTTGCACATTTTGACAGTACTAAACTAGACTAAACGCAACCGTCACTTTCTTTTTCTATTCAAATAGAAAGAGACAAACATAATAGTTTAGTGCTGTCATAATGTGCTGAATCTATATCAGTACTAAACTAGACTAAATGCAACTGTCACTTTCTTTTTCTATTGAAACAGAAAGAGATAAATACCCTTAGTTTAGTCCTGTGAAAGTGCGCAACAGAATCGACACCAGTGTTCGCAACCGTACGATAATTATCGTACATGTACGATAATTTCATAGCTACGTACGATGTACGACAGCACACTACTATCGTACGCAGAAAGTACGATAATTTCAGTACAGTGATATTTTTTAGACGTTCCCGTCACTCTTCGACTGTATAGTGGTCATAGTGTCCTAGACATGACAGAAATAATATGGGATATTCTATAAAAAAAAGGTCGTCCACTATCGCTTGGATTATTTTGGGGAATTGACAACACTTTTTTATTGGCAACACAACGATACGATAGCTTCCTGGCTTCAGGTTGTGATCACTGTTCGACACCACTGTGTAAAACATGATGGTATCTACATGATTGAGTGTGATCTATTATAATATTCACGCAGTAGCAGATATTCGTTCTGCCTAGCCTTTTTCCCAACTATGTTGGGGTCAGCTTCCAGTCTAACCAAATGCGGCAGAATACCAGTATTTTACACGGAGCGACTGCCATTAGACCTACGCAACCCAGTTACTGGACAATGCCGATATCCTAAGGTTAGACTGGTTGTCAGACTTTCGGGCTTCTGACTACCCGTAACGACCGTTGCAGATATTCGTATGACACCTGGGACCGTGGTTTAACGTACTCTCCGAGCCACGGTGGGGTCTCGATGTGTAACGAATGGTCAGCCATCCACGGACTGACCGCGGCAAGCGCAGCTTAGCCTTGCAAATCATTGATCATATTATAATACCACACAGACAACTGTTATATTTATTAGGTCCACAGGAAAGAAAACCTGCGTTCAATTGTAGTAGTATAATTGTTTATTTTTGTTTTCGTTCTGTCTATATTGTTGTAGTGTAAGTATTTCTATTTTATTGTGAGTGCTATAGCGGTAAGGTAAATAGTTAATCACATGCTTAAATTTACAAAAAAAAATTGGTTGTCTGTAAAGTCGGTTTACGGACGATAGTTTAACGTGACAACGTCATACCGGTGCCTCTCTATCGCTTGTTCCGCGCTCTCGGTCGCACGCTCGCCTCAGACGGAACGTGACAATGAGTCACCTTTTTCGTGCATGCTGCGCGTTCATCGTTTTATTAGACGTTGTCACGTCAAAAATATGGGAATTAGACTGGTATTCATAAACAATTAATAGGTATTATATATATTTTTTTTTAAAATTAAGTAGCTATCTTACGGATACACTGTGCACATGTCCAATTAATAAGTAAATTAAGGTCCAACAAATACCAAAACATTTCTAGTTGGCAGCGCTTTGAACATAATTTTCCTCTAAGCGCAAAACTGGGTGGAACTAAATTGGGTATTAGTGCTGTGATGTTAAATTGGGTAACTTATAGTTTAATAGAAAAGTATTAACTGATTTAGTTTGCCTTTCATACTAATTAAGTCCTTAACTTTATAAATATTTTAGTCTTTCAAAATTTTTTCTCGTTTTCAAAAGGTTTTCATTGCATTGGGCAGGATTATCAGTATACCTGGAGAGGTCCACCAGAAGAAGCTGGTGGACCGAGACCTGCCGGGGTTGGGGTGCATGCTTTTGCGAATCCCGCGACCCCTGCCCAACGGTCAGGAGGAGGAACACCGTTGGTTTTCAGCCGGTAAGAGTCCGGCAGACCTCCTCGCCTTCCCCGGGCGAGGGAAATCCATGAGGATATTCCAACGATAAAAAAAATGGGTTATCAATATAAAGGTTTTTGATTTTGAGGTGGGTTCTAGCAAGGCCGTACCCAGGAACTTACAATAACGAGTCTATACATTTTAAAAGTAATTGTCTGAGGTTTCAGGGCGTTTGAACCCCCAAACCACCCTCCCCTGGCAAAGGCCTTAGGTTCTAGTTCCACCTGTTAATTTCACATTTTTTCTGCAAATGTGTGGACTATATAGCATAGTAGGTAAGTATTTTAGATTTCATGGCTAATCTTATGGTTATTAGTGATGTGACACTGAGTAAACTTGGCAGCGTTATCTTAGTCGATTATTAGATATAATAAAATTTGTTCGATCATTCGAATTCATTTACGATCGGTAACTTTCGCAATCAAAGTTAAATTTCCAAATGATTAATGTTCCGTTTAATTTAATGGGATTCAATGACCGGTTATGAAATTTTGAACTTAGGAATTTTATGTGTCAAACTTTGAAGATTACCGCTGTAGAATATTAGTCATAATTATTTGGTTTTACATTTAATGTAGAGTTAAAATTAAGAACCGTTCTGTAACCGTACTTTGTATAATGATATAAGTATTATTGTTTATATCGTCACCGGAAAGCCAATACTAGACTACTACTAAATTACTATTAAGCGCCATTTTGGCTAAAATTAGTTAGGTATATATTATATCGTTGGATTGGTTTTTTTTTCTGCGTCGATTAATTGGGATTTCGTATTTTATTCTATTATACACTGGCCTGCAAAAATAAGTATCATACTTTTAAAATTTCAATTTTTTCTAAACTATAGAAGTTAGAGATTTAAAATAAAAAACGTTTTATAGCAATTTTTATCAGCTTTCTTTGAAACTATAGTAACAAAATTAAACTCTTTTTTGAGTCCTTTTTGTTTTGAAAATATATGTTGTGTACCTAAAAAGTTATTGCAATTTTAAAAGTGTGATACTTATTTTTGCAGGCCAGTATATTACGAAATCCCAACTAATCGACGCATAAAAAAAATCCAATCCAACGATATAATATATAACTCATTTTAGCCAAAATGGCGCTTAAGTAGTATTGGCTTTCCGGTGACGATATAATGATTATCTGCCTAGCCCGTTTCACCACTAAAATCGACACTGAAATCGACTTCATTCTGGAATCCGATTCAAAACTTTTTCGATAAGATCCACTTCCGTGGCATCGTCAGCCCAGAACTAGCCAAATAAATCCCTGTCGCAGCTATACAAACTTCACTGGGCTATAATTTTAGTCCCGGGCTAAACGATGTGCAAGTTATGAACAAGTGGGCCAAAGTCAGTTATCGGATTTATAGCAGTTTCAGCTACAGCGGACTACTTTAAAAAATTAGGAAGAATTGCATTGAATTTGTATTATATCAAAAAAGGAATAGAAACAAAACGATCGTTGACAAAATAAAATTTAAAATTATTATATATATATTTTGTTTTTTTAAATATGGCGAATTTTCTGTCCTTTTCGCACGAAGCGGACATTGTACGGAGTAATGTCAAGTGAGTATGACGTTTTTGAGCAATGACGTCATCGTTCAATAGTGTGGTCTCTGTTTATTAACAATTTTAAATCGCTTATAATAACTTGGGAATTTTATTACATATTTCATTGGTTTTTTCATTGTTGCCTATAATGTTTTTTGTAAAAGTTCCGAAAGTATACTAATAAAAAAAAGTCAATACCCCAGTTTCTTGGGAGCTCACTTTTTCTTGTAATCTTAGTGTCACCTCGCACGGCAATAAGTGAGTTTATTTATTCATTAACTTTACTTTATTTACCAAGTTTTACCTCGTATTTTCCGACTGCCTCTGCTACATAAACACAACAGCCTAGAACTAATGTTTCACCCTGTTTTTTCCTGTCTTTTATTTCTCTTACCTACCGTGGACGGCCACGCAACGTTGAATCTGTCTTCATTAACCCTAGATTAAGGGATGGATTTTTTATCATTCTGCGGATCTCTACAGCGAAAAGTAAATACGGTTTAACGGTTATAGAAAAAAATACTATTTGGATCTAGCCTGCCAAAGTGTTTGTATTGCCCACAGAACAGATAAAATGTGGTATTGCCTATGCATGAAGTTGGAAAAATATTGTATATGCTTGTGAGATGTGCACGTTAAACGAATATCTAGGAAAAATTTAGTCTGAAAAAACAACCGCGAGGATCATACGATTTGCAAGTTTAAGCTGCACTTGCCGCGGTCAGTCCGTGGATGAGCGACTGTCCATTAAACATCGAGACCCCTCCGTGCATCGGAGAGCACGTTAAACCGTCGGTCCCGGGTATCATACGAATACATATCATTATGAAAGTCGTTACGGGTAGTCAGAAGCCCGGATGTCTAACAACCGCCTTAGGGCATTGCCCAGTAACTGGGTTATGGAGGTCTGATGGCAGTCGCTCCATATAAAATACTGGTATTCAACCGCATCTGGTTAGACTGGAAGCTGACCCATACGAAGACGAAGACATGTTTAAAAATATTTAATTTTATGGTAGAGATATATCCTTGTACATGTAAGCTATTATCATAGCTTGTACGAAAAGGTCCTCAGATCATCTACTTTTTCAGAAGTTGCAAAAATCCTAACAAAATGATGAAGATTATTACGTATATCATTTTTCCACACGCACGCACGGTATGTTACGATTGTAATATAACCATAGTTTTTCCAGCAGCAGATACGTATCGTATCTATTCTGGACGGCGACCTAGGCGATCATATCTCTTGCGTTTGCGGTCACAAATACACTACATCGCGTAATTATTTTACATCACAACATATTACATTATGCATAAATTAATATTAACTGAAGAAATAGCTAATTAAAATTAATTAATTTATATCTTTGTTCCTTTGGGATAGATGAACGCTGAGCTGAAATACTGTGTTTAATATTATTATTATGTTTTTTTTAAAAAAACGTTGCCCCACTCTAGGATTTCTCCTGTGTCGTGGGTGCGTTTACTGACACAAATCTTCACATGCACAAACACCCAGATCCACGACCCGCACCGCAGAAGCCAATCGCTCAACCACTGCACCAAACGTGTCGTGATACATTACATGATACATAATTGCTTGTAAGGAGGTATTGAAGTGCTCACAACCCGCTCAAACCGCGAAATCAGTAGGGGGGATATAGTCATGTCGTAACGGCCTCGTTGGTCTAGTGGTGACAAGCGCGACTGCTGATCGTGAGGTCCTGGGTTCGATCCCCAGGTCGGGCAAAGTGTTATTGGGCTTTTCCATGTGGAATTCTTCAGTAGCAGCCCGGACTTTGGATGCCCGGTTGATGGCAATAGACTCGCCCCCTATTACATGGGACTTAAACATAACGGCGAAATGAGGGAGTTACTATACACCTCTGAACAACCCTTCGGGGAATACAGGCGTGATGTTATGTGTGACACATGTTGCGGGACATTTGTCGCCTACGACATTATGAGACGTTGACAGACATCGTGCGACGTGGCCGCGTCGCCATATATCTGTTTCCGCGACATTTTCGTGCTATGATTAGTTGCGCGATGTTGATAGACATGTTATAATGTCGGAATTAATTGACGCGCTTTTGATTCCAATATTTTGTATGGACAGTAGAATGTTAAAATTTTATAAAATAAATTATTTCTAGAGAATTCATTTCTTAAAGTGGTCTTCTCGTTAAAAAAGTAATTTATTTGATGTTGTTATTTTCTTCAGCGAGTATTAAAGTATTTTTATTTATTCTTTCGTAAATGGGTACATTTTTCGTAAAACTAAATGTTTATGGTTGTTTACCAAATTATGGGTTTTTAAATTATTTTTAAATGATGATCTAATTCAGAAAAAAAGGAGTGATAGCCTAGCGGTTGATCGCTTGCCTTCCATACAGGAGGGTCTGAGTTCGACCCTGGCCCGTACCTCTGACTTTTCGAATTCATGTGCGGATCAGAATTAGATTATCACTTGCGCTAACGGTGAAGGCAAAACATCGTGAGGGAACCTGTATACCTGAGAGGGTTCCAAAAAGTTCTCGATGGTATGTGTAGTCTGCCACCCCGCACCAGGCCAGCGTGGTGGACGAAGGCCTACACCTTTCTCATTCTTAGAGGAGGCTCGTGCTCAGCAGTGGGACAGTAATTGGTTAATTATGTTATGGTTTTATTAAAGTGTATTTCTTGATTAGATAAAGTCAAAAATTGTAGATACCTATACTTAAATTAATCCATGTTGTAAGCCGGCTACTAATAACTGAGTAGGTAGTACTGATAGACACCATTAGTTTGATCTTGATCATAATTTAGTTCATACATACCCAAATAGTTATTATGAGCCTTCCCTACCTATAATCATTTCGGTTTCACGCCACCTCAAAGAAAGTGACCCTGTTATTACATCACCTACTCTATTATTATAGGTACAAACATTGGAAACACTTATTGTTATTGTTGTTGTATGACACAATTATTTATGAATTATACTGTTAGTATTTTATTTTGTTCATAAACATGCGTTTGTTTTTATACTTTGTTATTATTTGGAAGAGAAATAATATTTGAATACGTGTACAATGAGTTACTTTTGCTTGTACAGTGGGGAAATGAAAAGGCTTGTCGGTTTTCAAATTCATTCCTTTCCCACATCGCGGGCATATGATACGTTTTTAAATTGTTGAACAGAATAGACCAAATGCATGGAAAATTATGTTAATTATTTGGTAGTAAATATCAAAATTGCCTTTTGCCTCCATATTCATATAATGTTTTTGATTTGATTTAATTGTAACCATATTTAAAAGCCAATAAATATTTCGAATTTGAATAAGGAGTTTTATTGTAAAAACCATCACATCAATCAAATCGATGATTAAATACATTGATTAATATCCGTTAAAAAAATACTTTTATTTTCATTTCTATAATGTTGGCAATACGTAAGTCGGTAAAATAGTTCGTTTCTTGCACTGTGGAAGCAAAAATAGACCGTAAGGTGCATATCCTTTTCATTTACCTACTGTACATGCGTGGAGTAGAAGTGACAATGAGAAATGATGTATATTTATACTGTACTAGCGACCCGCCCCGGTTTCGCACAGGTGCAATGTAGATACTAATGTGGGGCATATAAACCTTCCTCTTGAATCACTCTATCTACTGCTGAAAACTGCATTAAAATTTGTTGCGTACTTTAAAAAATCTAAGCGTGCAGGCAGCGGGAACGACTTTGATTTATACTATGTAAAGATTCAGTACACCCGGATGCAGCGAAATAGGGAAATAAAAACATAATGTACTTACGCCTGTAATATTCGAAGGGGTAAGCAGAGGAGTTCTCCTATTACAGGAGTCTGTACACCTACGTTTAACCTCTCGTATGAAGTCCCATGAAATAGGTGGCGAGTCTATTGCTAGTTTTTAAAAACAACTATGGTGCCAGGTTCGTTGCCTCTTACGACTCGTTTGCCCAACAACCGAGGGGAATTGTCCCGCACTGTGTTCTGCCTGGCATTTCCTCAACTATGTTGGGGTCAGCTTCCAATCTAAACAGATGCGTTTGAATGCGTATTTTACACGGAGCGACTGCCATCAGACCTCCATAACCGGTAACTAGGCAATGGAGATATCCTAGTGTTAGACCAGTTGTCAGATTTGCGGGCTTCTGACTACCCGTATCGACTGTCATAGGTATTCGTATGACACCCGGGACCGACGGTTTAACGTCCTCTCCGATGTACGGAGGGGTCTCGATGTGTAACGAATGGTCACCCATCCACCGACTGACAGTGGCAAGAGCAGCTTAACCTTATATGATCCGCGCAGTTATTCATTAACCACGACCCGAGCACGAGGCCCGAATTGTCCCGGACAATAAATAAATAAATGTATTGAATTTGATATATTGTTGACGTTCTGTTTGCAAGTAGAGCCTCCATGTATATACCTACTCTAAAGCGACCTTATAGGCTGATATATGAATGAAAAAAAAACGACAAAATGAAAGAGTGTGCTATTCTGTATTTCCGACCAAATTGTTGTCGGCTTCACTATAATAATATTATGAAATTCCGACGATGCGATTTGATTGCGGATTCAGTAGTGTTTGATATTATGTTTACAGAATAGCGTAGTTGTTGTAAAGCTGATAGGATGATGAAGATGATGATAATAGCAGCTGCTGTAGGAGTTACAGCTAGTTCACACAGAAACTGTTTACAGGATCCGTTTTTATTTTGGTGATGGCGACTGTAGTTGAATGAGCGAGTTCACATACACGATGGTATTCCGAATCCGAATCGAATCGACGCAGTTGCCATTTGCTGAACTGATCCGTCAGCACAGATGTGAACAACACATCCAGTACCGACGGATCCGTTAAAACGGATCCGCTGTGTGAACAGGCGGTTAGATGATTGGCTGTGAAGATGTCGCTATGTGGCGTCGTAGACGATGTCAAACGGGGTTTCAAGTGCCATAGCAACAATTCTTACCGTTGTTTAACGTAGGTAGGTACAACATGATCTTAGGCACGTAAAATCAATGTGTTCAACATAACTACAGAGGCAGAATGTTTGCTCCGATGTTCGGAATCGGATTGGATCGGCTAGTAGACTGTTTGCTTCAATCAATTATTGTTTCTGGTGCACTCGTACGAGATGGACCAACCTTGGAACTTAGCCTTCAGTATAGTTAGGTAGTTACTTATTGTAAATAGGGTTGCCAGATGTGTTGTGGAAAAACCGGACAAGGATTTATATTAGGTACTAGCTGTGTCCTCACGGCTCCGCCCGTAGCCTATGTTACTCAGTGATAATGTAGCTTTCTAACGGCAAAAGAATTTGTGAAATCGGTCGAGTAGTTTTTAAGTTTATTCGTTACATACAAAAATACAAATCTTTCCTCTTTATAATATTAGTATAGATAATGATAAATTTACTGATAATGATAATGAGAAATTAAATATCAAGACTTGGCACACGAGGTTGTCGACATGTGGGAGGTTAACTCAGCAGTCATTGTGCCGATAGTCGTGACGGCCAATGGCTTAATAGCCAAGAGCCTTGACCAACATCTGACGAGGCTCTTGTTGGGCAGCTGGGTCAAGGGCCTGATACAGAAAGCGGTACTTCTCGACACGGCGCGTATTGTCAGGAAGTTCCTCTCTCTGAGGCCCTGACCACCGGTGGCTTGGACCCTGTTCCCGATGCCGGTGGGCTACTATTTTTTATATTTTTAAATGTTTTTTTTTATATTTTTTATAGAAATATTTAAAAATGTATAAAATATGTATATAGGTGAATAAACGGAATATAATTTACTGAAAATCACAAAAATCCCCGGTTTACCAAGATTTTCTTGATCGGACAGACAAAGAAAACCGGACAGTTCGGTCGATAACCGGACATCTGGAAATCCTAATTGTAAACGTATCCATTTCGGGATTTGGGTTGCTAAAATAATTTACTTGAATTCTGCAAATGAAATTATACGGAAAATTAAGCTACGCAACACACTGTTGGCCTTTCCCATTTTCTTCATAAGGATCTTCTTCCTCTTAGCCTTTTCCCAATTATCTTGGGGTCAGCTTCCAGTCTAACCAGATGCAGCTGAATACCAGTATTTTACACGGAGCGACTGCCATCAGACCTCCGCAACCCAGTAACTGGGCAATGCCGATATCCTAAGGTTAAACCGTTTGTGAGACTTTCGGGCTTCTGACTACCCGTAACGACTGTCATAGGTATTCGTATGACACCCGGGACCGACGGCTTAACGTGCTCTCCGAGGCACGGAGGGGTCTCGATGTGTAACAAATGGTCACCCATCCACGGACTGACCGCGGCAAGCGCAGCTTAACCTCGCAAATCGTACGATCGGCGCAGTTGTTATTTAGCCACGAGCCCCTCCTCATTTTCTTCATAAGGATGAGGGTCGAAAAATGAATTAAAAATGTTTGCTTTTTTCTTTTTTTTTATGTCTCTCCAGTCCAGTAATGCTCCTGTAGGTATCGTAGGTGTATTTATCTACAGATACAAATCTTCACGGGCACAAACACCCAGACCCGGAACAATTATCTGTAGGCCATATAAATAATTGTTCTGTGCGGGAATCGCACCCGGGATCCGTTGCCTAGCAACCAATTTTGTGGCCACTGTCCCAATCGTGTCACTAAATTAATAATTAATCAAATTTGTGATCACAATAATATTAAGGTGTTATAAGGCTGTTGGTACGAACATTAATCATCTGCTTTTTTTTTTTAAAACGTTGCCCCACACTTGCATTTCTCCCCACACTTGCGTTTACAGACACAAATCTTCACATACACAAACGCCCAGACCCGGCACAACTATCTGTAGGTCATACAAATATTTGCTCCGTGCGGGAATCGAACCCGCGACTCGTAGCGCAGAAAGCCAATCGCTTAGCCACTGCGTCAAACGTGTCGTAAAACAACCGTTTACCTAAATTCTTCAAGTAAACGGTTGTTTAACTAGAGGATTAATGTTGATGAACACCAGCCTTAGTAGGCTAGGTGGATGTTCCTCAAATAATCCGTTAGTCACATTTTACGACATATCGGGAAAAGATTAAATTGCCTGTACAACGCCAGTGAACATAGGGTGGAGAGTCAAACAATTTTGTACTGTATTTCACATAACATCACGCCTATTTTCCGCGAAGGGTTGGACAGACATCTTATAATAACACCCTCATTTCGCCGCTATATTTAAGTCCCATGTGATATGAGGCGAGCTTTTTGCCATTAACCGGGCACAGATCCAAACTCCGGGCTGCTACTGAGGAATCCCACACGGAAAAACCCAATAACACTTTTCCCGATCTGGGGATCGAACCCAGGACCTCACGAGCAGTAGTCGCGCTTGCTACCACTAGACCAACAAACAACACAACTCAATTACTGAACACTGTATTTATAAACTTAATTTTACTAAATACTGTATCTATCTATCTAATACCTTTAAACGAGTAATTCTTGTATATAATATATAATTTGAATCTCGGAAACGGCTCCAACGATTTTCATGAAATTTAGTATGCAGGGGGTTTCGGGGGCGATAAATCGATCTAGCTAGGTTTCATTTTTAGAAAACGTCGTTTTATCCGTGTTTTCAGGCAGTGAAAAACTGCTACAATATCATTAGAATAGGAAGGTAAATTTCGCTACTTTCTACAAGGCTATATTAGCTCAGGTGGGAAATCGGGCGGTCCCGAAACCACAAAATCCCGGTTCGAGTCTAGATGTTTGTTTTTTCCCCTTTTTTTTCAAGTTCCTTCTTTTACTTTTTTCCTTTTTTTTTCTTTCCAAAAAACACGATTTACCAAAAAAAAAACCGAGCAAAGCTCGGTCATCCAGGTACTTTATCTTAATAAAATACGAATGTACACAGAGAATTCGACAAAATCGGTACATTTTTTAATCAACATTAGCACATTTGTCCGGAATCGAAGTAAATTGTATTTGTTCGTAAAATAAATTAGGTATATTTCGAATGACATCTATTCAATCAAAAAACTCGAGGGGACAGGGGCGAAACGCGGGCAAATTGTCATTTGCTGGCCACAGGGACGGAGTTAGGTCTAGTTTGGAGTAGAACATTTAATTTAATTTTATAACAGAAAGTAATGTGGCCTTGGGCCTAATGTGTATAACACAGTTAATTTAAATAAAGACCTACGAAGGGAATAGTTCCTGCAATAATTATTTTGTTTTACACATACATTTTGAGTTGGATTTATATGTTTTGTCTTCTTCTTTTCATAGGTAGGTAATTATTTTTCGTTTGTTAGTAAAGTACTTACACATAATTTGTAATGGTAAGGCGCCAATTTTATACCGGACCACGCAGACGAAGAAGCTTCTTCTTCTTCTTTTCATGTTGTTAGTGACTAACCTGGTTTCAGAGTTTATGCCGCCCATGGGCCTCTGGCTTGGCTTCACATGCCGTCGAGAAATATCTTTCAGGCATGCCCCGGTTTCCTCACGATGTTTTCCTTCACTGTTTTTAAGCAAGTGATAATATACAATACGCACATGAATCCGACAAGTCAGAGGTGCGTGCCTTGGGTTCGAACTCGAGACCTATGACTTGGCAGTCCGACGGTCACACCACGTTTTTTAAATACATTTTTCTTTAGGTTTTATCTACAGTCAAGTCTACTTAGTTAAAGATAAATTAATTGACTATCATCATTTAATTTTCTTACATAAACAAATCTACATTTTGTACCTGTTTTGTTTCAATTCTATAAACGGTGTAAATAGACCCTTAACGAAGCCGAAAGGCACTTATTCTCCACGTCATTGCGATATTTTTTTTGTACTGGACTATGCCTGGGAACCTTCTGGTTACGGAGATATTGGAGGTCAAAGTTCCAACTTCTTCGCAACCTTTTTTTTAAATACTTGTTTTGAAGGTTGCAAATGTACTTGAAATACCTCCATTACCCGTTTACTACACATTGCATCTATCAGCACAGTGTTTTGAGTGCGTTACATTGAGCTTTACAGATAAACGAAATTTGGCACTCAAAAAAAAAAAAGTCGTTTCCCAGTGACAATTTTTGCGTAGGTTTACTTAGTTTGATGTACTGAATGCATGATTGACCGCTTCGTGAAGGGTCTTTTACACCTTGTATAGTTATCACAAAATTTGGTTATTTTTCTAACAGATGTATTTCTAAATCGTGGCCTGACAAGTCCATTGCACGAGTCCGGTCCTCCAATCCAGTCCTTCGGTTAGTGCCGTCCCTCCTGACGGCCATAACATAATTTCTGTCCGTGACAGGTGGGTACGCGGAGGTAAAAATATTATGTAGGTGCTCGGGTTTTAGTGTACCTATTTGTGTTTTTATTTCATACGCTTACTCAATTGATGGAAGGATACATCACCAAACGAGCTTTTTTTTGGGTTTCAGACGATATTTCGTTCTGGATTCTGAACATTATTTATTTATTTATTGGACTATAATAGCTGTATTTATTACGAGGTTTTTTTTTAATTTTTTTTTTACATAAAACCGTCGCCCCCCCCTAGGATTTCTCCTGTATCGTGGGTGCGTTTACAGAGACAAATCTTCACATACACAAACACCCAGACCCGGAACAACTATCTATAGGCCATACAAATATTTGTTCCGTGCGGGAATCGAACCCACGACCCGCAGCGCAGAAGTCAATCGCTTAGCCACTGCACCAAACGTGTCGTCAAATTGATTTGTTAGGAGTACCTTGTTATCTTTTTTGTGTATATACCTAGACTTGTTAAGGCTGCCTTGTTGGTCTACTGGTCGCAAGCGTGACTGCTGAGCATGTGGTCCTGGGTTCGATCCCCAGGCCGGACAAAGTGTTATTGGGTTTTTCCATTAGAAATTTCTCAGTAGCAGCCCGAAGTCTGGATTTATGCCCGGTTAATGGCAATATGCTCGCCCCCTATTAAATGGGACTTTAAACATAACAGGCGAAACGAGGGTGTACTAAAAACACCTCTGCCGCACCCTTCGGGGAATATAAGGCGTGATGTTAGACTTGTTTAATCAAATTAATATCTATTTTTTTGATCTCTTATAACATGGCATACCATCATGTTTAGTCTCATAATTTGACACATCGGCCCACGGTCTTACCTGGAATATATGGAATTATTGGGTTTCTTGTCCAAACTTACTATTTAAAGATAATTTCAGTGTCATCTCAGTGTATCACTATACCAGTAAAGTCGCCGGCACGTAACTTGGCAAAGCTTTGGCATAGTGGGGGTAAGTTTGCGCATGTACACCTTAGGACTGTAGGACTGCCTTGTTGGTCTAGTGGTCGCAAGCGCGACTTCTGAGCATGGGGTCCTGAGTTCGATCCCCAGGTCAGGCAAAGTGTTATTGGGTTTTTTCATTAGGAATTTCTCAGTAGCAGCCTGGAGTCTTGATTTGTGCCCGGTTAATGAAAATAGGCTCGCCCCCTATTACATGGGATTTAAACATAACTGACGTTTACTGGTGTTTTAAAATACCTCTGCCGAACCCTTCGGGGAATGTAAGGCGTGATGTTATGTTATGTACCTACACTTAGTGCTACAAAAAATGTTCACTTTTATTGCTGGTCATTATTCTATGTTTATTGCCATAATTTATTTTTAAACATGTCGGTTTAAAAGAAAGAAAGAAAGGAGAGGAATTAATTTTTCTTCTCTTGCCAAGTTACGTGCTATACTAAGGATATCGGCCTGCCACAAAAAGAAGATAGTTTGTTACTGCACTGGACACGCGGGTTGGATTCTTTCTTTCCAGTACATTTTGTTTCTCTTGCAACGACCGATTTACCCGACGTCAGATAAAGTTTTATCTTCTGAGGAATAAATTTTAAAGTTTTAACAGCTTTTGTATAGAAAATCTGTCGACAATAATTCATAACATAACATCACGCCTGTATTCCCCGAAGGGTTGGGCGGAGGTGTATAGTAACACCTTCATTTCGCCGTTATGTTTAAGTCTTATGTAATTGGGAGCGAGCCTTTTGCCGTCAACCGGGTACAAATTTAAACACCGGGCTGCTACTGAGACATTCCATATCTGGAAAAACCTAATATCTCACGATCATGGGGATCAAACCCAGGACCTCACAATCAGCAGTCGCGCTTGCCACCACTAGATCAATCAAATTAATTCCTCGGTTAAAACTTTAACCGTAGGTGGTAAGGTCGGCCCTAAGGGCCGATTTTCGATCCCTATTTAAGCCGACCAATGGTTAAAAATTCATACAATTTTTAACCATTTTTAAACATTGGTTAAAAATTAGGGATCAAAAATCCGACCCTAATTCTCATTGTTAGGTATTACGCATTTTTTTCGGTTATCAGAGCTTTGTAGACTAGTTTGACTGAAAGATATGACTGAAAAAGTTTTTTTATCTGTACCTACCTCTTCTTCTTCTTCCTGCCCTTATGCCACACTAGGTGAGGTCGGCACAACATGTATTTCATAAATCCATGTTGTTAGAGGTTTTGGCTTATTGTTTTATGACCGGCCGCCTGCCTGACATCAACCCTCCTTGGGAATACTCGTTGATCGTTCGCGCGGGTGACCCAATGTGTTTTTCTTGGTGGGGTATAGGTACTTGAAGTTCCTCAACCCACTCATTCAGTTTTGCTAGGGACTTTGGTTCTGACACATCTACAACTAATATAACACCGTGAGCGTCTCTGTAAAACTTGAAACTTTTGGTACCCTGTAGGTATTCGACATCGTTTACAATAGAAATAAACGGCTATTTATACTACAAAATCAAAAAATTAAATAAAACGCTCTGAATATATTTTTTACTAGCTGTGTCCTCACGGCTCCGCCCGCGTAAGTTTTAATCCAGTAATAAATATAGCCTATGTTACTCAGTGATAATGTAGCTTTTTAACGGCAAAAGAATTTTTGAAATCGGTCCAGTAGTTTTTAAGTTTATTCGTTACATACAAAAATACAAATATTTCCTCTTTATAATATTGGTATAGATAAAATATCATTGATATTCAGTTGCCACGTTCGTTTTTATCTGTACCTACCTACAATTCAGTTTTTAGAACAAACGCGTTCAAATATAAGCTAGCTATAAAATGTGAGCGATACCAAGTGTTTACGACTATAACCCAAGAGGTTTTATTTCGGATAAGCTTAGACCCGTAGGATACTGACCGGCTTCGCTCCCGTGTCTACGCTATTGCTTCGAGGGTTGAAAGGATCGATGTATCAACTTGACACAAGTATATTTTTTTAAGTTGAAATGGAGACCCCTTTCAGTGTTCCTATTTCCTAAGAGAAATAGATGAGAATTTGTAGAAGGCGATTGAAAAATATGAGGCGGAAAAATGTTTATGTTTTTGTGACGGGTTCGTGACTGCGGATCATACGATTTGCGAGGTTAAGCTGCGCTTTCCGCGGTCAGTCTATGGATTGGTCAGCATTCGTTACACATCAAGACCCCTCCGTGCTTCGGAGAGCACGTTAAACAGTCGGTCCCGGGTACCATACGAATACCTATGACACTCGTTACGGGAAGTAAGAAGACCGAAAGTCTAACAACCGGTCTAACCTTAGGATATCGGCATTGCCCAGTAACTGGATCGCTCCGTGTAAAATACTGGTATTCAGCCGCATCTGGTTAGACTGGAAGTTGACCTCAACATCGTTGGAAAAAGGCTAGGCAGAACATTAAGTCTTTGGCCAGACTGCAAACGCGGGCGCGGGGCGGGCGCGGTGCAGCGAGTTCAAACAGAAGAACTTCATTTGAGTGTCCATAGTGGGCACGCGGGCGCGGGAAGCGGCTCGGGCTAATTTGCGCGGGGAGCGCGCGGGTAGCTCACGCCATAGGTCGTTCATACAAGTGACCGCAGTGAGAGCGCGGGCGGCAAGCGACAACCCGCGCGGGAGCGGGGGATCTCAAACTAGTTAGAGCTGACCACGCGCGTTGTTGTGATGGCGTCTTCAAAATAAAATGTTGAAGAATTAATAAGTGCTATTCAAGCACGATCTGCACTGTGGATGTCGAAACATCGTATTTTAGTAAGAATTTTCCAGTAAAAATAAGACTTCTTCATCCATATCATATTTTGACAAACACTGGACACGACAACGCTCAGAACGAAGCCGCACTCGACTGCGGACAAGTAAATCGCGCGCGTTCCCGCACCCGCGCCGCTCCCCGCGCCGCTCCCCGCGCCGGTCTGCCAGTCTGGCCAAACACTTAGAGTGGTCCGAGTATTATTTCTTACTTAAAGAAATTACTGTGTACTGTAGTTAATGCACAGAAATCTTTGAGGTGATCAGTTGGTCTAGCACGTATACTGTCGAGTTACTGACGTAAACGCAACATTAATGTTAGGCGAAACACACACTGCTCCGCGCTACGCTGCGGGGTGCGTGGCGAAGGAGCCACAACACCGCGTGAATGCGTTTTCTGTGTGTTGCACTACGCGTGTTTTCTTTCTATACAAAAACAGATACTTGCAAACAACGTAAGAACACGCACTCCCGCGCTACGCTGCGTGATGCGGTGCAGTGTGCAAATCGCCTTAGTGAATTTTGAATCGGAAATACTCGTTTCGCACATACTATTTAATTAAATTGAAAACTTTATTCATATGTTTTGATACAAAAAGTGTATGTCGCAATAAAAATAAACCAAAACGGTATAGGACACTTGTATTTTCGATTCAATATTCGCTTGTATTAGCGATAGGTTTACGATACTATACGTCACATGGTCGTGCTAAGCCTACATGCAGCGTTTGACCTATTTGCATTTATTTCATCGATTGTCCATAAAAAGATAAGTTCAAATGAAATCACCAGTAGAAGGACTACACGTATGAAGTATAGCGCAGTGGCTGAGTGGATTTCTGCACTAGATCACGGGTTGATCGCACGAAACAAATATTCATATGGCCAACAGATAGCTGATGTGAAGATTTGTCTATAAACGCACCCACAATACAAGATAAATCCTAGTGTTATTATTTTATTAGGTTCACCAACAATGGTTCATACAATATTGTACCTACCTAACAAAAATTACATGCTTAAAATAATCTTACAGTGCAACAATTAACTATTGGCAAACATCACATTCACAATTCAAAGAATCAAAAACCTAACTCAAATAGTAATAGCACTAATTTTAATTATTAATACACTAGTGGCCCATCCCGGCTTCGCACGGGTGGACATTTTCCCGTTTTTGCAACATTTTTCATTTATGCTCCGCTCCTATTGGTAGTAGCGTGATGTTATATAGCTTATAACCATCCTCGATAAATGGACTATCCAACAGAAAAAGATTTTTTCAATTGCAACCAGTAGTTCCAGAGATTAGCGCGTTCAAACAAACAAACAAACAAACTCTTCAACTTTATAATATTAGTATAGATTGGCATTGGTAACATTGTATCATATCCTATCCTACTAATATTATAAATGTGAAAGTTTGTGAGGATGGATGTATGAATGTTTGTTACTCTTTCACACATTAACGGCTGAACAGTAAATTATGGTGGGACAATAGTATTTCCTTCAACAGTCTATTGAATTGGGCAAACAATTTGGGCACATTAAAAGATCACATAGGTTGTTTGGACACAAATGTTTTTGTTGAAAAAACTTTGCAGACGCCTGTACATTGGAACCGTTTAAATATAATGGAGTTATGTTCCTATTAAACTTTTTTTCTGTAATTATATCGTTATAGAAGTACCTATTATTAGTAAAGCTGATTGTTTAACTTCATGTGTAGGTAGGTAATTATTTTTCGTTTGTTAGTAAAGTAAAGGACATATAGGTAATTTGTAATGGTAAGGCGTCAATTTTATACCAGACCACGCAGACGAAGAAGCTTCTTCTTCTTCTTTTCGTGTGGCTAGTAACTAACCTGGTGTCAGAGTTAATGCCGCCCATGGGCCTCTGACTTGGCTTCACATGTCGTCGAGAAATATCTCTCAGGCATGCCGGTTTCCTCACGATGTTTTCCTTTACCGTTTTTAAGCAAGTGATAATTATACATTACGCACATGAATCCGAAAAGTCAGAGGTGCGTGCCTTGGGTTCGAACTCGAGACCTATGACTTAGTAGTCCGACGGTCGCACCATTAGGCTATCACTGCTGTATGTGTGAAACTGTGAAGTCTCTGTGTGTCTGTCTCTTGGCTTAGGCTTGATTTTGGAACTTCTGGACTCATTTTAATATATTTATGTTTATAAATAAATAAGCTTTTGTGGTACGCAAGTACCTACATAAGTTCCAAGAAAGAGGTCATACATATGTTTTAAGTTCTGTGAAGGTCATAATTCCACGTCCTGACAAGCATGTAATTGCTTTCGTGCGAAGTAGCCCAACTTTGTACACAGGAATAAATCAGGTATCACAGCACATGGGGCAGAAATGTTACAGAAAATCAACTGTGATTGTGTGGCTCTTGGTAAAGAAAACCCACATCCAGGGACTGATTTAGGATTTGAGCCGCCCCTAGGCTAACATAAGTTTGGCGCTTGCCCGAGGGATTTAAGTGAATAAAAGACTCAAGATCTCGACTAGGCTTTTGCTAAATGAAATGTGCCTTGTTGGTCTAGTGGTCGCAAGCGTGGCTGCTGAGCACAGGGCCCTGGATTGGATCCCCAGATTAGGCAAAGTGATATTTACTTTTTCGATTAGGAATTTCTCAGTAGCAGCTCGGAGTCTTGATTTGTGCCCGGTTAATGGCAATAGGCTCGCCCTTTATTACATGGGACTTAAACATAACTGGCGAAACGAGGGTGTTACTAAAACACCTCTGCCTAACCTTTCGGGGAATACAAGGCGTGATGATGCTATGAAATGTTCCCATTCTCCTTTCAAAATACTTTATGTCCGTTGACGGCCGCCCTACCTGTCTCGTCGCGCCCTCAGGCTTCTTCTTTTAGCCTATAGAGTAAATCAGGCCATGCAAATCCGAGTCTTCCTGTTGGTATCAAAGAAGTAACAGATTTATGCAAGAGCGAGGGACGCTGCATACACGCATGTGCGGAATTAACAACATACTCTTCTGTCCTGCGTAGCCTTCTTCCCAACTATATTGGGGTCGGGTTCCATTCTAACCAGATGTGGCTGAATACCAGTATTTTATACGGAGCGACTGCCATCAGACCTCCGCAACCCAGTTACTGAGCAATGCCGATATAGTAAGACCTTAGACTGATTGTCAGACTTTCAGGATTCTGACTATCCGTACCGACTGACATAGGTGTTTGGATGACACCTAGAACCAACAGTGTAACGTGCTCTTCAAGGCATAGAGGGGTTTCTCTGTGTGTGAAACGGTCACCCTTCCACGGATTGACAGCGGCAAGCTCAGCTAAATCTCTCAATTGGATGGTACGATCTGCACAGTTGTAAATTAGCCACGAGCCCCTTAGTGAAATAATAATAAATGGAAATAACAACATATGATGGCCAATGCGTTTGTTCGGCGTGGTTATTATGTAAATATTATTATACTAGCGGCCCGTCCCGGCTTCGCACGGGTGGACATTTTCCCCGTTTTTGCAACATTTTTCATTTATGCTCCGCTCCTATTGGTCGTAGCGTGATGTTATATGGCATAAAACCTTCCTCGATAAATGGACTATCCAATACAAAAATACTTTTTTAATTCCAACCTGTAGTTCCTGAGATTAGCGCGTTCAAACAAACAAACAAACTCTTCAGCTGCCTGTAAATTCACCGGCACCGGTACACAGCAATGCTGCGTTCCGGTGCCGGTGAATTTACAGGCACATCGCATGTCCCAATTGTCTCTAAGGTTGGCAATACATCAGCAATCCTCTTTGTGTGTTGTATAAGGTAGTGGTACAACTTTACATCAGGTGGGACCGTCACGTCTGCCTGTTTGCTAAACCTACATTAAAAAAGTGATGTTTATGCACATTTACCAGTGTCGGGCCTGTATTTGTTAAAACGAGCGGCAAACATCTTGACCAAAAAGCGTCGTAGTGGTGGAACGTTTGTGTACGTAAAAATCGACCTTTGGTCCGCCAAAAAGATCTAAAAATCGACTGTTGCACATTCAAGGTCATTTTTCAAGATGTTTGCCGATCTCTGTACCGCTTTAAAAAAAATCGGTATCCAATAATATTATCATAAGTATTTTAAGTACTAATGGAACTTCCATTAATTGGAGTTCATATAATGGTGCGTCCAGACCTGACGAACGCGCCGCGAATGCGCCGCTCGCGCGCAGCGCGCGAGCTGTTCGCGAGCTGCGCGCGAGCGGCGCGCGGAGCTTTGTACGAACATGAAATGCACGCGCGAGCGGCGCGTTCGTCAGGTCTGGACGCACCATAATACTTTGTTTCGATCTATACTTCTGTCAATTATTTTCCGAATAACATTAAAGAAAAGGGGCCAAAAGGCTTTGTGCGTGAGTAATCAAAGGTGCGGTTTCATTGAAAGCCCGAATGAGGTTACCAGTGTTACCATCCTTAAGATGTTCGCTTGTCATCTGTCCTCCTTTGTGGTCTCTACTTTTTATTGGTGCACATACTTTTTTTACTGGCCAGTCGAAAATGGAATTCGTAGAAAAAGTAATAGGATTTTATGGGATAATACTGGTTTGTTCGATGAGAATTCAGATTTGATCTCAATTTAAGCCTAATATTTACAATCGTTGACCCAAAATGTTCCGATTTATTAATGTAATTGATATTATCTTTTTCTCTTTAATAATATAACATCACGCTTGTATTTTCCGAAAGGTTAGGCAGAGGCGTATAGTAACACTCTCATTTCGCCGTTTTGTTTAAGTCCCATGTAATAGGGGCGAGCCTATTGCTATCAACCGGGTACAAATCGAAACTCCGGGCTGTTACTGAGGAATTCCATTCGCAAAAACCCAATAATACTTTGCTTGACCTGGGGATTGAACCCAAGACCTCACGATCAGCAGTCGCTCTTGCCACCACGAGACCAACGAGGCAAAGTCAAAGTCAAAGTCAAAGTATTTATTTCAATTAGGCACATAAAAGGCACTTTTGAACGTTAAAGTTACAAAGAAAATAGAATTGATTCTAGTTGCCCCTTCCAAAAGGTAGTTTCGTATGGAGAAGAATGGGCAAGAAACTCCACCGTTACTCTTTTAAAATGTCTTACAATATTTTGTATAGGTACATTAATTATACAATTATATGTGAAAACGATGCACCTAGAATAAAATTACTATACCACAAAAGGTAAAAAAAAAAAAAAAATGAAACAACGACATATTAATTGTGATAGGTACATGGTGCTCACATATTTACAAACATTGCAAAGTATACGTTATCACAAAAAAATAAAAGTAATAAGTCAGTGTATGAGTTTAGATACTTACTCATATAATCTAAAATAAACGGCTTTAAAAAAGGCAGTATATTTATATCTTTAATATAAATTAATATAAAGTGGTTCGTGGGAAGTTTTACGGCCCAATTTGCATACCAACATTACACTCCCCTTTAATGTTATTTAAGTAATTAATAAACTACTCTATTTCGAATACTACGAAAATAATTACTACGTATCTACAATCTACAATTACGTTTTCCAAGAATCTTCTTCAAATGTAAATAGTATTTCCCTTTCTGTAATGTAGAGAGCGATGTTTGTAATTGGCATGCCTATAATCTCAGTAAATAGACAAAGATGTACTTCAGTACACCCACAGCTCGTAAATGATGGTACAAGAGCCTATGTATTATTTCCAACCTAAAGAATTTCTTCACAGAAAACTCAATTACAATAATTAATGGTCAAAATCAAACTTTGGAACTGACGTTTGGCAGCTGGCAATGGCACCAACAGGCGAGGGGCTCGTGGCTAGTTATCAACCGTGCGGATCATACGATTTGCGAGGTTAAGCTGCGCTAGCCGCGGTCAGTCTGTGGATGGGTGACCGTTCCTTACACATCGAGACTGCTCCGTGCCTCAGAGAGCACGTTAAACAGTCGGTCCCGGATGTCGTACGAATACCTATAACCGTCGTTACGGGAAGTCTGAAGCCCGAAAGTTGCTCCCTGTAAAATACTGGTATTCAGCCGCATCTGGTTAGACTGGAAGCTGACCCCAACATAGTTGGGAAAAGGGTAGGCAGAACTTTAATGTCACCGACAAGAAATCATAGCAAAATGGGTCATGAGAGCGAAAGTACTTTTTTAATAAAACGTTATGACACTAGGATATTCTCCAGTTGAACAGACACGCCGACCAGGATAAACAATTATGTACAGCCCCCGATAAGTCGACATGGCAATTTTCTACTCATTTTAAATACCGTCCACAACTACAAGTAACAACGTGACCGAGATCGAAATCGATAAACGCGGTCGATGCGGACTCGTGCTGCACTAATACTAAGATGGCGCGGCCGCTGTGCGGGTGTGCTGGGTGTCTTCGGGGTCCACGACTTACCTCATACCCGATTGCCATGTCGACCTGTCGCGGACTGTAGGTCATATAGATATTTCGACGGTCCCTACGTATACTATCGAAACTACAAAATCTCAGTTTTTATTTTATTATGTATGTACACCGATTACGCTGAGATTTATGATCCGATTTACGTGATTCTTCTTTAGTTTGACGTGGAATAGTTGCCTTTTGGTCCCATAAAAATTTATTATTTTATAACCTTTAAGATAACATAATTTCACACATTTGAAGCAGATAAAATAAAAACTGAGATTTTGTAGTTTCGATAGTATACGTAGGGACCGTCGATTTGTTCCGTGCGGAAATCGATCAGCTACTCCTCTAATCGAGCTGAAACAGAAGTTTTCGATACACCAAAGAAACTTCTTACACGCGTCTTTCTTCACATTTGCTCGGAAGTCTATACTATAGATTGTGCTAATTTCGAGCCTATAAATCAAAATATAACAAAATCACGGATCCTTGTTGGACAGATGCTGCGCCTACGCGTCGATGTACAGTCGTTACAAAGATTTTTATCTATGGCACATTATCCGTTTAGGTAAATAGTGCTGGCTTGTGGCCAAATAGCTGTGTGTAAAGGCGTTTATACCATGCTATTGGTAATACTAAGTTGGAAAATGTGTAGGAAATTGGACGATAAGTATGTTTTTTGCCGTATTTCATTATTTTCTGTTTGTACTTTAGCAAAGTGTTTGTTGTTTTGTGATTTGCGAGTTAGCGTCCAACTCGCAAATCGTTGGTCAGCAGTGAAAACTGCGAAAAAGTGTGTAAAATACACATTTTTAAAAGAGATAGAAATAAAAATGTCTCCTGCAAAAAAATGGCCGATCAAATGTTAATACAAGTTTGTATCTATGACGTAAGACAGCTTAGAAGTATGAACATATTTGAATTGAAAGTTTGTTGAACTAGTACGTGTATGGCGAGTTTAACAATCTAAAGAACAAATAAAACGCTTCTGAAGAAAATTTTATTTACGAGTTTGTCACTGCTGAGCCTCGAAATACTTATCGCTCTACAGTAGGCCTAGCCCGCACATCAGACGTATAGTGTCGTTAACGTATCGATAATGTAAGTGAAATTTGAACCGAAAATACAACTGTCCTTACTGCTCGATAACATTGTTTTTTTTTTGCGACATGCACAATTTATATCTTCTTCTTTTCGTGTGGTTAGTGACTTACCTGGTATCAGAGTTTATGCCGCCCATGGGCCTCTGAGTTGACTTCAAATGCCGTCGAGAAATATCTCTCAGGCATGCCGGTTTCCTCACGATGTTTTCCTTCACCGTTTTTAAGCAAGTGATAATTATATAATTATAAACAGGATGATACCTATAGTTAACCTAAAATCTTGTGCAAAAAAAGTTACTGCTTTTCTCCAAAACCTAAATTATGAAGATACTGAAGAATTACTTACCTCAATGGTGTAATATAGCAGCGCCTGATTTTGTCAATTTCTTCTTCCAGTCTTATTATTTATTATTCTTTATTTTGTTTTATTTATTTTTTCATTTTTATTAAATAGATCCTGACAATCCAAACAACACACACACACATTCATAGCTCCATATACGCACGACCAAACATACATCACACACACAATCACACCGTCTACCTCTTACACGCATACACACAGTTCCATGCACAAATCCCTGACTCTCTAACTAATTTTAGTGAGTCAACAAGTTTTAATTTTTTACTTGAGTCACAAAATGTCTTCTTTTCCTGTCATAATATTATGTAGTGCTCCTCATGGTCGGTGTACAAGTACATAATAGAATAAATGTAAATGGCGGAGATTCTGGTGTCCTGAAATACAGACCTCGAGCCTAGTTTAGGCACCAGTCTCCCACAATATTAAATAACAAATATGTATTTATACAACTGTGATTGCTCTGTTTTTTGTTATATTGTGGCGAGAGAATAAACGATTTTTTTATTTTTTATTAATATAATACGCACATTTGTATCATACATAGATATGAATAAAGTTTTTAATTTAATTAAATAGTATGTGTGAAACGAGTATTTCCGATACGAGAGTAACTCGACAGCATTCGTACTAGGTCTACTGATGTGTCCACACACATTACAAGTCGTTCAGTATTGAGTGACGTGGATCAGACTAGTTCCATTGTTTAAGCCTTGTGAAGTTGTGATACAATCATCTGTCGTCAAATTAATAAATATTCATAAATAAGAATCTCGGGCTACGATTCACCGCATGGCCAGTAATATCCTGCACCACTGCTCGGCGCAAGCTTCTTCTCAGAATGGGAAGGGTTTAGGCCTTAGTCCACCATGCTGACACACCATTAAGAACTTTTTTTGGAGACCTTTCAAGTGTGCAGGTTTCCTCACGAAATTTTTCTTTCATCGTGATCGGAAGTGATAATGAAAATTCAGAGTTACGGGCCGCGATCGAACTCAGACCATCCAGCTTGGAAGGCGAACGTAGAACAGCTAGACTGTCACTGCTAATGCGAACAGGACTAGAATATCAAAAGGTAAAACATTGTAATGAGACGTGTGCATACAAATATTGTTGTGTACATTCATACAAATTGTCACACAAGTTGTGTGGCTAGCAACAATGTCATGGAGCGTTTACTATCTAAAAGCTATAAACAGCTTTGAAGTTTAAATCTGGTTTTATAGTCTGATGCGTAATTTTGTTCGAGGTCATAAACAGCAATATATTGTTGGTCCTATAGGAGTTCTATGTGCAAGATGCGTCACTGGTTCTAAAATAAATCATATTCCGCGTAGGAAGGTGCGTTTTAGAGAGATTTATGGAATGGTTGGTCTCGACAATGCAGTTTACATTGGCTGCCCTAGAATGTCTGCAGTGAGGTATTCGAATCATAAAGTAAAATGGACAAAGGCGGTGGTAGCTTTTTAATCAAAAAAACGAAAAATGCATAAAATAATTACCATATTATAAAAGTAACAGATTTAGAAGTCGGTGCTAATCCACGCTGAACCAAATTAAAGGCACCGACTTCTGAATCTGTTACTTTTATAATATGGTAATTATTTTATGCTTTTTTTCGTTTTTTTGAAGTGTGTTTTATTTTTGTTAAAATGTTTTTTATTTTTTCATTTTAGTGGCATTAATTAAAACATGGTTGGACCTACTAAAGACGCTGCTCGTAACATAATCACATCATCACATTATGCGTACTGTTCGTCATTGAGGAGTTCCATTGTCTATCTCCGAAGTTCTTCATCAGATCTTCACTAAATTTAAGTGGGACCATTTTGAAAGAATACTCTTTCAAACGAAAAAAAAAATTTTCAGATCGGTTCAAAAATGAGGGTGTAGTGAGATAACAAACATTTAAAAAAAAACCTACAGACGAATTGAGAACGGTTAAAGAATAACAAATCTTGTTAAGGAATCTTATGGGAACATTTTTCTTTTTTTTCAATTTTTTTCGAGGCATTAGTTCGCTTTTCCGCGACTATGCAAGCTTTATTATGTACGTCCTATTTTATTAGGTACTTAAGAATAACATTAAATATAAAGAAAAACATACATAAAAAAGCGACATTAGGGAACCGCTACACAACTCCACCGGCACGGATTCCCACAACAGTGACACTCCTAATCAACTCCCTCCAAAGAAAGCAACAGCTGCTAACAAATCCACTGATTATGCGTGTCTTATGGGAACATGATTTTAAATATTAATTAAAACACACTGACAGACGGGGTTAACAACTTTTAGTTAAAGTTCTAACTTTAAGTTTATTTTTCTGAGTTTGTCAAAACTTATATAGTGAAACGCCGTCACTTCAATATATGTGTAAGTGCTAGTCACCCCTTTAGGTATGCGAGTGGCAGGAGGGTGGTATACAAGACAAAGCAAACCTCAGGTGATACTTACGTATAGCCCCTAATTACTTTGAAAACTAAATTATATTCTATATTGGAGTGCATTAAAAGAGTCTTCACTAATGTGCTACCCACGAATGACGCTACTTAAGTACGTCCAGCCCCGCTATCAACCGCTACCAACCTCGCTGACTGGTTCGTTGATACGAGAGAACAAGAAGAATTCATTATTATTATAATCCGTAGAGCTTAGTATAATAATATCTTACTTGTATCAACAATAGTAGTAATATTAATATTTAAGTGTCTTTACAAGCTAGTCGCAGTAAATTCAATACGAAAACCGCAGTTGGTTCGATCTAAGGGCATCGGCCTCATATGATTTATCGGTTATTACTGTGTTTCATTCACTACCTCATGACGTCACCCTCGATGATATGTTAGCAGCGGTAAACGGGTAACTGACCTAATATTTCATAGCAAACGAGCGGTTTATTGTGATAGTATGAAGCTTATCTTAAATAGTGCTATAATCTGGCAATAATGTATGGAATGAAATAAGCAATAACACATCTACTTGGGTGTTCAATTTCTGAACGAAGGCCAGAGATTGAGTAATGATCTTTTGAATAAACGTTCGGTATCCGTTTGTAAGATTTCCGCATTTAGTTTTGTTGGCGGGATCAGAAGAAATATCAATAACGTAAAAGCCCGGTGGATTTTCCGGCTATAGAATTTACAGATACTTACCTACATGAAAGAAAAATCGAGGTTCAATAGTACCTACAACTTCATGTAGGTAGGTAATGATAGCTCACCGATGAAAATATCATAGTGTTTTAACTTGAATGAATTACTTTATTAACAGCTGATGCTAGATGGTTCATTTTTTAACCGAACATTTTACCTAAATAAATCTATACTAATATTATAAAGCTGAAGAGTTTGTTTGTTTGTTTTAACGCGCTAATCTCTGGAACTACTGATTGGAATTGAATAATTATTTTTGTGTTGAATAGTCCATTTATCGAGGAAGGTTATAGGCTATATAACATCACGCTACGACTAATAGTAGCGGAGCATAAATGAAAAATGTTGCAAAAACGGGAAAATTATCCACCCGTGCGAAGTCGGGGCTGGCCGCTAGTCTAGTTATACATATACAATACTTAAATATGATTGTTTACTCAAATGCATTTTTCAAGATTGCCTGGCTAGTTTCGGATCCAAACGGAGTCCTTAATTATGCGCTCGCGACTCGATGTGTCTCACAAAAGTTGTTCTGCTTAGCCGTTTCCCAACTATGTTGGAGTCAGCTTCCTGCTCCACAACCCAGTTACTGGGCAATACCGATAACCTAAGTTGTCAAACTTTCGGGCTTCTGACTTCCCGTAACGACTGTCATAGGTATTCGTATGACACCCGGGACTGACAGTTTAAGGTGCTCTCCGAGGCACGGAGAGAGTTCTCGATGTATAACGAACGGCCACCCATCCTCGTACTGACCGCGGCGAACGCAGCTTATGCTCGCAAATCGGTTGATAATTAACCACGAAAGTTATAGTACAAAAATACTTAGATATTTACAAAACTTTCAACTACACTAATATGTATTGTGGCTAAACCTGGCTTGTTATGACTGGACCAATTGATCAAATCTATTTCAATACAAAAATACTTTTGTTTACTACGTAGCTCAAACAGTAAACAGAATAGTTGTGACTTTATCCACGAGTTTCTTAATAGAATTATTGCTTTACTAGAGGACGCCCGCGGCTTCACCCGCGTGGATGTCGTTTATCGCGTATTCCGCGTTTTTCGGGATATAATAAACGTCCTTTTCCGAGTTCCAGACTACCTCTGTAGCAGAAGTTTAGTCGTGATGGGGTAACAAATAGACAGACAGAGTTACATTCGCATTTATAATAGTAAGGATGTCGACACCTTGAGATATCTTTTATATAATTTAGATGTAAGTCTATAGATTATTTTCACAAATTTTCTCATCACTTATTAGATGAATAAGTAGGCTATTTAGAGCCAAAGTATTTTTTCTTAATTAATTTCCCCATACTTTGTAGTTGTCCTGTATTGTGGGTGCATTTACAGATACGAATCTTACATGCACAAACACCTAGACCTGGAACAATTATCTGTAGGCCATACTGGCATTTGTAGCATGCCGGAATTGAACCTACAACTCGAAGTGCAGAAACTAATCGCTCAGACACTGCGCCAATCAATCCGTTTACGATAAAAGTTTGATTTGATTGTTTGAAATGCGTTCCTTGCGAAGTATGTGCGGTGTAACTTTGAATGATAGATTGAGAAATGAAGAGATTAGACAAAGTTGCGGTTTAAAAGATGATGTAGTGACAAAAATTGAAAGGAGTATGCTTAGGTGGTTTGGTCATGTTGAGAGAATGAGTGAACGGCGATTAACAAAAGGAATGTATAAGGCGGATGTTAATGGGAACGCCGGTAGAGGACGTCCTAGAAGGACATACATCTATGTTATTGGTGATGTTCTTCACAAAGGTCAGGTGCGTAGTACTCTCAACCGGCGTGCGTGTATGACAAGATGTATGAATGTGAATGAAGCGAAAGGGGTATGTAAGAGTCGTAGCATGTGGCGTTCTATAGTTTCTGCCTACCCCCATGGGAAAAAGGCGTGAGTTTATGTATGTATGTATGTTGATTGTTTGAAATGTTGAATAAAATAATTCTGAATAATTATTCTCTGTTATTTAGAAGGCCACGTGGATCTTAAAACTTGTTATAAAACTTGTTCAAATCCTGAATGGAAGTTATCAATTAAATTGGCTAAAGTAGTCAAGTAAAGTTGGCTGAGGAAGAATTTCATGAAGAAGAAGCCGCTATCATATCAACTGAAGGCCTCTCTCATAGATTTCTACAACGAGAGAGTCCCAGCAGTCCATCTAGCTAGAGGCCGTCCCACGCTGCGTTTTCCAGTGCATGGTCTCCAGTCGAGAACCTTTCTGTTCCAACGGCCATCAAGTTCTACGAGCTATGTTCAGTTCTACCTAGCTTCTTCCCAACTACGTTGGGGTCAGCTTCCAGTCTAACCAGTTGCGGCTGAATACCAGTATTTTACACGGAGCGACTGCCATCAGACCTCCGCAACCTAGTTATTGGGCAATGCCGATATCGTAGGGTTAGACCGGTTGTCAGACTTCCCGTAACGACGGTCATAGGTATTCGTATGGCACCCGGGACCGACTGTTTAACGTGCTCTCCGAGGCACGGAGGGGTCTCGATGTGTAACAAATGGTCACCCATTCACGGACTGACCGCGGCAAGCGCAGCTTAACCTTGCAAATCGCATGATCTGTGCGGTTGATAATTAGCCACGAGCTATATAATGGATAAAATACACAAAATAATGAACTGTGGTGTATCTGACAATGCAGTAGGCATTCTCACATGTGTTTCATGTAGCTACGTGAATATAATTTATATCCTCCATAAAAAACAAGGAAAAACTGAGGGGACGCACGTTCTTAATAAAAAGTGTGTAATGTGGGGTGCGATAAAGAACGCCACCTGTCAGGGTGGGCATTTCCTATACGATTTGGTAGCTTTATGGGGTCAAGCGCTCACCGTCATATCTCAAACTGTGCGAAAACTGTAAGTCTCCATTTTTTAAGGGAATGTTACCATGAAGATACGAAAATGTTATATAAATTTATGACATGGGTGTGCTTAGATATCATTACATAATATGCATAGTTTACACGGACTTAGTACCAGATGCTTAGTACTCTTGTCACTTAAACCTTGCGTATAAACGTGCTGTATTAGTGCTTACTATTAGTGAAATTACAAGTGCGAGAGAATAGAAACCGATCCTATTTACTAGTACTAAGCGATAAGCACTAATTACAAGTATTAAGCTCGTGTAAACTATGCGTTACACGTAAAGCGAAAACCACAGATATGTAAAAATAATTTAAACTTAGAATATATTATTTCAAGTGGATACTTCATTTTTTTGGTATTTTTATTGAGACATCACGCATTAATTACTAAATCTGTCTATTACTGTTTCAAAGCTCTACGAGTACGTAGTCGCAGGTAACAACTTGCGTTAGGTGTCATTAGTTTCTTCCAGGCTAGCATGTTAACAATATACAAAAAATAACACTGGAAATAGGTGTTCGTCAGATCAAAGAAAGAAAGAAACAACATTATTTATTTAAGTCTCGTTACAGACAGATAAACACATTAAAAGACAAATAAAAAAAGAACAACAAAATAAAAAGTTAATGCCTCCACGAGACTCAAAAGGAGCCCTTCTCAGCATAATGCTGCTACACCGAAGTATAGTAGCGCTGGTTTTCGAAGATCAATCAACTCAACCTTTGGCAGTATTCTAGAAAGGAAAAATGCTCAAACTTGCTTAAAAATGCAGGAGCTCTTCGTAAGTTCTTTCCTTTTTACTATGCTTGAAGCTGAATCATCCAACTAACTTTTGTTTGTGAGAGTTTCTTCTTTGGTGCACTGCGTAGAGTCTATTTATCAGAATAGCTGAACGACTATGGTTTACGTAATGGAATATGCACTAGGAGTGGATTCATTACAATAGTGCTTGTCTTTAATGCACTCAGGCGCGGTCGCAGCCAAAGACTTTGGGGGGGGGGGGGGGTCATATTAACAATAAATACGTTAAGCACATAAGAATTTATTACACATTTTTTTGTAAATTATCAATTTTTAGGAGTTTCGTCAATTTGACGTGTACGATTTGGGGGGGGGGGGGGGGGGGGGGTGTCGCTGTATATAAAGGCACTATTATTTGTAGTTTTAAGCATACAGAGGACTCCGCTCTCGGCCACCGCAGCGCGCACACGTGCGCTACGCTCCGTCTCACACCGCACCTCGCACCCCGCACCCGCACGCTCCGTCGTCATCGCGCGCTACGTGCGTAGCGCCCGGCTACGAACGCGTCACCGCCGGCCACTAGCCCCGCCCTTTCGTAGCACCTCGCTACGGATTGTGCGCCGCTTAAGGTCGAAGTTCCGAAGCTGTCTTTTTTAAGACAGCGGACGAAAATTTCCTGTTTCTTTGATTGAGTACTCGTCAAACTTGCCCCCTTCAGGGAAAGTCCACTGTTTTTGTGGCCCTTGGTGGAAACCTAACGGTGCTAACGAAACCAAGTGTGGTGGGGACCCGGCACACCAGTCAATTGTCAGCCGGTAGGGGAAGGGGTAGCCGGCCTTGGGGGATCTCCTAGTCGGTCCCGACCTATAACCCGTTCTCTTCACAGCATTCCCAAGGTAACTAGGGTTGACGCCCAGTTACTAAGGGACTCAGGGAACCTGTCCGCACAATAAGATTGGCGGCAGGTATTCAAGCTTAGGGCACACCGTAGCACACAACCTCCCTGTTTATACCCAACAGGGAGGGTTACACATCCCCGGGTTATCCCGCCCGGGGAGTTAGGACATAGGCCCTTCAGGCATACGAACAACACATAGTGCAGCTACCGAGTTTGTTTGCGATTTTCTTCTCGGTAGTTTACCACTAGGAAAATCGTAAGGGAGGGCTTTTTGCGGGAGTTGTTCGCCCGGGGCGACACGTACGTGTCTCCTCGGGGCTGGTTAGGAGTTTAGTCTCCCCCCCACCCCCCCCCCTCTCTTTCTATTAATTTTTTATTTTTCGCCGCCACCATGGCGGACGTACTTAGCGACCTTTTTTATAATGTCCTTAAGGACATATTCCAGAAACAGCCCCATCTTATGGCCCAATATAAGGACCAACTTCCCACTGGCGTCACTGCTGCCTTACGCTGCACCGTCAAGGCCCCCGCGCACCCCGCGCCGTCCACCCGCGCACCTCGCGCCCGCCCCGCGCCCCTCGCGCCTACCGTCTCGCCCTCCGCGCCGCCCTCATCCACCCCCTCTGGCTCGAACATCGCCGCTTTTAGCGACGTGCTCGAGGCCCCCTCCTCCCCTCCTCCCGCTCGAGCGTCTTCGGCCGCCCCGACCGTGGAGGAGGTGATGGAGGACGAGGCGATGGAGGACGACGGCGATGAGGAATTTGAGACCGAGTCGGAAGAGTCGTACACCTCGGCCTCCGAAGCCACTTCCTCCGAAGACGACTACACGGTCGTCGGAAAGGGGAAGAGGAAGAAGGGCAAGGCACCCTCTAACGCATCCGCACCAAAAAAGGTGGTGGCCTCAAAAGCCTCCCCTCCCCCCTCAGTGAGCGCCTTCCTGGCGGGGCGCCCGCCAAGCCCCATGGCCACAGCCACCCCGGCTGCGGCACCCAAAGCCACCCCGGCTAAGACCGCCCCGGCCACCTCGGCCACCCCCGCTAAGTCCCGACCCCTGCCACCCTTTTTCATTCATGATAAAGGGATGTGGCTGGATGTGTCCTCTGCGATGAACGATCGCCGCATCCAATACACCAATGCCCGAGCTGTACAGCTGGGCATTAAGGTCACGATTACATCCGAAAAGGGTTATCGTGACATGGCCCATCTCCTCCGCGACATGAAGGTGCCTTATCACACCTACTCGCTCAAAGAGGAGCGCCCCGTCAGGGTCGTCATTAAAGGCGTACCCGTAATCATCCCCACTGACCGCATTAAAAGCGACCTCGAGTCGCAGGATGTCCCTGTACAACACGTGCATCGCATGCACCGCAAGAGCGGAGAATCATATGACATGATTCTAGTTGTATGCGATCGCACCGAAGGTCACCATCCGATTTTTAACATCGCGACAATCTGTGGCCTCTATGGCATCCGGATTGAGAAACCACACGCGAGTGGCATTGTAACCCAATGCCACAAGTGTCAGCTCTATGGCCATGCACAGCGGAACTGTTACGGGAAGCCTAGATGCGTAAAGTGTCTGGGCGACCACGGAACAGCCGACTGCTCCCGCCCTAAAGACCGGACCCAATGCACGGAACCACCCAGCTGTGTTCTCTGCGGCGAGTCAGGCCATCCCGCGAACTACCGCGGATGCCCCAAGGCACCCAAGTCCTCGGCCCCTAAGTTGGCCTACCGTAATCAGATGAGGCGGCAACGAGAGGCACCTAGCCTCTCGCAGCCGCCCCCGGTCTCTCTTAGTCCTCAGCGCCCCAGCCCCTGGAGCGCGCTGAACCATCAGGCCCATTTCCCGGCCTTAGGTCCATACAAACCTCCCCCGCCGCCTCCGGCGCCGGAGGCCCCCGCGCCCCCTGTTAGGCCGATCACTAAGACGGCCGCGCCTCTCGCGGCCCCACCCACCGTTGGAGCTCCTCCCGGAGCACCCACCCCAGCCGTGGCCCCCCCTCTTCGCCCCGCGACCCGACCTCTTCCGCCGAAACCGGCGTTTGATCCATATGACCCCTTCTGGGTCATCACGAGCACCTTCGGGGTATTCCATAGCCCCCGAGGGATTCAAATGTCTAGAGACATTATAGCCTGTAGAGGCGATTACAGTTCACTTGCCCGGGTATACGCGTCTTACCCGGACATCACACAAGCTCTTAGGAACTTGCCCCACAATGCGTAGATTAGGGCCCCAGTGTCGTAATTTACAGAAACATACCGACGCGCACCCGGCCCCGCCGCCGAGGCCCCCGCGAATTCATGTAAAATCAACCCCGACCCTTGTTTGACGAGCCAGCCCGCGTGCTGAGCCACTAGTTATAAAACAGCCCCTAAATAATCTACCCAGCCCGACCCTTGTTATATTCTCATATCGACCCACTAAGCCGAGGTTCTAACCCCACAGGGGGTGCCCTTAGTGTTCGGTTGATTTTTCTCTCTCTAGTTTTTAAGCCCTGGCTGGGGGCCTTAATTTGGCCACCCACAGGATTAGTCCGGTTAAGCATAAGCAAAGCTCTCGGAGCTTTATTTGCGAGTGGTCCCATCTAAAAAAAAAAAAAAAAAAAAAAAAAAAAAAAAAAAAAAAAAAAAAAAAAAAAGTAGTTTTAAGAATATCGGAACCTGAAAACGGCTGAAAAGAAGTATTCGATTACTTTTGAGTTCCAAAATAGTTCTACCTAGCCTTTTCCCATGTTGGGGTCAGCTTCCAGTCTAACCAGATGCGGCTGAATACCAGTATTTAACACGGAGCGACTGCCATCAGACCTCCGTAACCCAGTTACTAGGCAATGCCGATATCCTAAGGTTAAATAAGTTGTCAGATTTTCAGGCAGACTTGTCAGACTTAGATTCTGTTTTTGAGTTACGAGATTATAAGTGGATAAATATTTATGTTGGCAAGATGTTTTCTCCTCGGGATTTTGAACGTGACCTACAATGAAGCTATCATTTTTATATGACGCATAACAAAAAGACATATGGGATTTCCAGGTAAAATTTAGCGTGTTTTACTAACACTTTTATTAAATTATATGGATTCTCTGAAAATCTATTTACGTGTAAAACAAAGGTCGACGAACTATTTACTGAAACTTTGTGAAGATTGTATCTAAAGTTTGTTACTGATATCTAAGAGAAAAATATGGTAGTTTTTCTTCTATGATTGTTTGTTAAAAAAATACTGTTCCTCATAAGATTTATTTAGTAGGTAGTGTCAGCACCAAAAGACAAATCATTTTAAAAAAACACAAGTCTTCTATATCTATACTAATATTATAAAGAGGAAAGATTTGTATTTTTAGATTTTTGTATGTAACGAATAAACTTAAAAACTACTGGACCGATTTCAAAAATTCATTTGCCGTTAGAAAGCTACATTATCACTGAGTAATATAGGCTACGGGCGGAGCCGTGAGGACACAGCTAGTTTATGGATAAAACAAAAAGTTTATTAATGTGAAATATCTAATGCGGCGGTATGGGTGTGAGAGCGGCTGTTGCGTGGCGACGCTCGCGATGGCAGACACATGACGGCAGACCTTCGTAACTCATCGGCTCTCTTCGGTTTGACTCGGCCAGTTTTCGTTTTTACAAAATTAATTTCGATGTTTGACAGGCGTCCTGCGACAGCTTCATTTTTTGCAATTAATTATGATAGATTCTTTTAAATATGATACATCTTTAACAATATTTAGCTCTTAAATATATTAAATTTGACTGGATGACTAGCTTGTTGGTCTAGTGGTCGCAAGCGCCACAATCCCCAGGTCGGGCAAAGTGATACTGGGTTTTTCCATTAGGAACTTCTCGGTAGCAGCTTGGAGTCTGGGTTTGTGTCCGGTTAGTGGCAGTAGGCTCGCCTCCTATTACATGGGACTTAAACATAACTGGCGAAACGAGGGTGTATGAAGACACCTCTGTCGAACTCTTACTTAATACAAGGCGTGATGTTATGTTATATAGGTAGGTATATTACATTTCAAAGTTCAGTAATATTTATTGACTTATCGTTGCTAACTGTACCAACGCGAGCGCTTTTATAGATTCTGTGATAAGAATAAGTTCTCAGATTGTAGGTTTTACTTTTATTACTGTTTCGGTCACTTTTCTGTGGGAAGTTTTGAGGCAACAAAAGAATTTCGGTTTGACGAATAAGGTTTCATAGCTTTCTTTTCAATTCAAGGTAAGATTATGCTTATTTCCAAAATAAAGTGGATACCTAGGTATATATTGTTTTCCTCCGAGACTTCTAATAGGGTGTTCTAGTGCAATTTTGAAGAGGCCCAATGTCTATCAAAATCCTGTGATAAGGCTAACATACATACATACTCATGCCTGTAATCCCCGAAGGGGTAAGCAGAGGTGTTCTCCTATTACAGGAGTCTGTATATCTAAGTTTCGCCTCTTGTATTTAGTACCAGCAGGTGGCCAACCTATCTTACGACTTGCTTGCCGAGGACAGAAGGGCATTGTAAAATAATTAACAAAATTAAACAATACAATAAGCTTCTTTTTTATCTATTCGACTGCTTGCCTGCTGTGTTGGTCTTGCGGACCGTTTCTACGTAACTGGGCAGTTATTGGTGAGACCTAAAGGGTCTCCAACCAATGGGGGCGAGTGAAATACATAACCTAACCTAAATACTACTACTAACATCATGACTAGCTAGCAACAATAGCTCTAAGGTCGACCCCTAATGGGACTCGGACCTCGGCTTAGGGCGTTGCTTGCGAGAGGACTGGGAGGGAGACAGCTTGATGAGGGCTGAATTGACGGTGTGAGATACAATAAGCTGGACTTTTTCATGCTATTTACCTATATACATAGTAAAAATAACATAACATCACGCCTGTATACCCCGAAAGGTTGGGCAGAGGTGTATAGTAACACCCTCATTTCGCCGTTATGTTTAAATCCCATGTAACAAGGAGCGAGCCTATTGCCATCAACTGGTCACAACTCCGGGCTGTTACTGAGGAATTCAACACGGAAAAACCCAATGACCTGGGGATCGAGCCGAGGACCTCACGATCAGCACTTACATACAGTTTACATAGTAAACTACAAACAAAGCTATTTGACGTATAGTTAATTAGCTAAAGGTTAGCTTAGTTAGTGTTAAATGTTTCAGGATATACGTGAATCATATTCATGAATAAATTACACGCTTTCGAGCCGAGGCAGTCGAGCTTGTTAACGGATATAATATGACATTTATAGCTATAAAAGACATACAACAGAATCTTGTAGGGGTGAATCTATCATTACAGTTATAGTTAATATCAGTATGTCAGGATTGGGAGCGTGGTAAATAAAGTAAGTGAAACCAACATAGACTCTGCACCACTGAGAGTACTTTTAATTAGGTTAGTGATTAGTTACAGAAGCTAGTTCACAATATATCACAATATAATAATTAACACAAGATCAGAAAATGAGGACAAGCAAACCAGATATAAAAGGACAGACTTCTTCGGAGGTACGACATGGAAATTGCCTGCTCCGTCGAATGACCACTGTTTTTATAACTTCGGGTACGTTGATTAATCTTAACGGTTACCCTCTTATATCAACATTGTCCAGTGTTACCAGCTACCGATAACATAGCTTCGTGGTAAGATCTTTACGGTCCAATTGGTTAGCTACCATCCCACGTTGAAGTCAAAAAGTTTATTGTGTTCCGTCATGATGTGTGGGCCAGAGGGGTATAGGGGAGTCCCTCTACAATGTGTTACATAATTCCCCATGAAAAATATAATAATCAAGTAGTCTTTTATGGTTGTTGTCATTTACCTCTCAGAGGAAATTATTAGTCATAGTTATATTAATTATTAACGACTCGCCCCGGCTTCGCACGGGTGCAATGTAGATACTAATGTGGGACATATAAACCTTCCTCTTGAATCACTCTATCTATTGCTGAAAACTGCATTAAAATCCGTTGCGTAGTTTAAAAGATCTAAGCGTACAGACAGCGGGTGTGACTTTGTTTTATACTATGTAAAGATTAGTCTACTCTTTAGTTTTATGTTTTCAGGGTTGCGTTTCAATGATGATTTATGTTTTATCCAAATTCTTTTTTTTTGGATGATACTGCAGTTTCCAAATATTGTCCATAGACTCTTTACAAGGGACCTTTTAACCCCCTTTCGGCTTTAGGGGTATATTACCACGTTGTATATCTTTGCTATTTAGATTGGTGTGCTCTAACTTAGATCCTGTCTGTCTGTATCGGGTAATTGATATGTTTATTTCAGTTTACAGATACAGCCTCGGTTTTTGAACTAACCGCAAGTAATTCTGAACCCCTTTGTAGCGGGTTCAGTTTTCCCAATAAATAGTAACAGTGTAGAACTTCTGAGCGCCTATATTTAACATTAGGAACGGGGCCGGGTTGGATTCCTGTCAAAACTCTGTTTTAAGTTTCAACCGGTAACTAAAATTGTAGGAATGGGCCGCTAAAGTTTAAAATTGACATTTAGTTATCTATACTAGCAATGATAGCTATTATTTTTTATTTTTTTATCGTTGTAAAATCTTCATGTATGTCCCTCTTCCGTGGAAGGCAAGGGGGTTTGCAGGACTCTTACCGGCTAAAAACCAACGGTGTTCCTCCTCTTGACCGTTCGGCCGGGTTCGCGGGACTCGCAAAAGCATGCACTGCAACCCCGGCAGGTCCCGCTAAGGTCCGCCAAGGGTTGGCGGAACTTAGCAGTGGTAGCCTAGCGGTTGAACGCTTCCACGCTGGAAGTCTGACTGACCCGCACCTCTGACTTTTCGAATTCATGTCCGGATCAGAATTTGATTATCACTTGCGAAATCTGTACACTGAGGGCGTTCAAAAAGTTCTCGATGGTGTGTGTAGTCTGCCAACCCGCACCAGGCCAGCGTGGTGGACTAAGGCCTAAATAAACCCTTCTCATTCTAACAAGAGGCCTGTGTCCGGCAGTGGGACAGTAATGGGCTGATTATGTTTTGTTACATTATTACGTGAGTTCTGGGTACTACCTAAGTGTATATTTGTGTCTGTACGAAGTCGGGGTGGGTTGCTAGTTAGGTATAAAGAAGCACGTGGCTTAAGAAAGCCATAACAGAACCCATCGAAGGATCATCTAGATAGAGAGAGGTAGAAGCCAAGACAGAAGACGGCAAGCCAATTCGAAATTTGATGGTAATAAGAACTGTGCTTGTTGCTTTTACGACTTAGACTTTAAATGGGTTTAAAATAAGCCTATATTCATAAATGTTTTAATCCATTCAAAAAGATAAATCTAGAAGTTATTTTTGTTTAATTTTATCGCTATGCCATCACACTGTATTAAGAGGGGGACTGAGCTAAAAGTGTTCACATTAGGCACGATTATTTTTAGATGAAAGTTAAAAGAGCGGAGGTTCGATTACCTTGTAGTCTGCGCATAACTTTCATGGTATTTCATTGTTCTATAAAAACTATATAAATTTGTTAACCCATGTTTAAATTGTTCTGCCTAGCCTTTTTCCGACAATGTTGGGGTCAGCTTCCAGTCTAACCAGATGCGGCTGAATATCAGTATTTTATAAGGAGCGACTGCCATCAGATTTCCGCAACCCGGTTACAGAGCAATCCCGATAACCTAAGGTTAGACCAGTTGACAGACTTTCAGGCTTCTGACTTTCCGTAACGACTGTCATAGGTATTCGTATGACACCCGGGACCCACTGTTTAATGTGCTCTCCGAGGCACGGAGTGGTCTCGATATGTAACAAACTGACTGCGGTAAACGCAGCTTAACCTCGCACATCGTATGATCAGCGCGGTTGGTAATTAGCCGCGTCATAAGAATACCTATGACAGTTGTTACGGGTAGTCAGAAACCCTAAAGTCTCACAACTAGGGTTGCTAGGCCCAAAAATAGAAAAGCCGGACACAGATTCATATTTAGCCAGACATTTTGCACTGAAAGCCTGACGCACTGGTTTTTGGACACACAGCACTCCTGCGAGATCGCGAGTCACGCGTGTCTGCGTGAGTCGCTCGCGCGATTTGGTACGGTATCTTTTGGCGTGGCGGGGATGACCAAAAGCCTATCAAAAGCCGGGCAAGCCGGAATTGTATATACTTGGCCGGACACGACTGTAAAAATTCGGACATGTCCGGCTAAAGCCGGACACCTGGCAACCCTACTCACAACCAATCTAACCTTAGGATATTGGCATTGCCCAGTTACTGGGTTGCGGAGGTCTGATGGCGGTCGCTTCGTGTAAAATACTGGTATTCAGCCGCATCTGGTTAGACTGGAAGCTGACAGCAACATAATTGGAAAAGGCTGGGAGAAAGAAGAGAGAAGAGATATAATTATCATAATTTAAGATATAAATCATGGAACATCCAAGAAGAACGTAGTTTCGGTATAAATAATTTCACGCTTTCAGTTTCCTCAATTAGGGCTTCAGACAGTGTCGAAGGTGGAAGGATTTATTATTGTTCTCAGCCTTACTATCATCTGTTATCACAAGGTTCAGATGACAGGGGACTGACAATCTCAATTAGTCTTGTATGTCGAACGCCTTCTGGAAAGTTCACGTAACCAATCACGTAAGTCAAAGGCGGTTGTCATCAGTAGATCTAGCACGATGTTACTAACGTAAACGGTTAATTTAAGTGAATTTAGAATCGGAAATACTCGTTTTACATATGCTATTTAATTAAATTGAAAATTTTATTCATATCTATGTATGATACAAATTGTGCATGTAGCAAAAAAATAAACCAAAATGTTAAAGGACAGTTGTATTTTTTTAATTCATAATTCGCTTACATGGGCGATACGTTTAAGAAACTATCACCCATATTCTAAGACGTTCCTCCAAAACTTACTCGACTCACACTCGACTCAGGACGGCCTCGAAAACACCTTTAAAATTGTATTCTTAGTCGCAATTTCGAGTGAACTTTGAGGTTCCTCGACGGAGTCATTACGTCATAATTTGAATTATCTGCATCGCGCAAATAACGCCGCGATAAATAGTTGTAAAGATTATCGTAAGCATATTCGATAAAGTCTTCAAAATTATTTTTTGTTACATAATTATGAACTTTGTCACTTCCTTCCTTAAGGTAGGTTTCGAGGTACCTTGAGTTTGACAGATGATTCCTCACCTCGACTGAGGAAAAATTTCGAGTCGAGGACGTTTATGTCAACTATAACTACCGATGGTAGTGAAAAAGACTGAGTTGAGGTGGAGTTGAGGCGAGTAAGTTTTGGAGGAACGTCTTAGAATATCTGTGTATAACGTCAAACGCTCGTGCTAGGCTTACTGAACTAAGTTTTATTCATGAAGTTCTACAAGACACGCAAAAAAAAAGAAAGTAGGTACAATCAGAGTATGTAAAGGATGGGATTGAAAATGGCGGCGTTCCTATTGTTGTCATTATTTGCATCTCGCTCACTCACGTTCTCTGTGAGTGAAAGGTAAATAATAAATCCGCTATTTTCAATCCCATTCTTGAATAAATTGTGTTGTAAACAAGTCAGCGAGCACTTGAACTTAAATCGACTCATTGTCAGAAAGATCTTTGAATGTTTCTCATAGTACCCGTTAAATAAAGTTTTAAGTACTACTCAGCATCTGTTGGAATATGCGGTTAAAGAAAAGAGCTGTCTCTCAGGATATGGATATATATTATTATCTTAATACTGTTTGTTATCACTTTGAAATTGCGAAACGAACGCTGACAGTTAGAGCCACTAGAATAGGGTTACCAGATGTACAATGCTACCGATTTCCGGTCCCACGTATACTAAGTCAACTTCGTAATCGAAGTTAAGCATTTAATTAACCTAATTGTAATTTAATTATTAATTTAACTGCCTTATTTAATGTTTATTGATTTTAATTAATTATGATTTATTAATTAACAAACACTTCTGACGCCTTCCGCTTGTCAGCTTCCGGCGCATCGAATATTCATTTAAGGGAACTATAAGTTTGTTACTGTTAATGTTTAATCGTCAATATTATTGTTAATAAATTTATATTTAATGTTACACAGGTTATTAAGTAATTATGTCTCATATTTAGAATATCACTTAAATCTACAAAAGCTGATGTGTCGGGTAGATTGAGGCAGTTGTTTTGTAACCATCACTATGAGTATTCATTGTAAGGGGAAACTCTGCCCGATTCGTTACCAAATCTAGGTATTACAGTGCAAGTGTATTGTTTATTGCGACCACTCTGACTACTCATCGTTACAACAACTAAAAAGTCCTGACAAAAAGCCTGATGTGTATAAAAATGTCCTGACATTATTGCCGCGAGTGCGCGCAATGCAAGTATTATTTGTTTTGTGTGCTACCTGCCACGCAGCGGTCTCCCGACTTCCCGAAAATTTCAGTATTTAATTAAATAAACAAAAATCTCGTCATTTTCAAAGTCCGGTCAGAATCCTGACCAGTACCTAAAAAGACTGACATATCAGGACAAATCCTGACGTTTGGTAACCCTACACTAGAGGTTATTAGTCAAATAGGAAATGCCGGCGCCATCTAGTCTTAAAAAAACATTACATTGATTTGTAACAGTGTCTATAACAGATTTTTATTTACAGAAATAAAAATCATTTATCCGTTATTTTCAACACAGAAAAGAAACTTCATTTTTCTCAGATTTAAAATTACGTTTAACTTTAGGGTGATACTTTAAAATCTTATATTAAACAATTAATAGTTAGTAAACTAGGTTTGTCTCAAAGAAAGAAAAATTATCTTATCTTATTAAGTTATCTTAACTTCGCAGCTTATCTCATCTGCGAAAATAAAAAAATAAAAAATTCGCACATGAGTAAAGTTTCGTTTTTCAGATTATTTATTTTTAATTATTAATATTTTTCATTTTATACTAATTTAGGCATTAAAGAATACAAGCAATATTATAAAGAATAACGAGTAAATGGAATTATTTAAGGCTCAGGTTCACGACCTAAAATAATTTATTTATTTTATTTATTTATTTATTTCTCCCAAACATAAAACTATTATTACAGGTACTTGCTGCCTAATGCAATAGTCTATGTACATAAATATTAGAAAACAAAAACAAAATAACTAAACTAAACAAATTGCACAATAAGCGGCCCGTGTGAATTCGTTCAGTGCACACGAAAAGAGATCAATTCTGTGAGCCAACGTGTTGAGCGCACGCAGCGCACGCGTAAGCGGTGCGCGCTGCAGGAGGCATGTGCGCGCACGTGGCACGGCCAGCAGCTCCGGCCGCCGCCGCCGCCCCACGTACTCGTTCGGGACGCACAGCTGGAGTACCTCCAACACGTTTGGATTATTAATTTTTCCGCGCATTACCTTAAATAGGTAGACGGTGAGAGCGACCTCCCTTCTTACTTCAAGCCTGTAATACCCCACCATACCCAGAACAAATAAAGTAGGATATAGGAGCGGATAGCCTGGGTATATCCCGTATTGCTTCAAATACACGAACCTAACAAATTTGTTCTGAATACGTTCCAGCATCAATCTGTACTTCTCCTCGTGTGGTGACCATATTACGGCATTGCACTCCAGGTGACTCTTCACCAGCGCCTCGTACAGTGCTTTCAAAGCTGCTATATTTGTAAAGTTGTTTGCTTGGCGCAATATTAGTCCCAAATTCCGGTAAGCTTTCTTGCACACATCAGTGATATGCTGCCGAAACTGTAGATCAGCGGTGAAGCGTACACCTAAGTCCCGTATCTCTGTCACACGCTGTATCGGCGCCCCGTCCATTAGGTATTGGTAATGGCTCGGAGTTCTTGCGCGACTGAAAGACAGCACGGAACACTTAGTCACATTAAAATAAAGTCTATGTTTTAAGCTCCAACTTACTATGCTATCTATATCTCGCTGTAATGTGGCGTGGTCTAGGTTATGCTCAATTTTATGGACCAGTTTTAGGTCATCCGCGAAAAGTAAGGGCGTAGACTTGCTGGCTACCTTCGGTAAGTCGTTAACTGTCAAAATGAACAAAAGAGGCCCTAAATTACTCCCCTGACTCACCCCAGATCTTGTCGGGTAGGGATCCGAAAGATGTCCGCCACAGTCGACGTATTGACATCTGTCCCGTAAGTAACAAGCGAAGAAGGTTAACGTATGTGGGGTGCACCCCATACCAGCCAGCTTGGCCAGTAGGATGTCATTGTCGACTGTGTCGAACGCCTTTCGGAAATCAAAGTAAGCGACGTCCACCTGCAGCCCAGCATCCACCACGGGTACCAGGTGTGTCATCAGATCCAGTAAGTTCCCAGTCGTCCCCCGCCCAGGTCGGAACCCGTGCTGAGCGTTGGACAACTGAGCGCTCACCTGCGGATAAAGACAACCGTGGATGGCCGCCTCGAATACCTTCGCCGGAGTACACAAGATCGCCACAGGTCTGTAGTTAGCGGGCTCCGATCCTCCACTGCCCTTCGGTACTGGCACCACACGAGTAAGTTTCCAGCGTTCCGGGAACCTCGCGGTCTCTATACAGATGTTAAACAAATGAAGCAACGGCTCGTCTAATACTGCCCTACAATCCCTAAACACAAACGCCGGTATCCCGTCAGGCCCCGCCGAGCGCTTGGACGGACAGCGCGCGAGCGCGCGGCGCACGTCAGCGGCGCGTAAGCGCTCAAGATGCACGCGCGCTCCCGGCGCCTCCGCCACGCGTTCTGTGTCAGCGCTGGCCGCCTCCACGCTCAGCGTGGCCGGCTCCTGGTTGTATACAGACTCGAAGTAGCGGGCGAACTCTCTCGCACACTCAAACTCGGACAATACTTTACCGTCCTTTATTATTTTGCGATTGCACGAATTTCGTGTTTTGGACCTCATGAAATTCCAAAATGCTCGCGGTTCTTTTGCCAGGTGACTCTGGACGCGGTTCCGGTATTCGTCGTGAACTCGGGTGGTCTCGGCTTTAACCCTCGCCCTGCACTGAGAAAACGCTTCATAGTCCTCGTTCGACCTACTAGATTTATACTTTTTATGTAGCGCATATTTGAGTTGTATGTCCCTAATGATCGCACTCGTATACCATACTGGGTATACGTACCTACTGCTCCTCGAACCTGTCTTTTTTAGGGGCACATGCATGCTAAATACTTCATAGATTTTATCATAAAATAAATTTAATATTACGTCCGGCTCTGTGCAACAATATAAATCAGTCCAGTCTATTTCACTTAAAGATTGATACATACTATTAAAATTGGTTTTGTTGAAATTCCATTTTTCGCGGCATATTGATTGCGCATACGTATGTGGCACGTTCGGCTCATGAATATAGTCGGGTACGGGATGCTCGTGGAGCGCGGAGCGGGCAGCAGTGAGTGCGAGGCGCACGTGCAGCGCGGGGTGGTAGGCGTCGACGGGCTGCAACGCCTCGTCCGCACCGCGCACGCTCACGCAGGCGCCGCGCGCGCCCAACACAAGGTCCAGCTGTCTCCCACTACAGTTCGGTATCTCGTTACACTGAACGAATTCACAGAATGCCATAAAATATTCAAAATAGTTAACAATGTTACTATTACAGGAATGCAAATTAAAATCACCTAGAACTACTAACTTATTTTTATACATTACACATATATTTTCCAATATTTGAAACAACACCATATACTCATTCTCGTCTGTCTGCGGAGGAATATATACCGTACAACACGTAAATAGAAACCGATTCCCTTTATACACACTAGCACACACTAATTCAAACTTGTGATCGTCTACGTTAACATTACCTGGAATCGCCACTCGTCGTAACTCAAATCGTGGTGTGGCCACTAAAAGTGCTCCCCCTTGTTTGCGGCCGTCAGCGCGATCGCATCGCAATATTTGGTACCCTGGCACAACAAACTCCGAATCTTTTATTGCTGCATTGAGACCGGTTTCTGTGATTGCAAACAAGTCACATCCCGAGGATTCCAGAAATGATAAAAATTGGGTAGTTTTTGTCCGAATTCCTCTCACGTTCTGGTATAATATATAACAGTTCAAAATGTTATGTTTGTATTTGGTTTGGTTTGGTTGGTCGACGAAACCAATTAATCCATTCACATATTTCTATATTTAATGGCCACAATTTCGGGTCGCAAAGCTTGTCAAAGTCAGTTACAGTAACGCCAATCTTAAACGATGCATAATCCCGCTCAATCTTAGGTCTTAACTTTTCAATAGAAATTTCCGACTCACTGCCCAGTATTCCTATAATATGTTCTTTTAATATATCTTCCGTAGTAGTTTTATCTAATCTCCAAATATGTAAATACTTTTTCCGTTCGACAGCTTTTAACAATACAACTGACGAATTGCCACCTTTTATTATCGGGTTGCTTCTCTTTTTCCTTGTAACTTCTATCCATTGGCTATTGCTGTAATTGAATTCAGCATCCCAATTTATTCTTAAAATTCAATCAGAAGTAGACCGAATTGGATTTTTATTGATTATAATCGCCGCTCGTGTAAGGCAACTCACCGATGTTGGTTTTATTTTGTATAAATTATATGGATGAACTTAGTACTAAAATCAGAGCACTACAAAGTATTCTTACTATACTGGTCGTTACTGCTATTGTTAGTTGATTTGACAATTTTGGTGAGAATATTTTGTTATTGTTAGTTAATTTTATAACAATCCTTTTTGATATTTTTTAACCAGAATTATACTCAACATGTTTTGTTAAAATATTTGTACGCAGATTAGGCTAGACATAGCGTTCACTATAATCACTTTTTAACAAAAATAAAACCGACTTTAAATTGTCTATCTTCGAAGTTCTTCATCAGATCTTCACGAAATTTAAATGGGACCACTTCGAAAGAATACTCTTTCAAACAAAAAAGAATCATCAAAATCAGTTCACAATTAGCAAAGATATCGCGGAACAAACATACAAAAAAAATCCTTCAAAAAAAAACCTCTTCCTTTTTTGGAAGTCGGTTAAAATAATACCACCTGTAACTACCTATCTATGTTCTACAAATAAAATATTTTGATTTTGATTACAATTGAATACGTGCCGTGTACATACACACTAATACATAAGGTGTCATAGATCTTACCATTACGAGTAGTAGGAATAGGTAGTGCAGCAGTGATAGCCTAACGGTTGACCGCTTGCCTTCCACGCAGGAGGGTCTGAGTTCGATACCAGCCCGTACCTCTGACTTTTCGAATTCATGTGCGGATCAGAATTTGATTATCACTTGCGTTGTTGGTGAAGGAATAATATCATGAGGAAACCTGCACACCTGAGAGGGCTCCATAAAGTTCTCGATGGTGTGTGTAGTCTGCCAACCCTCACCAGGCCAGCGTGGTAGACTAAGGCCTACACCCTTCTCATTCCGAGAAGAGGCCCGTGCCCAGCAGTGGGATGGTAATGGGCTAATTATGTTATGTTATATATGTACTAGGAGATCACAGATCATTATATAAATCTACTGCTTAAAATGCCAAAATAATGTAAGTATTCTCACAGTATTATCTATTTCTAAGATAAACTATGTCCTCGTAACAATATCTCACAGACGCGTTGTATAAACTTATAACGATGAAACTGAATAACATTGAAACACGAGTTCTATTGTCACACAATATATCTTTATAAAGAATTGGTACAAAAAATAATAACAATTACGATATATTTTGTTATTGGTATATGGTTTTATATTTTGCATATGTACCGTCTTCTTCTTTTCGTCTGGTTAGTGACTAACCTTGTGTCAGAGTTTATGCCGCCCATGGGCCTCTGACTTGGCTTCACATGCCGTCGAGAAATATCTCTCAAGCATGCCGGTTTCCTCACGATGTTTTCCTTCATCGTTTTTAAGCAAGTGATAAATTATACAATACGCATATGAATCCGAAAAGCCAGTCGTGCCTTGGGTTTGAACTCGAAACCTACGACTTGGCAGTCCACCGGTCACACCGCTAGGCTGTCACTGCTATATGTAGGTACAGTGGCTTAAAGAAATAAGTTTATACGCAGCTACATTTTTAACAAAGTCATGCGTGCGTTGTCTGACCGGGTTTTTAATATCCTTCGCCTGAGTGTCTTGTACATAAAAAGTTGTTCCGCTGCGTGCACAGTGCATAGATGTTGATAGTTTGCCTGCATACTTAATACTTTTACCTTGTGTACACAGAACATTTTCCTCACATGTATTTTGTGCGTTAAAATGGGCGCTCAATTTTCGAATAATGTAAAAGGCATACCTGATAAATGCCGATCGGCGTCACTATGGCAGATAATATAAATATTCATCCATAGTGATCAATTTTGCCGGAAAGAGAAGGGAATGCGATAAAGGAATGTAATGTTATCAATTAATTTTGCTGATAATTGTTTTAGTTTAATGGAACTCACGGACAGAATGTGGGAAAAGTTATTCGTAGCCAAGATCGAGCAAGTTTCAGTTACTTATAAAAAATTGCTCATTCATTATGTACGTAGGAAGTGATGGCTTATTATAGTAAGCTTTTAGTATGTGAGTGGGACTAGATGATATACATACATAGACTCTAGACATGTTGGGAGATAACTTAATACGTTTATGCGCACATACAGTGAGTGGCACTTTGTCGACGACACGGGTAATTGCAGTCGTCACCGTCTTCGACGGCTGCACTTGCAATTTGCACATGGGATCCCAGACGCTGGCGTGTCGAAAGCAGTCGCCGGTGCGTCGACAGCTGCATGTATCCTTGTCATCGGCAGTGTCGCTCGTCTGTACGAGCCCTTAGATGGTTATTAAGCGTTATAGTTATTTATTCAAAGAGGACGGTGTTGTTGGTCTAGTGGTCGCTAGAGCGACTGCTGAGTACAGGATCCTGGGTTCGATCCCCAGGTCGGGCAAAGCGTTATTGGGTTTTTCCATTAGGAATATCTCAGTAGCAGCCCAGAGTCTAGATTTGTGCCCAGTTAATGGCAATAGGCTCGCCCCCTATTACATGGGACTTAAACGAGGGTGTACTAAAAACACCTCTGCCGTACCCTTCGGGGAATGTACGGCGTGATATTATGTTAAAGAGAACAATAACAACGTAATGTGATCACCGATCCTTCGGCCAAGCGAATGATTATGTCGGTGCTTATGACAATATCCCCTATGATCGTTAATAGTAGCGACTATTTGGAGGCTTACGTTTAGCAGTGGACGTTAACGGGCTGTGATGATAAAGATAAATAAACGTTTATTTGGACACAGCACAAAGAGACACAACAGATAAAAAGTGTGATATAAAAAAATAAAAATAAAGTTTTGCGTATACGTCTCACGGCTGGACCAAAATGGTGTCCAGATCAGCTTAATGTCAAGCAGTACATGGTGTAAACAAATCATGTAATTCCTTCAAACCTCGTGATGTACTGCCGACATAGATTAACCATGCACGGGTTATTTTGGAATCAATAAAAAAAATATACAAGACGTAAACTTGTGATCTTAACGTGAGTCATTTTAGCTCCCCGAGCGTACTGCGCAGCTATCGAACGCCGCGCGGTTATTTAACTCCGGGCGCTAAAATGCCTCATTTTAAGAGCACATCTTTACGTCTTGTAATTTTTTTTTTATTGAATTCAATTTTTTTCCGAGCAGGGTTAATCTATGTCAGCAGTACATCACGAGGTTTGAAGGAATTACATGATTTCGTTTACAGCCTGTATAAGTACCTACCTGACGCTGGTTTTCGTCTGGAACCTTTGTGCTCCACGGATGTTAGTCAGTGGCCCGTTCACTTAAACCAACATGTGTGTGTTAATTTATTTGTGTACTAATTTATAAATGTGTAAACAGAAATAAACAAATCGATTATTAATTCTTTGATGATGATAGAGATAACTTAATATTATCTGTACGGTTTTTTGTGATAGCCTAATGGTTGAACGCTTGCCTTCCATGCAGGAGGGTTTGAGTTCGTTCCCAGTCCATACCACTGACTTTTCGAATTCATGTGCGGATCAGAATTTGATTATCACTTGCGTGAACGGTGAAAGAAAAACATTATGAGGAAACCTGCACACCTGAGAGGGCTCCATAAAGTCCTCGATGGTGTGAGTAGTCTGCCAACCCACACCAGATCAGGGGACTAAGGCCTAAACCCTTTCTCATTGTAAGATGAGGCCCGGGCCCAGCAGTGGGACAGTAATGGGCTACCTAAATATGTTATGTTATCGTTTTTTGTTACTCAGTGGTCATATGAATATCTACGACAGTCGTTACGTGTATTCAGAAGCCCGAAAGCCTGCCAACCAGGCTAACTTTAGGATGTCGGTATTTCCAAGTGACTGGGTTGCGGGAGCCGACGGCAGTCGTCTGTCTAAAATACTAAATAGTATAAATGTAATTATTATTATTAAATATTATATATTTTGAAATTCCCAGTTATTGCGTAATTTTAGCAAATAAATTATGTAGAGTGCGCGCAAGACTCTGCGCGCGGCCAAAATCGGAACTAATCATGTTCCGCCATAATGTTGCCGTTTTATTAACTTTGTCACTACATCTACCTGATTTTAGGAATAAAAGAAAATATAATAATAAGGATTATAATAGACCTCATCAGCCGATAATAATCATACTGCATTCTTATTCACTCACGGCACATTTATAACCTTAGTTCTTTTCCTTTGCAAATTACGTAAAAATACGAATTAATTTAATTGATAGGTAGTAAATTTAAATGTACATAACTTAGCTCAATTAAAATATAATAAACAGCAAGAGGGCTGCCCAATTTTAATACTCACGATTATACTACTTTTCCTTGAAAAGTAGGACTTTATATTTTTGCGATCATGGCAACATTTAGCACGCCCTCCGTCGCGCGCAGAGTTATCTTGCGCGCACTCTAGCTAATATTATAATCTTCCAAGTGGTCATATTAATTTAGTCTGAATAAACAATTCTAAATTCAACGTTCAATCTCTGCATTTTTCTTTTACTCCCATAATCCTATTTCCTACATAAACAATAATATTGAAACCTCAAAATGACCAGAAAAAAATATTTTGATGAAATTCTGATTACCGAAAAATAAGGCCATTTTACTACGACGGGGCTAATTGGAATCAGGCTAAGAAATTATGATTTATTTTTCTTGTCTAAAGTGCTTTGTTTATTGGTAGAATTATGTACGGTTTTAAATGTTTTTGTTGAACGTTGAGTAAGCAAACATTATTTCACGCGGTCGGTGATGTGGCTGTAGTTTTATAATTAAAAACCAGAAAATGTCAAAGTGCAATAGTAGAGTGAAATAATACTATTACTGTTAAAATCACAATAAGTTCCATTAATTGGATTGCAAAGGTCGGATGGAAAATAATTTCTCAGTGTAAAATATTGATATTCAGTCGTATCGCAAATACGTTAATAGATAGATCTATTTTGCTGCATAAACAAGAGAATACAAAGCAGAATACATACACGAGTAGGTATAATTTTATAACCTATCAGAGTAAGACCCCGTTCACACAGCGAATCCGTTTAAACGGATCAGTTTTTAACGGATCCGTCGGTACTGGGTGTGTTGTTCACATCTGTACCGACGGATTAGTTAAACAAATGGCAGCTGCATCGCGTCTGGCAGACAGGATATGATAAAAATAACGCATCGTGTGTGAAGGCACCCACACTTCTCCATACATCTTCATGTACGGATCCGTTTTTTATCTGTTTTATCCACTTTTTGATGACAAAACGGAACGTGTAAAACTGTCGGACCAGTATATTTTACTGGATTCGGAATACTATCGTGTGTGTAAACTAGCTCATAAAACTACAGGCGCCATCACCAAAATAAAACCGGATCCGCTAAAAACGGTCCTGTAAACAGCTTCTGTGTAAACTAGAGTAATCCGTTGCGCGTCGTATTGTCTATACTAATATTATAAAGAGGAAAGATTTGTATATTTGTATGTAACGAATAAACTTAAAAACTACTGGACCGATTTCAAAAATTCTTTTTCCGTTAGAAAGCTACATTATCACTGAGTAACAAGGGCTATATTTATTACTGGAATAAAACTTCTTACGCGGGCGGAGCCGTGAGCACACAGCTAGTGTGTAAATAAAATGCTTTTCTTTTCTGTCAGTCTTTCCTTTAAGGGCTCTGCCCACTACATCGTACCATACGAGGAACGTAACCGTACCGACATAGGTAAAATAATGATCTTTGTATGGATTGGTATGAGACACTGCCCACTAGACCGTTCCGTTACCGACCGAAACCGTAGCGTATCATGCACGGACGGGCATAAATTCATCGCGAATATATTTTGCAGGTGACGGAACGCTCCGTGTCTGATACGCGACGGGTATGCACCGTGTTTGTACCGCGTATGCTGTGGTATGTTCCGCGTTGAAATTCTTATCTGATATAAAATATTAATTATTTGCTGACTTTTGAACGAGAGCACGTGCACAAAAAAAATGGAGGACAGAAATCTAATAGATTGTGTTCTTAACATAACATAACATCACGCCTGTATTCCCCGAAGGGTTGTGCAGAGGTGTATAGTAACACCTTCAATTCGCCGTTATGTTTAAGTACCATATAATAGGGGGCAAGCTTATTGCCATCAACAGGCCACAAATAAATACGATTTTTTATACAATTTCAGAAAATGTACAACATCCGATTGAACGGGCACTAAACGGGGATGGTATGATCATCATGCGCGTTACATACGGATATAGAACGCGGTTGATCCGTTGCAGTGGGCATAGTGGCGAATGGAGCGTTTTATGCCGTGCATGACACGTTCCTATTACGATCCTTCTAGGATACGTTGTAATGGACAGATATCTTTATACAATAACCATCATCTTCCTGCCCTTATCCCACAATAAGTGGGGTCGGCACAACATGTAATTCGTAATCCATGTTGTTAAAGGTTTTGGCTTATTGTTTTATGACCGGCCGCCTGCCTGACATCAACCCTCCTTGGTAATACTCCTTTATACAATAACTCATACAAAATACCAACAGATTAGTAATACTTTAACTTTTTCCATACAAGATATCAAAATAATTTATAGCTACTGTATATGAGTATATTTCTATCTGGAATTCTGCACGTTCTTTTATTAAACGCGGGCATTAACGTGGAAAGGCAATCGCAAGTTAAAGTTCATTGAACCGAGAGAGGTCAATTTATCTTTATTTGGTTTAAAATAAGGGAAGTCACCCGAATGTGTGATTTTGCTGTGTTTATCTTAGCTAAAAGGCTTGTAAGGCATTAATGGATAAAATCCTACAGAACATAGTATCTGAGTACAATTTGCATAATAATATGACAGTGATTTAGTTCGAGAGGGGACGGATTAAGAATATAGTTCTTGTCCGTCGCCGGGCAAGCGAGCCGTAAGAGACGATGCGCCTGGCACCATAATTGTGCCCGGAACATTGCAATAGGCTCGCCACTTAGCTTTAATCTTATGTATTGAATTTTCATAACATAAACATAACATCACGCCTTGTATTCCCCGAAGGGTTCAGCAGAGTTGTTTTTAGTACACCCTCGTTTCGCCTCCCATGTAATAGCGGGCGAGCCTATTGCCATTAACCAGGCACAAATCCAGACAGAAACACCCAATTACACTTTGACCGACCTGCGGATCGAACCCAGGACCCCATGCTCAGCAGCCGCGCTTGCGACCACTAGACCAACTAGGCAGTATTAAAATAAATTAATAGAATAAGTAAGTAATATAATAAGTAGTATAAATAAGTAATATTAAGTAATACATACATACATACATAAACTCACGCCTTTTCCCCATGGGGGTAGGCAGAAACTATAGAACGCCACATGCTACGACCCTACATACCCCTTTCGCTTCATCCACATTCATACATCTTGTCATACAAGCACGCCGGTTGAGAGTACTACGCACCTGACCTTTGTGAAGAACATCACCAATAACATCGATGTATGTCCTTCTAGGACGTCCTCTACCGGCGTTTCCATTGACATCCGCCTTATAAATTCCTTTTGTTAATCGCCGTTCACTCATTCTCTCAACATGACCAAACCACCTAAGCATACTCCTTTCAATTTTTGTCACTACATCATCTTTTAAACCGCAACTTTGTCTAATCTCTTCATTTCTCAATCTATCATTCAATATTAAGGAATAGAATAAGTAATAGCCTTTACCTGCCCAATGGTCGTTTAAATTGTACCACACAGTGGTAGTAGGTATACGTTGTATTGAAAACGACAGTTCATATAACTTTATGCAGTCCCTATAGCGGTAACAAGGTTTATTATAACGAATGTGTGGTCGCGTTTGCTTGTTCAAAACTCTGGGAAACTAGTAATTGGCCAGTTAGTTCAAGTTGGTACATTGTTGAATGATTGGTATTTGTGGTCGAGAGATTTTGATAGCGGAGTATTGCATTTTTTTAATAACATGCGGTTCTAGTTATTGTTATAAAATATTATTAAATATACTATCATAATAATCCCTTAAAAAAACCTTTAAGTTAAACGGTTCTATCTTGCAGTACCCCTGCAGCATCAGGATTTGAGGATTGAAGGTTGAAATTAACGAAAGAGAAAGAAAAGTTAAAACCTTCATTTGCTTACCGTAACATCTATGTCAATAATTAACTTTTTAACAAAAAAAAAAAACGACTTCAAATTGTCTATCTCCGAAGTTCTTTATCAGATCTTCACCAAATTTAAGTGGGACCACTTCGAAAGAATACTCTTTCAGACCAAAAAAGACACATTAAAATCGGTTCACAATTAGCAAAGATATAGCGGAACAAACATACAAAAAAAAAAACATACAGTCGAATTGAGAACCTCCTCCTTTTTGGAAGTCGGTTAAAAATCTACCGGTAGAATAGGGTTATTGGCATCAACATTTTTGAACACGGCATAGATTTTTCGACTTTATTTAAACTATAATAATTTCAAATATACAATAACATCTAACTTGTAAATAATACCTGTAACCATAGTGGTTTAAGAAGCATGTTACTTGATTGAATTTCAAATAACTCCATTTTGCAGTATGTGAATATTAATTTACGTGATAAATCTACCAATGTTGCTCTTATAACAGCGAGATACGTTAATTAAATAGAATACTAATTAACCAGTGTATGATTTAGCTTTACCAAACGTTAGTACGAATATTTCAAGAAGCGAAGAATAATTTTATTGTAGGCAGTGATTAATGTGATCTACGAACTGCTACGGAACGCCTACGCCGCGTAGCATTACGTAGCGGTATGAATAAATTATTCCTGTTTCAGGAAATCTTGAGGCTAAAATAAGTAATCATGTACTTAAGTTTAATTGTAAGAAAAAGGTTTCATATAAATATTTCACCTGGAAATGTTTTTATATTATTCTGAATCTTATAATTAACTTTCGTAAGAATCATTAAAATAAATGTCAAATATTGAGATAAAATAATAATTGTTTGATTCATAACTTTTTTGTAAATTAATTTAGTAGTAATTTTGTTTGTTACTTTAGTTATAGATCGTTCTGCCTAGCGTTTTTCCTTACTATGTTGGGGTCAGCTTCTTGTCTAACCAGATGTGGCTGAATACCAGTATTTTACACGGAGCGAATGCCATCAGACCTCCGCAACCCAGTTACTGGGCAATGCCAATGTCCTAAAGTTAGACCAGTTGTCGAGACTTTCGGGTTTCTGACTACCCATAACGACTGTCGTAGGTATTCGACAGTTTATCGTGCTCTCCGAGGCACGGAGGGGTCGCGATGTGTAACGAATGGTCACCCATCCACGGACTGACCGCAGCAAGCGCAGCTTAACCTTGCAAATTATATGATCCGCTTAATTATTAATAAGCCACAAGCCCCTCTATTTACTCTACCCTCTATTTTTTTTGATAATTTAGTATTGGAAAGTAGGATTTAATAATAGGTAGGATAAAATTTTCGCCAAGGTGGATGTTAAAGTGTATAAAATTTCTTAAATTAAATTCGTCTTGCTGTTATTCTCTATACGGAGTTCAGATATTTAACTAAGCGTTTAAATACGGTTTACCAATATTCAGTCTAATGAAAGTTACGGATCGTTTCCATAAAGACTTAATTTATCTAACCTAAATGAGAAGACTGGCTCGTTCGCCTAGTGGTGGTAAATGTGACTACTGATTATGATGTCCTAGGCTCGATCTCCAAGGTCGGGCAAAATGTTATTGGATTTTTCCGTGCGGAATTCCTCAGTAGCAGCCTGGAGTTTGGATTTGTATCCGGTTGATAGCAATAGGCTCGCGCCCTATTACATTGGACTTAAACATGACGGCGAAATGAAAGTATTAAACTTGTCTGCTCAACCCTTGGGGGAATATAGGCGTGGTATTTCAGAAGCATTATTTTGTTAATTTTTACCGAAAATTTGGAGATCTTAATGCAAATATCCCTAGTGTATACACGCTTTTTGCATAAAAGTATTTTGACATAACGTCAGGTCTAAATGGATGTAGTTAAGCAGAAAGGACTCAACCCACACAGAGTTACTTTTGAGTTATTGACGTTTTAAGTTCAGAGTGGTTTTCTTCAGTGATGCTGTATTCAGATTTTGTTACGTAATTACACATCCTTGGTAAAATCGGTGGTTGATGGTTCCTATATTGTGTATTTCTGGACTTATCTAGGAAAATATAGGGTTGGATGATTTAAGCAGGTTGGATCTTGATAGGTAATAAAAAGAAAATACCTGCCTAATATGTGGTTTGGTTCCCTGTCACAAAAAACGTATTTCCTTCGTTTATTTCTTGGATCTTTTTCGCTGAATGAAAGGCCCAACCTTATAGACCATTTTGGTACCAATAAATCATTTTTGACAATTTTGTGGATTGAGTCCTTTCTGCTTAACTACGTCCAAATATTCATTTGGGAATATTATACAACCAAAATATACTTTAGCGAAGTGTTTGTTAATGTAAGATCTCTGCATCCAAGGTCAGAAGTGAGGTCATCTGGCCTGTGAAAGTTATGTCGTAAGCGTAAGGTGATGATTATTATATAGTAAACTATATAGCTTTTGCCCGCAGCTTCGGTTAAGTAGTTTTATTTCACCCCCTTAGGGGAGGAATTTTGAAAAATCCTTCCTTAGTTAATACCTACGTTATAAAAGGTACCTACTGTCAAAATTTCAATGGGTATTGGTATAATTGGGGTAATTTGGGTAACCAAAACGTGCATTTTAAATAACAATACCATTTTTTATATTCATTAATAATGTGTTTTTATATTTATTTTTAGTAATGTTATTGCGGTACCTTTGTGCCTCTTTCGGATCGGACATTTTTTTACATATTGTATACCGGGTATAAAAATACCCTTAACGAAGCCGAGAGCCACGTATACTTCCCATCATTACAAAGATTTTTTGGTATTGGGTCATACCTGGGAACTGATTGGTTATGGAGATATTGAAGGTCAAAGTCACCATATTTTTGAAATTTTTTCACGAAAACTAAGTTTAAATGTTATTACTAAACATTCTTCTATACAAACATTATCAACATTTTCGAAATTTAGGCACAGTCTGCTGCGCGCGCCCTTACATTGCGCGCTACAATTAAAAGCTGTTTTTTAATACCAAAAAATAAACTTTTCCCAGCAATTATTTTTGCTGTATGTTATTTAGTTAGATGTACAGTATGCGTAGACTTCGGCTTCGTTAAAGCTGTTTTTACCACCAGTATATTAAAGTAGAAACGTGTTTGTCACGAATAGGTCAACAACCATAGTTCGACGGAGGCGGATTAAACTTTCGACCTTTGCTTACATCCTATTTATTGGGGTATTGTCGCTTTGATGGCCACCGACAAAACCTTTTACACTCAATCCACCCTCACACGCCTTCCATAATAGACAAGGCAAATAAACCTGTTATAATGTTGTTTGATATTTTAGCTTTTAGACTAAATTTTCAGCCTAGCCTTTTCACAACTATGTTGAGGTCACCTTCCAGTCTAACCAGATGCGGCTGAATACCAATATTGTATACGGAGCGACCGCCATCAGACCTCCGCAACCCAGTTACTGGGCAATGCCGATATACTAAGGTTAGACCGGTTGTGAGACTATTGGGCTTCTGACTGCCCGTAACGACTGTCATAGATATTCGTATGACATTCGGAACCGACGGTTAAACGTGCTGTCCGAGGCACGGAGGGGTCTCGATGTGTAACTAACGGTCACAGACTAACCGCGGCAAGCGCAGCTGGACCTTGCAAATCTTATGATCCGCGCTTGGTAATTAACCATGAGCCCCTCAGCTTTTAGAATAAATATGCATGATATGCATGATCAATTGCAATTCTTACTATTAGTACCTTTTTTATTGTTCTTTACGTTCAGAAATACTCATAGATACATTTTCCACACATTTTCGATAGCCAAACAATTGTTTGCACTCATATATAATTTAATGAGGCATCAGCTAAAAATGACGTAGGTACGCAACCAGGCCCTTTTTTATCTCGTTGGAAAATCCTCATGGGTGTCCCTCACCGGCGAAAGGCGAGGGCGTCTGCCGGACTATTACCGGCTAAAAACCCACGGTGTTCTTCCTCCTGACCGTCGGCCGGGGTCACGGGATTCGCATGAGCATGCACCGCAACCCCGGACGCAGCCAGGCCCTTTTTTTTTTTTTTTTTTTTTTTTTTTTTTTCTCACGTGGGGAAATCCTCATGGACTATCCCCCGTCTGGGGAAGACGGGGGGATGTGCCAGACTCTTACTGGCTAAAACCCCACGGTGTCCCTCCTTCTGACCTAAGGCCGGGGTCACGGGATTCGCTGTTGCATGCACCGCGACCCCGACAGGTCTCGGTCCACCAGCTTCTTCTGGTGGACCCCTCCTGTGGTGGGGCAGTTGCTCCCCTGCCCCACATCCGTCCGAGAGGCGCGCGCAGGACAAGACGCGCCATCCTCCCTGGACGCAGCCAGGCCCTGAAGCTTTATACTTCAGTCAATCCAACATTAGCAGTCCGCTAGCGTTAGCTAATCTAACGCGACACATTACGTCGAAAATTCCCATTTCGTCATAAATATTATCATGGAACGCGGAAGTTTAAAAGTTAAATATAATACTTGGTATTAAATGAGTTATACTAAAATATACCTTTATTCAAACCTTGTCCCGGAACTGTTAGCTAAAAATATGTATTATGAGGCTCCTGTTCAAAAATAGAAAGTATGAAGCCAACAACGCAACGTGATTCTTGAAGATTTTTTATTGGCCTTTGCTATGTCCCACTGCAGAATAAAGGCCTCCCCTTTTGCCTTCCAAACATCTCTATTTTGTGTCATTTCTAACCATACCAGCCCCGCAAACACGTCTAGATCGTCACGCCACCTAATAAAGTATAGGCAGACATTAATAATTGGACCAGTTAATAAAAGACGGTATTAGATCTATTTCGATGGAGCAATTATATCGTCACCGGAAAGCCAATATTAATTAAGCGCCATTTTTGGCCAAAATGAGTTATATATATCGTTGGATTGGATTAAAAAAATATTGGCTTTCCGGTGACGATATATTTCCACCGTAGTGTAGAACAGCTATGAAGAATCTAATAAAAAACACTTTTCTCGACTAAACGAATGAATAGTGCTGTGTATAATTACATCTTAATAGGTATAACTGAACCAATAAAGGGATTAAAAGTTAGTAAATATATACTCGAGCTCAGAACTATATTAAGCTTTAATACTTTCTAAATACGCCGCGCTATCTGCCCTAAGCCTAATGAAATCAGAAATTGCAATTATCGAAACATGCGTTATCGAATGTCGATGTGACGAACAAATCGGTCACATTGAGTGTTTTTTGTATTATCAGTTAGATATATTATCGATTATAAGTTTAAAATATAACTCGATAACGCTGATTTATTATTTGCGTCATGATTGATTTGAGAAAAGCTTTTGTGGCGAGACCACTTATAACGAGAACTACCCAATGTTACGTAATTTAGTTGTTATTTATTTACAAAATATTAATTAGGAAATTCATGGTACTGCAGTTTGCGGCAGCGTCCTTGTAAATTAACAATGGTTTAAATGCAAAAATACCTTTATCTATGGTTTCTTACATTTAAGTCTCATCTACACTATTTGCGGTGTAGCATGGTGCTGGTGACAGCTATTAGTATTTGATTTTATTTGTAGACAATAACATGTTGGTAGGGTACATTTATTTAATTTACTACAGTTATTACTGATTCCATATTTTACGACTGTGATATTTAGGGTGCAACTGAAACATTAAGTCATGATAGTAAAGTTCATCTAATGTTACCCGCACAATGGTACACCGCAAATAGTGTAGTAAAGATTACTTTAAAAGTAATAGGAAGTTGTTTTCTTGCTAAGCAATATTAAAAAAATAATGAAGACAGGGAAAATCTTCACTAGGTAATATAAAACCTTACATTTATTTACCTTATCCACTCTTTTATGAACTACCCACACCTGCGGGGATTAGCTGGAATCAGCAATGTCTGTGATTAATCCCTGGGGGAATAGTAGACGTCAGGGATGCTCCTGAATCCCCGATTCCCCCATAAGATTGCAAAATCAAGCGAGTAATTGCCGATATCCGGTGTTTGGCATTTTTATTGGGGTTCGATTTTGGTGTGTTTTTGTGGATTTCCGTACCATATATGGGGGTTTTCAAAGGTAAATACGAAGTTCGTGTTTTCCTAACTACGTTGGGATTGGTTTTGCAGTACAATCATATCAGTATTTCACACAGGCGCGTTCTTAGGGGAGGGGGGGGGGGGGGGGGGCTTAATGCGTAAACGAGTAGGTAATGGTAAGTTAATGTTTTTTCAAATATAAACAAGGCGATACTCTCTTAAACAATACAATATTGGTACAAACTAATAGATTCATCTTACTACTGATTAATCGACGAATATTCACTGATGATTCAGTTGAAGAGAATATTTTATCATATACATATTATTTATTTGTTTGACCCCCATCAAAATCCTGGGCTGCGACCACGCCTCACAAGGTGCGACTGCCATTTTACCCCTACGCTCATTACTGGAACATCCCACATCCTCATATATGTATATGGATTACCTTTACAAATAAATAAATATCGACACCTAAGTATTACCCTTAAAAACCATTCTATCAAGTGGAGACCATAATGTACCAACTAGCCTAACAAATCATACAATTTACGCAATATAACAACTCCTAATTTTCTTCCTAAGCCAAAATAAAAAAGCCTAGGAACAAAAGGACAAGTACACAATAGTAATACTACAAAAGGCTAAGGTCAGGGACATATGGGTCTCATATCACAAATTATCAGGGCTGACCCCAGATAAATTAGAACTATTAATTACGCGGCCACGCTGAAACAGGGTAGGCTTTCGGCCATTGTTTGTGCTGAAATGGAATGGAGCCGTCTTTTATTGTGCTCGGTTTTTTATTCTTAAGATATTTCGTGGTCTATTGTATGTTAGCAGAAAATATTTTTGTTTTTAGACAGGGAATAGTTTGGCTACTTATAAACACTGCACATATTTTAAACATAACATAACATCACGCCTGTATTCCCCGAAGGGTTGGGTAGAGGTGTATACTAACACTCTCATTTCGCCGTTATGTTTAAGTCCCATGTAATAGGGGGCGAGCCTATTGCCATCAACCGGGCACAAATCCAAACTCCAGGCTCCTACTGAGGAATTTCACGCGGCAAAACTCAATAACACTTTGTCTGTCCTGAGGATCGAACCAAGGACCTCACGATCAGCAGATCTAAATCAGTGTTTTGGTTTGCAGATCTCAGTCGCCTCGTAAAATACGTATTCAGTCGCATTTGGTTGGTTTCGAAACTGACACCAAATTCCGGCAAGGGTGAAAATAGGGCCGTTAGAACAAAATATGTATAAGAAAGAAAGAGAGAAAGAAAATGTATTCATTGGCACATAATACAATCAATAGGCAATAAAAAAGAAAAACAAATAAGTGCCAAAGAGCCATCAGCTCAGTATAATGTTAACGCTCATTTTCGCAACTTACGAGTGCCATACGCTCGAATCTTGGTAACTAGGATGTTAACATGTAGATAGATATACATATCAATACCTCAGTTCCAAAGTGTAACAAATCGAAATTTAGTGAAATTGAGAAATTGTTCCCAAAACGATTACGCACTATTTCCAAAGAGTAAGAAGTCGATAACTGTTATTGTCGTTCAATTGTTACACCCAATATTTTTTCCTAAGTCTAGACTATTTTATTTTCATACATTAACAACTCTATTTGTTTCCTGTGTCTCATGAAAACCTGTTTCTGAATTGTTACACTTTGGAACTGAGGTATCGATATAATAATTAAACATAGTGTGTAAAAAAATGAAGAAGGAAATTTTAATAATCGATTTATAATAACGAAAGTTAAACGTAGATAGTATTATTAGTAAGTTGATATAAGTAATTTATTAGTAAGTAGATTATTAATATAGGTTTAAAGAATTTATTTTCAAAAAGACAAATAATGCCACTTACATGAAAGTAGTAATAACATTTAGTATACTTATTCTTATTCTAATGGTCGCCGAACACTTAATCAAGTTTCAATTGGAAGGTGAAATATGTTCAATTATATATTGTGAAAGTTGAGACTTAAAACCACCAAATGAGCTTACATTTTTGATATTAGAAGGCAATTTATTATATAGCTGTGCTCCTTCAAAGGTAATACTTTTTTTTGCATAGTTTGTTCGTACTTTTGGCAACACAAGCAAGCTAGGTCGACGAAGACTGCGTTTACAAATTTGCGATTTTTTTACAAAAGACAAGTTAGTATGGATGGTTTTATCGATATGTTTTAATATGTTTTGTTATAATATGTTTTTGAAAACATCAGAAAGCATACAGTGAGTGTAGAGCAACTCACAATGTTTAGTGTACGCAGTTTTATTGATTGCGTAGAGCAAAACACCGCAGGAGATACGGCTCAACAACAACACTGTAATCACCAACCTGTATGTGAACCGTGGGGATTATTTATGGTAATTACCTTTTTAACCGTTCGTTGTAAAGGTTATTCGGTAGCCTGTGTTCGGCAGTGAACGTTTAAGCCGAGGATCACTTGGTGCGCACGAAGTCCGCTCCCAGGCTGCCCACGTTAGCTGCGTGGCCGACTCGTGTAGGCGTATCCATTGCAACGCGTGGCCACGTTTGGCTTCGGGTGTTGCCAACCAATGTTCGATGGGGTAATATACATTTTAAGTAATAAATGGAGGTTTATAGATGGAAGTGATAGTGTAGTTACCAACATCTATGAGTGTAAAATATGTGGTGCTGTTCCACAAACAACGGGACACCTGACATCATGCCCTGCGTGCCCTGATACCTGCACGTTACAGGAACTAATGGACGCTACTGATAACGCTAAAATCGTAGCTAAATTCTGGGCTGACTTAATTCTTTTTTTTTAAATACGTTGCCCCACACTAAGATTTCTCCTGTATCGTAGGTGCGTTTACAAACACAAATCTTCACACGCATAAACATCCAGACCCGGAACAACTATCTGTAGGCCATACAAATATTTGTTCCGTGCGGGATCGAACCCACGACCCGTAGCACAGAAGCCGATCGCTCAGCCACTGCACCAAACGTGTCGTCAATTAGATTCGTCGTCATTTAAATTGCCATCGACACGCTAAGAAGAAGAAGTAATAAATAATATATACATTTCTACTTATCAATAATAAGTGGAAATGTAGTGGAATGTGATTATAATTCTATTAAGTAATGAATGTAGAAATATGATGTTTCGGGTTTGTTTGCTTTAAAAAGAAAAAGATTGAATTTTGCCCGAATTTCTAGTGAAAAAATGGTATAGGACAGGTACACTGAAAATTTCGTTGACCACTGACCGTACAAAAACGGGTTGCGCAGAGGTGCATAGTAACACCCTCATTTCGCCGTTATATTTTAAATCTTATGTAATAGGGGACGAGCCTAAATCCAAACACCGGGCTGCTACTGAGGAATCCCACGCGGAAAAACCCAATAACACTTTTCCCGACTTGGGGATCCAACCCAGAACCTCACAATCAGCAGGCGCGCTTGCCACCACTAGACCAACAAAGCAGTTAAATTGAATCGAATATAGTTACAAAATAATCATACGTTATTTTTACTAAACATGTCTCCCATATATTTATTCACATAAATACACGTCTTCGGTATTTTCCCTATCATGTTTATGTCGTAAATCACTGTAGACGCGTTGGTGCTGAAAATTGAGCCGCCTTACCACGGAATACCTTATTGTGTACCCTCTCAGCATTGAACAGATTTTTATTTATGCGTTTTATTTGCATCCATTGTTAGAAAAAAAATTTAAACCGACTTCAAAAAAGAATAAAATAATTACCATATAAAATTAACAGTTTCAGAAGTCGGTGCTGATCCACGCTGAACCAAATTGAAGGCACCGACTTCTGAAACTGATAATGTAGCTTTCTAACGGAAAAATATTTTTTTAAATCGGTCCAGTAGTTTTTAAGTTTATTCGTTACATACAAAAATACAAATATTTCCTTTTTATAATATTAGTATAGATAGGATTATATTTTTTCGTATAAGATTACAAAATAAATTAACAAGTTGTGGTCTCTAACAATATAGACTGTTCAGTATGTTTTGATCATAATTGATAGTTATCGTGTGTCAAATAACACTCCTCTTTCTACACAGGGGTAAAATGAAACCAATCAAAAAAACATGATATAGAATTGAAAACTGAATTGTCCTAATAATTGACTACCATAACGTTTTATGATTGTTAATGGTTTACTCACGTATTTTTCAGGATTGCCCAATACGCGGCCTTACCGCGTGTATAGCTGGCTATTAAAGGCTTCGTTTGGGCCCGAAACTAGTCCCCGATCCACCGTGCTCACCCGCCGCAGCCGCGGAGCTGGTCGTCCCTTCTGACTCCGCGCAGTCACACCGCGATTAATGCAGCCCTCATCAAGCTGTCGTATCCCTCCCAGTCCTCTCGCATTCAACACCCTAAGAGGTTCGAGTCCCCCCTTGGGGACACCCTTAGAGGTGTTGCTGCTGTAATAGTCAGTCATGATGTTACAGTAGTTAGCGTAGTTAGCTAGGTAGTTAGTGTAGATATTGGTTCGGAGACCCTTCTGGTCTCGCCAATAATAGCCCGGTTACGTAGAAAAGGCCCGCAAGACCCCTACAAGAGTCGATTAGGAAAAAAAAAAAACCGAAACTAGTTAAGCAATCCCGAAAAATGTATGTGAGTAAACAAACATAATAGAAATGTCTCACAAAAGTTATACTTAATATAAAAACTTGACAAAAACCATGAAGGTATTAGGTAAAAATGGAGACCACACAACAAATACCTACTGACAGTCGAAACACTTGGTCTTGAATCTATTTATTTTGGAAATATCACTCATATTCTAAGACGTTACTCCAAAACTTACTTGACTCATACTCGACTCAGAACGGCCTCGAAAACACCTTCAAAATTGTATTCTTAGTCGCAATTTTGAGTGAACTTTGAGGTTCCTCGACGGAGTCATTACGTCATAATTCAAATTATCTGCATCGAGTAATTAACGCGGCGATAAATAATTGTAAGGATTATCGTAAGCATATTCGATAAAATCTTCAAAATTCATTTTTATCACATACGAACTTTGACACTTCCTTCCTTAAGGTAGGTTCCGAGGTACCTTGTTTGACAGATGATTCCTTACCTCGACTGAGGAAAAATCTCGAGTCGAGGACGTTTATATGTCAACTATAACTACCGATGGCAGTGAGTCGAGGTGGAGTCGAGTCAAGTAAGTTTTAGAGGAAGGTCTTAGAATATGGGTGTAAGTCTCATTCTACCTATAAATAGCTATTTAAAAAGAGACAGAATTCCAAAATTAATATTCAAGGCCAAATGTTTCGATTTTGAGTAGGTGTTTGAAGTGTGGTCTCCACCTTTACCTATACAGGCTGTAAACGAAATCATGTAATTCCTTCAAACCTCGTCATGTACTGCTGACATAGATTAACACGGAAGGGGATAATTTTGGATTCAATAAAAAAAAATACAAGACGTAAACATGTGTTCTTAACGTGGGGCATTTTAGCGCCTCGTGCAAATTGCGAGGCTGTCGCTCGCTGCGCGGACATTTAACTTCGGGCGCTAAAATGCCTCACGTTAAGAACACATGTTTGATTATTGTAATTTTTTTTATTGTTTTCAAATGTGTAATCCCGTGCATGGTTAATCTACGTCAGCAGCACACCACGAAGTTTGAAGGAATTACATGATTTCGTTTACATCCTGTAATACCTTCATGACAAAAACCAATTCTAATCTCAAAAGTTTTCATCTATGGCGCCGCGTTCTAAATTCAAATTCTGAGCTGCCAGTTACAGCTACGGCGACAACCCGATATCAAAACTCGTTGTCCTCATTCTAATATTAATAATCTGTGGTTAGATATTTATTGGCTCTTCTGTTTTTAAAACGACCCGACGACATCTTTTTATAAATTACAAACATAATAAGCAGTCATTAGTTATTATTTTGCTTTAAAAATTCCCCTTTCTCTTCGAATTTGATTCTTTTAGTTAATGATATTTAAATACGAGTATTTCACATCGGTTGCGGAGTAATTTACGATGACAGATAGATTTCGCGGTTAGGTTTAATCTAGATATTTCGTAAATGTGAAACAGCTGTCGTGCATGCTACTTTAGTCAGCCATGCAGTTATGCACAGAATGCACGTGTTCTTGTAGTTTAATACGTGAATTTCGTAGGACAGGTAAGTAAGTGTGTTTGGGTTTTTCCATGTGGAATTCCTCAGTAGTAGCCCGGAGTTTTTTATTTGTGCCCGGTTGTTGACAATATGCTCGCCCCCTATTACATGGGACTTAAACATAACGACGAAATGAGGGTGTTACTATACACCCCTGCCCAACCCTTCGGGGAATACAGGCGTGATGTAATGTTTATTTTGTAAGTCGTTATCCAAAATGTCGAGTTAACAAAACTGATATTTTGATTTGAAAATAATGTCCACTTGAAATTAGGTGAATATCTACTTGATAAATCAAGATTGAACCTATTAGGGAGATAAAATCTAAGCTACTTATGATTTTTTATTTGGGGGTTTTAATAGCGATATTACTTACGATAAAAATATAATATTGGAACTGATAAAATATTCAAATATTACTAAAGTTAGATACTTTCTGTCACGAACCAAAGTAGCTTCAATTTTCCCAGCACTAAATGTTTGACACATCTATGCTCGAATTTATAAAACTAAATTTTTGGATGGATAAATTGGACATTGAAATCGTTTGGCCGGCAAAATTGCTTTGTTACATTTTATTAGTTCACAAATATAAAATCTGCACATCGTCAGTGGAAAGGTAAAAAGACTAAAGCGCCAGTAGTAGTTAGTCCTTTTACCTTTCCACTGACGACATGATAGATTTTTTTAGTAGCCTATGGAGTGTCCCACTGCTGAGCAAAGACCTCCCCTTTTGCCTTCCAAACCTTTCTATTTTGTGCCGTTTCTAACCATGTGAGTGCCGCAAAAACGTCTAGATCGTCACGCTACCTACGCCGCGACCAACCTCGACAACGGTGTCCTCCTTCAGGCGTCCAGTGAGTGACGATCTTTGCACATCCATAATCAAATTACTGAAACAAAATTGACACAATATTATTATTACATTTGGACAATCTGGACATCGGCATCGGCTGGCCGGCAATATGGACTTGCCTATGTCCGATCCATTCTGTTTTTATTCGGGTCGCCATCCATTAAAAGTGACAACAGTCTGATTTAACTCGATTAGAAGTAAAAAAAAGAAACTGCCAATCTCCCTTCTCGCGCAATTTGCTCTTAACGCAAATTGATTCAATTTTCAAGGCGGTAGCTCCGCTGTATTGTGATCACGTCACTGAATAATGAACCTTAAGTCATCGTATTAAGGTCGACGTTATGATGATATTGTTCAGGCTGAAACGCAGGCGCTTCTGTTTTTTCATCGGATGTGATTAAAGGAGTGCTTGTTTAATTTCCGTGTGCTCTTTTGTTAAGATAAATCTTTGCATTGTCACGTATATTTGAGTATTTCAGTTTAATTAAAAATATAAAGCGTGTAATAAGTTTGACGGATGGACTTAAAAAGACTTTTGTTTTGTTTATGACTTCATGTAGGTAATAATAAAAAATATAGGTAGAGCACGTAAATCATAATCGGCCCATAACTGTCCCACTGCTGGGCAAGGGCCTCTTCTCAGAATGAGAAGAGTTTAGGTTTTAGTTCAAATGCTAGCCTGGTGCTGGTTGGCGGACTACACAAACTATCGAGAATATTTTCTTTTTATGGAGGCCTTTTTGATGTGCCAGTTTCCTCACATTTCCCTTCACTGTTAACGCAAGTGATAATCAAATTCTAATCCGCACATGAATTCGAAATATCAGAGTTGCAGGCTGGGATTGAACCGAGGTTGTGATCCCTCAATGGAACGCAAGCGTTTTTCTTCTTTTCATGTAGTTAGTGACTAACCTGGTGTCACAGTTTATGACGCCCATGGGCCTCTGACTTGGCTTCATATGTTGTCGAGAAAAATCTCTCAGGCATGCCGGTTTCCTCACGATGTTTCCCTTCAGCGTTTTTAAGCAAGTGATAATTATACAATACGCACATGAATCCGAAAAGTCAGAGGTGCGTGCGTTGGGTTCGAACTCGAGACATATGAATTGGCACAGTCAGACGGTCACACCTAGGGTTGCCACCTTTTTTTTGCAGTTAAAGTACATTGGCTATTATAGGTAAGAAAAAAAAGTACATGGTATAAAAATAAAGTACAATTTATTTTTCTTTACTATTATGTTTAAAAACATATTTTTTATTGCTTTTTGTATCAAATTAATAGTAATGTAGCGCTTTGAGTGGCGACATCGATTCAGCAACAATCGTTAAATTTCGTTTAACGAAAAAATACTTACGACTAAACTTTTCAAAATCCCAAAGAAATCAAATCATGCGAAATAAAGTATTTTCGTGTACCTTATTGTTCTCATAAAGTATAGAGTAGAATTACCTGAAATAACGTACAATACTTTATTATAAAGTACGGGTAGCAAACCTAGTCACACCACTAGGCTATCACCTAAGGTAGTTCTGTATTAATTCTTTTTTCTTTTTGTCAACAGGTAAGAAACTGGCATCCTGAAATGTATGTTCAAAGCTTCCGTCTTCACATTAGGTATGATTGAACATCTACCGTAAATCCATAGGCTTACACGCTCAACACGTTTCAACAAGATCAACAACACAAATAAGACAATTTCAGTCAGGAGTAGGAACCGGGAATTTGTCGTAACGTAATTCCCAAGATATTACGTCACACATTTTGGCGCGACAACGACAAATTCAATATTGACACTATATATCGGATTTTGCATCGCCTGAAGACATGTTTGATGAAGAACTTGAAGTGGTTCCAAGGGAGCCTTAGGTACTAATCGTATAATTAACTAGCTGTGTCCTCACGGCTCCGCCTGCGTAAGAAGTTTTATTCCAGTAATAAATATAGCCTATGTTACTCAGTGATAATGTAGCTTTCTAACGGCAAAAGAATGTTTGAAATCGGTCCAGTAGTTTTTAAGTTTATTCGTTACATACAAAAATACAAATCCTTCCTCTTTATAATATTAGTATAGATTAATAGTTTCTATAGTTAATTATTAACTTAAAATTAGAGAGGACGTCGTAGCTAATTACTAACCTCGCGGATCATACGATTTGCGAGGCTAAGCTACGCTTGCCGCGGTCAGTCTGTGGATTGGTGACTGTTCTCTACACATTGAGACCCTCCGTGCCTCGGAGAGCACGTTAAACAGCCGGTCTTGGGTGTCATACGAATACCTATGACAGCCGTTGCTGGAAGTCAGAAGCCCAAAGGTTTGACAACCGGTCTAACCTTAGGATATCGGCATTGCCCAGTAACTGGATTGCGGGGGTCTGATGGCAGTCACTCCGTGTAATATTCTGGTATTCAGTCGCATCTGGTTAGATTGGAAGCTCACCCCAACATAGTAGGGAAAAGGCTAGGCAGACAGTTATGAACTTAAAATAACTTTAATTAAAATGTAAGGTAGTGTGCGTTGCTGAAGGATTTAGACTTTTATCACTCAAAAACCTTGGCACCGGTCAGATATTTTCAGCATTATCAACCGCAGCCTTAAGCGCTACATTCACTAGCAAGTTTAATTGTGTAAGTTATTGAAGCAAGTGCTTGAAGTCTGTATAACTTCTAGAAGTCGACTTGCTAAGAGTGTGTGTTGTACGAGTATTCAGGAATTAAAAGGACTCTGAATTCTCTACTCTAGGGTCTACTTCGGCCTGTTGCTAAATTAGCGATTCTCCAGCAAGCTGACCGGTGATTGCTGTATCACACGTTATATTGCATCGTTCATGGATAGATCTCGCAGTTATTTGCTCTAGCTACAGTTATAATAAAAATAAATAAGATTGCCTCATTCACGACTAGGAACCACACAGCTTTACTGTTTATTGTCCCTAGTAAAATAAAAAATAAACTACATTCAATTGGTGACATACAGCTTGAAAGATTCAAATTAGATTATTCAAAAGAGTCGCAAGAAAAAGCTTGTAAATAAATAAATCTAGTTTCTACGACAATTTGGTACACAAATGTTCAGATACATTATAAAGGGAGAATGAAAAAGATCTAGAATTCTAGACGAATTGACCTTTCATGTTTCGCTAATGGGGGATTCTAGACTGTATTATTGTTATGGCCAGACGTGCAGACGAGCAGATGATGCTGGGTGCTTTAATGTGCACGATTTGTAATAGAACACCGGTTTCGTGTGGCCGAAAGATTAGTAGTTTTGAAGTTGTTATATTTCATGATTTATTTTTGTGTTATTGATTGGATGATGTAGTAATCTGAGACTATTTTCATTAAATATCGACGCAAAAAGAGTATGTCTGTAGCACGGTAACTCTCAAACGGATAAACCGATTTCAAAGGTTTTGTTTTGTTTCAAAGCTGGTTTAATCGTGATGGTTATTAGCTGTGTTTGATGATAATCACTTCAGTCATTACAAAGCCAGGAGTTTAAAAAAAAAAGTATATGTTTTTTTCAATGAAATGTTGTGATCTTCTTTAACAACAAGTTTTGCTTGAATGGGGCATAAACCCAGATTAAAGTTAGTCTCATTAATAGTACCTATGAGAGGTACCTTATAGTAAAGCCCGTGATTTGAATTAATATTGAGCTAAATTATGAAAGATCAACCCTTATTAACTTGAACTACCGGCTTAGCAAAGCGATCCGCTGACGTTCCAATATGCTTAGAAACTAGCGGTAATGAATGACTTGCGCTGAAAACCAGCGTAGCTCTGCTCTGTGTATGTACCATAATCTGCTGAGCGATGACTGATTTGCTCAGATGTGACGTATATTTTCCCAAATTTGTTGATTTCGTATTCTATTTTACTTGTTTTTATTTTTTTGATGGTTATGTACAAGATTCAAATAAATAGGTATCTTTTCTTTCTATCTCTTTATTATTAAATGGTTTTATATAGCTTCACTTTGTATACTTATTTGTTTGTTTGATTCAAATTTTGCGACAGATTTTTCAACTATTCTGCCTAACCGATTCTTCTGAAACTTCGCACACAAATTCAATTCCCACGACAATACAACATTATAATAATTTCAACTTTCATTCCTCAAATTCTGATGCTGCAGAGGTACTGCAAGATAAAACCGTTTAACTTGAAAGTTTTTTTAAAGGATTATTTTCTACAGAATCACATTGTAAAAGACAGCAACAGAATCGTGTAGGGGTGAATCTATCATTACAGTTATAGCTAATATCGGTATGTCAGGATTGGGAGCATGGTAAATAAAGTGAATAAAACCAACATTGACTCTCCATCACTGAGAGTTAGGTTAGGTTAGGTTATTTGGGTTAGGGGTTAGTTACAGAATCTAGTTCACAATATAATAATTTATACAATTTACACAAGATCAGAAAATAAGGACAAGCTAATCAGATATAAAAGGTCAGGCTTCTTCGGCTGTTCGACATTGAATCCTCTGCTCCGTCGAATGACCACTGTTACTATAACGTCGGGTACGTTGATTCGTCTTGACGACTACCCTCCTTTATCAACATTGTCCAGTGTTACCAGCTACCGACGACAACCTTATTAAAGTTCAAGTCCAGTATATAGTATATTATCTATGGTTCAAGTGTCAATCTCCGCTCAGTTGTTCCTATTTACGTTGTCGTGTATTTTGTGCTAAAATTAACAGGTGGCGTATCTCTCGCCGTGCTCCCAACATTACACACATTTTAGAATCCATTACGTTTTCACGTCCTCCCATAAGGGCTGACTAATTAATTAATGTGAAGCCTTTCACACCTACGTGATGCTGATTTTAAAATACGTTTTTAGATTTACCTATGTTGTACTGTACGGTACGTCCATTAGCTTTTAAGATTTGAAGAATTTTGTACAATCATTTCTTTTGATCTTTCCAACTGTGTTAAATAAGTTTGTGCACGAACACATCCCACGATCAACGCCCTGGGAGGTACCAGTTCCAAGTGGAAGCGAGAGTCCTCGTGGTAGAATACTGTTAGTGCGAGGAGGGATCCGATCGGAGCGAGGACCGTTTGACCAAGGTGGCGAAATGGGAAGAGCGACTTCTGCAAGCCAGCACAGCGTAAAGCAGATGCATAATTAGCCCATTACTGTCCCACTGCTGGGCACGGGCCTCTTCTCAAAATGAGAAGGGTTTAGGCCATAGTACACCACGCTGGCCTGGTGTGGGTGTAGCAGTAGTCTAGCGGTTAAACGCTTGTCTTCCATGCAGGGGGGCCCGAGTTTGATCCCGGCACGCATCTCTGAGTTTTTGAATTCATGCGCGAATCATAATTTGATTATCACTTGTGCGGAGGAGAAAACATTGTGAGGAAATCTGCACACCTGTGAGGGCTCCATACAGCTCTCAATGGTGTTGTAAAATCCTTCATGAAGGAGTGGTTGGAGAGGCGGCATGGCGCCTTCACCTTTCGACTTACTTTCGGGGCACGGGTGCAAAGTGCTTCGCGTTTGAAATGGTTATAATTAAAATTCCACAGAAATATTTCCACCATGGTGCAGATACGGTAAAGGTCACTGTTATCGTGCATTATCCCATGTTCGGTCACGGTGTGTTAGTTGTACAGAATCCAGCTTATCTCTTCATTAACGCGATAAGCCGTTGACGCAAAATAATTTAACTTGAATTAGCGATACGGTTTGTAAATATGCGTATTTTGCGTGGGTCTTTTTCTTTGTCTTGTTTTTCTAAAAGTAGATTGGATCCTGGCTATAGCGTGAACAGTTGACACTGACGCAGGGCTTGAAGTTGCGTGATGACCTACAGAAAAAAAAAGTTGGGTTGTGAAGGGAGATTGAATAACTAATATAATGGATTTTATACCATATTATAGACTGCCTTGTTGGTTTAGTAGTCGCAAGTGCGACTGCTGAGCAGGGTCCTGGGTTCGATCCCTAGGTTGGGCAAAGTGTTATTGGGTTTTTCCATTAGGAATTTCTCGTAGCGGCCCGGAGTCTGGATTTGTGCCCGATTAATGGCAATAGGCTCGGCCCCTATTACATGGGACTTAAACATAACTGGCGAAACGAGGGTGTACTAAAAACACCTCTGCCGCACCCTTTGGGGAATACAAGGCGTGATGTTATGTTATGTTATACCATATTAGGACGTAAGTACTTTCGGGGAATAATTCCGAGAAAGAATATATCAATAAATAAAAAAACGTGCTTGTACCAGACGGGCTCAGCAGTTTCAATAAGCGTTCCTAACTTTTTAGTACAAAATTGTACCATGTTGTGACAGGTTTCCAATTTTATTACACATCGTCTCACCAAAAGTACAAAAAAAGACTACAAGACGGGTACAAATACAGCTCATAGATAATAAAGATAGTTTATTTGGTAAAAACATGAGTTGCATGAGAGCATGAAGGTTGAGACGATGTGTTATAAAATTGTCAACCTGTCACGACATGGTACAATATATTCGGTACAAATTCTATCAACAGCGAAAACAGTTGTACGGTTAATAAAATATAAATAGACAAAACTTTTACAACCTACGTCATAGTGTACTGTCGACACATCGCTACTAAGATAAAAGTTGTCTGAAGCCTGAACAATGTTGTCTCTACTCTCTACATTGTTCTTAGATGTTATTTCACGGATGTTCGGTAGTTTGACTTCCCAGAAAAGTGCAGGTGATTGATGATGACCCTGAAACTTTTTCTTTCTTTCTTTTTTAAAAAAACGTTGCCCCACAGGCCCCGCACTAGGATTTCTCCTGTATCGTGGGTGCGTTTACAAACACAAATCTTCACACGCACAAACATCCAGACCGGAAACAACTATCTGTAGGCCATTCAAATATTTGTTACGTGCGGGAATCATACCCACGACCCGTAGCGCAGAAGCCGATCGCTCAGCCACTGCACCAAACGTGTCGTCCTTTGTAGTTTTTTTTTAACTTTGTTCTACCTAGCTTTTTCCCAACTATGTTGGGGTCAGCTTCCAGTCTAACCAGATTCGGATGAATAATAGTATTTCACACGGAGCGACTGCCATCAGACCTCCACAACCCAGTTACTGGGTAATGGCAATATCCTAAAGTTAAACTAGTTGTCAGACTTTCGGATTTCTGACTTCCCGTAACGACTGTCATAGGTATTCGTATGACACCCAGGACCGACTATTTAACGTGCTCTCCGAGGCACGGAGGGGTCTCGATGTGTAACGAACGGTCACCCATCCACAGACTGACCGCGGCAAGCGCAGCTTAACCTCGCAAATCGTATGATCCGCGTGGTTGGTAATTAGTCACGAGCCCCTCTGAAACTTTATTCCCGTAAATATTTTTACACCATTACACTAGTATCCTTTTAGTTCTTTGGGTCTGAGTTTGAACCCAGCCCGTACCTCGAATTCATATGCAGATCAGAATTTGATTATCACTTGCGAAGGTGAAGGAAAACATCGTGAGGAAACTTGCACACCTGAGAGGGCTCCATAAAGTTCTCGATGATGTGTGTCATCCGCCAAACTGCATGAGGCCAGCGTGGCCAACGCTTCTCATTCTAAGAAGAGGCCCGTGTCCAGCAGTGGGACAGTAATGGGTTGGTTATGTTATGTATATTTTTAGTAGAAGGTTATTTAATATTAAAAAAAAAGTGATTTCACGTGGCGGTTTATTATTGAGAACGTTTTTTTGTTGGAAAATGTTTTGAAACATCAAAGCTTTCAGTCTTGCAGCCGCTCGTAACGTAATGTTTAGTACGATATTGTGACGAAGGGATGCGTGAAGGGGCCTTGAAGCTGGATGTAGGTAGGTGCAGTTGATGAAGAAATACGAGGCGCCAAGAGATGTTATTTATTCTGTGGTTCGCAGTCGAAAAAGAGAGCCAAAATAACTGTTACAGTGTATTTTATAGACTAAAGAAATCAGTGTTACCAACCAAAAGTATTACTATTCGATATTACTGCTCAACTCGGTACATTATTAGGTTTACCTACTTGTAATAAAGCTATAAATTAATAATATCTATACTAATATTATAAAGCTGAACAGTTTGTTTGTTTGTTTGAACGCGCTAATCTCAGGAACTACTGGTTGGAATTGAACAATTATTTTTGTGTTGGATAGTCCACTTATCGAGGAAGGTTATAGGCTATATAACACCACGCTACGTGGTCGTAGGAGCGGAGCATAAATGAAAAATGTTGCAAAAACGGGAAACATTACCACCCGTGCGAAGCCGGGACGGGCCGCTATTATAGTAACTAAATAACAAAGAAACATGAAAATGTGGAATAGGCACTGTTCAATGCTTTCGCTCTTGTGACTTAGCCTCTTGGTTAGCTGGATCCGGAGTTTGTAACAATATTTTGAACTAAATTACTAAACATTGGAATTTCTCGGCACGTTTGGCGCAGTGGCTAAGCGATTGGTTTTCTGCGCTACGGATAGCGGGTTCGATTCCCGCACGAAACAAATATTTGTATGGCCTCGTTGGTCTATAGATTGTTGTTCTGGGTCTGGGTGTTGGACAACATACGTCACAAAAAGTGATTGATGACGTTTTGAAAATCGTCGCCTAACTTAGTAATTTAATTTACACCTGAACCGAACATTAATAAAAGTTTCGTCTTTTTAATATTAACAGCTAGTTCACACAGAAACTGTTTACAAGATCCGTTTTTATTTTCGTGATGGCGCCTGGAGTTGTATGGGCGAGTTCACATACACGACAGTACTTCGTATCCCGTAAAAATACTGGTTCCGTTATTTTTATCGTATCCTGTCTGCCAGATGCGACGCAGCTGCCATTTGTTTAACTGATCCGTCGGCACAGATGTGAATAACACATCCAGTATCGCCGGATCCGCTGTGTGAAAGGGCGGTTAGACACCAAAACAGAAACTATTTACATTTGTCACCATCCACTTAAAATATTTGAAATTCCAGGGCAGGAGAACTAACATTAATATCAACCCTTGTCTAATAAAATAAAATAAAAGCGAGATTTATGTAGAGTAGGTAACTAATTATAGTTTTATCGTTTTAGAAATAGCTTTGATCAATGAATTGTTTATTTAAATAATTTGATACACAGTTTTTCACGTCTTCGCCTTTTAACTGGTAATAAATTCAAAAGAAATAGGTTTGTGAATATTTTTTATAAGAAACTAGCTGTGTCTTTACGGCTCCATCCGCTTAAGAAGTTTTATTCCAGTAATAAATATAGCCTATGTTACTCAGTGATAATGTAGCTTTCTAACGGCAAAAGAATTTTTGAAATCGGTCCAGAAGTTTTTAAGTTTATTCGTTACATACAAAAATACAAATCTTTCCTCTTTATAATATTAGTATACCTAGTTTGGCCATAATTCTGTTACAATTAAAAATAAAAAAGATATTACATTTGAATTTGGAATCTGTCATTTTTATACGATTTTTCATTGAATTTTCGAATTTTGGCGCCAATACATTGTACAATATTTTGCGATATTAAAATGGAGTGGGGTGATAAAGAGAACCGAATCGCTGTGATTGCATTACACAAAGTTGGTATGGAGCCAAATGCAATTTTTAAACTCTCCATACGCTTGGTATTAGTCAAATGTTTGTGTACCGGGCTATTAATAGGTACAATGAGACCTCCTCTGTTTGTGACAGAAAAAGATCTGGCCGTCCACGTAGTGTTCGTACGAAAAAGGTGGTCAAAGCAGTAAGGGAAAGAATTCGAAGAAATCCTGTCCGAAAGCAAAAGATTTTATCTCGGGAGATGAAGATAGCACCCAGAACCATGTCGCGTATTTCAAAAGATGACTTAGGACTTGCAGCCTATAAGAGACGCACTGGTCATTTTTTAACTGATAATTTAAAAAAGAATAGGGTGGTAAAATCGAAACAACTACTGAAGCGGTACGCAAATGGAGGTCACAGAAAAAAATTGTTTACGGATGAGAAAATCTTTACAATTGAGCAACATTTTAACAAACAAAATGACCGTATTTATGCTCAAAGCTCTAAGGGAGCTTCCCAATTAGTCGACAGAGTGCAACGTGGGCATTATCCGACTTCAGTGATGGTTTGGTGGGGTGTTAGCTATGAAGGAGTGACTGAGCCATATTTTTGTGAAAAAGGTATCAAAACACTAAACAAAACACAGAAGAGCTCATATACGTGGAGTGCGTAAGCAACCATTGTTTGCGGTTAGAGCGTGTCGAACTAATGCCGGTGTACGAGCACCATTGCGACGTCTTACCGACAATTACAATAAGTATTTTCTTGACATCGACTTATTTTGTGCAACTCCCGGAAGATTTCGAAATTCTGCCCTCAAGGCCATCAAAGAATCAGACATCTTATTATCCTAATATAATAAAATAAAATCTTGTACAATTACATTACATTCATAAAAAAAAAAACACTGTTTGAATAATTTTTAGCTTATGTCATTTGTTTCTAACTTTTTCTTTTCTTCGAAGCGTGTTATTAATATATTCCACTTGTATGCTGTGAATAACGCTGTTGATTACATAATTATTAGTTTTAAGTCTCATTGTCTGTATCTTCTATTATGTAATTGTTTGTTGTTCCAAATAAAATAAAAAAAAAATAAAAAAATAAAATAAAACATCGGCACAAGTGTATCAAGATACCATTCTTGAGAAGGTAGTTAAGCCCCTTAACAACACCATGTTCAATAACCAAGTATGGTCCTTCCAACAAGACTCGGCGCCGGGTCATGTTGGAAGGACCAAAGTGTTATTGGGTTTTTTCGAGTGGAATTCTTCAGTAGCAGCCCGGAGTTTGGATTTGTGCCCGGTTGATGGCAATAGGCTCGCCCCCTATTGCATGGGACTTAAACATAACGGCGAATTGAGTGTGTTACTATACACCTCTGCCCAACCCTTCGGGGAATACAGGCGTGATGTTATGTTATGTTAACTATGTAATCTATCTTCTAATCTAACTAATATTACAACCGTGAAAGTTTGGATGTTTGTGAGTTCGTGAACTTGGATGTTTTTAATCAATCACGACTTAATGGCTGGATGGAATAGGATGAAATCTAGCATACAGGTAGACCATGACCTGGATAAGGATATAGGATAATTTTTTTCCGGATACATGAAGTAGTTCCTCTAGAATGCGAGTGAAACCGCGGGCAACAGCTAGTTAACCATAAAGTTGAATTGGAACCTACATAATTATTTTGGACCAACTAAAAAGCACACATGTTTATTAGTTTGATGAACACGTTTTGAGCGTACGAATATAACAATAATTAATTATATTATAATAAAACATTACGCTTGTTTTGCCCGAAGGGTTGGGCAGAGTTGTATAGTAACACCCTTATTTCGCCGTATGTTTAAGTCCCATGTGATAGGGCGCGAGCCTATTGCTATCAACCGGGCACAACTCCAAATTTCGGGCTGCTACTGAGGAATTCCACACGGAAAAACCCAAATTATATTATGTTTTTTTTTATAGAAAGAAATTTATTTGGCACTAAAGCAGTCAGACACACAGACAAAAAAATCACAAGAGAGAAACAAAAGAAAAAAAATATAAAACAAAAATAAAGTAGCTGTGTGTCTATCGGCTGTGCCAAATAGGTTCAGTTCAGCATAAATGTCAGACGACTAGTGTCTGACGCTGGTTTTCAACTGAACCCATTGTGACCTAGCTGATGGAAACCAGTTCCAAATAGATAAACAGCGTGCTTAAATAAATAAACAAATAAAAAATAAATAAAAATAAATAAATAAATAAATTGACCTTTAATTACCGATGTCTGTGGTCATGCCCGTTCACTTATACCAACATGTGTGTGTATATGAGCAGTGCGTGTGTGTGTGAATATAGTTGTGTACTAATTTATAATAATTGTGTAACGGAAATAATTAATTTGATTATACATTATTCATGAAAAAATAAGTAAATAACATAATTAAAATTTTGATAAATAAATGTTAAATGTTACAATTACAATTAAAAATTAACTATAAACGATTTATATTATAACTTGTCCTGCTCAAAGTAGGTCTAGTTATAAGATATTTACTATGAATAAAGTGAATTAATTGAACGTCAACAACATATAAACGTTCAAACATTTATCAACATTCAAGAACCTAGTGTAGAAGCATTCAAGAAAGTTCGAATCTCGGCTTTACCCATTTGAGTCTTCAGAGCGGGTGTGAAAGTTTAGCGGATCCTACGACCTCTCCATTACCATAATCCAACTTGACCCTTCAGTAATCCATATATAAAAGTAGTGGTGGACCGTATCTGCAATAAATATAAGTAAAAAGTGATTTGCATTTAAAGTACCTTTTAAATGGAAATGAATGTGGTGCGTGGGTTGTAAAATTGTAACGGTTCAGAGATGTCGTTTGGTTTTTACGGTCTAGAGTGTCTTCGGTGACTAACGCCCTGTTTCTATTGCCAAAAATCTATTCCTTTTCCTTCATTTTCTTAAAAAAAAAAACGTTGCCCCGCACTAGGATTTCTTCTGTATCGTGGGTGCGTTTACAGACACAAATCTTCACATGCACAAACATCCAGACCCGGAACAACTATCTGTAGGCCATACAAATATTTGTTCCGTGCTTGTTGTTGCACAACCCGTAGCACAGAAGCCAATGGCTCAGCCACTGCACCAAACATGTGTGTTTTTTATTTTTAAAGAATAATTTGAAAAATATTGCCAAAACCGGATCGTTTTGCTTATCACTGGTAGCATTTTTTATTGCCAAACTAAGCGTATAAACAGACTCGTAAGCTAATTTTACCTGTAATAGCTTCTAACATAAGGAAGGGTCAACTATGCAAAGCGAAGGGGTCTTTGCTTCATTATTGGTGAAGATACAAGAGCTTTAGTTTTTAAAAACTAATAGCGCTTCTCGTCGTACTGCAGACGTGCCGCAGCTGTGAGAATGTCGTGCGGCTGTCGTGCTGCGGACGGATGGTTCGGTTTTTTCATACAGTTGCCGCGAAGAGAGAGTAGTGCGTCAACCATACTGCTGCCATGCGTGCGCGGTACGGATGACGCACTGCTCTCTCGTCACGTCAAATGTATGGGAAAACAGAACCACCCGTCCGCAGCACGTAGCCGCACTGCTGCCGCACGGCTACAGTCCGACACCAACCGACTAAATTGAAAGCGTCCTAGGGGTTGATAAATCATAGGAATTGGCCATGTGTTTATATCGTGAGGTCAACTCTACTAACAAAGTTATTGCCAAACAGCAAACGGACCATAACTGTCAGTCAGTTCTCGTTTACGAAAACTGTTATTAAAATATTTGGTTTTGTTTATACAACATGTGACGTAATTAACGCACACCCTCAAACACAATTAGAATATTATGTTATCTATCTATCTATCTAATACCTTTAAACGAGCAATTCTTGTATATAATATATATATATATTATATATAATTTGAATCTCGGAAACGGCTCCAACGATTTTCATGAAATTTAGTATGCAGGGGGTTTCGGGGCGATAAATCGATATATAGGTTTCATTTTTAGAAAACGTCGTTTTATCCGTGTTTTCAGGCAATGAAAAACTGCTACACTAATATTAGAATATGAAAGTAAATTTCGCTGCGGTCTACAAGGTTAAGGTAGCTATGGTGGGAAATCAGGCGGTCCCGAAATCGGAAGATTCGGTTCAAGTCCAACAGGTTATTATTTTTCCTTTTTTTTTCAAGTTCCTTCTTTTTCCTTTTTTTTTCATTTACTAAATTAATGTTCTTGAAATAAGGTTTATTTTTCTTTATTTTGTATTGAATGACGGAATTGTATTAATTAAAATAAAAATGCAGTTTTAAAAGTCTTTTTGCCTTGATTTACGGTCCATTTCAGTTTGTTTTGATTGTACAAGGATAATGTGACTAATTTCCGTAGTTTTAATTATTTTTGGGATAAAAAATTACCTATATTAAAAATGATAGAAGTCGATTCAGTAAACGATTCTGAACAAACTACTTTCAGGATGAGCGTTAATTACGTTACATATTGTTTAGTCAAAAATTCGTCAGGTTTTGTAAACGAAAACTATCTGAATGAACTGTTCGGCTACAGTTTCTGTTAGTAGAATAAGATCCATGCGATATTGAGATTCTGGTATTAGCGGATGACGGGAATCTCTGGGGGCCTATTGCGAAGATCAACGATGTACAACAAACAAACTACGAAGTTTGGCTGACGCATCGCACGTTTTCCAACCACGAAAGTGTTTCAGAGTCGGCGATCGATTCGATTTTCACTATTTGTTTTGTCTATTGTTCACCCTACTCCCAAATGTAAATTCACATATTATATAGTAGTTCGTTGTTCAACAATACGTTGATCGATATAATTAAAATATAATTTCGATCTTCGTCGTTGTTTCGTTTCCATCCGAAACTTCGACATTCGTTTTTCGGAGTAGGCGCTCTGGAAACGATCTTCTTCTTCTTCTTCTTCCTGCCCTTATCCCACACTAGGTGGGGTCGGCACAACATGTATTTCGTAAATCCATGTTGTTAGAGGTTTTGGCTTATTGTTTTATGACCGCCGCCCGCCTGCCTGACATCAACCCTCCTTGGGAATCTGGAAACGATATTGCGATTTAATAATTATTTGTTTGTACGTTTGTGCGTTTGTTTCCAACCACGTGAAATAAAGAAGTTAGTTTGACAAACATGTTTGATTAGTTTACAGTATTCGTTTTATGATAGGTGACTGTAATTAGAAAAATACAGTACGTAACACAACGAAAAGCAAACCTTGTAAATCGTTGATGCGGTTAAATGTAATACAATCGTAAACTTTTTGTCACTATCCACGCTATCCACTTATTACACAGTGTGAAAACGCGGGCATAGTTCAAGCTATGATCTTCAGGACTTTGAGAAATTGTTGATTTATTACTTGTTTACATTGTGCAGCTGATCTTGTAGGATGATATTGGTTATGTTAACTGACTACAAAATTGAAAGAGGTTATGAAAAATTAGAAAAAATAATAATTGGTAAATAGCGTGGATAGTGATTAAAACTGTATGATTGTGCTATACTTTACCTACCCATCAATAAGTTACAAGGTTTGCTCTTCGTTGTGTTATATACTGTATATAGATGGTCGGTAGTGAAAACCACGTACGTGTAAAATACATAATTTTCCAGATGATAGAAAAAACTGTCTTCTGAACAAAAAATGGCCGATCAAATGTTAATACAAGTGTCTCATCGTACGTCATATATGGCGTTAGAAGTATTTGAATTGAAATCTTTCTAACTAATACGTGTATTACAAGTTTATCAATCTGAAGAACCAATAACACGCTTTTGAACAAAATTGGATTTACGAGGTTTTCACTGCCGAGCGTCGACATTGGAAATATTGTCTAAACGAGAACACATGTTTAATGATACGATTCTTTCATGAAGCCTGTTATAACTGTTATCATTGTTATCAGTTTCGATATTATTATAAGGTTTAATAGATTTGATAAGGGTCTAATCCATTGCACTAATGTCAGATTACGGTAAACCTGTCGAAGGGAACTGATAGAGCTAGGTGTTCCTGATAAATTGTATAGTCTATGGTGCAATAATATAGATGCGTCAGCAGGCCTATCACACATCACAGTGGGCGTGACAAGACACATCTTCTTTTCGTGTGGTTAATGACTAACCTAGTGTCAGAGTTTATGCCGCCCATGGGCCTCTGACTTGGCTTCATATGCCGTCGAGAAACATCTCTCACGCATGCCGGTTTCACCACGATGTTTTCCTTCACCGTCTTTAAGCAAGTGATAATTATACAATACGCACTCGAATCCGAAAAGTCAGAGGTGCGTACCTTGGGGTTGAACTCGAGACCTATGATTTGGCAATCCTACGGTCACACCATAAGGATAGATTGAAAATTATATACAAAACAACGACATAAAGTTGTGCGGTTCACCAATCTTCGTGTTATCGAAATTATACGACGACATCAAATTTCTATCAATCTCCCTAAAATAAGGTTTGAGCTACGCGATGACTGATGCATGCGTGCCGTCAGTTAGGACAGGTCAACTCAAACCTGCTATGGCACTTTCCTAAAAAAGCCATTCCAGCTGACGTGGTCCTACATTGTTATACTTGCATAGATTTTATACCACAATGTCTGGACTTTAAAAGAGACCTTGATCTCTGAGTTTGTTTTGGCTTTTCTTCTCAGAGCTAGTCAGATAGGAAATGCCGGCGCCATCTTGTCTTAAAAAAACATTACATTGACTTGTAAAAGTGTCTGTACCAGATTTATTTACAGAAATAAAAATCGTTTATCATTATCCTTTTATCATTTATCAATCCAAAATGTCAATTGAATCCAAAATACTACAGTGCAACAAATCTAAGATATACCTTTTGACAGCTGTCAGATTTTCAGATTGATTGGACAATGCATGTCTTCGGTGCCTTGATTGGCCGCCGAATACGACCACTAACCAATCGGATTGCTCGGCCAGCTTCCGTTCACAAACCAGTAGTTCACATTCTGTGAAACGTCAAAAGGTATTTCTTAGATTAACAACCAATCACGTTACTTGACATAAGATTTGACAGCTCGTTAGTAAATTTTTGCGTTGCGTAGTAAATTCTTGCCTTTCGAAAACCGGGGGTTTGTCTATCAGTTACAAAGTTACGAATATTGTATTCTATTTTAATTTAGTAACATATTCTTCCATAATTAAGTTCTCCAACCAAAGTGTCATGATATATTAACGCAAAAGGTATCTTAACTTCCCTCTAATTGACGAACAGACACCTACATTTAACGCATCAAAATGAATACAAATATAAACATGGAATTACAAATATCAACTCGATTTCAAACGAAATAGAGTCTAATTTCCCAAATTTAATATTCAAAACCATCTGACACAGAGGTGTCAGATGGTTTTGAATATTTATTTATTTATATGTGAAATTGAATTCAGTTCGGTAAAGGAGAGCCTTTACCGAACTGAATTCAATTTCACAGGCAATAGAGTCTAATTTCTAATGTATTTTCTAAAGCATACAAATAGATATGTCTCAACATACAATATTAATTCCTTCAGCAGTATTATGTCACAAGCAGGACTTTTTATTGCTTCCTGTGAGGGATGAGAAAAAGTAATTAAAGACCGCTTAATGGCTCGGCTTATGATTTATTAGGCGGCGTAAATATATTCGGTTTTACAGATTTTGTCTTTAGGAAAACCGTATTTTTATGAGTGTTGAAATGGCTTGATTAGGTATGCCGAGGAGATTATTAACTGGTTTCTGAGTTGAGAATTCTAAGATAGGCAAAACTTAAGTAGTATTAGAGCACAAACTGCGGCCCTTCGTCAATATACACATACGGCTTGCCAGCGAATTAAACTCTCTTGTGCATTTGTATGAAAATACTGCAATATTTTTAACATTAGGGGCCAGCTTAAGATCTCTGAATAAAGTTTTTTTTTAAATGCGCAACCTACTGTTAATTTTCAGTAAACTTTATTTCAACTTTTTGACATGACAACGTCTAATAAAACGATGAACGCCGGCAGCATGCACGAAAAAGCGTGACTCACTGTCACGTTCCGTCTGAGGCGAGCGTGCGAGCGAGAGCGCGGAACAAGCGATAGAGAGGCACGATGTTTTGTTATGACGTTGTCACGTTAAATTATCGTCCGTAAACCGATTTTACAGACTAACCAATTTTATTTGGTTGTTTTTAATTGTGGTGGCCAACTCATAGTCTGCCCGAGTGGCCCCCAGTCCTAATAAATCCGTGCATCCCTGCATTAGAGCATGGATTTTTGAGCAAATCCATGTTCAAAGTTCTGCTTATCATAGAAACCGCAACTCAGAAACCGGCCTTATCTTGTGTTATTTTAAGCTCAATTTGTTGATATACTCGTAAGTCCGTAATAACGAACAGTCACCAGATAGATGTGGTATATGTACTTCTAATTATTACTTACTAAATAATTACGAGGTGCAATACCTATTTTATTATAAGCATCTGCTTTACCACCAAATGTTTTCATCTTTGAGAATAAGTTTATCACAACATGTTCTCATTATCATCGTTCTCGTTGTCGTCTCTTACGGTATTTTCTATTATCGAGAAATATACAGGGTGTAAACGAAATCATGTAATTCCTTCAAACATCGTAATGTACTGCTGACATAGGTTAACCCCGCAGAGGGTAGACCTGGATTCAATAAAAAATAAATAAAGAAGTAAACATGTGCTCTTAACGTGAGGCATTTTAGCGCCTCGAGTTAAATGACTGCGCGGCGAGTGATACAGCGCAATTCACTCGGGGCGCTATAATGCCTCACGTTCAGAACACGTGTTAACTTCATGTAATTTTTTTTTATTCCATCCAAAAGTATCCCTCTCTTAGCCTTTTCCCAATTATCTTGGGGTCAGCTTCCAGTCTAACCAGATGCGGCTGAATACCAGTATTTTACACGGAGCGACTGCCATCAGACCTCCGCAACCCAGTAACTGGGCAATGCCGATATCCTAAGGTTAAACCGTTTGTCAGACTTTCAGGCTTCTGACTACCCGTGACGACTGTCATAGGTATTCGTATGACACCCGGGACCGACAGCTTAACGTGCTCTCCGAGGCACGGAGGGGTCTCGATGTGTAACAAATGGTCACCCATCCACGGACTGACCGCGGCAAGCGCAGCTTAACCTCGCAAATCGTACGATCGGCGTGGTTGTTATTTAGCCACGAGCCCCTCCCATCCAAAAGTATCCCTTACATGGTTAATCTATGTCAGCAGTACATCACGAGGTTTGAAGGAATTACATGATTTTGTTTACACTCTGCATAGATTTAGATTATCTTTATATTTGTTAGTTCCAAGAGATGGAACCATATAATTTTGAATACATGTGTATAACTCAGCATGTGCTGAGTTAAGAGAACTCGTCTCGGTTGGTTCCGCTCGAATAGTAGCGTGACGTCCTATAACGTACCAATCCCTATTTACGACATTGAAAACTATCACCTAATTAATAAAAATTAACCACAAATTATACTGTAATTAATAATATATTACCAAAAATATTATATCAAAACGAAAAATGAAATTCGTAGAGAAATTACGTCAACAGCCATTAATTTAATTATATTTGCGTGCCGGCTCTGATTATAAACAACATGGCGGCCGTGAGCAGTAGTTGTCAGTAATTATAAAATAGCACTCAAAAGAATTCCCTTTTTAACCGACTTCCAAAAAGGAGGAGGTTATTATGTTCGTCTGTATGTTGTTTTTTTTTTTTTTTGTTTTCTTTTTTTTTGTTTTTTTTTGTCTCCAATTGTGAACCGATTTTAATGATTCTTTTTTTAATGGATAGGGTATACTTCGAAGTTGGTCCCATTTAAATTTGGTGAAAATCTGATGAAGAACTTCGGAGATAGACAATGGAACCCCTCAATGACGAACAGTACGCATATTGTGATGATGTGATTATGTTACGAGCAGCGTCTTTAGTAGGTCCAACCAAGTTTTAATTAAGGCCACTAAAAGGAGAAAATTAAAAACATTTTTTACAAAAAATTTAAACCGACTTCAAAAAAGAATAAAATAATTACCATATAAAATTAACAGTTTCAGAAGTCGGTGCCTTCAAATTGGTTCAGCGTGGATCAGCACCGGCTTCTGAAACTGTTAATTTTATAATTTTACATGGTAATTATTTTATTCTTTTTTGAAGTCGGTTTAAATTTTTTGTAAAAAATGTTTTTATTTTTTAATTTGTATGTAGTGTAGGAGTTCAGGGAAAATATTAAGCTTGAGAGAGCTCCATAAAGTTCTCGATGGTGTGTGTAGTTCGCCAATCCGCACCGTACCAGTGTGGTGGACTAAGGCCTAAACACTTTACATTCTGAGAAGAGGCCCGTGCCCTGCAGTGGGACAATAATGGACTGATTATGTTATTAGCTTAGCTAAAAGTTCCCATGGGAGTAATAATGTCACTTAACGACTTGTTCGGGAATAGGTAATTGATGTATTGAAAGGTCATGTATATGAAGGTAGTAGTTACTATATGTAAGTAAACCAGTATTAGGTGAAGGGTCAATTTTGGTGAGTGAAACCGTACCAAAATATGCTTACTTTGAGCTTTGGTCAAGCGTCACGCGTGCAGTACATGTAAATAAACAATTCTGATGGAGCGCCACCGGCTTTATTTTAGACAGAACAAACTCTGTTGCCAAAATTTGAATTTGCTAAGATAAAAAATGTAGACGGTTTTGTAATATTTTAATCTTATGTTGTATTAAATACCTGTAAGTAATGTGACTATATTATTTGGCAATAGTAGTCACTAGTAGAGACTGTTCAAAAGGGAAGCCGGTAGGAATCAGCTTGTACGGTGCTTTCGCCACTGTCACACAGTATCCCTAGTTCGAGTTTGCAAATTATGAAAACGACAATAGTTTTCGTGAGCTCGCTAAATTGTATTTTTTTTAGCGCCATTGCTGCGCAAGGCCTTCAAAATCTCTGTATTTTTTGCCGTTTCTAACCATGCCAGTCCCGCAAACATGTCTAGATCGTCACGCCGCCTACGCCGTGGCTGACCCATACTGACAAATATATTATATACTAGCTGCCTGGACAGACTTCGTCCTGTCAAAAGTTTTTGGCCTGTAGTGGGAAAAAAAAGTATTGTTTTTACTATTTTCCACGCAATTTTTATGTTTTTTCTCTGCATAAGAACCTTCCGTGTGCCTTAAGGAATATATAAAAAAAAATTGCCGAATTGGTCGAGCCGTTCTCAAGTTTTGCGCTTAGCAACACATTTGGCGATTCATTCTTATTTATATAGATTTGTCTCTTTTTCTTAAGGTTGTGTAAGACAGATAGAATTAAGCGAGCTCACGACAACTATTGCCACAGGTGGGCACAGATTTTATACGGGTTGCGAAGACCTGGCTCCAAAAATTTGTCATGAAATAAGAAGCTTTCGAAAACGTGAAAATTATGAATTAAATAGAACTATTAGAAAATGCAAGAAACGCACTGGAATACATACATCAACCCGTAAACACCCACTTACGACATTTGCCTCCTACAGTAAACACGAGGGTCATAATCACCACAACGCTTAAATAAAGAGAAATATCCATTAATCATCGCTTACAATTTTGTAACATCTCTCTGAAGAAACATATTTCAGTGGCTGAGGGTTGACAGTGTGCCGGATATTCATTGTTGAAGTATGTAATGGTTTGAGTTGCTTTTACGATCTGTGAAAAGATTTATGCTTGATATCTTTTGTTTTAAAATGTTGTTCTTGACGATCCATAAAACAATTAGGTATAAATTAGACATGATGAGTAATTTTATAAAATGGATTTTTACAGAACATACATCGTACATCTTGCAGGAGGCGTTTGCCCATCAGTGGGATTGTATAGGCTGACAAAAAAAATACATGATGGTATCAGGCGTTACTTTGCGGGAATCCATGACCTACAAATATACAATAAACATGTTTAGTGTTAATTCCGCGAAAACAGTTGATCAAGCCTTGACTCGACGAGTCAACATCTCCTGAGGATGCCCCGTAGAGGGGCGAAACACGTGTCGTATCGGTTTGATTTGTTTGTGTGTTGCATGTTATTAACCGCACCTTCTGCATTTGCATATATTCTGCATTCAGGCTTGATAACTGTTTTCGCGGAATTAACACTAAATATTTTTATTGTATATTTGTAAAAAAAAAATACATGAATGATGGTCAACTTTGAAAGTGTGTGCTTTAACATAGAGGTTTGTATTCGGACTTCGGACAGACACATTTGATCTTCAACACAACCTTCGCCCTTCTAACTCACGTAAATCGTACTTTTAAACTTTATGAATACAGTACATCGGTATTTTAAACTTCGAAGTTCAGTATGACAGTCATGTTCGGTTTAGTTGTGTTTCGTTTACGATTTGGCATTTTTTTTAAATAATTTTCTTACTCCTCCTCTTTCCAGGACTATAACATTATCCGTCTAGTCACCTTACAACACCCTTTTGGCTGACAAGAAATCCACTACAACAGAGGTGGCCAACCAGTCGATCGCGATCGACCGATCGATCACGGCTCTTAATCCAGTCGATCATGGCAAGGCAAAGAAAAATATAAGTTTAATATAAGTTGAATGAAGAGGTACTGATTATGTAATTTGTAAATCGCACAGAGTCTACTCAGTAAACTGTAGATCTTGGGTCGAATCAAGTTGGCTAGCCCTGCACTACATTATATCTTTTGAAAATCCCACACACAAAATCCATCTTAACATCCAAGTTGTGGTCATCCTGTAGGAGCTAAGTGCGGTCGAAACATAGGTAGAGGTAAAAGCTTCCGTGGCCATTAACAAGTTGGGGCGATAACTCACGGCAAATTGCTCGATATGGCAGAGACTGCGGCCGACGACCTCCAGAGGTTATGTAGCTGTGTCATTAGCAAAATATTATCTGTTATCATGTGTGGGAAGACGAATGTGTCTGTGGTTTGAATTTGGAAGTTGAAATTAAGATTTAGCGAAAGGTTAACTTACCCTTATTAGGTATCTAAGAATATTTTAAAACAATGTTCTTGAGGTTTGAATTTGAGTAAACTTAACTAAACTTGAATTAACTTGGATACTTGGGATTTGGTTTTAATTACATGAATAATATTTGACGGTAGAATTAAAACAGAGAAAATAGAATATTTTAATTTACTATTTTGTTGGTTTCCTACTTATAACATTAGTTACGACACATGCAAAAGTGTTAACTAATTTAAAAAAACCGACTTCAAAAAAACGATGAAAAGAATAAAATAATTACTATATTATAAAATTAACAGTTTCAGAAGTCGCCTTCAATTTGGTTTAGCCTGGATTAGCACCGACTTCTAAAACTGTTAATTTTATAATATGGTAATTATTTTATTCTTTTCATCGTTTTTTTGAAGTCGGTTTTTTTTAATGTTTTTTATTTTTTTCGTTTTAGTGGCCTTAATTAAAATATGGTTGGACCTACTAAAGACGCTGCTCGTAACATAATCACATTATCACATTATGCGTACTGTTCGTCATTGAGGAGTTCTATTGTCTATCTCCGAAGTTCTTCATCAGATCTTCACCAAATTTAAATGGGACCAATCTGGAAGTATATCCTTTCAAATATATTTTTTTTTATCTAAATCGATTTATAAATGGCGGAGTTATGAGGTAAAAAACATTAAAAAAAAAACAAAAAAAAACATACAGACGAATTGAGAACCTCCTCCTTTTTTGGAAGTCGGTTAAAAAAGAGTTATACAGTCTTTAAGCGGGAAACAATAACTAAGTTATAAAAATATCTTTAGTGCCTAATATTCAAAATAACATAATCATAATCAGCCCCTTACTGTTTCAAGGTACAGGCATCTTCTCAGATTGACAAGGGTTTAGGCTTTAGTTCACCACGTTGGCCTGGTGCGGGTTGGCAGACTACACACACCATCGAGAACTATATGGAGCCCTCTTAGGTGTGCAGGTTTCCTCACGATGTTTTCCTTCACCGTTAACGCAAGTAATAATCATATTATGAACCGCAGATGAATTAGAAAAGTCAGACGTGCAGGCCAGGATTGAACTTAGACCCTCACGCAATGAAAGGGAAGCGTTCAACCGCTGGGCTATGACTGCTTCAATGAGAACTTTGTGGACCTGCATCTATAAATTTGTAAATTACTGTTATTCATATAGTTTATATTTTATTTTGTTTGTTAATTTTTGTACTACATTACTCATTGGTCTGTGGTCAGGACTCCATTGTTCTCTCACTATCCTAAATCATTGTACTGTATCCACTGAAATTGTTAAAGATATTATTTTTAAAAGAGTAACCATGGAGTTTCTTGCCGGCTCTTCTCCATAGGAAACGACTAATTGAAACCGTGCATCTAAATTCGACTTTTCATAAGCACCTGTATTGGTTTATGTGTTTTTTTTTATTTGAATCAATTCAAAATAAGTACAAACAAAATTAAAAAAACATACGGTTATTCACTTCTTCTTCTTAGCGTGTCGATGGCAATCTAAATTGAGTCGGTCCAGAACTTAGCTACGAGTTTAGCGTTATCAGTAGCGTCCTAAGTTCCTGTAACGTGCATCAGGGCACGCAGGGCATGATGTCAGGTGTCCCATCGTTTGTGGAACAGCACCACATTTACACTTCAGGCTGGAAACGTCTATGAATCTCCACATGAGAGGGTTTTCCTTGCTTCGACCAACCTGGGTCGGGAGGTATCACATATACTGTGGTATTTCGATTCCTTTTATAACTGGTAGAAGATATTTTCTGCCCGAAAAAACACATTACATTTAGGATGAATACAAATAAAATGAAATTACGTGTTTATCAAGGTCTGTCCTCCGTCAAATTCCTTATCAAAGAAAGATTATTTCTTTACTTATAAAATACGAAAAATGTACGGGATAAAGGAAATCTATTGGAATACAGACAAAATTATTTGAACAAAGGCGTTCGTTAGTTCGGGTTGTCTCGTCTGAGATTAGGTATTGGTAATTTTTATATTCTGTGTTTTCTTTGAATGGTGGCACAACTGTGTAACTGACTAGGGAACGTACCCATACTGCGTGACCCGTTCAGGAGAGGAAGGGGGTCTTCAAAATACCACGCTTGGTCACGTGGACGGGGGGGGGCTTAGGTTTTCGTCACGTGGTCAATATCCTCTAGGGAAACGACGCGCTTTTTCGAGCTATATTCAAATATGGCGCGCAGCGTTTAGCGCTCTTTAAACTCACAGGTGGCAGCATTGTCGCACATTGAGCCAAATAATTTTCTTTTTGCATTTTTTTTATTTAAAACCATATCTATGAATTACTACGTGAAAACTAGAGGGGGGGGGGGGGTATTGGCATATACAGATATACTACGGGTGGTCACCAAGGGGGGGGGGGTATTGGCATATACTACGGGTGGTCACCGAGGGGGGGAGGGGATAAAATGTTGTAAAAAATGGGTCACGTAGTATGGGTACTTCCCCTATCTGCTTTAGATTGTGGGTCAACGCCTTTAATATTTACAGGCCTCGTAAATATTAAAGGTCGTATCTTGTGTATGTGAGGGCCAGAGGGGTATAGGGGAATCCGTCTATAAGTCTGTTACTTGGATTCGTGTGCTCCATCTTAGGCGATTCGCACACTGCACCGCATCACGCGCTGTAGCGCGGGAGTGCGTGTTCTTACGTTGTTTGCAAGTATCTGTGTTTGTATATAAAACACGCGTGGTGCAACACACAGAAAACCCAATCACGCGCAGTGTTGTGGCTCGGTCGCGCTTCGCCACGCACACCGCAGCGTAGCGCGGGGCAGTGTGTGTTTCGTTTTAGACTCTATCTGCGCTTACCATCAGATGATGGTTGAGACCAGAGTCAAGAATAAAAAAACTACCATTTTCACAGGGCCGACATATATCACGAATAATTTGACATAACGTTTCGTGCAGTGGCTGAGCGATTGGCTTTCAATTCTCGTATCGAACAAATATTGGCCTATAGATCCGATATAGTTCCGGGTCTGGGTGTTTCTACATGTGAAGATTTGTGTCTGTAAACGCTCCCAGGATACATGAGAAATATTAATATGTTATTTATTTTCTGATTAATCAATTAGCTAATGGATTAAGGTGTAGTGTGGGCGGGATTAATTATATTATGTTAAAAATCCACTAAGTAATTAAGAGAGCTATCCAAAAAACCCAGAAACAATAACTTAATTAAATCGAGTAACCCTGTTACCCTAACTTCAGAACTTAAAAGGATATGCGGTCGGCATTTAGTCCATACGAACGTATTCCTCAGTTTCCTCCTTGGATAATGTCACTAGAGCAAATATTTTTACCATATGATATATATCTACCACCACTATGTCCCTATGTTTTGTTTTTGTCAATAAATTAATTATTAAAAGAACTAGAAAATTTTACAAAAATCGACCGGTTTTAGCACCTATTTCAAACATCTGGCAAACAAATTTGACGAATATAAAAATAAAAAAATATTAAAATCGGTCCAGATTTGAAGAAGGAAACAGGGAAATACGAAAGTAGGTACGATTTCGCTAATATTGCAAGGGAGAAATCAGTTTGAGTTAAAGGTGTCTCTTTCGCGCTCAATTGGGAAGGTTTGCGGGAGGGTTGGGACGGGAATAGATCGCAAAAACTTATTCAAATTATTAATACTTGCAGCCCGCGTTTCCTCTTAATGCAAAAATCTCATATTATTTTTACGTTTTAATATTTTTATCCTACCGATGTCATTGTTTTATCAACGGACCCATGTCAAACTTGACATTTTACATCGAGGGTACAAATTGTAATTGGAAACTTTAATAACATACGTCTTTGTTATACGTTTTTGACGATGTCAGCTTCGTGTGAAGCTAAAAATATCGTAGTTAAATAATTTATTACGAAAAAAGAATTTCTTTTATTATATTTTGAACTGTATTGTTATTTTAGGGTTAAGCGAGGTCATGTTGTATTTTTTGAACAATACATGAATATGTATTCTGTCGGCAAAATTGTAGTATGGTTGAGTGGATAAAGCGCGTATGTATTTTTAACCAAAATCGAAGGCCTGTGCCAAGTTCTCAATTAAATAATAATAAAATAGTCAAACTACCTCGTCGGTCTAGTGGTAGCAAGCGCGACTGCTGATCGTGAGGTCTTGGGTTGATTGCCAGGTCGGGCAGTGCTATTCGGTTTTTCCATTAGGAATTTCTCAGTAGCAGCTCGGAGTCTGGATTTGTGTCCGGTTAATGGCAATATGCTCGCCCCCTGTTACATGGGACTTAAACATAACGGCGAATAGACGGTGTTACAATACACCTCTGCCCAACCCTTCTGGGAATACAAGGCGTGATGTTATATTATCTATACTAATATTATAAAGAGGAAAAATTTGTATTTTTGTATGTAATGAATAAACTTAAAAACTACTGGACCGATTTCAAAAACTCTTTTGCCGTTATAAAGCTACATTATCACTGAGTAATATAGGCTACGGGCGGAGCCGTGAGGACACAGCTAGTGTTTTATAATAGTCAAATAATAGATATTATTATAATCGGGAAGACGTTTCAAAGTGCACACAGACATCGCGAGGTATGTGCCGCGAATGGTGTGCCATGCATGCCTCAAACTGAGGCTTGCGACGTATTACTGTGTGGACGGGGTGGCTCACTGCGAGCGGTGAATGCTCACAGTGAGCCATCCCTGATTGAGGCCTTCGTGGCAAACCATTCGTGGCGCATGCCTCGCAATGTTTGTAAGTACATTCAGATTCACGACGAGACAGAGTTTTTACACTACTAAACAGGCGATGGACTTTACAAGCAAATTACTTTCAGTCATGAAGATTCAAATTCAGCATGACTTTTTATGTAAATAAATTATATAAATACGATTTATATTATTTCCAGTTCAGCGTCTTTAACGAAATATATTTTCTTCAACGTGTCGTGAATATTAAAAACGATGATTTAAAATAGCAGACAGGTTTATATTTAACTAAATTATATTAAACCTAAATTAGATTATAAAGTAGAAATACAAAGGTATTATAGTCTCCAGGGGTATAATACACAATTAGTTTAATTATACTGAAAGATAATTAGAAACAAAGTTTAACGTTTCGAGTTAGTAACACTATTATTTCGCATAGCCTCACGAAACTGCTTTGAAATTACCTATTGTTTGTGCAATGCATTGTTTTGTAAATAAAACTACCTTTCACGTTTCAAAAGTTAGGGAGTAGGTGTATTTTAGCGCTTCCATCTTTTCTTTTACAAGCTTTTATTTAACTTGCAATATTTGTATGTACCTATGTATGTTCGGTTAAAATCTTACAACTGAATTTTGAACCACTTCCTCTTATCTTACGGCGTTGAATTTTTACATGTCGGTTCAGTTCCGTCCGATGTTTCTTTTAAAAAAACGTTGCCCCACACTTGGGGTTCTCCTGTATCTGTGTGTGTTTACAGATACAAATCTTCATAAGCACAAACAGCCAGACTCGGAACAATTATCTGAAGATCATACAAATACTTGTTCCGTGCGGGAATCGAAATCGCGACAGGTTAAGCAGCAACCAAGCGCTCAGCCACCGCGCCAGTTGTGTCGTCATCATCTAATTTGGTAGTTGAAAACTTTAAAAATTTTGGATGAATTTAATATTATATCAAAAAAGGTAGAAAGAAAACGATCGTTGAAAATATGAATAAAATCAATCTAAAAGTGGAGGAGATGTTTTGTCCTTGTCGCACGAAACAGACATTGTACGGAGTAATGTCAAGTTCCTATGAAGTTTTTGAAGTATGACGTCACCGTTCAATAGTGTGGTCTCTTGTTAACAATTTTAAATCGCTTACAACTTGGTCATTTTATTATATATTTCATTGTTGCCTATGTTTTTTTTTAAAGTTTCGGGACAATTAATAAAAAAAATGTTGTTCAAGAGCATTTACCTTTTTGCAAATGCACGTAGTTTATTCACATTTCCAGATCATCTCTGATTTTATTTATTAAAACTCTGCAATTTTCCGAACAGATAGAATAACATTTGCAACGGTAACCGCAGTCTGCTCGTTGGCAGAATTTATTCCTCCGATCCAAAGTCAATTGACCTCATCGTGTGTCTTAGAATAGAGATTTCCAGTTATTTTATTCAAATTGCATACTACTTTTATCGGGTTGCACTAAGGGGTTAGGTTTCTTGACGCTGAAGCTGTCCGTTGCATTTGCAATCAGATAGAACAGCGTCTTTATATTATTTTTTTGTCGATGGAGGATTTTATCTTATTTTTATACGTGGTTCATGATTTTCATTATTAAACAGTTAGTCGGAAAGGGGGCACTAAGCCGCGGGCCACTTAATGTATTACTGATGATTGTTTTAAAGAAAGTGTTAAAATTTCAAAATTCGATAAAAAAATCGTGTATGATTATTTTAGGTTTTTCAAAAATTCTTCATCCCTGCTTTAGTTACGAATTCAGAAAATGGAACTTCTAATCCGTGACCCCAAATATGACCTAAAATGTAAACACAGCTGATCATAGCTGAGGATAGATAGAATTTAGCGTATTTTTTATGCAATCTTTGAACAGCTATTACTCTTGAACTATCGAGTTTTGGGGAAAGTTGTAGAACAAAAGTTATCCCTTATTAAGGTTACTTTAACACCTTTTCGGCTTAGTACTCACTTTCCGACTAACCTTGTATATGCGTTATTCTTTTCAAGTATTGGTTATAGTTTTGTTCTTCTTCTTTTCGTGTGGTTAGTGACTAACCTAGTGTCAGAGTTTATGCCGCCCATGGGCCTCTGACTTGGCTTCACATGTCGTCGAGAAATATCTCTCAGGCATGCCGGTTTCCTCATGTTGCTTTCGATATAATATTGGTAATCTTCCTCCCTAGCCTTTTCCCAGTTATCTCGGGGTTAGCTTCCAGTCTAACCAGATTCGGCTGAATGTGTATTTCACATGGAGCGACTGCCATCAGACCTCTGCAACCCTGTAACTGCTGAGCAATGCCAATATCCTAAGGTTAGACCGGTTGTCAGACTTTCGGGCTTCTGACTACCCGTAACGACTGTCATAGGTATTGTTATGACACCCGGGATCGACGGTTTAACGTACTCTCGGAGGCACGGAGGGCTCTCGATGTGTAACGAACGTTCACCCATCCACGGTCTGACCATTACAAGCGCAGCTTAACCTCGCAAATCGTATGATCGACGCGGTTGTTAATTATAGTATTGGTAATATTAGTTGGAATAGGTTAAAGGTGTCTGTTGGTGAAGCAATGTTTTTTGTGCTTTACGAGTAGGTACGTTGCTTGTGGATGGATGTGGGGCAGGGGAGCAACTGCCCCACCACAGGAGAGGTCCACCAGAAGAAGCTGGTGGACCGATATCTGCCGGGGTCGCGGTGCATGCAACAGCGAATCCCGTGACCCCGGCCTTAGGTCAGAAGGAGGGACACCGTGGGGTTTTAGCCAGTAAGAGTCTGGCACACCCCCCCGTCTTCCCCAGACGGGGGATAGTCCATGAGGATTTCCCCACGTGAGAAAAAAAAAAAAAAGAAAATAAAAGTACGTTGCTTGTAATTTCCAAAAAAATGTCATAGTTATGCGCGATGATGGGAGTAAACACATTTATCAGCATTTACAGCATTTTGTATGAGCATGTGTGCATATGCTTTTACCTTTTCGCATCGATTCAACTTTCTCATGCTATAGAATGTTTTCACAGCTGCAAGTACACGATCGAGCAATCTTTTATAGGTAACTAGCGACCCGCCCTAGCTTCGCACGGGTGCAATGTAGATACAAATGTCGGGCATATAAACCTTCCTCTTGAATCACTCTATCTGTTGCTGAAAACTGCATTATAATTCGTAGTGTGGTTTAAAAGATCCAAGCGTACAGACAGCGGGAGCGACTTTGTTTTATACTATGTAAAGATGCGGATAAGTATTTGTAAAAACCATTGACCAAAATTATGCTGATAATTGTGATTAGTCCCATAAGCTTCTTCTTCTGTTCAACCATTTACTGCGGGATGTAAGTCTTTTCATGATCGCGCTATGTTCCGTCATATCTCGCTCTCTTTTTCAATTTATTTTCGGCTATTTTTGTAATATTGACTCTGAACAGCGTCATATTTTAAATATACGAGTCTTTGTAAGTAGACACTACCCACCAAGAGATTAAAATGCAATTTCATTACAAAACAAAAAGAAAGACGGAAGAAAGGCGTAAGATAGAAAGAAAAATAAGAACAAATTCAGGTCGGTATGTATTTTCCTGTTTATCAAATTAAATATGATTAGCTCCTAAATCTCTGAAAAGCCCTAAGGGTTCTCGTGAGCTGTTATATATGAGCAGGATTATTTACTTGTGTGTTTGTATAACCTGTCCTTTTGACGAGACTTGCTTTAATGTTGACGAGTAATTTACATTTGCAGGAGTAATTTGTACCATTCTAACATCGTTAGTGTGGGAAAGTGAAACATTATACATACATAACATCACGTCTGTATTTCCCGAAGGGTTGGGCATAGGTGTATAGTAACACCCTCATTTCGCTATTATGTTTAAGTCCCATGTACCTAATAGGGGGCGAGCCTATTGCCATCAACCGGGCACAAATCCAAACTCCGGACTGCTACTGAGGAATTCCACACGGAAAAACCCAATAACACTTTGCCCGACCTGGGGATCGAACCCAGGACCTCATGATCAGCAGTCGCGCTTGCCACCACTAGACCGACGAGGCAGTTAAACACTATTTACTATTTATATACCGTGTGTACCAAATGAAGTGGTTATGGAGGGACAGTAAGTACCTACATACCTAACATAACATAACTGGCCCATTACTGTCCCACTGCTGGGCACGGGCCTCTTCTCAGAATGAGAAGGGTTTTTAGGTCGTAGGCCGCTGGCCTGGTGTGGGTTGACAGACTACGCACACCATCGAGAACTTTATGGAGCCCTCTCAGGTGTGCAGGTTTCCTCGCGATGATTTTCCTTCACCGTTAATGCAAGTGATAATCAAATTCTGATCCGCACATAAATTCGAAAAGTTAGAGGTACAGGCCGGGATGGAACTCAGTACGGAAGGGAAAGGTTCGACCGCTGGGTTATCACTCCTTACCTACTATAATAAAAATAGTACATTTTACTTGACGCTTTTTTACTCCTTTTTTTAACATAACATACATAAACATAACACTTGTTGGTCTAGTGGTCGCAAGCGCGACTGCTGAGCATGGGGTCCTGGGTTCGATCCCCAGGTCGGGCAAAGTGTTATAGGGTTTTTTCATTAGGAATTTCTCAGTAGTAGCTTGGAGTCTGGATTTGTGCCCGGTTAATGGCAATAGGCTCGTCCCCTATTATATGGGATTTAAAACATAGCTTGCGAAACGAGGGTGTACTAAAAACACCTCTGCCGAACCCTTGGGGGAATATAAGACGTGATGTTATGTTTTGTTACTTGAAGCTTTTCTACTCCTTTTTACGCGGGGTAATCCTCATAGATACCTTTTATTCTGGGGAAGGCAGAGGGTTATGTTACTATTTGCTTATTCGTTACAGGGCCGATTTCTCAATTGTCAGATATCTTTGTTGTGCTGACAGGTAACCTATATAAAAGTTGTGAAAACAACTGCCTCGTTGGTCTAGTGGTGGCAAGCGCGATTGCTGATCGTGAGGTCTTGGATTCGGTCCCCAGGTCGGGCAAAATGTTATTTAGTTTTTCCGTGTGAAATTGCTCAGTAGCAGCCCGGAGTTTGGGTTCGTGCCCGGTTGTTGGCAATATTCTCGCCACCTATTACATGGAACTTAAACATAACGGCGAAATGAGGGTGTTACTCTGCCTAACCCTTCGAGGAATATAGGCATGATGTTATGTATGTATCTCAAAACATCAAAATAATTCCTCAGTTTACAGTTATCTGACGATTGAAAAATCGGCTCTCAGTATAATAACGACGTTTGACAACACGTTTGGTGCAGTGGCTGAGCGATTTGCTTCTGCGCTACGGGTCGTGGGTTCGATATCCACACGGAACAAATATTTGTATGGCCTACAGATAGTTGTTCCGGGTCTGGGCGTTTGTGCATGTGAAAATTTGTGTCTGTAAACACACCCAGGATACAGGAGAACTCCTAGTGTAGGGCAACAACTTAAACAAAAAAGAACCGACTTCAAAAAAACGAAGAAAAGAATAAAATAATTACCATATTATAAAATGAACAGTTTCAGAAGTCGGTGCTAATCCACGCTGAACCAAATTGAAGGCACCGACTTCTGAAACTGTTAATTTTATAATATGGATTACCATAACCATAAATACCATACTTCAAAAAAACGAAGAAAAGAACAAAATAATTAATTTTGTTCTTTTCTTCGTTTTTTTGAAGTCGGTTTTATTTTTGTTAAAATGTTTTTTATTCTCTTCATTTCAGTGGCCTTAATTAAAACATGGTTGGACCTACTAAAGACGCTGCTCGTAACATAATCACATCATCACATTATGCGTACTGATCGTCATTGAGGAGTTCCATTCTCTATCTCCGAAGTTCTTCATCAAATCTTCACCAAATTTAAATGGGACCATTTTGAAAAAACACTCTTTCAAACAAAAAAAAATTTTTCTAATCGGTTCATAAATAAGGGTGTAGTGAGGTAATACACAATAAAAAAAAAAGAAAAAAAAACCATACAGCTGAATTGAGAGCCTCCTCCTTTTTATGGAAGTCGGTTAAAAAAACAATTTACGCGTCGATACATTCGAAACTTACAAACGTATTTTTATAGACCTCGAAACGGAATAGAAAAATCTGTTGCCTTTACAAAGGGTTAAAGTCGAGCGAAGGCGTACAAAGGAGATAAAATTGAAAATAGTACAACGGTCATCGGAATTCTTAACCCATCGGAAGCAATATCGGCTATCTGGGGTCTAAGTGGCCTTTCCAAGGGTTGGATCGGAAGCAATTGCTTTTCGTCGGTCAAAATATCCCTAAGATATTTACGACCACATAGCTGTTCTACTTTGTGAATGAAAACCATTGATTTCCATTCATACGTTTCGTTCATTGGTTCAGTTTCGTTAATTGCCTGTTCGGCAATTTCCGGCGGGGTTCGATGTTTGAATCTCAGAAGCTATTATAGCATGACTCAACTAAGAAGTCGCATCGGCGTTCGTAAAACCGATCACTTCCGAACTGAGTGCGACTTCGAGACCACGAATGTTTATTAGTACTGCAGTAAAAACGATATTTACGCTGACGCAATAAGTGTGAGTGGCGCGTACATGAGCGACTGCCATTGGTTGTTCCAGGGGTCGGCAACCTTTTGAAATGGAAGAGCCAAAAGTTGCAATTTACTAAATTTCACTTATTAAGGAGCCACAAAAAATTTCGTTTCAATATTATAGTATGTGCTTATACCCCTGTATACAGGACGCTCTTGTCCTGTCATTAATGATTATCCATATCCATATCCTTGAAATGGCGTTGAGCAAAAATAATTTTAACGTTTAAAAATGCATAAAACGAAAATACATTTAGATATAGTTACTATAATATCTATTTCTCAGTCATAGTCAGTATATTTCAGTCATACTATATTATAGTACTCTACTATGGATCGATTGCACGATTTTAAGGGTTTAGATAGTAAAATAATTATTTTTTAAATTAAATTTTTTGTATGGAACTGGAGAGCCGCAACTTCACATCGAAAGTGCCGCATGCGGTTCGCGAGCCGCAGGTTGGCGACCCCTGGGTTGTTCGATCAAGTTTTCCGATGTCACTTCTTAGTTGTGTCATACTGTACCTATTATATAACTGCTACAAATGGGTTGAAATAACGAATATTGTAATAAGCACTTTGCATATTTATGGGCGCGCATTTCGTTTAATATTTTGTTATGGTTACTGCATAATTGTCTTCATTAACTTTCATTGCTTTATTCGTATTCAGGAGTTCTGTGATAGTCATATATGGAAGTATGTACACATGATACAGGAAAATCCGAAGTGTAAGACATAGTTTAAAAAAAAAGTATGGAAGGACGTGTACCTTCTTGTTCACTAGCCAAAGCTAAAAAATGACAGAAGAGAGAAAAAAAAGGTATAGTCTTGCATGTAACTTGGCAAGAGTAGAGAAGAGAATTCCTCTTCATTGTATCCTTCTTCTAAACAGAAATGTTTAAAAATAAATTAAGGCAATACAATTGTGACAAGCGATAAAAGTGATCAGTTTTTTGTTGCACTAAGTGTACATGCACAAACTTACTCTCACTACGCCAAAAGCTTGGCAAATTACGTGCCGGCGAATATAATATCCATAGCTGCTATATTATCTCTGGCCCGACGTCACCGCTCGTTGGTGACCGCATCATTACGCTCGCCCTGCTGTTGCAGCTGTCTGTTACCGGCACAGATATTCAGTTATATACCATAAGTTTGTCATATTGTATGAAAACAAGCGTGACGTATTTTTTGTTTAAACTACCTACATAACAAGGGTAGTTTAGTGCTGGGAAGTAAACATTGCATACGCCTCGCGCGCGTTTTTGCAGTGTAAGGTCGCGAACATGCATCCTGCAACCATTCGCGCTTGCAGAAACGGCAACGGTCGAGAGGGAACTGACATAGCAGCGTAACACATGTAGGAGGATTGCTCCAACTTAATGGCACACAAACTAAACCAAGTTGAATCAATATATATAACATCACGCCTGTATTCCCCGAAGCGTTGGGCAGAAGTGTATAGTAACACCCTAATTTCGTCGTTATGTTTAAGCCCTAAATAAATGGCGAGCCTTTTGGGATCAACTGGGCACAAATCCAAACTCCGGGCTGCTACTGAGGAATTCCACATGGAAAAACCTAATAACGCATTTCCCGACCTGGGGATTGAACCCAGGATCTCACGATCAGCAGTCGCGCTTGCCAACTCTAGACCAACGAGCCAAGTTGAGTCGAGTTAAGTAATGTACTAACTCTAACTGTGGTTTCCGGATTTTCTATCTGAAGTATTGTTGACTTTGATTGTATGTAACGTTCTGTCGATTGTCCTAGCCTCGTTCCGCGCACGTGTCGTTCGGTTATTAAACGAACGGTTATTTCGGTGATTAAAGGTTAGTGATATTTGAAACTACACTAAGGTATAATACGACATAACTATGAAGTTACATCGCCAAACTTGATCGAATAAACAATGGTAGTAGCCCACTTTTGCGCCACTCTCTCTCAGCGTAAAGATATTTTTTTTTACTTTCGGGGTCTGGAATCGCAGTCAGTTCGGAAGTGATCGGTTTTACGAAGTGCGCCGATGCGAATTCTTGGTTGTGTCGTACTATACGTATTGTTGATGAATTATTAGTTATGTTTTTGCTTCTCTCCTTCTTCTTCTTTTCGTGTGGTTAGTGACTAACCTGGTGCTGACACCATGGGCGGTATAAACTCTGAAGTTTATACCGCCCATGGGCCTCTGACTTGGCTTCACATGCCGTCGAGAAATATCTCACTCGGGCACGCTGGTTTCCTCAGGATGTTTTCCTTCACCGTTTTTAAGCAAGTGATAATTATACAATATGCACAGGAATCCGAATAGTCAGAGGTGCGTGCCTTGGGTTCGAACTCGAGACTTGACTTGGCAGTCCGATGGTCACACCACTAGGCTATCACTGCTATCATCCTTCTCTCCAATATTAGGTAACTTCGAAATCAACCCTTAATACAAAATGTAATACATATTACAATTCTCATATAACTGTAGCAGAATAAGAAATATCATGTAATCTAGTTTCAGTCACGGCAGTGAATGGTCGGCGTATGAATGAGTTGTATTCACGTCTCGAGTTCCGTGTTGGCGTTATTATGAACGTGTTCGCTTGTTTGCGACGGAATCTTTATATTTCGTATATTTCGAGCGTGTATTTTAAATTTGCATTGAGTTTATATAGTGTTAGTCGGAAAGAGGGTACTAAGCCGCGGGCCATTTAAAGTATCACTGATGACTACTTTAAAGCAAGTGTTAGAATTACAAAATTCGAAAAAAAAATTGCATGCAAAAAGATTTTTATTTTAGTTTAAAAAAAAAATCATGCCTGCTTTAGTTATGAATTCAGAAAATTAAGTTTCTAATCCGTGACCCCAAATATGACCTAAATAGTGAACACAGCTGATCATAGCTACGGACAGATATATTTTAGCATATTTTTTACGAAATCTTTGAAAAGCTATTTCTCTTAAACTATCGAGTTTTGGGGAAAGTTGTAGAACAAAAGTTATCCCTTATTATAGGTTCTTTAACACCCTTTCGGCTTAGTACCCCCTTTCCGACTAACCTTGTATAGTGTTAGTCAGAAAGAGGGTACTAATCCGAAAAGGTCATTACAATAATTAATAACATTGGTTCGATAACTTTCTCCTAGTCAATATTATATAGTTTTAGAAAAATTGCTGTTCAAAGATTTCATAAATACTTCGCTTAGGCAACCCTATCATCAGCCATGTTAGCATATAATTATTTTTAGATAAATTAATTCAAAGTTTCAATTTACTAAAATATATTTAAAAAGCTTCGAAATTTTAAATTTTTATATGACAATATTTAAATATTATCTGAGTCTTAAATATTTCATTTATTATCTGAGTCTTATTATTTGTACATGTTTTCACGTGTAAATGTTTTCTTTAAAATAATTTATCAAAATACGAGTATATTTGAATATTAATATTTTATATTCGACGCACATTCATGAGTTTTAGCAACACATGTTTCAAGTATGGCCTCGGGGGTCACTTTGTGAGGGCCTGCCCTTAGTTTTTATAATATTATTTATTTTATCTAACACAAAACATAAGGAAAAGCTTTCCTAATAGCCTTATAAGCTTAGTAAAACACGACGTTGTTTATGTTGTGACCTTTTTAGGAAACCTTTCTATCCTCTTAATGAAAATCTAAAAATAACGAATAGAATTAAGGTCCTTTTGAAAGATTTTAAGTTTTTATTTTAATATGTTCTGCCTAGCCTTTTCCTAGCTATGTTTGGGTCAGCTGCCTGTCTAACTAGATGCGGCTGAATACCAGTATTTTACAAGGAGCGACTGCCACCAGATCTCCGTAACCCAGTTACTGGGCAATGCCGATATCCTAAGGTTAGACCGGTTGTCAGACTTTCGGGCTTCTGACTTCTCGTAACGACTGTCATAGGTATTCGTATCACACCCGGGACCGACTATTTAACGTGTTCTTCAAGGCACGGAGGGGTCTCGATGTGTAACGAACGGTCACCCATCCACAGACTGACCGCGGCAAGCGCAGCTTAATCTCGCAAACCGTATGATCCGTGCGATTGGTAATTAGCCACGAGCCCCTTTATTTTAATATGTCACCTTACATAATTAAAACTAATTACACTAAGTACTTACACCCTATTTATTTTTTTAAGTTGAATGTCCAGGTTCAGGTCAAAGAAATCCAGGTTCTTTAAAGAATATTCTCAAAGTTACTTGATTGAGACATTTTTAAATATTTTCAGAATTTAGTTTTTAGCTTAAGATTTTCGTATAAAGATGTAGTTTAAGTCTTTGATTAAATTCTTTTCAGAAGTCACTTCTTCATAGCTTTTAAAACTCATTACAGTTTCTCATTTATAAAGTGGCGACAATTTTAATGTAGTTGGAAACTCAAATATTACAGTAAAGGCTAAAATAAAATGGACACTGAAATCAAAAATAGGTCTTCATCATCAATAATATGCTTTTTGTACTGACTGCGCCTCTCCTCTTTTATATTCTCTGTTTATAGAATTACATCAGCTTTCAGCAGACGCTGACTGTCAAAATGTCCCACCAAAACATTGAAATATTTCCAAACCTATACATACATACATAAACTCACGCCTTTTTCCCATGGGGGTAGGCAGAAACTATAGAACGCCACATGCTACGACTCTTACATACCCCTTTCGCTTCATCCACATTCATACATCTTGTCATACACGCACGCCGGTTGAGAGTACTACGCACCTGACCTTTGTGAACAACATCACCAATAACATCGATGTATGTCCTTCTAGGACGTCCTCTACCGGCGTTCCCATTAACATCCGCCTTATAAATTCCTTTTGTTAATCGCCGTTCACTCATTCTCTCAACATGACCAAACCACCTAAGCATACTCCTTTCAATTTTTGTCACTACATCATCTTTTAAACCGCAACTTTGTCTAATCTCTTCATTTCTCAATCTATTATTCAAAGCTAACCAAACCTATAAGATCACTATATCTGAGATTTTGTATTATGAGGTCACTATTTAGGCACAATTTTTTGAGCTTTAGTCCTTTGTCAAGACTGTCGTATTTTCTGAGTTACAAGGTGGAGACGCTGGCTTGCCGTCAAGCTAGCGTCCGCACTAATAGCTGCTTGTAACTCAAAAATTATTGAGTGACTAATTGTTTCGTTTTGGTCGCTTTGTCACTATTTTTTTGGATATAACAAATATTCTGGAATCGTTGGTCGATGCTGGCTTGACGCCAATCCACTTATGAGCATACATTTCCAGTTACTTGTCAGTCATTTTGTATATAAGTTACGGCTTATAACAAGCAATTGACTGTTAATTAAAGCTTGTAAGAAAGTCCGTTCGTGCCAATCAAAACAGGAGGTCAAATTAAATGTTTTTCACTACCCACTATTTTTTAACTTTATAAACGGTTGAGTGAAATTCTCGTTGCTAGCAAAAAGAGTAATTTTCCAGCTTCACGCACGCTACTGTTGAAATGCGTCCCGTCCTAGTTGGAAGTGTTGCAGTCGGAGCGTGAAGAGCAAGTTGTCTTTGCTTATGTGCACTTTTTGTCAATCTGTCTGTTAATTGGGGCTGTTATTTCATTTAATGCTTACCTGTACTATTTAAAATGTTTTGCATCCTCATTATTCTATAAAATATGATTGGGGTAAGGCATCAGACTGGCTATCGAGAGATTGTGAGATCGAACGCCACCCGCTAAGTTCACGTCAACCCTACTATTCAATTAAACATACAAAGGTTGGTTTAGTTAGAGGGGTTAGTAGGAATACTAGTAACGTGCAATTCATATTGCTAGAACTCTTTAAAAAAACAAAAAGTGTGCTCTACAACGAGCTTTATTGCACGAGTTCTAATATGACTGAAACTAGAACTCTAGACTTTAGTATGGAACATTTTTAAACATTGCCACCACTTTTAGCTTCAGTATGCTATTTTCTGAAACAAGAAATATAGTGCTTCTTGTACCAGCTGTTCTTAGTTCCACATTGTTAAAATAAATACAAGTTTACGATGAGTCATTGTCTCGCAATTTAGATTAGATAGGTACTGGTGCCGATTCTGTTGCGCACTTTGAAAGGACTAAACTAAACAAAGGATGTTTGTCTCTTTCTGTTTCAATAGAAAAAGAAAGTGAAATCTGCGTTTAGTCTAGTTTAGTACTGTCAAAATGTGCAACAGAGTCAAAATCAAAAGAAATATTTCACATAAACCAATACAGGTGCTTATGAAAAGTCGAATTTAGATGCACGATTCCAATTAGTTGTTTACTATGGAGAAGAAAGAGCCGACAAGAAACTCCATGGTCAACTCAACTAAATCGACACCATTGTCTCTTTCTCACTAGTGTCGCTATGAGCTATATGAGAATAGCTCATGCCGTGGTGACAAGGTTAGCCAGTCAGTAAAGTTGGATGAGTATCTGACTGTTCAGGGTGCGCCAGACTTACTGAAGTATCGTCACTCGTCAAGGCTCTTTTCATGTACCCCACCGAAATACCTTTTACCTTAAAACGATGTCATAGATAATATTCAGCATTTCTTTTAGTTCTAAACTATGTTCTTGGTCTACTGTCGCAAGCGCGGCCGCCGAGTTTGAGGTACTGAATTTGTTTCTTGGATCGGACAGTATTATTGGGTTTTTGTGATAGGAAACTCACAACAACAGCCCGGAGTTTGTAATTTAGCCCGATAATAGGCTGGCCCTCTTTCTTCTTCTTTCATATCGGCACAAGCTGTTAACCAGTCATCAATGTTGGTAGCAAGACCGACTGCCAAATGTGCGCCGGAGGTACCTCAGTATCATTACTCGTAGAGACTCTTTTATTGCACCCCTATTAAACACCGACGTCGGCAAATGTTAGTGTACCACAGACCACAGTACACCTCTGCATACCCTTTCGTTTAATACAAGCGTCACGTGTACATTCTTTCAGATCCTTTAATTAAAAACGAAAGTCGCATAAAAAGTGCAATTTTCCGGCTTAGCGCACGACGTTGAAATGTATAGCGATTGCAAGCGGACCGTGAATAGACAGGTTAGTGCGCGCGACGTGACGACATCTACGTAGCCTTATTTTTTATTGAGAGGTTAACTAAATGGGATATAATGATATTTGTATAAATCTTGGTTGGATATAATAATTCTTCGATATAATTTCAGTATTTTCTTAGCATTCACAGTAAACTTTAATTTTAATTTAATAGAATTGTATCAGTTGCAAGCGGAGCGTGAATCGATATGATATTGCGTACTCCGTAATAATATGTCTAGGTGGCCTTTTAATCACTAAATGGGACTAGTTTCTTTAACACTTGAGATAATTTTAACATTTTCTTGGAATTCTTAGAAAAGAAAAGTTTTGAAAATAAAAACATTTTTTACAAAAAATTTAAACTGACTTCAAAAAAGAATAAAATAATTACCATATAAAATTAACAGTTTCAGAAGTCGGTGCTGATCCACGCTGAACCAAATTGAAGGCACCGACTTCTGAAACTGTTAATTTTATATGGTAATTATTTTATTCTTTTTTGAAGTCGGTTAAAATTTTTTGTAAAAAATGTTTTTATTTTTTTCATTTTAGTGGCCTTAATTAAAACTTGGTTGGACCTACCTTTAGTAGGTCCAATCAATTAGGTGATTATGTTACGAGCAGCATCTTTATGCTGCTCGTAACATAATCACATCATCATAATATGCGTACTGTTCGTCATTGAGGAGTTCCATTGTCTATCTCCGAAGTTCTTCATCAGATCTTCACTAAATTTAAATGGGACCAACTTCGAAGTATACCTTATCTATTAAAATCATCAAAATCGGTTCACGATTGGCGAAAATATCGATGAACATACACAAAAAAAAACACAGACGAACATAGTAACCTCCTCCTTTTTGGAAGTCGGTTAAAGAAATGTATCAGTTGCAACCGAAGCGTGAATCAGTATTTCGCACGATGTAACGTCACGCGTCATTTAAGTAACATTTTTATCGAGCGTATAAGTAAATGGCGTCAGAAGTATGTTAGTTTGTACATTCATGTTTTTTGCATCTAATGCACATACAGATTTTTATTTATGCATCAATTGCAAGTGTAGCGTGAATTGGCAGGTGGCGTGACATTGACGTGGCTATCGTTTTTTATCATGTTTTTATATAAATAAATTGCGATATTTGTCAACATTTCTGTCAGCTTAAAATATTCCATAGGTACTAATTTATATTTTTAAGTTACGTGGTAATATAATAAAATATAAATGCAGTCTCAAGCGGAGCGTGACTAGGCAGGTCGCGATGCAAATGACGTGAAAACGTCTTGGAGCTTTTTATCGAAGCTATTTTATTTTGCCACTTGACAATAAATAGAACATGAATATTTTATAACTACTCAATGCAAGTATGACAACAATAAAAACATTGAAAGTAATTGTAATAAAAAAAAAACTTAAAACATAGTTATAGACATGGTATCACTCACAGAATATCTGTGGCATCACTATTTATTATTATACCATGATTATAGATCTATGCCATGAATATTAAAGTTCAGTCATGTGTGAGTTCAAATTGCTAACATGTTTTCTGTAATAGATTTTTTAAATTGCGAGTTTACAGTACCTTTTATACTAGCATAAGGAACGAACGCGTCAGTAATTGGCTTTCGACTAGTAAAATAAAGGTGGCGGTTCGCATCACGGACCTGAGACCTACACATAAGATCGAGACCACTACTTCTGTACTGTGTTCTATATCGCGGTCTCCAGTCTCTAAACTGAATAAGTACGAAAGCTTAAAGTCAACTGGCGGTCTCCGTCACCTGTCGATGTCTCTTGTCTCGGTGTTCCCCGTGTTGGACGGGTTAGAATATAAAACTTCCTCACCGCACGCTAGGAATACAAGCGTGTTGTAAGATTAAAAAAAAACCCAGCACGCTTGGCGGTAGGATCTATACAGTCCGCCTGGCTAGCAACCACCCTCACATTAAAGTTAAGCAGTTTACTGTGTTCCGTCGTGTATATGTGAGAGCCAGAGGGGTATAAGGGAATCCCTCTATATCTCTGTTCCTTGGATTCGTGTGCTCCATCTTAGACCCTGTCTACGCTTACCACAAGGTGAGACTAGGGCTAAACGCACCAAGAATAGAATTTAAAAAATTCGAAAAATCGTGACGCGAAACACCATCTTTACGTACTAATTTCAGTTTCAAATTTATGCAAGCGTATTATGAATCATTCTTGTATTCAAGTCTCTAAAATATATTCACATTACGATGTATTATTAGTTCACTTAATTTTAGATATCACATCGTCATCAAATCTTGCTCTATATTTGAAACTACGTCATAGCTAAAATTTTGTCAATGTCAATGCCAGTATGTATCAAATTCAAAGTTTATATTTGTTGGCAAGCTTGAGAATTTATACGACATTTATGTACGTTGAATAGAAGATCCCTTGAAAACGAACCTTGGGTTGAGGACGAGAACTCAATGAATATAAAGAGAGCATTAGTGTACTAAAATGAAGGATCATATATGAATGGACCTTCATTTTACGACTACTTACTTCCTTTAATTTAAGGTCACGCATTCTTGTTTTTTCTTAATTTTACAAGTGTAGTGACAAAAATTGAAACGAGTATGTTTAGGTGGTTTGGTCATGTTGGGAGAATGAGTGAACTGCGATTAACAAAAATAATCTATAGGTATAAGGCGATTGTCAGTGGAAACGCCGGTAGAGGTCGCCTTAGGACATACATCGATGTTATTGGTGATGTTCTTCACAAAGGACAGGTGCGTAGTAATCTTAACCGGCGTGCGTGTATGACAAGATGTATTAATGTGGACGAAGCGAAAGGAGTCGTAGCGTGTGGCGTTTTATAGTTTCTGCCTATCCGTATGGGAAAAAGGCGTGAGTTTTTGTATATATGTATTTTTCTCAATTTATTCTTAGGATTTTGTGACTAAAACTTTATACATATAAGTATCATAATGATCTCTAAATAATTGGTCGTGTAGATTGATCTTAGGCCACGTTCCCACTTTGTCGTGACGACAGATAGTCGTGTAGTTTTAAGTGTCGTGGCTTATATATTTAAATGGAGGTGTTCACATAGAACATGACACGATTAACTGTCCTTCGCGACTTGTTTTTGCAGTGACGACAGATTGTCAAGTCAATAGGAACGGCTAGCACGACAGTCGTAAAACGATAAGAAAACGTCACGACATCGTGACGGCAAATCATGTGTCGTTGTTACGACTATCTGTCGTGTCCACGATAAAAATATCGTCTCGTCTTGTAGCTTGCTACTGATGTGCAAACGACAAAGCGACTGCCGTGAAATGTCGTCGTGATCCAATGGGAACAGCTAGATACGATAGTCGCTAAACGATAAATTAATCATCATGACATAGTGGGAACGCGCCCTTGGCCTTCTATCCACGAGTTAGCAGAGGAAAGCATCTGATCGGCTTTATTATCAATCTGTTTTTTAATATCTTTGTTGCTAATCCACGATTGACAGTCGACTCGCGAAATATATGCGTAATCGTATGTTATTATTTTCGTATAAAATGGGTACCGATAAATCTGGTTTACAGTAATCCCGGGATCTAATTCAAAGCTTGTGTTGGCCACATTTGATTGGTGCGGCAATCAGTGATGTTCTTCTATTATCTGTTTTGTTATACTTTGTTACAGAATTTGAAAAGGATTGTGCCTTATTTTCTATCATTTGATGTAACATTTTGTATGTAGCACATTGCAATATTTTAGAGGTATTTTAAACTTAATATTGTGTAGTAATTGGCTACTTAAGGCATCCAGGATTAGGTAGTTCATTAGGCTCGCCTCCTATTAATTACATAGGACTCAACATACGAAATGAGGGTATTACTATACAACTCTGCCCAACCCTTTGGGCAATATAGGCGTGATGTTATTTTATGCTAGTGTAGCAGCATTATGCTGAGATGGGCTCCTTTTTAACCGACTTCCAAAAAGGAGGAGGTTCTCAATTCGATTGTATGTTTTTTTTTTTGTATGTTTGTTCCGCTATATCTTTGCTAATTGTGAACCGATTTTGATGATTCTTTTTTTGTTTGAAAGAATATTCTTTCGAAGTGGTCCCATTTAAATTTGGTGAAGATTTGATGAAGAACTTCGGAGATAGACCATTTGAAGTCGGTTTTAATTTTGTTAAAAAGTGATTATTTAGTCTCGTGGAGGCATTAAACTTTTTTATTTTGTTGTTTTTTTTTTAATTTAAATTTTTAATGTGTTTGTATGTCTGTAACGAGACTTAAATAAGTAATTTTCTTTCTTTTCTTTTTACGTTATGTCAAAACCAAAAAAATATAATTTTAACGTTACTTATTTTTTATTTTTTTTCCTATTCTACTCTTGTAGATGGTCTTGCGGACCTTTTCTACGTAACCGGGCTATTATTGGTGAGACCAGAAGTGTCTCCGAACCAATGTATTTCTACTCTAAACTACCTAGCTAATTACAAGGCTAACTACTGTAACATCATGACTATGACTATAGCAGCAACACCTCTAAGGGTGTCCCCAAGGGGGACTCGAACCTCTTAGGGTGTTGAATGCGAGAGGACTGGGAGGGATACGACAGCTTGATGAGGGCTGTATTAATCGCGTCATGGTGACTGCGCGGAGTCAGAAGGGACGACCGGCTCCGCGGCTGCGGTGGGTGAGCACGGTGGATCGGGGGCGGCGGCGGTGGGACGTCGCGAGGGGCGACGTCGGCGAGGGCGATACGCCGGTCGGCGGCGGCGGTGTATGTGTATAGTGCTAGTAGATTTATTCGCCTCCTGGAGGAGGGTGATCTCATCATCGGGCTCTAGTAGCGCATGCCTGGAACGGCGTACTATGCTAATTTGGGAGGGTTTATAATCGGACGCGGCGGTCACGAGGGGGTTCCGATGCCTCGAGGCATTGTCGAAGTAACGCTTAGACGTGCGTTTGAGGTATTGCCTTACCGTTGGCATTTTTAAATCTAAATGAAGCTGTACGTTGTATGTACCACGGAGCGCCCGCGGCTCTGCGCAATACGCGGTTTTGCAAAATCTGGAATGCTTTAAAGCGACACGGCCTAACGTGTGCGAACACGACGCTGGCGTAAGTTAATATGGGGCGAATGCACGTCAGGTGAAGTCTCAACTTATTTCTAAGCGAGAGTTTACTGCGCGCCCTAATCGTAGGGTGTAGCCGGCCCACAACAAAAGCGGCGCGAGCGTGCACCTTTTTGATGTGTTGCCGGAACGTGAGGTGGTGGTCTAGGATAACCCCCAGGTACCTGACGCTCAGTTCCCAAGGGATCTCTTTTCCAAACATGACTACTGGGGGACAACGCGAGTGGTTATCGCCGTGCCTCTCGAAAAGAACGGCTGCGCTCTTTTCGGGATTCACTTCGATACGCCACTTCCGGAACCAAACGCCGAGACGGTTGGCTGCAGTCTGAAGGATGCGAGAAATCGATTTTAAGTCACTACCCGTGTAGTAAATGGCCGTGTCGTCGGCGAAAAGTGCCAACTGGGCCTTGCCTTGAGTGGGAATGTCGCTGGTGTACAGCGTGAACAGAAGGGGGGCTAGCACGGAGCCCTGAGGGACTCCGGCTCGGATCGGATGTGGAGACGAAAGCGTGCCGTCTATTCGGTAGCGAAAGGTGCGATCCGACAGAAAGTCTCGAATGATGAGCACGAGACGGTCTGGCACGTTGAATTGGTACAGTTTATATAATAAACCGTTGTGCCAGACCTTGTCGAAGGCTTTCGCTACGTCGAAGAACAGCATGCCTGTCTTGTATGAATACATGAAGCCTAGTGCAGCAGTGGGTGGGGCGAAAACCAAACTGCTGGTCGGGAATGAGGTTACGGGAATATGCGAATCCCTTTAAACGTGAATAAATGAGGCGCTCATAAATCTTCCCAAACGAGTTGAGAAGACTTATGGGGTGATAACTGGACGGCTCACACTTGGGTTTGCCGGGTTTGGGGATGCCTATAACAGTGGCTTGTTTCCAAGCTTGCGGAAAGAGGTTGTTGCTAAGAGCGCCATTGAAGATGGCGGTCATTAGGACTATGAGCGGGGCGGAAAAGAGTTTAATCACCTTGTTCGTGATGCCACCGTGACCGGGGGCTTTCCTGGGCTTAAGATGCTTGATTATCGCCTGCACCTCATCCGCGGTGACGGGGGGCAGGGGATCATCAGGATCTTCTACGGGGGGGAGAGCGGCTTTACGTTCGACTTCGGTATCCACCTTGGACAGGTGGACCGAGTCTACTGGTAATGCGCTGGGCGTACACTGGGCTTCTAGACTGTCGGCTAGGCATTCGGATTTTTCGTCGTCTTCAAAGGCCGGCCTTTGATTCGGACGATTGAAAGGAGGAGTAGAGGATACACAATCGTTTTTGAGGGCGCGTTGCAATCGCCAGAAAGCATTATGGGATGGCTCTAGTTCGCCTAACATCTTGTCCCAGCGGGACTCCCTTACCTCCATTATGCGTTTCTTTACAGCACGCTGCATAGAACGCATATGGAGGCGGTTGCCTTCGCAGGGAAAAGGTCATACGCGCGTACGGACGCATTCTTCTCCGTCAACAGTTCATGCACATCGTCAGGCAGTTTCCAGCGGTGATCATCCACCGCTGGAACCTGTCGTGAACACTCGTTCACCACGGACTGTACGTGACCTGTGAGGGAGTCGATAGCGCCCAACGTGTCGGCGATTGTAACAATATTGTCAGGGATTGAATCTAAGTAAGCGGACGACGGAGACTTGAGACGCTCCTCGAGCTTCCGCCAGTCCGTGATCGTTTTAGTAGGCGCGGGTAGATCGGGATCCGGGGGACCGCCCCGGGGACCCAGGTCTAGAACAACGTGTCGGTGGTCAGAGTCTAACTCTTCATGCGTTTCTATCGAGCGTATGGCATGGCCTACGTTCTTTAGGAGCGCAATGTCGAGTATGTCGGGTCTTTCATTAACGTTATGGGGATAGTGAGTGGGGGACATGGGGGCTATCACGTCGAAGTCGAGCAGAGGGCTCACTGCTTCGAGTGTCCGGCCGGCCGGGTTATTGGAGTTGCAACTCCAAGTGATGTGTTTGGCGTTGAGGTCGCCCGCTATGATAACGGAGCCTCCGCCGAGATCGAATAGAGCTCTAAGGTCGCTCTCGAGAGGAAGTCTCAGATTAGACGGGGGGTTGTAGACCGACACGATAGTGATCGACTGATGTCCTGTCATGCCTAACCGACAGATAGAGGTTTCCAGATACTGGAGATCGGGGGGGGGGGGGGGGGGGTTGACGTTACTGTCTATAATATTATTATTATTTACAGTGCGGCCGCCGAGAGATTGCGTTCCTGACAGATTGAGGTTCATATTATAACGTTAAACTAAAATAGTTTAGCGCTAAATTTAGTGTTGTCAGAAACGTTATCTCTCGGTGGTCGCACTGTTAACTATTTTAGTTTGTTGTAGGTTGACGTAATAATATCAAACACGATCTGTCAGGAACGCATTCTCTCGGCGGCCACGGTGTAGGTACGGTCTAATTAATTGTTCTTCTTCTTTTCGTGTGGTTAGTGACTAACCTGGTGTCAGAGTTTATGCCGCCCATGGGCCTCTGACTTGGCTTCACATGCCGTCGAGAAATATCTCTCAGGCATGCCGGTTTCCTCACGATGTTTTTCCTTCACCGTTTTTAAGCAAGTGATAATTATACAATACGCACATGACTCCGAAAAGTCAGAGGTGCGTGCCTTGGGTTTAATTGTTTGGACTGTTGTAATACCCTTTTTGTTCTTTTCACAAGTCGAAAATATAAATTACTTCAAAACCTGATATCCCAAATCCTTCAACAAATGAGGTGTTATTAAATTTTTGGGGCCGCAAAATTAATAAAGGTTTTACACAGTTTCTCGTTGGCCTTATTTTAACATTCTAACCCAATTCTTGTTTGTTAGCGCAACGATATTAAGGGGTCACATCTCAAAGGTTGTGTATCAGATTTTAACAGGGTACACAGTTTATTTTTCAGTTGGGTATGCCAATGTAAAATGGATACTAGACAATCTAATCAAGATCGAAAATGAAAGGGTACAATCTAGACAGCTTACACGAAAATTCAAAGAAATTTTTGACATTTTCTTCGCAAATAAAACTTGTGTTTTTAAGTTTGACTGTTTTTGGAAACAATATTGTTAATAATAAGTATTGAGGCTACTGTTTGTGTTTCAGAATTTCATAATGATTTAATATTAAACTAAATTATTTTAGTTGTTGACAAATAGTAGGCAGTTGGTTATTTGAAATTCTATCAGTTGTTCTACTATTAGTTAAACAATTGTTTGAAGATTTATGTTATTGTATTTCGATTTAATTTTCACTTTACTTTTTGAAGTTTGAGTTTCACCAATTATAAAATAATTAAATTAATATTGAGTTGAATTTAAGTACTTTGGGACGTGAAATTCGGTAAAGCTCTTATTTTTGAATTAGACAAATATTCCTTAATTTTTTTTATTTCTATCAGATGATGGCTCTGTGAAAATGGAAAAAAAAATTATACGTTACATAAATTTATACGTCATAGCTTTCGAACCAAAGGAGTAGTTAGTAATATTGTGGAATAATATATATATACAATAATTATAGGGCAGACTGTCTCGTGCACATGTGTAGTGAGGTGTTACGTGAGAGACACTAGAGCTGTGAGCGAGAGTGGTCTTACGTCACTAACATGCACGTGCATCGCCGAGCTAGGGAGCCAGGGAACATTAATTACCTCGGTTATGCACGACCAAATTCTATACAAGGTTACTCGGAAAGGGGGTACTCATCCACGGGTCATTTAAAATATCACTGATGACTGTTTTAAAACAAGTGTTAAAATATCAAAATTCGATAATTTTTATTTTCATATATAAATTATATTTATTTTAGTTTTTTCAAAAAATGTTCATCCCTGCTTTAGAAACGAATTCAGAAAATGGAGCATCTAGGCTATAGCTTATTTTTTTATGAAATCTTTAAATAGCAATTCCTCTTAAATTATTGACTTTTGGGGAAAGCTGTAGAACAAAAGTTATACATTATTATGGGTACTTTAACACACTTTCGGCTTAGTACCCCCTTTCCGGCTCACCTTGTATATCTATATATATCAGTAAATAAACATGGAAAGAAAAGATTATAAAGTTATGGATGTACACAGATATTTACTGTGCTGTCATTGCACAATATTTTATTTAAACCCGTGTATATTAAACATCCCATCAAATTAACCCACTGTTAGTTTAGCAGCAGTGATAGCCTAGTGGTGTGACCGTCGGACTACCAAGTTATACGTCTCAAGTTCGAACCCAAGGCACGCACCTCTGACTTTTCGGATTCATATGCATATTGTATCAATATCACTTGCTTAAAAACGGTGAAGAAAAAACATCGTGAGGAAACCGGCATGCCTGAGAGATATTTCTCGACGGCATATGAAGTCAAGTCAGAGGCCCATGGGCGGCATAAACTCCACCAGGTTATTCACTAACCACACGAAAGAAAGAAGAAGAACCCACAGTTACTGACCTCATTTCATAAGAAGAGAAAGAAAATTATATTATAATTAAGATAACTAATAATCTAACATTAAATGTAAAAGAAGCTTCCATTGAATAAACAATAAAACTAAAAGCTTATATAATACTTAAAAAGTGCCTCCGTAACGAAAGTTAATTCATAATGTCCCATTAATTGGGGATAACCCTCGACTGGGTTTAAGTGGGGGCCATTCTATTATTAAGTGGCTTAAGGGTATGATAGCCTGAGGGTTCGTAAGTAGCAGAGGACATCTTTAATATTCATCCATTGCCGAAATATTTTTGTAGATGATACCTATCACTTACGGGTACTTGATTGAAGTAGCGTAATGTTGGAGAAGAGATCATGTCTTAGTCATAATGTTATGGTTACATCTACAGCAGTGATAGCCTAGTGTTGTGACCGTCAGACTACCAAGTCATAGATTTCGAGTTTCAACCCAAGGCAAACACCTCTGACTTTTTGGATTCATGTGCGTATTGTTGCATGCACTTGCTTAAAAATAGTGAAGGGAAACATCGTGAGGAAACTGGCATGCCTGAGAGATATTTCTCGACGGCATGTGTCAGAGGCCCATGGGCGGCATAAACTCTGACACCAGGTTAGTCATTAGTTTGGTTAGCCACACGAAAACAAGATCTACAGAAACAAACACAAACATCGTCTGACTCTGATTACTCCAAAAAAGAGTAGTGTTTATAACAGAGGAACTTAGTGCCAAAATCCACATTTGGCACAAAAAATATTGTTATGATATTATGATACTTATACTTTTTGTAAGTGTTATTATTACAATTGTTTATAAATTATTCTTGATAGATGAATTATTTTTTGATAGATATATTATGCTGCCTAAGCATTGATTCATTTCTTGCACAACTGCAAGACTTTTATTCTTCTGCTCCATGGTAGCATAATCAGCCATTCCTGTCTCACTGCTGGGCAAGGGCCTCTTCTCAGAATGAGAAGGATTTAGGCCTTAGTCCACCACGCTGGCCTGGAGCACCACATTGGCGGAGTACACACAATTTAGAACTACTGGAGCCCTCTCAGGTATGCAGGTTTCTTCACGATATTTTCCTTCACCATTTACGCAAGTTATTATCAAATTCCAGTCTATTATAAGAGCTTGATACTTTGTCTTCTATTCTAAGACAAGAAAAATTAAAATAATTATTCTTACCCACTTTACAGTTAAGAAATACTGTAGGATTTTTTCACACCGAAGCGCCAGAAGGTGTAGAAACAATGACAATTTATAGTGTGCTATAAATCCAACAAAGAATCTCGCTGGGATTAAGTGACGGCCATTTTCCTTAAGAGTCTTATCTTGTGGACGCAATTTTCGCCAGATATATGCTGGTAATTGAATTAAATATTGAAACAGTATTGCTTTTATATTAGCTGTGATTGTTGGGTCAGTGAACCCTTCTATATGAGCCACATGTTATACGAGAATAGCTTTTGACGTGGTGAAAAGATTACCCAGCCAGCTAGCTCCCAACCTAGGTTGGGAGCTGGGATTTACTGCCCAGGGTGCGTTGGACGTAGGTACTTAAGTATCGTTACTTATGTAGCCTCTTTTAATGCACCCAAGCCTCTTTTACAGGGTGTCCTGCGTAAGCGACGAACGCGACGCGGTGCGACGCGACGCGACATGACGTGGAACAAATACGCGTTACATCGCGTCTCGCTACATAGGCCGCTAGTAGGGAATGCCGCTGTCTTGATCGCGTTTGTCGCGTTCGTCACGTCGCGTTCGTCGCGTCGCGTTCGTCGCGTCGCGTTCGTCGCGTCGCGTTTGTCGCTTACGCAGGACACCCCCGTAAGCGACAAACGCGACGCGGTGCGACGCGACGCGTCACGACGTGGAAAAAATACGCGTTACGTCGCGTCTCACTACATAGGCCGCTAGTAGGGAATGCCGTTGTCTTGATCGCGTTTGTCGCGTTCGTCGCTTACGCAGGACACCCTGGAGTTTTGGCATGTCGACTGTAAACAAGATCCTTTCCTGATGATCTATGAGACTACATTGGCTCTTAATATTTGCTGATCTACAATTATTTATAGGTAGCTGCTTATTGCGAAGTTATTTCGTCTCATAGATTTTTTAAGAATGTTCTTTTCGAGACATAAAATATATTTTAAGGAGCAAATATAATGGAAAAATTGCTTACCAGACAAATTTGTGAGAATATTTTATAACGAGCTCTGTCATGGAAACTGCAAAATCGAAATTTTCGTTAAGGATATTTAATTGGATGAATAAAAGTTTCGAGTAAAATCTTTTTACAATTAAGATTACAATATTTATAGTCTTATAGTGAATCTGATAATATTAATGTAGATGATAATAATACATAGGTAGTAGTGTCACCGATCCTTCCGTATCCTACTGCTCATCAAAAGCTTCCCCTTACCGCCCGTTCACACAGAGGATCCGTTTTAACAGATCCGTCGATTCTGGATGTGTTGTTCGCATCTGTACCGGCGGATCAGTTAAACAAATGGCAACTGCGTCGCATCTGGCAGGTAGGATACGATAAAAATAACGGATCCAGTATTTTTTACTGGATTCAGAATACTGTCTTGTATGTGAACTCGCTCATACAACTACAGGCGCCATCACCTAAATAAAAACGGATCCTGTAAACAGTTTCTGTGTGAACTAGCTGTTATTTGTCAATATGATAATAGTATTTGCATTTAATTCATTCATGCTCATGTTCATATTTATTTCTAGAAATATGCCTTTGCAACAAGTTGCTTGCACAGTCAAATAATTTCATAAGCATAAAAGGGGTAACTACCATTTTGTCAGCTTCTTTGTTCAACGGTTTACGTCCGCTTGCAAGTCCCTTGTGAAAAATTAGGAACGGCCATTTATTTTATAAGAAGAAAATTTATTGCACAAGTTTTTCATAAAAGGCGAGGGTTGGTCGCCATTTGTCGCACTTACGCCTTAAGAAAGTATTATACTTTTATAATTTGGTAGTTAGGTAGTCTGCATAGTTTTATAGTTCGGTAGTCTGCGGGTAGAATTGGGAGCATGGTAAATTATGTAAATGAAACCAACATAGACTCTTCACCACGAAGAGTACTTTTAATTAGGTTAGTGATTAGTTACAGAAGCTAGTTCACAATATAACACAACATAATAATTAACATAAGATCAGAAAATGAGGACAAGCAAACCAGATATAAAAGGTCAGACTTCTTCAGCTATTCGACATGGATTCCTCTGCTGCGTTGAATGACCAGTGTTTTTATAACTTCGGGTACGTTGATTAATCTTGACGGTTACCCTCCTTTATCAACATTGTCCAGTGTTACCAGCTACCGATAACACTTATGAGATCGTGCGTTCATATTTTAGCTGACTATGTTGAACTTTAGTTGGAGCATATCAAGCAAAATTGAAGGGATTAAAAGTAAAAACGAACTTTTGCTCGAGGTTCCGCTCGCGTGATATAAGTTTTCCGTCTAGCGATCAAGTTTCCCAGGTATTCCAAGAAAACTGGATCGCCTAGGTAGGATCAAAATATTGAGATAGAACTCACAATTCGGAGGAATAAAACTTAGTTGGCATTTTCCACTCTTACAAGCTTTTATTTAACTTGCTTCGTTCGTTGTTCCCGGTACAAAATTTGTGGTCCATTTTTAAAGCACTTGCTGCCCATCCGATTCAGCTGAAATTTGGCATACCTATGTATCTTCGGTGACAATGTAATAATATGGTACTACGAAGCTGGTCTGATGATGGAACCGGAAGATAAAAGCTTGTTTTTAAAAAGGTTTTTATTACACCACTGGCATTTTTTAATATTAGTTTTGTAAGATTACATAATTATATCTATGAGTATAGAAGTACGATAGAAAAAGGGTATACTTATACCTATGTGCCATGCACACTACGTCGGTCGGCAGTGAAAACCACGTATGTGTAAAATACAAAATTTTAAAAGCGATGGAAATAACTGTCTCCTGCAAAAAAAATGGCCAATCAAATGTTAATACAAGTTTGTCATCGTCCGTCATAGATACCTTGGAAGTATTTGAATTGAAAGTATTTTGAACTGCACTGGCCTGCAAAAATAAGTATCACACTTTTAAAATTGCAATAACTTTTTAAGTACACAAGATATATTTTCGAAACAAAAAGGACTCAAAAAAGAGTTTAACTTTGTTACTATAGTTTCAAAGAAAGCTGATAAAAATTGCTATAAAACGTTTTTTATTTTAAATCTCTAACTTCTATAGTTTAGAAAAAAATGAAATTTTAAAAGTGTGATACTTATTTTTGCAGGCCAGTATAGTACGTGTATGACGAGTTATCAATCTAAAGAACAAATGAAACGCTTTTGAAGAAAATTTTATTTACGAGGTTTTCACTGCGAAGCGTCGATTAGTACAATCATTTTGTTTTCTGTTGTGTTACAACAAGTAGTGATAGCGTAGCGATTGAATGCTTGTCTTCCATATAGGAAGGATCTCAGTTCGATCCCAGCCCTTACCTCTGACTTTTCGAATTCATGTGCGGATCAGAATTAGATTATCACTTGCGTTAACGGTGAAGGAAAAACATCGTGAGGAAACCTGCACACCTGATAGAGCTCCATACAGTTCACGATGGTGTGTGTTGTCTGCCAACTCGCACCGGGCCAGCGTAGTGGACTAGAGCCTAAACCCTTCTCATTCTGGGAAGAGGCACGTGCCCAGCAGTGTAACCGTAATGGGCTAATTATGTTATGTTGTGTTACGTCTATCGATGTGTACTCACAGAAATAAAAACGTCAGTCAACACAACATTTATAGAAGTAGTACAGCTCGTTGTTAAGGAGTTTGTCCACGGAAGTACCATACCTATTTCTGTCAGCAGCAACCAGCAACCAATTTGAAGGGTATGGGTACCGGTGAAAATACAGGTATATGAGACTTCCACAACTTTGTCTCTAAGGGCCTACGCACACGATGTTTTTCCTACGAGCAGACGACGCGCGTTAACGTCTAACTCAAAATACAAGTGTAACGTTTTTTTATGTATGGAGTTTAAAGTAAACGCGCGTGGTCTGCGCGTAGAAAAGACGTCGTGTGCATAGGCTCTAAGGTTGGCAACGTAGCAGCAATCTTCTTAGTGTTGTAGGTGTATACGGAGTGGCGATGACGTTATCAAATTTAATGATACCCCTAATAATATATGGCGTTCTTCGAAAATACACAAAAAATCAATCAAATACTTAACAATTAACTTAGTCACAGGACATTTTATTATTTTACAACATCCTATAAGGCCGCGTTCCCACTTTGTCGTGACGACAGATAATCGTGTAGTTTTAAGTGTCATGGCTTATCTATCTAATACCTTTAAACGAACAATTCTTGTATATATGTATATATATATCTATATATAATCTGAATCTCGGAAAGGCTCAAACGATTTTCATGAAATTTAGTATGCAGGGGGTTTCGGGGGCGATGAATCGATCTAGTTAGGTTTCATTTTTAGAAAACGTCGTTTTACCAAAAAAAAACCGAGCGAAGCTCGGTCATCCAGCTACTATATTTAAATGGAGGTGTTCACATATAAGACGACACGATTAACTGGCAACAATGGGAATGGCTAGCACGACAGTCGTAAAACGTCACGACATCGGGACGGCAAATGTTTGTGCGTGTGAAGTTGTGTTTGTGTTGTGTTTGTAAACGCACCCACTAAACAGGAGAAATTCCAGTGAGGGGCAACGTTTTTTTTAAAAAAAATCTTGTGTCGTTCTTACGACTATCTGTCGTGGCCACGATAAAAAATATCGTCTCGTCTTGTAGCTTGCTACTGATGTGCAAACGACAAAGCGACTGCCGTGAAACGATAAAATGTCGTCGCGATCCCATGGGAACAGATACGATAGTCGCTAAACGATAAAAAAATTGACGACAAACAGTCGTTATAATAGGAACAGCTAGAGACGACAGTCGTCCAACGATAAATTAATCGACACGACGTAGTGGGAACGCGCCCTAACAGTATCGGAGATATTATCAACACAAATACAAGCGGGTCAAAAACAAACACCGTACGACGTTGCCGAGGTTAGTGAACTAATGTTATCAAATAGTTTTTACTTTTTTTTTAAATTTCCGTGCGATTTTTTTTTCGAAAATTATTTTTTATTTTTTTCCTTTTAATTGTGATTCATAATTTTATCAGCTTTATATCAAAGAGTATCATTGTATCATTTAATGTGATGTGATAAAGTCATCGCCATGCCGTATAGGCGACGGTAACCATTTTCCATCAGCTGAGCTTGTTAGTCAAACTATGCACATTAAATAAAAACTCACCTCTCGTTGTTGCTGAATATTTTCAGACATTTTCAGTATTTTAGCTCATTTTTCAGTCTAGACTAGTTAATAGACATTTAAGATCTAGCATGTCTTTATGTTCTACATAATATTTTTTTGTCAATTTAACTAAATTTTTATTCTTGTTTCTATAATGGTTTTTATGATCTTGTTTTTACGAAACATTAACTTTTATTAATACTTTAAAAATTCAAGCAAATTAAATGTTAAATGTTATGAAAACATTTTTCATTTCAGTTAGTTTTTTTTTTACATTAAGTACCGTAAAACGGGGCTATTTGAAATTCATGGGGTTAATTTGGAACGAACAAGGTACATAAGATTTTTCGATATATATTTCACCTAAATATGAATAATTTCATTTTTAATATTTATTTTTATAATAATAAATATACAATTTCATTGAAATGGTACATATGTAGGTATAAGAAGTACGTTCCATAACTGAATTCCAATTAACCCCGTGAATTTCAAATAGCCCCGTTTTACCGGTACCTACCTAGTTTTATTAGATGTTAATAATTCTTTACATTAAGTACCTACCTATTATCGTAGCACGCGTTGTTCAATCTGATTATCTTATGAAAAAATGAGTTTTTATGTCCTTAGGTACATAAATTCGTATTATTTAAAAAAATCGTAAAACAGTTGATACCTTTTCCGAGTGCATTAAAGAAAATAAATGAATGGAGTAATTAAAAGATTCTTTATTTTCTTTGTAAACAATAAAGGCTGATTTACACGAGGATAGTTTCTGGAAGCAAGACTCGTTCTGCCTTTGTCTTTCTCTACGACAAAAACAGAGATAGCATGAGACTTGCTTCAAGAAACTTGCTCCGTGTAAATGAGCCTAGTACTAACTATGTACTGTCAACTGTCTTTTACTGATGTTCTAAATATGAGCCCCATTACACACGTCTCGAATACTAGACACTGATCTATGTTCAATATTGTGGTAAGTACGTAGGTGGGTACTTCGTACACTGACGACTGTCGTAACAATTAAACCTCTTTGTTGGGCAAGCAGATCGGTGACCGCAGAACCAATAGGTAACTTTACATCCGTTTCGCACAGACTACTCCCGATAAAGTTTATCTGCGGTATTCCACAAACACCCACACAATTTCGAAAGAGTCATATTCGTAGCGTAAACCACACACCCTTAGGTTCGATCCCCAGGTCGGGCAAAGTGTTATTTTATTTTATTTCAATAAATACAGTGACAGACTACAGTCTAATACAATTCAGCACAGCTACGACAATATACGATACATAAATCTGAATTCCAATTATTACTGTACACAACGTTCAATATCTAATATGCTTCATTAGTGACAATTAAGGCTAAATGTATAAAGCCAGTTCAAGTTTAGTCATTTTACATTATGTAATATGGAGAAGTTAATAAGTTATTGGGTTTTTTCGTATGGAATTCCTCAATAGCAGCCCGGAGTTTGGATTTGTGCCCGGTTGATGGCAATAGTTTCGCCCCCTATTACATGAGACTTAAACATAACGTTGAAATGAGGGTATTACTATACACCTCTGCCCAACCCTTCAGGGAATACAGGCGTGATGTTATATATGTTATGTAAACCACAAAAATAACATTGCGGTACAATTAAAATGGCGCTTAATAAACCCAACTCGTACGTAAAATTATAGTTCCCTAACCACAAACCAAAGCCGTTTATAAAGTTATCAAAAACTAAATTGTTCGTCCTTTTAATACTCCACAAAATTGACAAACTTTTAATGGAGTCGACCAGTTTACATGACCTCTGCAACCCGCATTTTCTCCGTCAATTTCTAAGCACACTTGAATATTCATAGATTGGTGCAGGTGCCTAGAAAAGATGGTTGTTGGTTAATAACTGGAATTATGAATTCCTTTGTGTTTACAATGGTTCGTGACTTTCATTTTAAACTACATGAAAAGATCTGGTTTAAACTATAATTTTAATAAGGTTTTAGTTTCTGTGTTATTTTTAATTATCATTGGTTTAAATTAGTGGACTAAAATTAGTTTTGTAAAGTTGGTGTGACAGCTACCCTAATACGAGTTTGCAAATAACGAAGGAGAAATAGTTTTCGTGAACTGTCAAAGTTTACTTCGTTACCATTCACTAGTAGCCCAGTAGCCAGGTAGTTTTACGCAGCAAAATGTCCGTCAGTTCAGATTTTTGGATATTGTGTTATATTTAAGTGTTTTTATCCAGTCTAATCTCAGGGTATCGGCATTTCCCAGTAACTGGGTTGCAGAGGTCTGATGGCAGTCGCTCCGTGTAAAATATTGGTATTCAGCCGCATCTAGTTAGACTAGAAACTGACCCCAACATAGTTGGGAACAGGCTAGGTAAGACGATTTAACAACATAACAACAAGGAACATACATAACATAACATCACGCCTGTGTTCCTCGAAGCACTGGGCAGAGGTGTGTAGTAACACCCTCATTACGCCGTTATGTTTAAGTCCCATGTAATAGGGGGTGAGCCTATTGCCATCAACCAGGCACAAATCCAATCTCCGGCCTGCTACTGAGGAATCCACACGGAAAAACCCAATAACACTGCCCGACCTGGGGATCGAACCTAGGACCTCACGATCAGCAATCGCACTTGCCAAAACCAGAATTAAATAAATGATTAAATTCCCTACAACTCTTGTCTTAAGCATTTTTTTCTATAGCTATCAATTTACGACATATTGCGCTTTAAAGTATAAAAAAATCACAATTATTACAAAATCTTATTTCTAACCTGCGACGCAAAAAGAGGCGTTTAATTTAGTAGCCCACCGGCATCGGGAACAGGGTCCAAGCTACCGGTGGTCAGGACCTCAGAGAGAGGAACTTCCTGACAATACGTGCCGTGTCTAGAAGTACCGCTTTCTGTATCAGGCCCTTGACCCAGCTGCCCAACGAGAGCCTCATCAGGTGTTGGTCGAGGCTCTTGGCTATTAAGCCATTGGCCGTAACGACTATCGGCACAATGACTGCTGAGTCAACCTCCCACATGTCGACAACCTCGTGTGCCAAGTCTTGATACTTAATTTCTTTATCTTTCTCAGTTTGAGATCTATATTTTAAAAAAAGAGGAAGAACTAAACTGGCGGGCCTTTTACAACGTAAATCCCTTTTCGCGACCCAGCGACTGGCTTATAATGTTTACTAGCGTCCCGTCCCGGCTTCGCACTGGTGGACATTTTTCCCGTTTTTGCAACATTTTTCATTTATGCTCCGCTCCTATTGGTCGTAGCGTGATGTTATATAGCCTATACTCTTCCTCGATAAATGGAATATCCAACACAAAAAGAATTTTTCAATTCCAACCAGTAGTTCCTGAGATTAGCGCGTTCAAACAAACAAACTCTTCAGCTTTATAATATTAGTATACCTATAGATTATAAGGTAGATGAATATGGAAATACGATTCCAATGTACTCGATATGTGGTGAGATTTTATGCGAAACTACGCTAAAATTATTTAGTAGCGCATTTCAAGCGTGAGCATTTAATTATCATTTACTGGGAAAACGGTTCATTTGGATTTAGTTCTGGATTTAACTGGTGTTTGGTAACATGGTCTGGGCTTCCCACATTATTATTTACAGTTTTCAGCAGCGAGATCTGAATGTCATCTCTATTCTGTTAATTTAGGATTTAAATTAATAGAATAGCTAGGCATATACGTCATGATGTTTGGATTTTTTTTATTAAACTCTATTAGGAATTTAACTACATTTTGTCCGTTAACATCAACACAGTTAGCACAGACTTACACCCATATTCAAAAACGTTCCTCTAAAACTTACTCGACTCAGAACGGCCTCGAAATCACCTTCGAAACTGTATTCTTAGTCGCAATTTCGAGTGAACTTTGAGGTTCCTCGACGGAGTTATTATGTCATAATTTGAATTATCTGCATCGCGCAAATAACGCCGCGATAAATAAGTAAGGATTATCGTAAGTATATTCGAAAAAGTCTTCAAAATTCATTTTTATTACATACGAACTTGGACACTTCCTTCCTTAAGATAGGTTCCGAGGTACCTTGAGTTTGACAGATGATTCCTTACCTCGATTGAGGAAAAATCTCGAGTCGAGGACGTTTATGTCAACTCGAGGTGGAGTCGAGTCGAGTAAGTGTTGGAGGAACGTCTTAGAATATGGGTGTAACGCTGGTTTTATAGTGCCGCTTTCGCCAGCGCGGTTAGTAAGCGTCGCGGGCCACGAGTTTTGAGTGTCTTGAAGCGTTTTAGGATAATCAGCGCGTGCAGTGGTCAGCGCTGACGGGGAGGCCATACGTTTCGGCTGTCAGCGCCGACGGTCAGCGTGACTATAGAACCAGCCTCAGATAGTAAGTGTTTGCGGATTGCCCTATTACGCCAAGTGTAATCGGATCGCAATAAGTTAGCATAGGCTGGTGACGTCACATTTTTTCCAAATACAACGTTGACTAAGTTCTAGGATACCTGATGAACTACTCCTAGCTGACACCACCTAGAATCAAGTAATCATAAAATATTATGTCTGTGATATTTTCAGTGGCGCTTCTATTTAATCACATTAGTGCCCAAATACTCAAAGGCTACTATTTTTTTTAAGTTTCCTTTAAGTAAGTCTCGTGGTATCACTCTGTCACTTTCAGGTGGAGTGAGAGTGATTTGGCGACACGTTTGGTGCAGTGGCTGAGCGATCGGCTTCTGCGCTACGAGTCGTGGGTATCTTTAAACTCGCTAGGGTTTATTAGCTGCTTAACCGGACTATCCTGTGGTGGCCAAAATTACTTTAAGGCCCCCAGCCAGGGCTTATAAACTATGGATTTAAATTAAATGACTGGTCCCTAAGGGCACCCTCTGTGGGGTTCGGGCTAGTGGGTCATTGAGGGGTGGGCAACTAGGTTCGGGCTGGGTTAGATTAATTGGGGGCTGTTTTAACGCTACAAGCTCAGCTTCGCGTGGGTTCGATTCCCGCACGGAACAAATATTTGTATGGCCTACAGATAGTTGTTCCGGGTCTGGATGTTTGTGCATGTGAAGATTTGTGTCTGTAAACGCACCCACAATACAGGAGAAACCCTAGTGTGGGGCAGTGTTATTATTAAAAAAAAAAACAAAAAACGTTAAAATTGAGCAGCGTTTAAGTATTTGGTGTGCGTTACGATTGCCCTTTTACAAAATACAGGGTAGGTAAGTCGAGATCGAGACATCAATCTGGTACCAACATATAAAGCTATATACTACTTAGGTATAGGTATGTTCAAAATAATAATTTTGAAAGTGCAGCTGGTCATAAAATAGCCATAACAGAAGCTAGTTCAATATGTTATTTAACGACCTCATATTTGGGTAACGACTCGTAGGGATGTGATGACAATTTGGTGTTTGTTGTTGATTCTTATAACATCGAGTGGTTTATCGATAAATCTGCTAAACTAGATATCATGTTTTTTTTTCAAGAAGGAACCAATCCACTTGTTATATAGCTCAAAATGTTGATCGTTTTTCATTCTAGAAAATCACTGGATAAAGTTTTAAGGATCACTTAAAGTATCTGTTGACCGTGATTGTATACTAATTAAAAATATGATAATTATTTAGATTCAAATTAATGGTTGGAAATAACATTAAATTATTTTGTTTGTATACCTCAAACTGCTCATAACTAGTAGGTACGAGTAAGTACTATTTCCTCTTCTGCATCAGGAAGAAATCGCAGTTCGGGATAAGTACTCCCATTGTATCTACTTTATTATTAAAAAAGAAATGGATATATTATAAAGATTTTTATTAACCTGTGCTGTCCCACTGCTGGGCAAAGGCCTCTCACCATTACGTCCATCTATGGCGATTCTGTGCAGCTTCATGCTAATAAATAAATAAATAAGTAAATTAATAATGATCCTTCTCATATCAAAATAGTGATTCAAATATTTCTAACATACGAACTGTCACATCCCTAACTTGTAAATTAGGAAGTCTGGATATCATTTTTTACGACACTCGCCGTCGTTAGAATTATTGATTAAAAATCATATTTTCACGCCAGACCTTGTTCAATGTTTTATGTTGTATACAATACTTTAATATACACGACACAGCATGTTAATAAAGTTAATAATAGTCTTAGAAAATTTAGGCCGCGATTATGTAGGTTACACGTAGATACTGAGGACACTAACTCCCAGTTACTGAAAGCTGAGATTGTTGTCAAATCATGTCAACGCAAAATACGTAAAGAGAGACCTAGGCCCTCCTACACATATACTTTTGATTCTGCAGGTCAACTTTATTGCAGTTCTTGTGATCGGATATTTAAAACCAAGTTTGGTCTAGCGAGCCATATTAGGGCTCATGCTAGGAAGTAATTTATTTTAGGGTCGCCGTTATCGAAATCTATAAGGAGGACTATATATATATATGTCAACGCATGTGATTGGTTGACTAATTATAATTAACAACCAATCACAGTAGCTACTTGACTTCAGATTTGACAGCTTGTAGAGGAACGAGATATGGTGTTCCGCCTACGAAAAGGAGGATCCTCCTACCAGGCGGAGTCTTGTGCCTGGCGGGCCACTGCCCAACGGTTGATGTTGAGAACTTGTATATATACTATCTGCGTGTCAAACTCTGATATCGCGATGCAGGATAGTTCGCATGTGGCGTGATAGATGCCGCCACATCACTCCCCCCCGAGACCGGAGGTCGATTGTAGTGATGAGTCAGCAAGTCGTTGCATGTTGAGATGCTTGCCAGGGCCAGGTGAGGGTTCCAGTGAGTCGGAACCAGATGCCGCGTCGTTCACGGTGAGTCGGAACTGTGAGCGGTGAGAAGTGGCTGGCTGCTGGCGTCTACCAGGAGAGATATGTGCCTCTGCTAGTTTGACCGGTCGAATTTGCAGCGTGCTGTGCCATGTTGCTGAAGAGGGCTGAAGGTGTGACCAGGCTTGTGCGTTCGCTGCAAGCTAGTGGTGACACGATGAAGCCGAGGATGCTGGCTGGCTGTGTGACTTGCTGCTTGCTTGAATGTTGAGCAGAGGGGAGTGATGATGTTGCTGCCGATGTTTATAGGCTGCGAAGGTTGCGTTAGTAATCGTCACCAATGTGGAAACATTGTCTGTGACGATCACGTCGGGGTCACCAATGTAGGGGAACGAGATATGGTGTTCCGCCTACGAAAAGGAGGATCCTCCTACCAGGCGGAGTCTTGTGCCTGGCGGGCCACTGCCCAACGGTTGATTTTTTTTTTTTTTTTTTTTTTTTTTTTTTTTTTTTTTTTTTTTTTTTTTAGATGGGACCACTCGCAATTAAAGCTCCGAGAGCTTTGCTTATGCTTAACCGGACTATTCCTGTGGGTGGCCAAATTAAGGCCCCCAGCCAGGGCTTAAAAACTAGAGAGAGAAAATCAACCGAACACTAAGGGCACCCCCTGTGGGGTTAGAACCTCGGCTTAGTGGGTCGATATGAGAGTATAACAAGGGTCGGGCTGGGTAGATTATTTAGGGGCTGTTTTATAACTAGTGGCTCAGCACGCGGGCTGGCTCGTCAAACAAGGGTCGGGGTTGATTTTACATGAATTCGCGGGGGCCTCGGCGGCGGGGCCGGGTGCGCGTCGGTATGTTTCTGTAAATTACGACACTGGGGCCCTAATCTACGCATTGTGGGGCAAGTTCCTGAGAGCTTGTGTGATGTCCGGGTAAGACGCGTATACCCGGGCAAGTGAACAGTAATCGCCTCTGCAGGCTATAATGTCTCTAGACATTTGAATCCCTCGGGGGCTATGGAATACCCCGAAGGTGCTCGTGATGACCCAGAAGGGGTCATATGGATCAAACGCCGGTTTCGGCGGAAGCGGTCGGGTCGCGGGGCGAAGAGGGGGGGCCACGGCTGGGGTGGGTGCTCCAGGAGGAGCTCCAACGGTGGGTGGGGCCGCGAGAGGCGCGGCCGTCTTAGTGATCGGCCTAACAGGGGGCGCGGGGGCCTCCGGCGCCGGAGGCGGCGGGGGAGGTTTGAATGGGCCTAGGGCCGGGAAATGGGCCTGATGGTTCAGCGCGCTCCAGGGGCTGGGGCGCTGAGGACTAAGAGAGACCGGGGGCGGCTGCGAGAGGCTAGGTGCCTCTCGTTGCCGCCTCATCTGGTTGCGGTAGGCCAGTTTAGGGGCCGAGGACTTGGGTGCCTTGGGGCATCCGCGGTAGTTCGCGGGATGGCCTGACTCGCCGCAGAGAACACAGCTAGGTGGTTCCGTGCATTGGGTCCGGTCTTTAGGGCGGGAGCAGTCGGCTGTTCCTCCGTGGTCGCCAAGACACTTTACGCATCTAGGCTTCCCGTAACAGTTCCTCTGTGCATGTCCGTAAAGTTGACACTTGTGGCATTGGGTTACAATGCCACTCGCGTGTGGTTTCTCGATCCGTATGCCATAGAGGCCACAGATCGTCGCGATGTTGAAAATCGGATGGTGACCTTCAGTGCGATCGCATACAACTAGAATCATATCGTATGATTCTCCGCTCTTGCGGTGCATGCGATGCACGTGCTGGACAGGGACATCCTGCGACTCGAGGTCGCTTTTAATGCGGTCAGTGGGGATGATTACGGGTACGCCTTTAATGACGACCCTGACGGGGCGCTCCTCTTTGAGCGAGTAGGTGTGGTAAGGCACCTTCATGTCGCGGAGGAGATGGGCCATGTCACGATAACCCTTTTCGGATGTGATCGTGACCTTAATGCCCAGCTGTACAGCTCGGGCATTGGTGTATTGGATGTGGCGATCGTTCATCGCTGTAGACACATCCAGCCACATCCCTTTATCATGAATGAAAAAGGGTGGCAGGGGTCGGGACTTAGCGGGGGTGGCCGAGGTGGCCGGGGCGGTCTTAGCCGGGGTGGCTTTAGGTGCCGCAGCCGGGGTGGCTGTGGCCATGGGGCTTGGCGGGCGCCCCGCCAGGAAGGCGCTCACTGAGGGGGGAGGGGAGGCTTTTGAGGCCACCACCTTTTTTGGTGCGGATGCGTTAGATGGTGCCTTGCCCTTCTTCCTCTTCCCCTTTCCGACGACCGTGTAGTCGTCTTCGGAGGAAGTGGCTTCGGAGGCCGAGGTGTACGACTCTTCCGACTCGGTCTCAAATTCCTCATCGCCGTCGTCCTCCATCGTCTCGTCCTCCATCACCTCCTCCACGGTCGGGGCGGCCGAAGACGCTCGAGCGGGAGGAGGGGAGGAGGGGGCCTCGAGCACGCCGCTAAAAGCGGCGATGTTCGAGCCAGAGGGGGTGGATGAGGGCGGCGCGGAGGGCGAGACGGTAGGCGCGAGGGGCGCGGGGCGGGCGCGAGGTGCGCGGGTGGACGGCGCGGGGTGCGCGGGGGCCTTGACGGTGCAGCGTAAGGCAGCAGTGACGCCAGTGGGAAGTTGGTCCTTATATTGGGCCATAAGATGGGGCTGTTTCTGGAATATGTCCTTAAGGACATTATAAAAAAGGTCGTTAAGTACGTCCGCCATGGTGGCGGCGAAAAATAAAAAATTAATAGAAAGAGAGGGGGGGGTGGGGGGAGACTAAACTCCTAACCAGCCCCGAGGAGACACGTACGTGTCGCCCCGGGCGAACAACTCCCGCAAAAAGCCCTCCCTTACGATTTTCCTAGTGGTAAACTACCGAGAAGAAAATCGCAAACAAACTCGGTAGCTGCACTATGTGTTGTTCGTATGCCTGAAGGGCCTATGTCCTAACTCCCCGGGCGGGATAACCCGGGGATGTGTAACCCTCCCTGTTGGGTATAAACAGGGAGGTTGTGTGCTACGGTGTGCCCTAAGCTTGAATACCTGCCGCCAATCTTATTGTGCGGACAGGTTCCCTGAGTCCCTTAGTAACTGGGCGTCAACCATAGTTACCTTGGGAATGCTGTGAAGAGAACGGGTTATAGGTCGGGGCCGACTAGGAGATCCCCCAAGGCCGGCGATCCCTTCCCCTACCGGCTGACAATTGACTGGTGTGCCGGGTCCCCACCACACTTGGTTTCGTTATCACCGTTAGGTTTCCACCAAGGGCCACAAAAACAGTGGACTTTCCCTGAAGGGGGCAAGTTTGACGAATACTCAGTCAAAGAAATAGGAAATTTTCGTCCGCTGTCTTAAAAAAGACAGCTTCGGAACTTCGACCTTAAGCGGCGCACAATCCGTAGCGAGGTGCTACGAAAGGGCGGGGCTAGTGGCCGGCGGTGACGCGTTCGTAGCCGGGCGCTACGCACGTAGCGCGCGATGACGACGGAGCGTGCGGGTGCGGGGTGCGAGGTGCGGTGTGAGACGGAGCGTAGCGCACGTGTGCGCGCTGCGGTGGCCGAGAGCGGAATGTCGGATGCCCAACGGTTGATGTTGGGAACTTGTATATATACTATCTGCGTGTCAAATTCTGATATCGCGATGCAGGATAGTTCGCATGTCGCGTGATAGATGCCGCCACAAGCTAATCTATCTTAGAGCCATATTAGGCTATCATAGAAATATGATCAGAGATGTACGAGTCATTTTTATATGAAGAACCTATGACGGTATAATAACTACATATGATTCATATTATCATTGATCATAGTTACGGGATCCTATTTGACACCAAGCGAACAAATATGACCATATCCGTCTAGACTTCAAAAATGTCGTCAAAATGCAAGCATTTCGACTGCCATATCGAAACAACAAAAATATTAGACTTAATAATATTAATAGACCTTTTTATGTTCCAATCTAAGTTGTTCGATTAACCATTATCAGGTGTTATGGACCCCTCTCTCTGATCGTCTTGCTAGCCATGATCTAACCCAAATACGTCTTTTATTATTTGTTTTATTCTTAACCATTTTTATCTTCCTTTTTAATGCAATTGAATTGAGTTAAATTGCACTCATGGAAATGGAAAACACGGCTAAATCGTTATCCATCTTGATTAAGTATGACGTTTATATGATCATAAGTGTAATATGTAAAAATAAAGAACAGCATAATTTAACTATGATAATAGAATTTGACAGATATGAAATCATATTTGTATGATAAATATATCATAGTGTAATTGGGGCCTTATACATACACAAGGTTAGTCGGAAAGGGGGTACTAAGCCGAAAGGGTGTTAAAGTACCCATAATAAGGGATAACTTTTGTTCTACAACTTTCCCCAAAACTCGATAGTTTAAGAGAAATAGCTTTTCAAAGATTTCGTAAAAAATATACTGAAATCCATCTGTCCATAGCTATGATCAGCTGTTTTTACAAGTTGGGTCATATTTGGGCTCCCGGATTAGAAAATTAATTTTCTGAATTCATAACTAAAGCAGGTATGTTTTTTTTTGAAAAAACTAAAATAATAATCTTTTTACATGCAAATAAAAATTATCGAATTTTGAAATTTTAACATTGGCTTTAAAACAGTCATCAGTGATACTTTAGGTGGCCCGCGGCTTAGTACCCCCTTTCCGACTAACCTTGTATACTTACTTGTCCTGCCTGACTGACTGTTTCATCAAAGCAGAGCCTAAACCACTGAAGCTAGAAACATGAAATTTGGACAATAGGTTCCTTTTGTGACGTAAGCATCTACTGTGAAAGGATTTTTGGAAATTCTACCCTAAGAGGGTCAAATAGGGGATGGAATTTTGTATTAAAATTCACGCGGACGAAGTCGCGGGTTAAGTCCTATTAGTTAATATTTGCGTTGATCAACTTTTCTGAAACGAGGCGTGAACAACATCTTTCTAGAAAATATTCAACTATTCGTTTGGTGCAGTGGCTGAGCGATCGGTTCCTGCGCTACGAGTCGTGGGTTAAATTCCCGCACGGAACTAATATTTTTATGGCCTACAGATAGTTGTTCCGGGTCTGGATGTTTGTGCATGTGAAGATTTGTATCTGTAAACGCACCCACGATACAGGAGAAATGCTAGAGCGGGGCAACGTTTTTTTAAAAAAAATACTACACTTGAAATCATGATCAACAAAACCTACATTATCAAATATGTAGATTACTATTTGTCTTGTTCGTTCTGCCTAGCCTTTTCCCAACTATGTTGGTGTCAGCTTCCAGTCTAACCAGATGCGGCTGAATACCAGTATTTAACATGGCGCGACTGCCATCAGACCTCTGCAACCCAGTTACCTACTGGGCAATGCCGATATCCTAAGGTTCTATGGTACTGTTTTACCTATCTGCGAACTCAAAAGTTACCAAAATACGTAGACCTACTCAGCTTTTAACAGCTCTTACTGGTAGTTTCTCCAAGAATTCCACTCACCATAAAAATGTTTGATAACGGGCCAAATGATCAGCATTCCCAAACACATAACAAAGAAGTAAAAGAGCACTCAAATGTATATTGTTCATAAGTCAGATACTCTCTCAATTATGAACCTTCGTCCCTACCTTAGTTATGGCTATTTTTATTAGCTTTTTGGGGGTAGGAAGTAATGTTGTTCGGATCGTAAAAAATTTAGGGAATCGTAATTACGCTCAGGTTGTTTCAGTTTTTTTTTGGATTAAGTAATTGTGGTTTCTGACTAAATCACTCAATATAAGTGTATATGTAATCATCATCATCCTCCTGCCCTTATCCCAACTTATTTGGGGTCGGCGCTGTGTCTTCTTCTTCCATATATCTCTATTAGCCGTCATTTCAGCAGTCACCCCCTTTTTAGCCATATCATCTTTCACACTATCCATCCATCATTTCTTCTGTCTTCCTCCATATCGTCACTGCGCCTAAAAAATCCACTGTTTTTTTTTAATTTCGGTTTTTGATGCTATTTCATAGTACTTCTCAAGCCACGTAGGCCTGTGTAATCTGTTTTCTAATAATTTATTTGGTTAAGGAGATAGCAAAATCAGCTATGTCATTTTGGCCAAAAACGGCTTCAAAAATCCTCTATGTGTGCAAAGAAACGCGTAACGTATTTTTATTTCGATGCGCGCCTCTTAGAATTGCGCTTCAATATGACATACAGCGGGTTAATTATTTTAAAATAGTGTGGAAAATCGCTAAGTGTTCTAGGAAGACCAACAATGAAAATTATCGCGGTATTTACGACTCAAAAAAAATACGCTATGTGACCAAATTCACTTTAAAAAAATCCTAGCACCTATCGCAGAAAAAAGCAAAAAAAAAACATATTTTATGATGTCTCGATATAAAGTCTAATTTTCTGCATACCAAGTTTTTAAATGTTGTTATCAGTTTGGGAAAAAAACAGTTTTTTGTTTCCCGTGTAAAGTTGGGTTTCTTACCATAGCGGTTTTTGCAAGCGCAGCGACGATATGTAATAAGGTTATGCAAGTTCCTTATTCATTGATATAGTCGATAAAGGCTATGGCCATAGTCACAAATCACAAGTAGATACTGAAAGTTGCCAATCTCTGTATACCAAGTGTGAGTTGGGCAGTTTACTATAGGTTTTTCGTAACTGTTTCGTCAATCGAGGCTACTATATAAACTATCCTTTGACACATAACGTGCGAGTGCAAGTGTCATCCATTAATTACATACAGTATCTTTACTCACTACCTTTACTATGCCTTTACGACAGAAGGGCCTCACTAGGCAGTTTTGGTAAGTTTATACTACGACCAAATTAAACAGTGGTGTTTTGTAAATCTATAGATACTTATAAAAGGAGAAGCTGACTGTCTGACTGATCTATCAACGCACAGCCTAAACGGCTGGGGTTAGAAACTTGAAATTTTTACAGTAGGTTCATTTTGTGACGTAAACATCCACTAAGAAGGGATTTCTCGAAATTCAACCCCTAAGGGGGTGAAAAAAAATCACGCAAGCGAAGCTGCGGGCAAAAGCCAGTATAATATAATTATCGACTCTTACTCGTTACAATATAATTACTTTATATTTAAGATTGTTTACTGTTTACTTATGTGCAATTTTCGGGACGGCACGTGAGTAAATTGTAAACAATCAAAATATGAAAATGTCTCACGAAAGTTATGATACAAAAATATATTTTCTAGCATTACGATATAATATTTTTAGGGTAACGTTGCTCAGTCAAAGTAAACTAAACCACTTGCACTTTTCTTAAAATTTAAGTTTTCACAGTTATTTAATGGATGAGAAAATTTAATTATTTTAATGGAAGAGCGAACGTGTTTATATACACCAAAATGAAGAGCTGTTTTAAAATATTGTTGACCTTATCTTCATTTTCTTACAACGTTTAATTTTGCAACAGGACAATTTTAAGTTGGTTAATTAATACGCCTACGTGCACCTGACAATCTTCTTTACATAGTATAAAACAAAGTCGCTCTCGCTGTCTGTACGCTTAAATCTTTTAAACTACGCAACGGATTTTAATGCAGTTTTCAGTAATAGATAGAGTGATTCAAGAGGAAGGTTTATGTGCCCCACATTAGTATCTACATTGCGCCCGTGCGAATCCGGGGCGGGTCGCTAGTATTTTATATAAAGCCCTCGGTACACTGCCGCCGATCTGCGCCGCACGTCATGCGCTGTCTGTGTGGCTTCAAAACATAAATGTCAATGACTTTGGCGACTTTTTTATGAAAGATTCGCAAAATATAGGTACATATTAGTAAAAAGTTACTTTAAATCAAATGGAGAAACCACAAATACTTACTCTCTTAGCCTTTTCCCAATTATCTTGGGGTCAACTTCCAGTCTAACCAGATGCGGCTGAATACCAGTATTTTACACGGAGCGACTGCCATCAGACCTCCGCAACCCAGTAACTGGGCAATGCCGATATCCTAAGGTTAAACCGTTTGTCAGACTTTCAGGACCACAAATACTTACTGAGTGTCGTTAAAGAGAACATATTACAAATAAGAATAAGAATAAGACTGCCTCGTTGGTCTAGTGGTGGCAAGCGCGACTGCTGATCATGAGGTCCTGGGTTCTATCCCCAGATCGGGCAGTGTTATTGGGTTTATCCGTGTGGAATTTCTCAGTAGCAGCTCGGAGTTTGGATTTGTGCCTGGTTGATGGCATAAGGCTCGCTCCCTATTACATGGGACTTATACATAACGGCGAAATGAGGGTGTTAGTATACACCTTTGCCCAACCTTTCGGGGAATACAGGCGTGATGTTATGTTATGTTACAAATAACGTAAAATATTTATGCTACGCGCTAGAGTCGGTACTATGTAGCGTACCAAGTACCACTGGAATAGGAACGAGCACTGATTAAGGTAGTACATTTTATTTTTAACCGACTTCCAAAAAGGAGGAGGTTACTATGTTCGTCTGTATGTATGTTTTTTTAATTTTTTTTATTGTGTATGTTCGTCGATATTTTCGCCAATTGTTAACCGATTTTAATGTTTCTTTTTTTAGTAGATAGGGTATACTTCGAATTTAGTCTCATTTAAATTTGGTGAAGATCTGATGAAGAACTTCGGAGATAGACAATGGAACTCCTCAATGACGAACAGTACGCATATTGTGATGATGTGATTATGTTACGAGCAGCGTCTTTAGTAGGTCCAACCAAGTTTTAATTAAGGCCACTAAAATGAAAAAAATAAAAACATTTTTACAAAAAATTTAAACCGTCTTCAAAAAAGAATAAAATAATTAGGTACCATATAAAATTAACAGTTTCAGAAGTCGGTGCCTTCAATTTGGTTCAGCGTGGATCAGCACCGACTTCTGAAACTGTTAATTTTATATGGTAATTATTTTATATTTTTTTGAAGTCGGTTTAATTTTTTTGTAAAAATGTTTTTGTTTTTATGCACGAATACTGTCGAGTTTACTAACGTTAATGCTAATGCTAGTAAATTTTGAATCAGAAATACTCGTTTCGCACATATTTTTTAATTAAATTGTAAACTTTATTTCTATCTATGAATGATACAAATTGTGCATGTAAAAAAAAAACGGCCAAGTGCGAGTCGGACTCGCGCACGAACGGTTCCGTACCATTTTCTATAAAAACGGCAAAAAAAAACACGTTTGTTGTATGGGAGCCCCCCTTAAATATTTGATTTATTCTGTTTTTGAGTATTTGTTGTTATAGCGGCAATAGAAATACATCATCTGTGAAAATTTCAACTGTCTAACTATCACGGTTCATGAGATACAGCCTGGTGACAGACGGACGGACGGATGGACGGATAGACGGACAGCGGAGTCTTAGTAATAGGGTCCCGTTTTACCCTTTGGGTACGGAACCCTAAAAATGTTTTAGGACAGTTGTATTTTCGATTCAAAGCTTACGTTAGCGATACGTTTACGTCATACGTCAAACGTTCGTTACAAAGACAGAATGCGTAAGTTCCACTAGTCAATTTTTAGTAACCTTATACATTATATTGCCTCTGTAGTGGGCTCTGAGCATTAAATATTAATAAACTTCCACCTTCCAATTCCCTACGTATACGAGTAACTTTTTTGTTAAACTAAATTGGGTGCACTGTCTCGCAAGTTCAATTTAGTACGACATTGGAACAAAGTTTTGTAAGAAACGACATGGGCGACCGTGTTTTATTGAACAAAACTTCGAGGGCGGACTGTACTTTTAGAAAAACAATATACTTAGAAACAAAGTGGTTGGGACGTCGATATTTTATTTCATTTGGGTTATAAATACAGTTAGTGGAAGCTAGGCTGACGTAACTTTGTTATGACTGATTTTTTTGAGTAGATAAGATTCAGAGTTTTATTGTTTTAGATATTCCCATTCCCGACGTTGCCCTACATCGTTTCACTCGCATAGTTTGTGTACTACAATGTCTGGACTTTAAAAGAGACTTTGACCTCTGAGTTTGTTTCGGCTTTTCTTCTCAGAGCTAGTCAGATAGGAAATGCCGGCGCCATCTAGTCTTAAAAAAAAAAAACATTACATTGACTTGTAAAAGTGTCTGTAACAGATTTATTTACAGAAATAAAAATCATTTATCATTTATTGCACGTTGAGATATAGTTTGAAGTTTTGAACATTAGAGTATGAATTGAATTTGACGACACGTTTGGTGCAGTAGCTGAGCGATTGGCTTCAGCGCTACGGGTTGTGGTTTCGATTCTCGCCCAGATCAAATATTTATAGGTATGGCCTACATATAATTGTTCCGGGTCTGAGCATTTGTGTTTGTGAAGATTTGTGTCTGTAAGCGCACCCACGATACAGGAGAAATCCTAGCGTGGGGCAATATTTTTTAAAAAACCGGCTAAGTGCGAGTCGGACTTGCGCACGGAGGGTTCCGTACCATTATCTATAAAAACGGCAAAAAAACACGTTTGTTGTATGGAAGCCCCCTTAAATATTTACTTTAATCTATTTTTTAGTATTTGTTATTATAGCGGCAACAGAAATACCTACATCATCTGTGAAAATTTCAACTAACTATCACGGTTCATGAGATACAGCCTCGTGACAGACGGACGGACGGACGGACAGCGGAGTCTTAGCAATAAGGTCCCGTTTTACCCTTTGGTTACGGAACCCTAAAAATCAAAACTAAATTAACTAACTATGAACTTAAAAAGATTGAGTTTTGATAAAGGCATGAACAAAAAAAAATATCTTGAATTCAAATAAATAAATAATGGTAACTCAATCGAGCCTTCATTTTCAAAAAGATCGTCTAGTAAGCTTAGGTTAAAAACATCGTAAAGGACGTAAAACAACAATATAATAAAAGCAACAAACTTGGAAACTGTACGTGAACACATTGTTATGTTAAAATAAAAAGCAATATAAGAACGTACACTGCATTTACTGAACACAGAAGGTTAATATGTAGGATATCCTCGGTTGCACCGACAGTTGGGACAAAGAGTGGCATTGTATCTCTGACCGCACACAGCTGGATTTTCATCCAGTCTCATGTACTAAGGATATTGGGAGTTTATTGGATAGCATGTGCTGACGTCGTTTGTATAAATAGTTGATGAATGAACTCATTGTTGTAAGTTACCTAGCTAGCGTGGCAAGAAACAAAAAGTGAAAAATCAATCTATACTAATATTATAAAGCTGAAGAGTTTGTTTGTTTGTTTGAACGCGCTAATCTCAGGAACTACTGGTTGGAATTCAAAATATATTTTTATGTTGGATAGTCCATTTATCGAGGAAGGTTATAGGCTATATAACATCACGCTACGACTAATAGGAGCGGAGCATACATGTAAAATGTTGCAAAAACGGGAAAAATGTCCGCCCGTGCGAAGCCGGGACGGGCCGCTAGTAACCAATAAAATAGGTCTGTGTCCAGCAGTGGACCATTGTGTTGATGATGACTTGATAATATAAATACTGCTCACACATATAACATAACATCATGCCTGTATTCCCCGAAGGGTTGGGCAGAGTTGTATAATAGCACCGTCATTTCGCCGTTATGTTTAAGTCCCATGTAAAAAGGGGCGAGTCTATTGCCATCAACCGGGCACAAATCCAAACACCAGGCTGCTACTGAAGAATTCCACATGGATAAACCCAATAACACTTTGCCCAACCCGGGGATCGAACCTAGGACCTCGCGCTTGCCACCACTAGACCAACGAGGCAGTTTTAGTTATTATATTTTCAGGTATTTATTTAAAAAACATGTTAATTATTGCTCAAGAAATGAACCAAATGAACTGGTATATGTAATACTAGCTTTTGCCCGCAGCTTCGCTTGCGTGATTTTTTTTCACCCCCTTAGGGGTTGAATTTCGAGAAATCCCTTCTTAGTGGATATTTACCTACGTCACAAAATGAACCTACTGTCAAAATTTCAAGTTTCTAACCCCAGCCGTTTAGGCTGTGCGTTGATAGATCAGTCAGTCAGTCAGCTTCTCCTTTTATATATGTCGCAGACACACACCGTTTATAACATTTGATAGAATTGAGTATAGCATTACAGTTTAGACCAGTGTCTGCTTATCAGAAGGTAAAGCGGGTATTTCGTAAATGAAACAAACATAGACTCTCCACCACTGAGAGTACTTGTATTTGGGTTAGTCGTTAGTTACAGAAGCTAGTTCACAATATATCACAATATAACAATTTACACAAGTTCAGGAAATAAGGATAAGCTAGTCAGATATAAAAGGTCAGACTTCTTCGGCAGTTTGATATGGAATGCCCGCTCCGTCGAATGACAACTGTTTTTATAACGTCAAGTACGTTGATTCATCTTGACGACTACCCTCCTTTATTTTCTAAATGATTTTTTCTCCAACATATATATAGATAAAATAAAATAAGAACATACTTTTTTATAACGGTATCTACCTACGTCGTGCCTACTCTTTTAAAACATCTTAATAAAAAGTTCATTGACACGGAGTAGCTTTCGCCATTTTCATCATTCGTTTTTCCTCAAGGATATTATTTTTACGTGTGATAGGTACGTTTCGTATGAAAGTAATATTGTAAAGTGAAACGCTCGAAGCAGTAAGGAGTAATGGAGTACTAACATACTAAAGCCGAAGGTGATTGGATATTACAAATATAAGAATGGATTTGTGTAGCATTCAAGCAGTTCCTCAATGGAAATAAGAACCGGCCAACTGATAAACGGACTCGCGCAGTAAGTGTTCCGTACCACCACACATGTCCGTGAAATAACCGTTTTCATTATTTTTTGTCCAACTATAGAGTGTGCACCACAGTTATACCAAGTTTCACGCTTATATGTATTACCATTTTTAAGATGGAACAGGAACAAAAATGTTAAATAAATATTTTTCGACGCCTCTTGTATGGGAACTCCCTTTGGGTTTAGACTATTTATTATTTTTAATATTTGCGAGGGGCTCGTGGCTAAATAACAACCGCGCCGATCGTAAGATTTGCGAGGTTAAGCTGCGCTTGCCGCGGTCAGTCCGTGGATGGGTGACCATTTCTTACACATCGAGACCCCTCCGTGCCTCGGAGAGCACGCTAAGCCGTCGGTCCCGAGTGTCATACGAATACCTATGACAGTCGTTACGGGTAGTCAGAAGCCCGAAAGTCTGACAAACGGTTTAACCTTAGGATATCAGCATTGCCCAGTTACTGGGTTGCGGAGGTCTGATGGCAGTCGCTCCGTGTAAAATACTGGTATTCAGCCGCATCTGGTTAGACTGGAAGCTGACCCCAAGATAATTGGGAAAAGGCTAAGAGGAAGATTTGCCATGATAGAGGCTATAGTAACACATATTCCGTCATTGATAAATTTTTCCCTGATCCACCGTGCTCACCTGCCGCAGCCGCGGAGCCGGTCGTCCCCTCTGACTCCGCAGTCACACCGTTAATTCAGCCCTCATCAAGCTGTCGTATCCCTCCCAGTCCTCTCGCATTCAACGCCCTAAGCCAAGGTTCGAGTCCCCCCTAGGGGACGCCCTTAGAGGTGTTGCTGCTGAGTAGTCATGATGTTACTAATAGTAGTTAGCTAGTATTTAAGTTAAGTATTGGTTGGAGACCCTTCAGGTCTCACCAATAGCTGCCCGGTTACGTAGAAAAGGTCCGCAATACGATCTACAAGCCGTCGATTAGGAAAAAAATATGATAAATTTCTATTGGCTACCTATTGCGGTTAAAAAGTTAGTTCCGTGACAGACAGAAGGATGGACGGCGTAGGTTTAGTAATAGGGTCCTGTTGGCAATCTTTGGGTACGGAACCCTAAAAATAACATTTTCTTTTCTACTAATCATTCTGTATAAGTTTCAGAAGACAGCTAAAGCCGAGTTTTAACACAAAATAATCATATAATAAATCACCACGTGAAAGCTTAAATATTATCATTTCGCATAATAACTGGTTAATGTAACAAAGTTACCGGTAGGTATTTATTTTACAAAGGAACAACGAACCGTTAATCATCTCTCTATTTACAATTATCGATATTTATACTATTCACGTAGGTAGATAATTTCGTTAGAGATTCGACGAATCGGATTATATGGTAATGCATTGCATGAAATTAATTTTCCTGTTGCATTGATACCGAGAAATGGTAGTTATTTCTACTCCATTTAACAGCTAGTTCACACAAAAACTGTTTACAGGACCCGCTTTAGCGGTACTGTTTTTATTTTGGTGATGGCGCCTGTATTTGTATGAGTGAGTTCACATATACGACAGTATTCCGAATTCAGTAAAAAATACTGGATCCGTTATCGTATCCTGTCTGTCATTTTTTAAGATGCGACGCAGCTGCCATTTTTTAAACTGATCCGTCGGTAAACCTATAGATGTGTACAACACATCCAGTACCGACGGATCCGATAAAACAGTTTCACTGCGTGAACGCACGGTTAGATAAAAATGAAAATTTTATCATACAATCTTAATTAACTGCTATTAACTAATAACGGGCTCGTGGCTAACCAACCGCGTGGATCATACGATTTGCAAGGTTAAGCTGCGCTTGCCGCAGTCGGTCCGTGGATGGGTGACCGTTCGTTACACATCGAGACCCCTCTATGCCTCGGAGAGCACGTTAAACAGTCGGTCCCGGGTATCATACTAATACCTACGACAGTCGTTACGGGAAGTCAGAAGTCCGAAAATTTGATAACCGGTCTAACTTTAGGATATCGGCATTGCCCTGTAACCGCCCGTTCACACAGCGGATCCATTTTAACGGATCCGTCTGTACTGGATGTGTTGTTCACATCTGTACCGACGGATCAGTTAAACAAATGGCAGCTGCGTCGCATCTGGCAGACAGAATACGATAAAAATATCGGATCCAGTATTTTTTACTGAATTCGAAATACTGTCGTGTATGTGAACTCACTCGTTCAACTACAGGCGCCATCACCAAAATAAAAACGGTACCTGTAAATAGTTTCTGTGTGAACTAGTTGTAACTGGGTTGCAGAAATGCGAAAAAATATAGAAAATATAGTTCTGTCTAAGTATTAAATCGACATAATCAATTTTGATTATTCGACGTTGTACGTACACGTACCTTTTATCCCCAGCCGAGTAGGCTCTTCAAGTACAGTAGGGGAATAAAACACCGTAAGGGCTATTTTTGCTTGCACAGTGCAAGAAACAAGCTATTATACCGACTAAGTAGTGCCAACATTATAGAAATGAATATACAAGTACTTTAAACAGGATATTAAAAATTATAATGGTGACATGATAACAGACACTACTAATGTCAATTTATTTATCAAATTGATTGATGTCATAGTTTTTGCAACAAAACTCCTCAAATCAAAACAAATACATTACATGGCGCTACTACATCATATGGAGGCAAAAGGCAATTATGATCTTTGCTACCAAATAATTAAACATAATTTTCAATGCATGGTCTGTTCCGTTCAACAGTTTGAAAAGGTAACTAACATATGCCCGCGATGTGGGAAAAGAATTAATTCGAAAACTGACGATCCTTTTCAGTCACCTACTGTACATCGTGTAAAAGGTATGTCACGTATTAATGGCGTCATATTTGGTCTGCTCCTACATTATAATACAACTTTATACGACTGGGACCTGAAATGGATGAGTCGTGTCGACAAATATTTCACTTAATAAAAGTCAGTGTAACGCACTCCAGTTTGCGTGTTGAATGTCCATTGTGAATATGCTGCTTTTTATGATGTTTATTTTTGAACTGCCTCGTTGGTCTAGTAGTGGTAAGCGCGACTGCTGATCGTGAGGTCTTGGGTTCGATCCCCAGGTCAGGCCAAGTGTTATTGGGGTTTTCCATGTGGAATTCCTTAGTAGCAGCTCGGAGTTTGAATTTGTGCCCGATTGATGGTAATAGGCTGGCCCCTTATTACATGGGACTTAAACATAAAGGCGAAATGAGGGTGTTACTATACAACTCTGCCCAACCCTTACGGGTACTACAGGCGTGATGCTGTGTTATGTTATGTTATTTTTAAAATTCTATCGTGAAGGCGTGAACATATTCAACATTCACGTAAATATACTCTATGGTTGGTTTTCGTTTACTACCCGATTGTCTTCTCTGTCACAAAACGTGACTAAGCGATTATTTCAAAGGGATGGATCAGAACCAGAGGGGTATAGGGGAATCCTTCCATAACACTGTTCCTTAGATTCGTGTGATTTATCTTAGACCCTGTCTGCGCTTACTATCAGGTGAGACTGTGGCGGCATCTATCACGCCACATGCGAACTACGCAGCACGACGAAAGTCTAGCAAACTACAGCGAAAACAATGACAGCTGTCAGATGAAATGTCACAAATCCTGCATCGCGGTATCAAGAATTGATACGGAGTTAGTATACCTATATATACAACTTCCCAACATCAACCGTTGGGCAGTAGCCCGCCAGGTATAAGACCCGCCTGGTAGGAGGATCCTCCCTTTTCGTAGGAGGAATACCATATCTCGTTCCCCTACAAGACTAAGGTCAAATACGACAAACATGCGGTATCTTAATATCTGTGACAGTGTGTCCGTTTATTGCAGCGGTTTATGAGGACATCCATGTTTGTCAGTGGACGTTTGTGGGATAATTTTGTGAACGAACTGGCTTCATTTCGATTTATTTACTTAGAATTAAACTTCAAATCATCATCTTCCTGCCCTGGTCCCGAGTTTTGGGGTCGGCGCAATATGTTTTCCTCTTTCACTCTTCCCTGTCAGCCATCTCATTATCATTTACTCCCTTATCTTTCATATCCTCCCTCACACAATCCATCCGAATTTTCTTTGGTCTCAAACTACAATTATAAACTTTAAATTCCCTCATGATTTTACCAGTATTTTTTTTTTTTTTTTAATTTAAAAAAAACGTTGCCCCACACTAGGATTTTTCCTGTATCGTGGGTGCGTTTACAGACACAAATCTTCACATGCACAAACACCCAGACCCGGAACAACTATCTGTAGGCCATACAAATATTTGTTCCGTGCGGGAATCGAACCCACGACCCGCAGCGCAGAAGCCAATCGCTTAGCCACTGCACCAAACGTGTCGTCATATTGGAGCGAGGTCGTATCAAAACCAGAAGTTAGTTGCACAGCCAACGCAGTAATGTGTACTCACTAACACTAACTAATTTCCGTGCCAACTTAATTAAAAGAAAACATTTGTTGCTTTCCTTCTGTTGCAGGCAACTGGTCTGTTATTATAATCTACGCAGTAATTAACTGCATGTTAGAGCCCGTTCAGCCGTTGACACAGCGGAGCCGTTTTAACGAATACATACGTCGGTACTGGATGTGTTGTTTACATCTGTACCGACGGATCATTTAACAAATGGCAGCTGCGTCGCATCTGGTAGGCGGGATACGATAAAAATAACGGATCCAGTATTTTTTACTGGATTCGGAATACTATCGGGTATGTGAACTCGCTTGTACAACTACAGGCGCCGTCACCAAAATAAGAACGGATCCGCTAAAACGGATCCTGTAAACAGTTTCTGTGTGAACTAGCCGTTACTGTTATTGCATGCGACTAACGCTGGTCGTTCTCGAATTTACTAGAAGTTTAGGTGAACAGTTGAACACCTAAAATTCCTGCATTTTGTTGTTTTTTCGAAATAATATGCGGATCAGAATTTGATTATCACTTGCGTTAACCGTGAAGGAAAAACATCGTGAGGAAACCTGCACATCTGAGAGGGCTAAAGTTCTCGATAGCGTGTGTTAGTGTGGCAACCCGTACCGGCCGGCGTGGTAGACTAAGACCTAAACCCTTCTCACTCTGAGAAGAAGCCCGTGCCCAGCAGTGGGATAGCAATGGGCTAACTATGTATGTTATTTATGGTTTAACCAGAGAATTAATATTGGTTAACACCAGTCTAAGATATGCCATATGTTTTGATTCCAAAGAGGTAGGTAGAGAGTAATGCGTCATCGTGGAAACTATAGGTTGTGAGATAAAGTACCTACATAGTTAGCTATACGGGAAAAGAGTATTAGGTAAATTATCGTAGCACGTGGCGTTACATAGATTCTACTTGCTCCTATCTATACTAATATTATAAAGCTGAAGAGTTTGTTTGTTTGTTCGAACGCGCTAATCTCAGGAACTACTGGTTGCAATTGAAAAATACTTTTTGTGTTGGATAGTCCATTTATCGAGGAAAGTTATAAGCTATATAACATCACGCTACGACCAATAGGAGCGGAGCATAAATGAAAAATGTTGCAAAAACGGGATAAATATCCACCCGTGCGGAGCCGGGGCGGGCCGCTATGTTAGATAAAGATAGTTATCCAAGTGTAAGTTATTTTATCTGTCCTTGACGCCCTAACAATGTATCATTACTTGCGACGTTTCCTCTTTTTACAAGTTTTTATTTAACTTGCATACTACGTATGTGTTTACGAATACCTATGACAGTCGTTACGGGTAGTCAGAAGCCCGAAAGTCTGACAAACGGTTTAACCTTAGGATATCGGCATTGCCCAGTTACTGGGTTGCGGAGGTCTGATGGCAGTCGCTCCGTGTAAAATACTGGTATTCAGCCGCATCTGGTTAGACTGGAAGCTGACCCCAAGATAATTGGGAAAAAGGCTAACAGGAAGAGTAAGTATGTGTTTCTGGTTCAAAATTTGTGATCCATTTTACAAGCACTTGCTGGCATTCGATTGAACTGAAATTTGGCATACCTATGTAACTTCAGTGACAATGCAATAATAATGGTACCATGGAGCTGGTCTGATGATAAAAGCTTGGTTTTAAAAAAGTTTTATAATATGGTAATTAGTAAAGGAGTAGCGAATTGATTGTTTTTTTTTTTATCTTAGTTCCATATTGGCGGGATTCGACGAATGCTCGCTTCGTGTCTGGCCAAGCAATTCGTCATATCGCGCTTTACTGTTTAGGGGGAAACAATGAATGTTCACGCTGTCGCGACAGCACACCTCGAACGTTCGTGTGACAGTTTAGCCTCAGGGTTACAGACTTAAGAGAGTTAGTGTGAGAAAATATGGTCCAAGGAAACTCGGCTGCAAATCTATGAATTTTAGATCAGAGTGGTACGCAACCGTTCATACAAATAGTGTTGCAGCTTGTTCGGATCGTATCTTCTCGCATTTTGATCGCACACAGAGCATAAGCTATGGTGCACAGAGCATAAGTTATGATGGGGCTGCGGCGATTCTGTAGTGCATCAGGGATGTTTGCTGAACATCGCGTAGACTGCTTTTACGCTACGATGCGTAAAAGATACGCATCCCTGGTGCGTAGAGTACGTGGCAACGCCAACAGCATCCTTAGCATGATCGCTAGTCGGCTGGACTGTATTTACGTCAAACATTGCTGCTCCGTTTGTGATGGAATGGCGCAGTAGTGATTGTTGAGTTTACTTTCTTTTTATATGTTTTGTTGTGGGTAGTTTTAAGTATTACTAACACTAGTCTATAAGAAAATTGTTACTAACAAAATGGACACCATGGTCTGAATTTAGTGTTTTATTATTTTTTATAAGCGCTTTAATTTAAAAGTGGAACAATACAAAGAAGGACGTAAAACTAGGAAACTAATGGCGCCACCACCGCAAGCCCTAAGCAATTTTATTGGTTAAAATACGTTTGGCATTATTGATATTGACAATTTAACTCTTTTTGATTGGTTACTGGTGGTGGTGCTGCGATCTGTTTTTGTTTTATCTCCTATCGAAATAAGAACTCAACCTTCATGGCCTCATGTTTTAGAGCTCAATATTTGTCCTTGAAACAAATTTTTTTAATGGACCGTCACACAGCCCAAGGGTTTGGACCAAGCTTTATGTAAGCAAAGTTACAATTTCCATTGTGGTTGTTTTTTAACCTCGTATTGCTCCAGGCAAGGGAATGTAATTATTATCAACATCAGAACTAGAAAGGAGGTCCTAATTACGTTTTGTATTCTAATTTATATTTATTATGTATTCTCTTGACCTTGGGTGAGTAATTTTAATTATTATCGTTTGTCTAACACACACACACTTTTTCACACGTTGTGTGGTTGCGGTGCCGACGGGCTTGTATGAATTTTGATGCAGTGAAAGAATAATAAATACGATCGAACTTAGTATTTTATGAATGCTTGTTTAATGTAATGCATTCGATTTCCCGCCGAGTTTCCTTAGATTCTGATTAGCTTCAAAACCAGTAAATAACAGCTCCGTAACGGATGCTGTAAATACGATAGGATCGTATCGACTGCTTTTATCCACTAATAAGAAAAACATGCCATGGAAATGCGTTCCTTGCGAAGTATGTGCGGTGTAACTTTGAATGGTAGATTGAGAAACGATGAGATTAGACAAAGTTGCGGTTTAAAAGATGATGTAGTGACAAAAATTGAACGTAGTATGCTTAGGTGGTTTGGTCATGTTGAGAGAATGAGTGAACGGCGATTAAGAAAAGGAATTTATAAGGCGGATATCAATGGAAACGCCGGTAGAGGACGTCCTAGAAGGACATACATCGATGTTATTGGTGATGTTCTTCACAAAGGTCAGGTGCGTAGTACTCTCAACCGGCGTGCGTGTATGACAAGATGTATGAATGTGGATGAAGCGAAAGGGGTATGTAAGGGTCGTAGCAAGTGGCGTTCTATAGTTTCTACCTACCCCCATGGGAAAAAGGCGTGAGTTTATGTATGTATGTAAGAAAAACATATTCTGTTCTCAGAATACTATTAATAGCTTCATTGCTTTACTTCAAATGTACACACACACTTATTTAATCAATATCTCTTATATTAGCTCAACAAACAATTGGTGCATGAGTGAGTGTATCAAATGTATTGGAAGATATGAAAACAAACAAGCCTGATTATTCAATGTTGAGCTTTAGAAAGTAAACATATTCGTAATGGTATTGTAAATATAACTGCATTTATGTTCAATGTCATAGTTCATTTTACTGAGTACTGAGAAGGGGAATTTGATATAACAGCTTTGTATAAGTAGCGAAATGAAGGTAATTCTACTTCTACTAATATTATAAATGAGAATATTATTCGTGAAGATGGATGATGGATGGATGTTTGTTACTCAATCATGCATAAACGGCTATCCGGATTTGGATGAAATTTAGCGCATAGATAGATTATATTTTGGATTAACACATATGATACTTTTTGTCTGGTAACATGAAGTAGTTTCCCAAGGATGCGTGTGAATCCGCGGGCAACAGATAGTTGTTATATGTTTAATTGTAAGATACCTACTGATACTGTTTTCTAAAAGGTTTTATTAAATTTGAATCTTTTAGTTAGCCTGCTTTGTTGTCTGTCCTTCTGTTTGTCTGCTACAAATTTGACAAACAAAGCATAGTACATATACTTGTAAATCTGATAATTAGGAAATAGATATAAAATAATATTTTATGAATTTTCGAGAAGCCTAATAATGTATGCCCTAATATCAACACGCTACATTATTAATTAATTTTCATATTTTTTGTGAAAAAGAGATAATAGTTAATTGAGAATAGGATAAGTTTGGGGTAATCTATTCTATCTATTAAATGTATAAAATACTAAAACATGTATTTCTTTGTTTCAGGTGATTTCCGTACATCCGTGTAACGTACACAGTATTAAGTGCAATAATCAGTGTGAATTAGTGTAAATAAAATCAGTGCTTCAAGTGTTAAACAAATTCGCGGAATAAAAAAAGCCGGTTTAAATTCAAAGTAAAATGCTATAGAGACGTGCGTTCGTAAATATCCGTGTGTTTCCCGCGGCGTCACCACGAGGACTGCGACTAAACAGCGATGGCTTGGCCTGAGGTTGTGCGATGAGCCGGCCGAGGAGGAGGGGATGGACGAGCCCAGCGCCGCCAAGCGGCCGTCAGTGTTAACTATAGACAGAGCTGCCTTCTTATTACTGAGGGTCAAGAGAGCCTTCAAGAAGAAGCGGCAGCAGCGGAAGGAGAAACAGTAAGTATTAGCAGAAGCATAGATAATAACTCAGTAAAGACAAATATGGTCTCCATCTTTCGCTTGTACTTGTACACTGCGCGCCAAATAATTAGAGCCAAGATTGTGTCGACTGCGTGATCTATGTGAGGTTCGGGTCATATGATTTGTTTTGAGAGTCCAATAGATTGCACTTGATGTTCAGGGTCTGATGACGAAGCTAGGAGGTGGATAGTGGAATTCTTCAGTGGCTACTAGTAAACCCCTCAAGTTTGGCAGTCTTGGTTCTAGTTACTTGGCGCGCATTTTAACTAGGTTTATACTTCACTTTTACAGTGAGTATTTACGATTTTTTAATCTTAAAGGTTACGGCCAAGTCCGTTTAATCAAGTCTCCCTTCCCCGAAGTCCCACCCGTTTCTGTCCGTACTTTCCGGAGGCTTAATTATGGGTACAAGACACGTACGGGTTGAAAACGGACGAGGCTGTTTTGTAAACTTGATGAAACTCCTCTGAAACTTTACGCTGTGTACTAAGGTCATTTGATTTACTAGCAGGCAAAGTTTAGCAAGAACGAGTACTATATGGTACACCTAATAGCTCTTCAGGATTTGATTAACAGAGGCGAATACAAAATTCCTTCAAGATTATTTAAAATGTGAGGACCTCCTAGTAGCAATGATGGCCTAGCGTTTGAACGATTGCCTTTCACGCAGGAGGGTCTGAGTTTGCGACTCTGACTTTTTGAATTCATGTGCGGATCAGAATTTGATTATCACTTGCGTTAACGGTGAAAGAAAACATCACGAGGAAACCTGCACACCTGAGAGGACTCCATAAAGTTCTCGATGGTATGGTGTGTGTAGTTTACCAACCCGCACCAGGCCAGCGTAGTGGACTAAGGCTTTACCTTTAGGCTAAACCCTTCTCTGTCTGAGAAGTGGCCCGTGCTCAGCAGTGAGACAGTAATGGGCTAATTATATATGTTATTTTGTTACTGCGCAACCACTTGCCGAATTTCAGAGCAATCAATAAGTTTGACGCGAACTGCACATATTTACAATTCATTTGCATATGGTATAATACATTGTTATGGTAAATATATCACTTATGGTATGTAAATGATTAATGATTTTTATAAATAAATCTGTTACAGACACTTTTACAAGTCAACGTAATGTTTTTTTTAGACTAGATGGCGCCGGCATTTCCTATCTGACTAGCTTTAAGAAGAAAAGCCGAAACAAACTCAGAGATCAAGGACTCTTTTAATAAAGTCCAGACATTGTGGTATAAAAACTATACGAGTGTAACAATGTACACAATGTACTTGCGTTAACGGTGAAGGAAAACATTGTGAGGAAACCTGCACACCTGAGGGGTGGGACTCAAAAAAATAAACAGTTTTCGATGGTGTGTGTAGTACGCCAACCCGCATCAGGCCAGCGTGGTGGACTTAAGCCTAGATCCTTCTCATTCCGAGACGAGGCCCGTGCCCAGCAATGGGAAAGTAATGGGCTGATAATGTGGTAACCTCGAGACTGCTAATACATTTTATCAAGCTGTGGTTGGTTCTATTTTGCCTTATTAAATTAGGTAACGAGAGTTATAGCCTAACATCTGCTCAATATTAAACAGAAAAAAGGTCGGTCTACCCAACTCCCCAATAAAAACTTCAATTTAATTCTACGTTAAAAACATTCCACGATAACATGGCCTAATTTGCCTGACCCCAATCAACCATCGTGAGCTCTCATTACACATTACCTGCAGATAATTCTCGTTGCTTATAACGGGTGCTTTTTTTATAGGTATACAAATTTAAAATGAAATAAAACACGTATAAATAAATTTAATCGCCATGGTATTGGCTTTGTTTAAAAGATATTCTTATGCCATTAGTGCTTAAACATGATTTCGGGCATATGGGCGCCATGGCTGGCTCGAATGAATCGTAATCGGCAAGTCCAATTTTCGACCACTTTATCGAGCAACTGAGGCCGTATATCGGCAATAACGCGGCGAATGTTGGCTTCCAAGTGTTCCAACATTTGTGGTTTGTCTGCGTAGACGAGTGACTTCACATATCCCCAAAGAAGTAATTCATAGGTGTGAGATCACACGATCGTGGAGGCCAGTTCACAGGTCCATTACGCGAAATTATGCGGTCATCAAATGTTTCCCGCAATAAATTGATGGTGTCACGCGCTGTGTGGCATGTTGCACCATCTTGCTGAAACCAAAGCTCTGCCACATCAATACCATTCAACTGAGGAACAAAGAAGTCGGCAATCATGGCTCTATAGCGCTCTCCATTGACGGTAACATTCTGGCCGGCATCATCTTTAAAAAAATATGGGCCAATGATTCCACCTGCCCATAAAGCGCACCAAACAGTGACTTTTAATGGATGTAAGGGCATCTCAACAAAGGCTTCTGGGTTTTCTTCACACCAAATTCGGCAATTCTGCTTATTGACGTAGCCGTTCAACCAAAAATGAGCTTCATCGCTGAACAAAATTTTGCATGGAAAAAGAGGATCAAGCTGAATATTGTTTTCGGCCCATTCACCGAACGTACGGCGCGCATAATGGTCACGCGATTTCAACTCTTGCACAAGTTGGATCTTGTAAGCTCGTAAGCCAAGATCTTTCCGCAAAATTTTCCACAAAGTGGATGAGCACAGCTCCAATTGCTGTGCACGATGGCGAATCGACTCATTCGGGTCCTCTTCAACACTACGCTCCACAGCAGCAATAACTTCTTCTGTGCGCACTGTATGGCGTCTTTGTGGATGCGTATTATCAACTAGAGTATGCGTGGTGCGAAAACGATCCATGGTTTTCCGAATAACTTGCTCGGATGGACGATTATGTCGACCGTAAAATGGACGCAGCGCACGGTAAGTTTGGCGTACTGAACCATGATTTTCAAAATAAATTTGCACAATTTGCAAGCGTTGTTCTGAAGTAAGTCTATTCATTGTGAAATGGCAAAATGTACTGACCATAAATCAACTGTCAACTGTCAAATTGACACTCACTAGAAAAAGTATTGGCAATTTAAAAATCAAACCTCTAAAAAAAACACCCTTTACAAATGCAAATGAGGGTAGTTGGTATAAAAGACACGTACCACGTTTACTGAGCCCACGATCTACCCACATTCGTATATAAGTACTGCGAACATGTTGATGAAGGCGGTGTACACTGCTCGTTCACGGTGTAGATATTCTTTGGCAAACAAGAGCAGCCAGCATTGAACTAAAAGTAGGGCGTAATTGCACGAATAAATAAATGTCACGGGTACAAAACAGCTTCATTACGCTCCGGTCGTTTGACCCGAGCGGTCGTGTTTGCTCTTTACTTATGATTATCGTTCCTTTAGGCTGACATTGGGTTAACACTATCGCAGCTATTATTAGCGGGCTAGCACTATTATTTAGGCGTATGTTATATGTACAATGTGTAGGTTTTATGGCGAAATACTCAAACGCAATTAAATTTTAAGTTGCCGTCAATTTCGTGCTGGCACTGTCACTTCGCCTTAGAGTGAGAGTGATAGCACGAAATTAACGAGTAGCGTTTGAGTATGTGACCATTAGTATTTTAGTTTTCCTGGTTCCTGATTAACTGCCTCGTGGGTCAAAGGGTGGCAAGCGCGACTGCTGATCGTGAGGTCCTGGGTTCGATCCCCAGGTCGCGCATAGTGTTATTGGGTTTTTCCGTGTAGAATTCCTCATTAACAGCCCGGCGTTTGGATTGGTGCCCGGTTGATGGCAATAGGCTCGCCCCCTGTTACACGGGACTTAAAGATACCGGTGAAATGAGGGTGTTACTATTCACCGCTGCCCAACCTTTCAGGGAATACATTCGTGATGTTATGTTATGTTTTTCCCGATCTGTTTAGTCACTTTACAGATATTGTCCAGAATCTTGTTAAATATTTCTTTTAAAGATGGGTTAGTGCAAAAAGAGGCATTATAATCATTCTACTAAAACGAATAATTAATAATTTAAATTTAGATTAAGTAAAACTAGTAAGTCATTTTTGGGTAATGGCGTACGTTTTTATAATAAGCTGCCGAAATCTGTAACAGATCTTACCGAGGGAAAATTCAAAACCCATATTAAACGTGTCCTCACTCAAAAAGCATACTACAAGACTAAGGACTACGTTGACGACAGGGATGTTTGGCATTCATTCTTGCACATGTGGCTTCCCTGGAACCTCATTAACAACATATGTGTATGTCTATTAACTATCCTCAATTATGATTATTTACTTTTTATTTTTTTTATTTGCATCATTACTCTCAAGATATCTTTATCTTATTTTACAATGATGTTTTAGCTAAGTTTTGATGACATTTAATTATGTCAATTGTTTTATATAGTTTAGCTTCCTTTTCACTTTTGTAAATGTGAGAACTTTGTGGACCTGTATCTATAAGTTTTTAAATTACTGTTATTCCTATAGTTTTTATTTTATTTGTTAATTTGTGTACTACATTACTCATTGGTCTGTGGTCAGGACTCCTTTGTTCTCTCACTATCCTAAGTCATTGTACTCTGTAATTGTTAAAGATATTATTTTTAAAAGAGTAACCATGGAGTTTCTTGCCGGCTCTTCTCCATAGGAAACGACTGATTGGAACCGTGCATCTAAATTCGACTTTTCATAAGCACCTGTATTGGTTTATGTGAAATAAAATTTTTTGAGTTGATTTGATTTGAATGAATAAATCAAGGACTTTTTAGTATTCTGATCTTGCTTCCGATCATTTTGGGACCCACTGCATAATATTAGCAAGCACATTCGGTCACCCGCGCGACTGCGCAGCGAGTATTCCGCAGTATTAGTAGGAGGGTTGATGTTAGGCCGCCATAAAAGGTTAGGCGGTCATAAAACAATAAGCAAAACCTTTAATAACATGGATTTACGAATTACATGTTGTGCCAACCCCACTTAGTGTGGGATAAGGGCAGGGAGAAGAAGATATTGCTTCCGTAATTTTTCTAAGCCAAAGGCAGAATCAATCTTCGTATTAATGTGAATTTTGCAAAACTCGTCGAAACTAATTTTCGATCTTAGTCACGCGCGCTCCCTGACTGACTTTGGTTACGTTAGTGGAATTCTATTTTTTTACTTGCTTTGGTTTCTATACTGTTCGTGCCAACATCTAATATTATGGTTTTACAAGTTTCGATCCAGTTTAATCCACAGAAAGTTTGCATAGATACATAGCTGTAATCTACATTTAGCTAAGCTACATAACATGACATCACGTCTGTATTCCTATTAAAGGATTTGGCAGAGGTGTATAATAAACACCCTTATTTCGCAGTTATATTTAAATCCCATCTAATAGGGGGTGAGCCTATTTGCCATCAACCGGGCACAAATCCGAAGTCCGGGCAGTTGGGGAGGATTTCCACACGGAAAAACCTAATAACACTTTGCCCGACCTAGGGATCGAACCCAGGATCTCACGATCAGCAGTCGCGCTTGCTACCGCTAGACTAACGAGGCAGTCCCTAAGCTACATAAGGTCGACTAAAACTCTATTATAATCCAATTTCTACTTTATTTACTACTTTCTCATTTACACTGTATTAGGCTTGCTAGGAGGCTCCAGAAGTTTATCTGGCTCCTCTGTTGGTTTCTCATTTTCTTTTTCATTTTTTTCTTGAACGCTTATATCTTTCTCCATTACAGGAACTGGTTTGAATAATTTAATATTATTTTCCAGTTTCTTATCTCCAACAATTGTGATACCTTCCTTGGAAATTGAGTCCTTTTTCTTGGGCTGGAATCTTGGTATTTCATAACTACCCAAATTATCTTTCTTCTTCGGGAACAAGATTATTTCTATTGCTTTTGTGTTCATAGGTGGTAACATTGACTTTTTTGGGATTACGCTATCGAATAAAAAAGGCATCATAGGCAGGGGATTTAATCTTCTTGGATTTGGCTTTATAGTTTTTTGGTTGGGAGCGAATTCGAAAACGACTGTTCCTTCTTGTACAAATTCATGAGAATCACAACATAACGTTGAAGAGAGAGGATCTTTGTTAAAGGAGAACAGATCGTTATGCATTAGAATCTTGTTAAAGAGTCCACTGGGGTTGGAGAGGAAAGAATCCTTTGCGTTACGGAGACTGGAGCAAAGGCACGGCTCTTCTATAAATGGATCATTTTTATTAGAGAAGGTACGTTGAAAAGTTGATTGTGGGATTTGACCGTGGTCGGGTATGCGATGTGCTGGTGGATCTGAAAACATAAAATTATTTTAAATTACAGCTATTATTTGTCACTCAAAAATTTTCATAGAAGTAAAAATATCTATGTTATTTTATTTATTTGCTACTGTTCAGTACTTAGATTCCCAGAATGACTGAAACATCAACCAAAAAAGATCTACCAAGCAAACGCGTCACAAAATATTTCAAGCGTCCTTTTCCATTTAGCGACAGCGTCCTCTTACATACAAATCTTACCACGACCGTTACCGTTGAAATAAAATGAGATTTCCATTTTTCCGAGATTCACAAGGGAGTTGGTGATGGTAGGCATAGGTCGGATGGTCTCTCGGGAGGAGGCGACTGCCAAATACCCAACCAGTAACGTCAACGCGTGCGATAACATTGTCTGCGAATAAATTCAATTTTATTTTAGTGATGTTTTTATGATATTTCGGTATTAATTGCAATATTTTGTTGCGATAAATTCATATTGTGCGAGGTGAATATAAATCCTAAGTGGTTATTTTTTATTTACTGGATAATGCTATGTTAGCTATAATCTGTTTATATTATGATGATGATACCGAAAAAATATCGGAGATAGAAATTGTCGAGAATCTTGAGAACCTTTTTACTTTGTTAACTGCATTAGTACAAGAAACTTGTAGAATATTCTTTAATTGCATTGTTATTGTACTTCAACATCGTTTCCGCTTGCCATGTTAGCATAGCCTTAATGGGTTAGGTTCTAATTGTATAGATACTCCTGAACATACAGTTTATTCAACTAATTATTATTAGCGTTAATTGAATTTTTCTTCAAAAAATATAAAAAATGGTATATTTTCCACCCGTAATTCAGCATTGAAGGTATTGAAGATTATCCTCATTGCTACACGACAAAGATATTGCCTAATCTAAGAATCGAACCCGAATTTGCAAACTAACTCTTGCCCAGGGACAGAAGCCTTAACTTTGATTAATGAAAGGATGAAATAAAAGTAATGTAAAACTAGAAGAACGAACAAACCTAAAAGCTAAGGTTTTTAGAAAAAGCTTAAAAGAGAATATTTAAGTTAGGATTTGCTTACCGTGTCTCTTACTTCACGAGCAAGAACCAATTGATTGAAATTCTGTTCAAATCAAATTCTTTTTGTTTCGAAACTTCCATTTCGGTTTTATTGGTTTTCCATTTTATTGTCACGATTGAGAAATACCAATTGTTGGCACATTTTCGGTAGAATCGAGATTATAAATACGATGTTAATAAACAACGATGTCTTAAACCGATTTAAGGAGTACATTTTATATGGCTTTAAGTAGAAAAGAAAATATTTCAAAGGCTTATACATATACTGGCCTGCAAAAATAAGTATCACACTTTTAAAATTGCAATAACTTTTTAAGTACACAAGATATATTTTCGAAGCAAAAAGGACTCGAAAAAGAGTTTAACTTTGTTACTATAGTTTCAAAGAAAGCTGATAAAAATTGCTATAAAACGTTTTTTATTTTAAATCTCTAACTTCTATAGTTTAGAAAAAATTGAAATTTTAAAAGTGTGATACTTATTTTTGCAGGCCGGTGTAGTAGGTATCTGCAAAATTATAAGAGTCAACCGAAGTTACCTATAAAATTGAACCTAGACCTAATTTTAAGATAAACTTAGCTTGTTTAGCCTAATTAAACGATGATGATGACGAGATCAGAATCAAAATCAACCAGATCTTTCCTACAATAACAATATGTTAATTCCACCGAACAGTCAGTTTTCTGAACATTAAATATTGTTATTGTATACCTATATTTGTATGTCATGGATTTCCGCAAAGTAACTCCTGATTACATTATTTATTTTATCAGATCTTTCCTGTAACATAAAATAATATCACACCTTGTATTCCCCGAAGGGTTCGGCAGAGGTGTTTTTAGTACACACTCGTTTCGCAAGTTATGTTTAAATCCCATGTAATAGGGGGCGAACCTATTGCCATTATCTTTCCTGTAAATGAACGAATAGTCGGTTATCACATATAGCACCGATCTATTAGAAGAATAAATAGAGCAAAGAAAATATGGATAGATTGTGTAAAATATGACAGGATAGGAAAAATATTACCTAGACTGATTCAATATAAGAAACGTGTTTATCGTTCTTTTTTGAGTTTTGAAGGAAAAGTAAAATAAAAGTAACGTATTGAGTTCTGTAGGATGTTGTTTTTATTTACCTACTCGTACTCGAAATTCAATTCCTCGGAGAGCTGTCCCAGTCAGAAGCCGGAAAGTCTGACAACCGGTCTAACCTTAGGATATGGGCATTACCCAGTAACTGGGTTATGGAGGTCTGATGGCAGTCGCTCCGTGTAATATACTGGTATTCAGCCGCATCTGGTTAGACTGGAAGCCGAACCTAACATAATTGGGGAAAAAGCTAGAAGGTTGACTTAAAATTCGTAGTGTTTTGTTTTGTCTCTATTGTTATTTTCCTTTTGCCAAGCGAGGTTGGTTACGGCGAAATTCTCTTACGACCATTACACCACAGATTTAATAGTCTATGAGCAGGCCAGCAATGGATATTTACAGGCTGAAAATATGACGAAAGTAAACAAGTATTTCAAAGAATGGTTCGCTTTATTTACATCATCGGTGAAGGAACTCAGCGTTATGCCTACACGTTGAAGTGTCGTTTTATTCCTATTTCGATCCGAATGCATTTCGGCATCAGCGTATGCAAGCAATAAAATGCGTTTAAATTGTATTTATTTATAAACGTCGATTTCTGAAACTGATCGTAAAATTTCGCACGTTGTGTGTTGCAAGCGTGGAGAAAGTTTCGTGATTACTGGGAAAAGATTTTCTAAAGGATATTTTACCTATCTTAGAGGCATAGTATGGGAAGTCTTCTTCTTCTTTTCGTGTGATTAGTGACAGTGGTGTCAGAGTATTATGTTGCCAATGGGCCTCTGAGTTGGCTTTACATGCCGTCGAGAAATATCACCAGGCATGTGAATTATGGGAACTAGAAGTACTTTAATAATTTAAAGCACTTTAAAGTCATTATAATCATCCTTGTTTTTTTCAACCTTTGATGTGATCGGCTTCGTCTTGCTAGATGCTCTTGATATAAGTCTAAACAAAATGATTGGCGTCGACTTACTAGTGGAATAAATCTCTGGAATAACTCAAATATTAGAAAAGATGTACGAAGAATTTCTGACAGCCTACGGCATCTATCAGAGACACCCACTAACATGATAGCAGGGCCGCCGACTTCACAGTATAGCAAAACAATTTTCATCACCAATATCGGCAGACGGCTCGATCGCAGTACATTGCTTGTAAATAACATAAATTCGAAGACACCTTTTGACGCACCCACGTATAGTGAGAAGGTGGTCTAATCTTCCGACATTACAGTACCAATTATTTTTACTCATCTTCAATTGGTCGCTATCACTCACGGGGTGTCCTGCGTAAGCGACAAACGCGACGCGGTGCGACGCGACGCGACACGACGAGGAACAAATATGAGTTACGTCGCGTCTCGCTACATAGGTCGCTAGTAGGGAATGCCGTTGTCTTGATCGCGTTTGTCGCGTTCGTCGCGTCGCGTTCGTCGCGTCGCGTTCGTCGCTTACGCAGGACACCCCGTCACATTGGCCTGAATGTCTACCGGACGGCTCGATGCCGTACTACATTTGCCACATGGGCTAACCACTCGACTCGATTGTCGAGACTCGAGACGCAGACTCAACTGGACTGCATAATCCACAATAGCTTTCCTCAATAGCTAATCGCTTTGTAGCGGCATCTATCACGCCATATGAGAATTACGCAGCATGACGAATGTCTAGCATACTACAGCGACAACAATGACAGCTGTCAAAGGAAATGTCACAAATCCTGCATCGCAATATCAACATCTGACACGGAGTTAGTATATATACCTACTTCCTAACATCAACCGTTGGGCAGTGGCCCGCCAAGCAGAAGACCCGCCTGGTAGGAGGATCCTCCCTTATCGTAGGAGGAACACTATCACCCGTATTCTAAGACATTCCTCCAAAACTTACTCGACTCGACTCCACCTCGACTCAGCCCTTCTCACTACCATCGGTAGTTATAGTTGACATAAACGTCCTCGACTCAAGATTTTTCCTCAGTCGAGGTAAGGAATCATCTGTCAAACTCAAGGTACCTCGGAACCTACCTTAAGGAAGGAAGACTCAAAGTTCGTATGTAACAAAAATTAATTTTGAAGACTTTATCGAATATGCTTACGATCATCTTTACAGGTATTTATCGCAGCTTTATTATAATTCAAATTATGACGTAATGACTCCGTCGAGGATTCTCAAAGTTCACTCAAAATTGCGAATAAGAATACAATTTTGAAGGTGATTTCGAGGCCGTCTTGAGTCGAGTAAGTTTTGAAGGAACGTCTTAGAATATGGGTGTATACCTCGTTCCCCTACAGCTTCAGCACCAGGGATAAGATTAGAACAGCCATACCCCTGACCGCTGTTTTACTGTGTAAAAGTGGACTCCCCTGTTTTTTACTATCGGTAGAAATTTCTTCCTTAATCTGGCAACCCCGTGGTCTGGCGGACTTATTGGTTCGTTTCACGTCAACAGTAAAACGCAATGGCGAGCACACATTTGGCATTCACATTACTGGTATGTACTGCGTGGAATCCAACCATACAAATTTGTTTTACGCCTCCTGAATCACGTTGTTTTGGTGTTAGTCATCGAGTTATATATCGTCAGTGAAAAGGTAAAAAGACTAAAGCGTTAATATACCTACTTTACATTAGAGAGATTCAAAGTATTTTTTTAAGAAAATATACAATTCTTTTTCTTAGAGTCTTCTTCTTTTTCTTCTTCCTGGCCTTATCCCACACTATGTGGGGTCGGCACAACATGTATTTATGAAATCCATGTTGTTAAAGGTTTTGGCTTGTTTTATGACCGATTATATAGATAATTAAATGATCTATTTAATATGTATACTCTAAGAAAAATAACTATGACTATTTTCTTAAATAAAAACTTTTTTACAAAAAATTTAAACCGACTTCAAATAAGAATAAAATAATTACCATATAAAATTAACAGTTTCAGAAGTCGGTGCTTATCCACGCTGAACCAAATTGAAGGCACCGACTTCTGAAACTGTTAATTTTATATGGTAATTATTTTATTCTTATTTGAAGTCGGTTTAAATTTTATGTAAAAAAGTTTTTATTTTTTTCATTTTAGTGGCCTTAATTAAAACTTGGTTGGACCTACTAATGACGCTGCTCGTAACATAATCACATCATCACAATATGCGTACTGTTCGTCATTGAGGAGTTCCATTGTCTATCTCCGAAGTTCTTCATCAGATCTTCACAAAATTTAAATGGGACCAACTTCGAAGTATACCCTATTCATTAAAAAAATAATCATTAAAATCGGTTCACAATTGGTGAAAATATCGATGAACATACACAAAAAAAAAAAGACATACATACAGACGAACATAGTAACCTCCTCCTTTTTGGAAGTCGGTTAAAAAATACTTTGAATCTCTTTAATGTAAAGTAGGTATATTGGTGCTTTAGTCCTTTTGCCTTTCCACTGACGATATTATGATTGTTGAATTTGGATTGTAGTTTTTCCATGATTAAGTAGTAGATTTTACGATTTAAATTCAGCTGTTTTGTATCTTTTGCTAATCGTGGACCATACTCCCTCAGACTATAGATAGTTCAGTCCAGAAAGACGTGTCCATAAACATGATATAACATCACGCCTGTATTCTCCAAAGGATTGGGCAGAGGTGTATAGTAACACCCTCATTTCGCCGTTATGTTTAAGTCCCATGTAATAGGAGGCGAGTCTATTGCCATCAACCGGGCACACATCCAAGCTCCGGGCTGCTATTAAGGAATTCCACACGGAAAGTCCCAATAAGACTTTGTCCGACCTGGGGATCGAACTCAGGACCTCACGACCTCACGACCTTTGTCAAAATCATTGCATTGTGCAATTTCATATTGGCTAGTTAATTGTTAAAGTGTGCATATACTCACACCTCTCTAACTAGTGCATGGCGATAGAACTAACACAATAGTCATTTATAATGCACATTGGTACACACTAGAGGGGCTCGTGGCTATACCAACCGCGCGAATCATACGATTTGCGAGGTTAAGTTGCGCTTGCTGTGGTCAGTCTGTGGATGGGTGACCGTTCGCTACACATTGAGGCCCCTCCCTGCCTCGGAGAGCACGTTACGGTAAGTCAAAAGCCCGAAAGTCTAACAACCGGTCTAACCTTAGGATATCGGCATTGCCCAGTAACTGGGTTGCGGAGATCTAATGACAGTCGCTCCGTATAAAATACTGGTATTCAGACGCATCTGGTTAGACTGGAAGCTGACTTCAACATAGTTGGGAAAAGGCTCCGCAGAACAGAACTTGCACAGTAGTGATTTAGACAAAGAGCGTCTTCGTGGATTGAACTATCTGTACCTAGAACATAAGCCATTAGTCTCGCCACACGTGCCCGTGGACAGTCCTATCGTAGAAAGATACAATCACTATATGTCGTCTCTTGTTGGTATTGTGACATAAATTCTTATCGCTTTATCTTCTGTGACTTGGCGGAGTAAAATCTCGTTTATATAAGTTGCACGCAGTTGCTGCACGTGCCAAGCGTCACTTGGGATTCGGCACGATGCTGACTTTTTTTCTAAGGCCCCCCATACACGGGATTGCCGCCACAGCCACAAATGGCCGACCACAAGCTGTTACCATTTCGAGTGGCTGCTATCGGCTACATGTGTACGGCGGGACCGCATGAAATGTATGGAGAAGTTAGTTCGCAACTTGTGGCCGGCTACTTGTGGCTGTGGCGAGAGGACCGTGTGGCTTGTGCTATGGGAGGGTATTGCGTTACGCTGGAGATCTTACTCATTCCGTAAGATCACCTAAATAAGCCCTTTCATGAGGTCGGCTTTCAGAAAATATTAAATTTGAGATACAGAATTGGATGGACATCACGCTTTGTATTTCCCAAAGGGTTCGGCGGAGGTGTTTTTAGTACACCCTCGTTTCGCCAGTTATGTTTAACCCTTTATAAGGCCAAAGATTTTAGAAAAAGTAAATAACAAACAATTAGGTATTTTTTTAAATACCTAATAAATTAAATCTCATTTTTTTAAGTGAATTTTTTATATATTTAAAAAAAAATGTAAAATAAATTGCATACAGCCAGGTTTGAAAATTAAAATATAACAAGAAGTCTTATGCGACATTTGCCAAAAAAATTGGTGGCAAACATATTGCCACTGCCTTATAAAGGGTTAAGTCCCATGTAATAGGGGCGAGCTTATTACCATTAACCGGGCACTGAGGAATTTTTAATGGAAAACCCAATAACACTTTGCCTAACCTGGGGATTGAATCCAGGACCTCACGATCGGCAGTCGCGCCTGCCACCAGTAGACCAACGAGGCAGTGGATGGAATAATAGTTAATTTTATGAAAATGTAAACGAGTGATGATTGATTGGCAATAACAAATATGCTGTTTCACTTTATTTATTGATAAGAGATATGTAACGTGGGAGTTTTGTTCGAATAAAAATCATGTTGACTTTTTGATCTCTACGGGCTACGGTTACCGTTGTAACATCAATACGTAATTCCATTTTGAAATTACGATAAATAAAAAACAAATAATGTTTCGGGCATAACGAATTTATAGCTTGCCGACTGGAGGCAATTTGTTGCGGGTGGCGGTCTGAGGGTTAATATTGTTAGTCGGGCCACGGCAAGGGTTACCGGCAACGTGATATCTATAATGATGATTGCTTAATTACATACATAACTAACGCCTTTTTCCCATGGGGGTAGGCAGAAACTGTAGAACGCCACATACTACGACCCTTACATACTCCTTTCGCTTCATCCACATTCATACATCTTGTCATACACGCACGCCGGGTGAAGTACTACGCACCTGTCCTTTGTGAAGAACACCACCAATAAAATCGATGTATGTCCTTCTAGGACGTCCTCTACCGGTGTTTCCATTGACATCCGCCTTATAAATTCCTTTCGTTAATTGCCGTTCACTCATTCTCTCAACATGACCAAACCACCTTCATTGCTTTTAATTTTATTTTTTATTGAATTGCTTTATTTTTGATTAAATATCATTACATAGCTGAAAAGGACGCATAGGACAATGCCTAATAGTTAAGCGGCAAAACTAGCAAGATTTTACAAGCAAGTGCTCGCTTAGTTTGTACAACTTGCAGAAGTCGGCTTCCTGCGGGTGTGTCCAAAGTTTGAATGTCGGTTGCAGAATTCAAGTTACGTAGTAAAATTTGCTTGCTTGGATTTGGTGCTTAAGATATGTTTAACCTTTTGAATGTAACAGTATAGGCGTATGACCACTTCCCTCCACGCTGCGTTACAAATTCATGGTTCTTTATTGATGGCTATTGATCTCGTTGGCGGCCCGAGGACATTTTTGTTAATATAGCACTTTGGCTTATTTTAGCTGTATGCATGTCTACCGCACAGGAAATTAAACATTAAGAACTAAAACCATCCTAACTATCCATATCCTTACTTACTTATATCGGGTGTAAAAATACCCTTAACGAAGCCGAGAGTCACGTATTCTTCCCATGATTATGAAGATTCTTTGGTATTGGGCCATACCTGGGAACCGACTGGTTATGGAGATATTGAAGGTCAAAGTCACCATATTTTTGAACGTTTTTCACGAAAGCTAAGTTTAAATGTCATTAGTAAACATTCTTGTATACAAACATTATCAACATTTTAGAAATGTAGGCACAGTCTGCTACGCGCGCGCTTACATTGCGCGCTATAATTAAAAGCTGTTTTTTAAAACAAAAAAATAAAAGTAATTTCCCAGCAATTATTTTTGCTGTATGTTACTTAGTTTGATGTACAGTAAGCGTAGACTTCGGCTTCGTTAAGGGTATTTTTACACCCAGTATACTTATATAAATATTATAAACGCGAAAGTTTGTGTGTATGTATGGATGTTTGTTACTCTTTCACGCAAAAACGGCTGAACGGATTTGGATGAGATTTGGCACACAGATAAAATATGCCCTGGATTAACACATAGGATACTTTTTATCCGGGTACATCAAGTAGTTCCCCTAGGATGCGGGTGAAACCGCGGGTAATAGTCTAGTAATCAATGAATACATCATTTTCTAGTGATCACAAGTCGTTAGCCTAGCATGGATGCTGTCGCGTTGTTAACGTAAACGTAACATTGATGTAAGTGAATTTTGGAAAATAAAATACACGTTTTGCACATACTATTTAATTAAATTGATACAAAATACCATGGGGCAGTTTATTTTCAATTAAAAAATCGCTTACATTAGCGTTCCGTTTACGCTACTATAATACGTCAAACGTTCGTACGAGGCCTACAGGACTACCGAGCGTGACGTCCAGGGATCCGTGCTCAAGTAAACCAAAATTTGTTTTTATGTTACGGAATTTTTAGTAGCATATATTCGGAGTTTTGAATTATTATAGTGCCTGGTAAACGGCAATAGCCACGCCCTGTTTGGTGGGTGTATACACCGATGCTTAAACTCTTCGCAGAATCCAAACATGATACATACATTTAATTTTAAACGCCAACAAGAACAACTAAATTAAACAAAACCCAAAACCAAAAACGTAAACAATTACTGTTATTAATTTTACAAAAGTTTAAATGGTAGCTAATTTGCTTTGATTTTAATACCGATTCTTGTCAAAACAGTTAAAATGGAACGTGACGTCATAAAAGTTTCATTTATAGAGATATCGTGCTTCAACTGAGTGGTCGATGGCTAAATATAGACTTCCCCCATTTCTTCTTGAAAGGGTTGTAAGAGGATGAGGAACTATATCAGACGAGTAGACAGCATCGGCATCTTCAATTTAATTTACTGATGGAATATTAACTATTGGAACATTAATTATGGAATATGACTGCCTCGTTCACAAAACAGATAGGTACAGAAGTCAATCACATGTATGTACTTCACTTTTCATACCTACGCTCGGCGGTCGCTTTATCTATATATCTATCTCTCTCAAGCGCATGGCACTCGCGCTCGCACTCACTCGCACTCTAGTCCCAAACAGTCCGAGATATGGTGTCCGTGAGCAGTGTCTATGTGTGCGTTGCTCGAGCGCACTTGTATGTAGATTGACTTCTGTACCTATCTATTTTGTGGCCTCGTTGGTCTAGTAGTGGCATGCGCGATTGTTGATCGTGAGGTCCTGGGTTCGATCCCCAGGTCGGGCAAAATGTAATTGGTTTTTTCCATTAGGAATTTCCCAGTAGCTACCCGGAGTCTGCATTTGTGCCCGGTTAGAGGCAATAGACTCGCCCTTATTACATGGGACATAAACATAACTGGCGAAACGTGGATGTACTAATACTAAATAAAAACACCTCTGCCGAACCCTTCGGGGAATACAGTATGTGAATATTAACGATTTTCTTCTTCTTTCGTGTCGGCACGAATTATATGAGAATAACTAATGCCGTGGTGAAAACATTAGCCAGTTAGCAAGGTTGATCACGGGGCTGACTGCCCAGCGTGCGCCGGGTGTACTTAAGCATCGACATCGTCCCACGTGGAGGCTTCTTTTCGTGCATATTAACGATGTCGAGCGGCTGGCTCGTCTGGAAATGCTTAAGTTTATTTTATATTTATTTTTTCTGGTTTGGCTTTAATTTATTTAATAACTATGTATATTATAATTTTATTGACTATTCCACACACACACGTAACACATAAGTTTATATTAAACTATTTATTGCTTTTGTTTAGTAGTATTCAAATTTAATATTGTACGTAACATGTTTATTTATTTATTTGTGTCGTTATTGCCCGTGGCATCACTGTGGTCCTATCTGAAAACCAGCGTTGCGACATTTTGTTTTTTTTCTAAATGTCGCAACATTATGCTGAGATAGGAGCCCTTTTTGGCCTCGTGCAGGTAGTCTAAATTCTTATTCTTTCTTTTTTTTATATTGTTTTTGTTTCTGTAACTGCCTGTGTGAGTCCAGAATAAATAATTTTCTTTCTTTCTTTCTTTATGTGGGCCTCTTTTAAGTTGCGCTAAAACACGGATAACCAGTTTCCGCATCAAGTCTGCATCAGCTGCCTTCTTCAGAGTCTTTTCAGGGTTAAAAAAAATGCCATATACTTACGGTATACAAGGTTAGTCGGAAAGGGGGTACTAAGCCGCGGTCCATTTAATGTATCACAGATGATTGTTTTAAAGAAAGTGTTAACATTGCCAAATTCGATAAAAAAAAACATGCAGAATCTACATATTTTATTGTAGTTTTTTTTCAAAAATTCTTCATCCCTGCTTTAGTTACGAATTCAGAAAATGGAGCTTCTAACCGTGACCCTAAATATGACCTAAATGTAAACACAGCTGATCGTAGCTGAGGTTAGATAGAATTTAGTGTATTTTTTATGAAATCTTTGAACAGCTATTTCTCCTAAACTAATGACTTTTGAGGAAAGTTGTAGAACAAAAGTTATTCATTAATATGGGTACTCTAACACCCTTTTGGCTTAGTACCTTCTTCCCGAGTAACCTTGTACTGTGGTTTTTGAAATGGTCACCAAGACAAGATCAAATGACCGTCTTTTCTTGTAAATCCCTCACATTAAAGTCCGGCGCCAAGCAGTTTACTGTGTTCTCTCGTTTGTATCTGAGAGCCAGAGGGGTATAGGGAAATCCCTCTATATCTCTGTTCTTTGGGTTCGTGTGTTCCATCTTAGACCCTCTCTCTCAGTCTGCGCTTACCATCAGGTGAGACTAGGGCAAAATGCGACCAAGCCAAGAATAAAAAATAAAAAAAAGTAAAACCAGATACTTTGCCAGCACCATAAAGTAAAGATTTTAAGTAGGTAACTTAAAAAAAGCTATACAAGGACATAAAACAGTAAGAATTTAGCAGTTCAATGTCTGCTATACCAAATGTGTCGATGATTCAAAGACAGTGTCGATAAATACATTTGATAGTATAGATTAGACTAGAGATGTGAATGTTCATTGTCTAACAAACTTCAGTGATAAAAAAGCAAATGTTAGATTGATTTGTAAATATACATACAGTCATGATTGTTAACCTGCAACGTATTGTGCGTCAATGTTTCGAAGAAATGGAATTGTAAATGGATACTTGCCTATCGACGATTATTTAACTACAATTGACTTTCTTCTTGCATTTTCAAAGCAGTACATACATACTATCACAGCTGTTACCCATTGAGGTAGGCAGAGACTATAGATTTCTACCTGCTACGATCCTGACACACCCTTTTCCCTTCATCTACATTAATTAACCTTCTCATGCATGCTCATCGGTTTAGGGTGCTACCATCCTGGCCATTTCAAAGCAGTGGTCGTAATGTTTGGGATAGGAATTTTCTCTTACTCTCTGCGCATTGAAGATGTAATCTCGGATGAATCATGCTTGGCTAGAGAGTGCCTATCCAATAATACTTTATAAGATTTCATACGACTTCCAGGGTCATATTCATTTGATATACGCTGGCAGCAAACTTCTCAGTACGTTGGTTGATATTTCATATTAAGTTCAGCCCAGGACGCTTTTCTGGGTAAACTCCATAAGAAGGCCGTTTTTAGGTATAAATTATTTATTGAACTTAATTTTTTAATCAGCATTGTGACAATTTCCATAGATGTTGGCAGTATTGGAAGACAGTCAAGCAAATAATATTAATTCTCATAATGGTGCTATAAACGTGAAACCCCTTGTAGATGTTAAAAGGCGAAGTGAAATAGTTGACGAAACGTTTTTAGAACAAAAAGATATTTTATTAGATATGGTATGTATTTCATGAGTTTACTTTTATAGTCAATACAATTAGAGATAAATATGGGATACTCATCTTTGGTAGGGTATAAGAAGAAATAGACTTTTTGAAGGGAAAGAGCTCGAACCTATTCTTTCCCATTTGAAAAGATGATAAAAAGTTTACTTATAAGTTTTCTTAAGTGACCTGAATGGCAATTACGGGATCACCTATATTAAGTAGATCAACACAATCAACTTATCCCTAATGTAGCAACATTAAACTGTCGGGTTACTGAAGGTTGCAGAGGTAAGAAAGCAATTGCTCCGCGAAAAATCAAAACTTTGCAATGATCACATACATAAAGAAATTGGACTTGTCATTGGCTAATTTCAAGAAGCAGGAAGAGATTGCCAGTTTTTCAGGGAAAATAATCATAAAATTAGTAGAAAAATATCAAACTTGGCAACGACCAGTCTCAGCAAGAGTTCATTCATTACTAAGACTCAATTGGTGATCAGAATTTGGCACAGCAAACAATAGCTCCTTTGGCGAATTACTCTCGATGTAGGAAGTTGGAAACAAATCAATTTATCTGATGCTGGAGTGGTCGGGAGGGACGACTAACCGTGTTTCGATCTTCATACATGATGTAACTTTGATGTGATAGATATGTTGTGAGATCTACTATTATATGAAACGTAGACGATAATGTGGGGCCATGCTTTAAAACAATGTGAATTCATGTTGGATTTTTATTTTTAAATATTCACCGTTTTTGTATGTATTCGTACTGGTTTGGAGCAACGAGTGAAGTAAAGTATAAATCTTTCTCCATTGTGCATTACGTATTCAACTGACTGTATTTATTCTCAAAGAATTCTGTCTGAATTTTAGTATAACTTCACCAAACTTTTCTAAAATTCAGAACGACTTCTTTTCACTAGAATTCAGAAGGATACAATCACTATCGTAGTGAGATCAATATCACTCCGTGCTTCTCATGAAAGAGACAATATTACGTTTTGAACGATCATAATATATAGGTAAATATGTTATTAGTAAGCTTAGTGATAGCTTCACACTGTATAGTATTTTTATCTAAGTATAGTTAGTATGTATTCTATCTGCGTTGTCCGTACTGTTCTTAGGAATAATCAATACAGATCGACTACTGACAAGGTTAAATCCATCATTTATGTTTGTTCTTATTAGCTTCGATGAGATTTGCGTTATTTCTTCTATTGACGTAATATCTGCCATTAACTTCATCAATATAGTATCTAAATTAATAATATTGTTTATTTTGATATACATATTATTAGGTGTGTTATTTACTTCTTTATCGATCATTCGCGTCTGTCAAATATCATCATGTTTTCTTTTCCCTGCGGAGTAAGCAGAATGCTACAGTAACCATCTCGCATTATAGTTTTAAGCGTCCTGTGGTACTTCTAGAGGTTTTCGAAAATGAACGTGAAAAGAAAAGAGAAAAAAACAATTGTGTTGTTATTTCATTTACTAAAGTTGTACTGAATAGAAATTAAATTAATCAAGTTTACTTTCAGCTAGAAACGAAACTGAAAGAAGTCAGAGATAAAAAGAAAAAGAAATCAGCCAATGCTACCGAAAGTAACAATTTTATCAGTAACAATTACTTTGAAACCCCTAACATACCCTGTGAGAATTTCGAAAACGTTGACGTCAAAGTGAAAATTAACGGTATCAGTGCTATTGGCGATGCGAATGTCCAACTCAAGTATGGAAATTCTGGTACGAAAACTATAATTTATGTTCTAAAAGTTTTTCTTTCAGACATTGTTTAAAATTTCCTTATTGTCCATAAGGACAAACTATAGGGTTTAAGTCCGCTTTGCTCAAAGTTTGGATCTAAAAACAACCAGAACCATTTTCTTCATACGTAGTACTACTGTTTGATGTCCAATACATCTCAATTTCTGTTCTGCAGAACGCTGTTACTCAATACTCAATATATTTATTGCATTCCACATTGTGAACTAACGTGGTAAATTTAAAAAAACAATGAGATCATTATGAACCCTGTCGGTCTCAGCAAAATATAGTAAGAGAGCAAGCTTTTGCAAATTATTTACATCTACATAAATATGTCTATCTAATAATTAGGTATCAAGTTTTATCATTTAAATATGAATTTATACTATAATAGCATTATTTTACTTTTTTTTAGTTTTAGTTTCTTTATCGACACCGACTAGTATCTGGGTTGCGGGGGTCTGATGGTAGTCGCTCCGTGTAAAATACTGGTATTCAGCCTCATCTGGTTAGACTGGAAGCTGACTCCATGATAGTTGGGAAAAGGCTAGGCAGAACTAATTATTTTAGTTTTTTTATGTATATAGTCATCTTATTTTCGATTATATTATAACGTTCATACATACTTATGTTCATCCCCTTGATCTATGGCCTGTATGTATATTGTGGTCGTAAATAAAATTGCATGTATTTTCCTCCGAGTCTTTTTATGGAATAAAACGATGATTTATATGCACAGTATATTACTAGGATTTCGAAACCAACGTAACGTTACGAAGATTTAAAGTTTTAACAGGCTTCTTTCTTTTTTTATAATATTCGTGAAAGTTAAATCAATTAAACCAACTCCTCTATAAGTAATGAGACCTGACAGGGTAAATAAATTAGTGATGACGTTAGCTTTTAATTACGTTTGCTATAAGTAATACCGAAAAGCCTCGGAGCATTAAGTTTAAATAATTCAGATTTGGTCTGTATTTAAATATGAAAATTACTTTTGCAGCTTCCCTCAAGTGGAATATTAAATTAATGGTGAACTACTTGATTAACCAAATTTAAAACTAACGTTATTGCAATTGGTGAAGCTGTAAAAATCGAATAATGATAAAAATAATTAATCTTCTCATTGAGCCTTATTTTAATTTGTTCAAAATTCTTCAAGGACTACAAATTAAGCACAACGGCTTAAAAAAAATAGAAATAGTCTCCTTCGAATTAAATTTGCTATTTTGAATATTTGATTTACATTCCCCTACATTAGGCGTTCATTTTTTTCATTCGGTATAATACAAAATTTCTAAACACGCTCGGACGATGTACGTTAACATAAAGCCGGCTTTACACTATGGGATATATAGGTATATTACATCCTGGGATATAATTTAATATAGCTCACCGTAAGTTTTAAAAGAACCCTTTACACTTAGATATAATATATATTATATTCTAGTCGTGGTTTTTCATTTATATCTCTTCAATTATATCTCATAGTGAAAAGCTGGCTTTAGGTTTCTGGTCAAATATAAATTTACACAGATGTATAGCCTAGGGTCGCAGCCTATAGATGGCGATTATGTAACCGGGTATAACTTTAGATCAAATGCCGAAATCAACGTAAATGATTGCCTAACCCTTTGGAGATCCCAGGAGTGACGTTGAATGTTAAAATTTCAGCTATCAACACAGAAATGTGTGTATATTGCCCTTGGACGCTCCGAGGCTATTAAATTAACCGATATGGAAAATTGCTTGATCTTGAACACGGACCTCGGTTCTTTACATAATATTCTCTACGTCAAAAACCACCTTGACATGGATAATCATAATTTATTGTAGGTTAGGTCAGTTAACAGAAGGCCCTCAGTTGCTAGAGCCGAAAAAATTAACGGCGAATAAGAATCCCAAAATAAGCTCTTAAGAGTGAGCAATTACAGATGATTTAAGGGTTTGTCTTTCTGCAGGAAAACTATGTACATACCTATTTTAGTCAAACCGCCCGTTCACACAGGGGATCCGTTTTAACGGATCCGTCAGTGCTGGATGTGTTGTTCACATCTGTGCCGACGGATCAGTTAAATAAATGGCAGCTGCGTCGCATCTGGTAGACAGGATACGATAAAAATAATTACTGGATTCGGAACACTGGCGTGTATGTGAACTCGCTTATTCAACTACAGGCGCTATCACCAAAATAAAAACGGATCCCCTAAAACGGATCCTGTAAACAGTTTCTGTATGAACTAGCTGTAAGTATTAATATCAAAGCAGGAATCTCATTTGGTAACCGACATGGCTTATATTAAAATAAATTTGGTATCAAAACCAAGGTACTTTGAGCAAAGCGGGATTCAGCAAAAGACCGCAAAATAGCTAGTATGAAAAAAAATGGTGAAAAAATCCAATATCCAATATAAGCGTTGATAACAAGTTAAGTATACACGAAACAAGCCATCATCTGAAGAAAGTAGATAGAATGTATGAAAATTCTATTCTTAATACAATACCCTTTTAGGTAAAGCTTCAGTAAATTTGGAAGCAAACGGAATTTCAAATATTGGCAAAGTTCGCTTGGAATTGGGAGTTGGAGACTCTGCGGTCTATATACCAGGCTTGAGCAATTTATTCATTGGTAAGGAGAATTTTATATTTCATTGCATACAGTAACAGAAATATGCGTGTCTTAAACGAGAAAGATTCCTTATAGATTCCAATAAATCACCTTGGATCACGAGTTTGGATCTTAAAATTTTGTCGTGGGTAAAAATTTCTAGAAAAGATTTATAAAAATGTCGTATTATTCTTCTAGAAATATTCAGTAGACTGTAAACCGATAAGCTTGATGTAATTTTTGGTTTGAAGTGTCTGAATTTTATGACAAAAAGTGTTGTCTTTTAAAGAAGTCAGTCTTCAACTAAATTATACCCTTGAAACAAAGGATTTTACAATAACCACTTCTATTCTCTTCGTTATTTTAGGTACTCTGAACTCCCAACTTTTTAAATTACTTTCTTTGCTTGTTTTCAAATCATGTTTGTCTCTCTTCTTATAACTACTTTATTATTTTCGAAGATCGTAGGTATTTAAATTGTACCAAGCAAAACTCGTCCGCTGTAGAAACATCTGCAGACAAAAAAGAAGAAAAAATTCCAGATAAAACTCGAAGAAATGAAAGCGAAATTCAGATAAGTGAAGTCACTGCCAAAGTAGCCAATGAAACAGTTAATTCCACTCACACTCATACTCATCGTAAACATGAAGTTAAGAACGCTACTACGCCTCCAGTCTGGAATTCACCTGCAAGCAGCACGGTACCACCAATACATATAATAGTTAATTCGACAATTGGTAACAATACTGTTTAATTAGAAAATGTGTTCGATTGTAATAAAGATTTGTTTGACATGGTTTCTCATTTTTACGAGTATTCCCAAGGAGGGTTGATGTCAGGCAGACGGCCGGTCATAAAACAATAAGCCAAAACCTCTAACAACATGGATTTATGAAATACCATGTTGTGGCGACCCCACCTAATGTAGGATAAGGGCAGGGAGAAGAAGGTTTCTCATTATTTCGACCTGAAAATAACTACTACTGTACCTGAAATTAAAGCCTTTAAATTGACACAGAAGTAAAAATGTTCTGATTTTCTGAAAAAGAAGCCTAATTGACCTTAATTGTGGGCTTTTAACAAAGACAGGCTGTATTTGGATTACAAATGAATCGAGACAGCGAACGTTATGTTTTCATATTCGTAAAACATCGTTTTCTTGGTAATATGTTTTTGTATGGAAATGACTGCGTAATGGTATACCGTCACTCCACTTCGCAAAATTACATTTGTTTTAGATATGTCTGTCTATTGTATTATAAAGCCTTGTAAAGTGGCCAAACAATAGGCTTTTACTAAGAACCTACTCACCGACAAATACAATAATAAACTAAATTGAAATCAAACTCAGCAGAAGCAACCATTCAGTCATAACATTTATGTCTAATGACGTATCATGAAATTTTAAGCCAATAATCTTTTTGTTTTCGTGTGGTTAGTGACTAACCTGGTGTCAGAGTTTATGCCGCCGCCTCTAACTTGGCTTCACATGCCGTCGAGAAATATCTCTCAGGCATGCCGGTTTCCTCACGATGTTTTCTTTCACCGTTTTTAAGCAAGTGATCATTATAAAATACGCAAGAAAAGTCAGAGGTGCGTGCCTTGGGTTCGAATTCAAGACCTATGATTTGGCAGTCCAACGATCACACCACAAAGTTATCACTGTTGTTAACAACACTGTGATGTTAAGGCCACAATTTAAACCTCTACAATACTCAGTTATAATGAGCATAATTTCGTTGGTATGTTACAACGTAACATCAGAATTAAATAACACATTAAACGCCAAGACGCCTGCAAACGACGTCCATATTCTTCCTCGTTCCTCTAAACATAACTCCTTAAATTCTATTGCTACGGCAGAAGCCTTTGCAGCATAATGACCATCATTTACCGCAGGCGGCTCCAACGAGAGCCGTGTTGCATTATGATGTCATACAAAGACACTGGAACCGAGGATACGGCTTGCTATGGGAAAACAGATTGGCTACATAAATATAGAAGAATTGTAGGAAAATTTTTGATATAGCCTTATCTTTACCATTACATAGTATAAAACAAAGTCGCTCCCGCCGTTTGTACGCTTAGATCTTTTAAACTACGCAACATATTTTAATGCAGTTTTCAGCAATAGATAGAGTGATTCAAGAGGAAGGTTTATATGCCCCACATTAGTATCTACATTGTACCCGTGAGAAGCCGGGGCGGGTCGCTAGTTAATTTTAACGCAAAAAACTAGACTTTTAGGCGAGAGGTCTATTTAGCAGAAGGTTATTTAAGGCTACATTTGAATCCGTGGGATTCAGAATATAATTTCTTTCCATCGACGGAGAAGCGAGTCGTAAGAGGGGACGAACCTGATACCATAATTGTGCCCGAAAAATGGCAATAGGCTCGCCACCTATTACATGGGACTTAATAGTAGAGGCCAACGTGGTTGTACAGACTCCTGCAATAAGAGAATACATAATATAACAAAACACCAGTATTCTCCAAAGGGTTGGCAGGGGTGTAGAGTAAGGCCGGGGTCGCGGTGCATGCAATAGCGAAACCCGTGACCCCGGCCTTTGGTCAGAAGGAGGGACACCGTTGGTTTTTAGCCGGTAAGAGTCCGGTAGACCCCGTCGCGTTCCCCGGGCGAGGGACAACCATAAAGATTTTCCAACGAGAAAAAGAAAAGGGGGTGTATAGTAACACCCTCATTTCGCCGTTATGTTTAAGTTCCATGTAATGGGGGCGAGCCTATTGCCATCTAGCGGACACAAACTCCGGGCTGCTACTGAGGAATTCCACACGGAAAAACCCAATAACACTTTGCTCGGCCTGGGGATCATATCCTGAGTACGATCCTCACCATCAGCAGTCGCGGTTGCCACCACTTGATCAACGAGGCAGTTAGTCTAGTGGTGAGTTAGGAGAATACCTCTGCGTTTATGGGGATTTTATGTACGTACATTCGAATTTCAGGTTCTCATAGTTTATTCTAAGAGATGAAGACAACATACTGCTATTACCAATAGTTAACAACGGTTCATTAGAGTGGTCTAATGGGGCCACCTTTAGCAGTGGACGCAAAAGGGCATAGAGGAAATAGTTCATATTCTATATAAATAAAAATGGAATCGCCAAATGTGTTGTTAAGCGCAAAAGTTGAGAACGGCTCGACCAATTCGGCTATTTTTTTAAATAGGAAGGATCATGGAGAGAAAAAATAAAAATTTCGTGGCAAATAGTAAAAACAATACTTTTCTTTTCCCACTACAGGCCAGTAACTTTTGACAGGACGAAGTCTGTCCGGGCAGCTAGTCATTTTTAAATCTTTTGGTATAATTTTGCCCGTGCCAGCATAAACATAATATTAAGCCCATTACTGTCCTACTGCTGGGCACGGACCTCTTCTCAGAATGAGAAGAGTTTAGGCTCTAGTCTACCATGCTGGCCTGGTGCAGGTTGGCAGACCACACACCACCTAGAATTATATTGAGCCCTCTCAGGTGTGCAGGTTTCCTCACGATGTTTTCTTTCCCCGTTAACGTAAGTGATAATCAAATTCTGATCCGCACATGAATTCGAAAAGTCAGAGGTGCGGGTCGAGATCGAATTCGGACCCCCATGCATGGAAGGTGATCGTACAACCGCTAAGGTATCACTGCTAGCAAATAATGATTGTGAATACAATTTTTTTAACCTATACGAAGTCTAATAAGCTTCATATATATTTACACTCTGTTTTTTCTTAATTGAAGCCAAAAATGATTTATAAGATAAAATATAAAAACATGATATGTAGCTGAAATTATTTATCACAACTTGTGTGACAAATAGAGATTCTCTAGAGAAAAATTACAATGAGTCGAAAAATAATATTTCTCAAAAATGATTTTTGCTTTTATTCTCTTGTTCTAGGTCTGAAACAATATTACTTTATCTAAAGTTACAATTACCATTTATCAAGTTCCAATCTCATGTAAACCAATCCTTTTGTATGAAACCACATTAATTTTCTGCCAGAAAATAAGTTTGGGAGTTTCATAGTTTGTTCAGTCTAATATCTTATGGCCTATCATTTTGAAAATTCCTTGTGATTTATAGTAAATTAGATCGTTTCTCAATTTTATTTTGTTCGTTTGCCAATTAATTAATTAAATATTGTGATTTATAGGAGACTTTGTAAAAGAGTCTAGAAAACTCTGGTAGTAATAAATTTAAAATGTCCAGGCTCCGAGATATCGAAAATAGTTTTAGTATTTTATTGTTAGGGGTAACGGTTAAGGCATCGATACAAATGGTTACTGACATGATTGGTATGTGTGAGATTTATCCTTCTTGTTCCTATTCTTTGGTAGTCTTACAATCTGTTTCTAATTAAACGATTTTAATTAACTTCACTTCGTATATTTGTTTGTTTGATTCAAATCTTGCGACATATTTTTCAACTACTTCTGCTGAACTGATTCTCCTGAAATTTCGGACACGAATTAAATTCCCATGACAATACAACATTATAATAATGTCAACCTTCAACCCTCAAATCCTGATGCTGCAGGGGTACTGCAAGATAAAACCGTTTGACCTAAAAGTTTTTAAGGGATTATTATCGTTCTCCATATGCTTTGTATAAATATATCCTTTTTACTTACTATAAAACCTCTCTTGTGTTGTCGGTAGCTAGTAACACTGGGTAATGTTGATAAAGGAGGGTAGTCGTCGACATGAATCAACGTTCCCGACGTTATAAAAATTGTGATCATTCGACGGAGTAGAGTTTTCTGTGTCGATCAGCCGAAGAAGTCTGACCTTTTTTATTTGATTATCTTGTCCTTGTTTTCTGATATATGATGGACTTATTTTCTGACCTTGTATAAATTATTGTATTGTGAACTAGCTTGTGTAACTAACCACTAACCCAAATATAAGTACTCTCAGTGGTGGAGAGTGTATGTTGGTTTCACTTACTTTATTTACCTTGCTCGCAATCCTCACAGACCGATATTAGCTATAACTGTAATGATAGGTTCACCCCTACACGATTCTGTTGTTCTTTTACACTTGTTCATCACTATTAACATCAAGACATATTTTCGTTGCAACACGGTTCGTAATCTTCACCGACCTTGCTCATTCTAGTTTTCATTCTACAGCATCCTATAGTTATATCGCAATCTCCGAAGTATCTAGTTTCTCAGCTTTCTTTGTTGCTGCTATCCGGGAGGCGAATGTCAAGGTGCTATCAACTACCCGCGGCGGCAGTTACGTAAACATACGTACATACACAGCGGAATACACGTATATGCGGCACATGTCGGAATGTGAGAATGTCTGTCTTGTATGATTTGCTAGCCCGGCTTTGCGTTCATGTTTCATTTTTATATCATTTTTATGGGATAATCTTTTGCTGTTGTTTTCATTTAATATGTAATGTTTTATCCTGTGTCAGTTTCCTTGTTATTGCGTTATTTAGCTTATATTCTGTGCAAGGTATCAGATGACTAATTTGACATAATAGGATCATCAATATTAATTTATAACCTTTGCCGTTGCTTTTGTTTGCACTGAAGTCATCATCATCATCTCCCTGCCCTTATCCCAGACCAGTTAGGGTCGGTACCTCTTCCATTCTCCTCTATCAGCCATCATCTCAGTACTCACTCCTTTCCTACCCATATTAGCTTCACAGATTTAGCAGACTGATTGGTGATGACATTTCGTTAGTATTAGCAGTAATTAGCAGACGGAAGACGCTGCTGCCCGTAACCTTTACGACACCGACTGTTGAGGATAGCCTATCCATTGCCGAGAACCATATAAATCGTCTTGTGATGCACACGACAGAGGTTCTCTGCGATGCCAAAAAACAAATGATTCCACTGTTAACGTCATATTTTTCTTGTCAGTGCGGCGGCGGCAGCGGCGGCGGCGGCGGAGGCGCTGGGCGGGGGTGGTCGCCGCGCACCCCCGCCTCTGCTGCGCTCACGCACGCTGCCCGCGATCATCGCGCCAGGCTTCTCCATTCTACATGCGCAGATCGACCCAACACGAACTAATGGTGAGTGAAATTAAAATAGTGTTCTGCATGATCTAATACCCCCCTGCCCTTTTTTCTATCGGACGGCCAGACACACGAAAAAGCGCCATCGGTTCATGGTTGATATACCAAAAACCCGAACGAAGCGTTTTGATTCCACTTTCATTGTGAAAACCGCCAAACAGTGGAATGCGCTGCCCGAGTGGGTGTTCCCCGACAGTTACAATCTGGGTGTCTTCAAGTCACGAGTGAATCTGTTTCTTCTGGGCAAGCGTGCTCCATCGTAGACCGCATCATCGCTTAACGTCAGGCGAGATGGCGGCCAAACGCAGGGCTAGTATCAAATAAAAAAATAAAAAAAAACTGACGTCTACAGTACCTCACTAATGCCCGGTTCCTATGGCTTAAAACGAATAGTTTTGCTTACCAATGGTTGCATTTTTTATTGACACACTGGGCATATAAATGGGCTCGTAAGCTAATTTTACTTGTTATAGCTACTCACGCATGGGAGAGTCTTCCATGCAAAGCTATAGGGGTATTTGCTTCGTTATTGGTATAGATACAGAGTTTTAATTTAAACCAATAACGCTCGGTAAATCATTGGAATCAGCCATTAGTAGTTAGCTCACTAAGGATAAACAGCGTATTTAAAAAAAAAACACGTGTCTTGTATTTTTAAACCACATTTAGATATTTAAAATCTAAATGTTTACCAAAGAGGAAAGCCTCCTTATGCCCCCACTTTGGGACAGAGTGAATAACCTCGAGAGTTGTTAGCAGTTTGTAAAAGTTTTTTTTTTAATAATCTGCTATTAAATAACCAAAGAATAAAACATTTATGTATTGCAATCAACGTAAGTTTTTATCGTTTGTACAAAATGAATGAAAACGGAGTTAATATGGCAGGAGCTGTAAACTGAAAGTTGAAATGAATTACGTGATAACAATCTTCAAACTCATTTACTGAAGCCACAAAATTATAGTACAGCACAGCTTTACAGCCCTATGAAAAAATATATTTTTATACTGATTGCATTTTCAGGGTTTGACATAAAACTGTAAATTTATATAAAATACAATGAGTTTCCACGATTTGTCGTACAGCCAACATCAAAAGTGCGTTTGACGACACGTTTGGTGCAGTGGCTGAGCGATCGGCTTCTGCGCTACGGGTCGTGGGTTCGATTCCCGCACGGATCCAATATTTGTATGGCCTACAGATAGTTTTCCGGGTCTGGATCTTTGTGCGTGTGTAGATTTGTGTTTGTAAACGCACCCACGATACAGGAGAACCCTAGGGTGAGGCAAAGTTTAAAAAAAAAAAAAGAAAGTAAGTATTGATTGGTCAAAGTTTCAGAATTAGTTTTTCATTATACGTGTTACAAAAATACCCCTAAAGCCGAAAGGGGGTTAAAAGGCCCCTTGTACAAAGTCTATTGGCAATATTCTTTATTTTATTTAATTGAATATATTAGGTCCCCACCTATGAAATTGGCGTTTTTATCTCACAAATAGAGAACCTCGTCACTTCTATGATTTAAAATATTCATCAATTGCTTGATATTATATCGAATAATGACCATCATAGACAACTACCAATAGTAAAAAAACCTTATTACTTATAGTTTTCTAATCATAAAAAATACATTAAAAATGACTCTTCTTTTTGTTAGCAGAAATTACCATTATTTTTGTTTTAACTTAGCCAAAACTTATTTTTGTCGCACAATCTAAGTGGCATACGTTATCTTAGTTTTTAAACATTAGGGCATAAAAGTTTTAAAACATTAGTGTTCATAGTTTTTAAATAAATTAAGAAAATGTTAGTATGAAAAATGCAACTTCGTTAAAATTTTCCATACAAAACGCTGATTTCATAGGTGGGGACCTAATATTATAAGAATTTTCATATTGACAGTATTTTAGTCTATTAAGCACTTGTACTAAATGTTTGCATGCCTAATTATAAAACATCTGCATTTTTTGTACCTACTTTCTATGCAAATAAATTATTATTATATTCTATTCTAATATTTGAAAACCGTAGTACGAACCAAAAAAATAAAAATTTGGATAAAACATAAAATAATCATCATTGAAACGCAACCCTGAAAACATAAAACTAAAGAGTAGACTACCCAGATAGTTATTTACATTCTTACCTAATTTCCTCTGCGAGGTAAATAACAACAACCGGTTTTCGTTTTAATAAATATTTTCTTTTTCTTGGGGAATTATGTAACACGTTGTATAATTTTGTAATTTAATTTTCATATGAAAACTTTCTAATTATTATTGCTCTTAACTAATAACGATACAGTAGTGAATTCTTTAAGAATAGTATTATGTCAAGAAATAATTTAAACCAATTAAATAGTTGAAATTTCAAAATAGGTACCTATTCATAGACTTTTACTGTTGACAGTACGATCTTCTTCCTTTCTTTAAAAATCTTGTACCGGTACTCAAGTTAGCTAAGTTACACGCGGTATACCCAAGTTGTTTTTTTTGTAAATGAGACAACAGCACAAGATAAAAACTGTTCTGTCAAGCGGTTTGTTTCAGAAAAACCGCGTCCATATTCCAACTGTAAATTACTCCTTTGTGAAACTCTTCCTTTATCTGAAGCGAGGTACACCGTGCTTACCTGAGCAAACAAATGAACTCACTTTTTATTCGTCGTGAGATAGCTTTCATTTCAAGATTTTCTTTTAAAACGAACGGTTTTTCTTTATCCGGCGTTTCCAGTTAAAAGGAAATCTGTCTGCTTCCGTTCCAATCGGAAAAGGAATCAAAGGCGCGACTTCAAATACTGCGTAAATAGTAATGCTTTTTTGCCTTATAAAATCCACTATCAAGTAATTAATTCAGTATAATTATGAAGGAAACGGGGGATCATTATTACCCGTATGATGTTTTACAAAGAAACTGAAAAATGGCTACTAGAAGCGGCAGACTTATGTCTTCCGTCAGGTCATTGTTCTTCGCGAAGCCACTTCTAGGACATAACATAAATCACGCCTGTATTCCCCGAAGGTTTGGGCAGAGGTATAGTAACACCCTTATTTCGCTGTTATGTTTAAGTCCCATGTAATAGGCGGCGAGCCTATTGCCATCAACTGGGCACAAATCCCAACATTGGACTACTCAGGAATTCCACACGGAAAACCCAATAACACTTTGCCCGACCTGGGGATCGAACCCAGGACCTCACTATCAGCAGTCGCGCTTGCCACCACTAGATCAACGAGACAGTTAAGCCTCAATAAAACAGAGGTATGGTTAAAATGCTTTGCAATCGGGTCAGTGACTAAAAGGCCAGCTACCTAATTCCACTATCGCCGCTACTCTTATCAGCCCGAAGTATTTCGGCAAGTAGGTTAGATTGGTTATCCTGCCATCTACCGGCCGTCAGCCTCGTCGGTTTGTGGTAGAAGTGATGTAGACATTTGAAGAAAATGAGTGTAGTGCGTCTCTGCCACCCTTATATTCACATTTTTTCACGTTTCTTAAGGACATGTATCCCCGCACGGATAGTTTAATAGCCTATCAACAAAGTAAACATATAATAAAGGGGAAGGATAACATCCTTCACGGCTATAAAAAATATAGTGGTATGGTGGTCGTGTTCTGTGGTTATTAAGGACGGAAACCAATATAACATCACGAGGGAGGAACCCTCCTTCTGACCTAAGACCGGGGTCGCGGGATTCGCTATTGCATGCACCGCGACCTCGGCAAGCTGCATTTTTTTTAAAGGCTGCCTCTCTATTATTCACATGCACAAACGCCCCGGACCCGGAAATATTATTTGTAGGTCATACAAATATTTAATCCGTGCAGGAATCGAAACCACGACCCGTAGCGCAGAAGCCAATCGCTCAGCCACTGCAACCAAACGTGTCGTCAAATTCAGACATTTTAGGCAATACAGATTTTTGTAAATAGAACTGAATTATTAAATGGGCCACTAATACCAGGTTCACACGATTCGATTCTAGTTGATCAACTGCCAAATCGCATGCGATATGAACCGTTTGAACAGGCTTTCAATCAATTTGAAGGAACAAATCGTTTCAACTTTAGTTGATTGATCAACTAAAATCGAACCGTGTGAACCCGCTATTAGTTGCACGAGACAAAGTTGATCGCCATTTTCGTTTTTAGCTGCAGGCCATATACCAAACGGTTAGGTAATGCTGTAACAACCAAAAATAGAGATTAACTGTGCATCGAGGACGACTCGTATTAATAAACAGCTCTCATTTGAGAGGTCTCTCTTAAGAGTAGTTTTAATATCGAATAAGAAGATTTAAAAAAATGGTGGTAAATGTATGGAATTCTGCTTTGTAGCTGCTGTTGGAAGATCTCTCAAATTTTAATGAGTGTTGTACGGGCTTTATTGGATCACGTGCGGTAAGCTTTAATTCATTGATCGCTTGTGTATTTTCATGTACAGTCACGTGTAATAATATGTATACACACGTAGCGAACTTAAAAAGCGAATTTGTTTTAGAGAATAAAGTGTAATTAAAAACTAACAAACTATTTGTAGAATATTTCATAATTCTAATAGATATTTTAGAAGGAAATCGCTTTTTCATTTCGCTATGTGTATACATATTATTACACGTGACTGTACATATTAAAGTTAGAAAATTCAGAATGTTAACTAATATTAGTTTTATATAACTTACTACTCCGCAAAATCCAGTTTCTATATTACTTTCCATATATTTTTGCAATTTCCAAGCGTCTTTACTCGTTTGGACTTTTTAATTTTATAGTTCGGTAGCAAGTGAATAGAAAAATTTCAGTTACTAGGTACTCCGTTCCTTCGAGGAAGGAGAGACTGTCCCAGGAAAAGTTAAGCTCTTGGCTCTCCAAAGGAATTTAATTAGGCGAAAAGTTAAACAAAAAAGAAACGGTTTTGAACTTTTCTCGTTAGCAAATTGTATCGTGTCTTTTTAATCCTTCTTTATATTAAAAGGTTTTATTAAGAGGTTTTCAGTTTGCATATTTTAAAGCATATCATAACATTACACCTGTTCCCTAAAGGGTTGGGCAGAGGTGTATAGTAACACTCTCATTTCGCCGTAATGTTTAAGTCCCATGTAGGGGGCGAGCCTATTGCCATCAACCGGGTACAAATCCAAACCTCGGGCTGCCACTGAGGAATTCCACACGAAAAAACCTAATAACACTCCCAGACCTGAGGATCGAACCCAGGACTTCACGATCAGCAGTTGCGCTTGCCACCATTAGACTAACGAGGCAGTTTCAGTGTTTTAATGCAGTTATTTTAAAATTTAACCGGCTTTGATAACTTTTTGTAGTGCCTACAATACGTTGTATTCTGGACTTCAATGTAATTCTATCATAACAATAACCTGTGATAATAACGTTGCTTTTTTTTTTACATACTTTTCCGTTTGCGTTATTAAAAACTTATTTGCGGTACGTGAAATAAAGTAAAAAGTTCCAGCAAATAAAGAAGTTAAATTTAACTTTTAGTCTACAGGATGTAAACGAAATCATGTAATTCCTTCAAACCTCGTGATGTACTGCTGCATAGATTAAATCTGCACGGGATAATTTTGGATTCAATAAAAAATAAATAAAAAGAAGTAAACATGTGTTCTTAACGTGAAAACACATGTTTACTTTTTGTAATTTTTTTTATTGAATCCTAAATTATCCCCTTCAGTGTTAATATATGTCAGCAGATCATCACGAGGTTTGAAGGAATTACATGATTTCGTTTAGGTACACCCTGTATAAAACCCTACCTATTATAAGACTGTAATGGCACATTGTTTATATCCAAGCCTGCAAAGAAATTACCGCATTGCTGCATATTAACTGCCTGAAAGCTCACATAACTACCTCAAAACTACTCAAGTTAAAAATAACCCTAGTGCTTCCTTACCAGTTAACGTGAGTTTGGAAAATTCCATTAAAGTTCGCGTGATCAACAATAGTTTCTCCAGTGCCTAGTCGGTGCATTTCCTCGGCACGCAATCTTCGGTGCTGCCGTTGAAAAAACCTATCTTTCAACTGAATGAGCGCTTGAAAAAGGTTGATTATCGTGGAACGATAAATGGACTCTTTTTGGTGATTTGTTTGAATTTAGAAACAGCCGAAACGACGCTTTGATTGGTTAATTCCTTTTTTTTTCTTTTCTTTCGGCGTATTGTTATTTATACTTATTATTTAGGTGATTCCCGATTTTTAGTAGGTTACATATTTGTACGCTGAAAACTGCCCTTTATATTTTTCTTAAGAATTATTTCCATCCAATAGTTGTCTGAAGGAAATTGCTTTAAGCGATAAGACCGCCATTTGTACTGTTCCTAATTATGTGTATTCCTTCTTTTTTATTTCTTTTAGTGTGCAATAAATTATATCTATCTATCTATTGTTTTTTTTTCGGCGTATTTTGTTTTCACTTTATTATTATTCATTTCTGTAATTAAATTGTTAGCTCTCGTGTCGACGTTTAGGTTCGTGTTAATAATTTTGTATAATGTGCAGTCGCAGTTACTGTTTAAGTTTTGCTTTTAAGTTTTCACCATAAAATTAGAGATTCATAAAGCTATCCTCAGCATTCGTCGGTAAGTTATTAATATTTAAGTATGAACGATCTTGTAGAGTGAAAAGTTCTGCTCACGAAGGATAATGTTTTTCATCGTATTTTTGTACTGAGAGGATAGTTATGTCTTCACCATAGTCTTCATAAATATATTTCATATAATCTTATAGATGCTTGTCAATCTTCTTTGGGCCCATTTTTATAAATACTAGCTGTTGCCTGCGGTTTCACTCGCATCGCTGGGGAACTATTTCATATACTCGGATAAAAAGTACCTATCCTATAACATACCATACCATCACGCCTGTATTCCCCGAAGGGTTGGGCAGAGTTGTACAGTAACACCCTCATTTCGCCGTTATGTTTATGTCTCATGTAATAGGGGGCAAGTCTATTGCTGTCAACTGGGCACTAATCCTGCTACAAAGGCTGCTACTGAGGAATTCCACACGGAAGAACCTATATTTTCCTTCCTACGGAACAGTATCCTGTGTAATCCAGGACATGTTCAGTGTCTATATTATAGGCTATTTCCATATTTTAGCTACAAAATACAACACTACAATATACTTAACACAATATACTACCAATGAATGTCCCAATCGTATCGCAGCCGACATAACACGATACGAAACATCCAATGATACATCTAATGTTACATCCAATGTTGTATCCTGAAATATAATACTGTTATAATACAGAGCATTGGAATCTAATCTTGGAGCCGATTCAACTTATAGTTTGGCATAAAGAAAAAGAACTGACGATATTTATTTTCGAAGAGAGGAAAGATGTACAAAACGTTTTCTATGTAGACATTAGTATAACTGATTATTTGTACATAAAAACACGTGTCTTATGTGACCCAAATATTAAATGACCATGAGTAGATATTAATAAAACAGTACAATTAAATTTAGCTCAGTCGACTATTGCAAATCGAGTAATTGTGACAATTATCGTGGTAGACAAGCTTATAATAAACTAGCTGTGTCCTCATGGCTCCGCCCGTAGCCTATGTTACTCAGTGATAATGTAGCTTTCTAACGGCAAAAGAATTTTTGAAATCGGTCCAGTAGTTTTTAAGTATATTGGTTACATACAAAAATAAAAATCTTTCCTCTTTATAATATTAGTATAGATCATAAGATTAAAAGAATCTCCACGAGAGACGATACGTTCGGTGCACTCTAGGCAGTCAGCCTCGCTACCAACCTTGCTGACTAGTTATTCTTTTCACTACGGCATAAGGTATTCTCGTATAGCTCATGCCGAAATTAAAGAAGAGAAGAAGATAATAAGATTAACGTCTTCATCACAACCAACACGATTCCTTTAAAAGATATAGAACTATATCAGTTTATAAATTACGCCTCATAACATCACAATTTTGTCGTGATGGAGCGTGGAAACGCTCGCGAAGTCGCGACGTTCAACCTAATGCATTTGTCAAACAGACGCTGCCGAGAGTGCTACTCGTTCTACGAAATTCTTCCATTTTGAAGATAAACAGGTTGTATTAGAAAATATTACAGTACAAACTATATTAGAGGAAGGAGAATAAAATTATGATTGTGATACTGAAGTTGGTACTGAACGAAATCAAATCGATACCTCCCACGCAAAAAGTCGTAACACGTTTTTTTGGTAAAATGAGATTTTAGTACTACAGTTCATTATTATAGAAATATTACACATCCTTGAAAACAATATTTTCATATTTACAACCCTTAAATAGATTTTGTCCGTTCTAAAGGACATATTAACAAAACTAACACAAGTTTACTATGAACAAGCTCTCGCGTGATTTGTATGCTGCGTAACATTAATCAGGCTGTCTCTTTCTAACGTATGTAGAGAGAACGAACGCGCACTAGACGCGTAACAAGCAACGGTCATTCAAAAAATTGCAAATGCTGAAATGTTTTGTGCTCTTCATAAAAAATATTGTAAAGTAAGTATTACTTTGTTTTATGTTATTTCTATGTGTTTATAAGATTCTGTAATAGTTAAATGATAGCGTAAAGTAGTTATTTTGCAAAAAAAACTTACAATTTCTTCTTGATACGTGAAGAAATCTGAGTGTCACTTAAAACGGACATTGCCTGTAAACCTTTCAAAGTAGTTATTTTTCCGTTAGTCATTTAAAAGGGACACTGCCTGTAATCGCTTAAAAGTGGTGCTCTTAATGTTTGTCATTTATAACGGACAATACCCATCATTAGAATCGTTATATTCACTGCTTATTGAACTTTTTTTAATTTTTTTCTCTTTTTTTTCAGTGATATGGTGGGAAAAGGGTGGAGATCCAAGAAAATTCTTACTCTTGTACCTCCAGACTCTGAAGATTTCGATTTGGAATCTGATGAGGATGAGGAAAGAAGAATAGGAGCACGTGAGTTTTGTCTCAATGCTTATAGTGCCTCGTCACCAACTTCATCACCCATAAGACATGTTTCTCTTAGCATGTACGACTTACTTGAGGATCTTAGTGACTGTGATGACCAAGAACGAGGTAATTCTAGGCTGATTGAAGATATCAATGACACTTATGTAAGTCGCACCACACGGCCACAGTCAGTAACTACAGAATCGTCGCCGCTCGTAGCTGTTCCTTCAAATCTACCACCATGCTATATAGGGACACCATTTACAACAAGACTAAGGACACGTCGTAACAGAAAAACAGTAAATGATGAGTCATCTCCGATGCCTCCACCGTCCATTTTACCTACTTCTAGAAAACGCAAGATGAAACATCTAGAGTTTTCATTTAAGAAGACTAAATATTCTGGAGCCATCGAAGTGGATACATGTACCAGCCCTGTAGAGCGATATGAAATGTTATCTCATGAAAGATATTTGTACAACAAATTGGTAGATCTATATGTGTCTCAAAAAAAGAAATTGAAATTCTACTTGGTATTGAGATAATTATGGGTATTGTAAGAATGCTAGCTATCGAAGATTATTGGAGTAACGATCTTAGATTTGAGCCCATTGCGTCTACCAAGCCCATAAAGCGTTACAAATGTATAAAGCGCTATTTACAGTTTTGCGACAACACAAATGTAGACCAGTGATAGCTATCACAAAGTTTCTACGGTGATAGAACATGTATGTCAGCAATGTCTTAAAATAGAGGAGGAAAGATCATTTGCTATCGACGAAATGATTATAACATATAAAGGTAAAAAGGCAGGTCATAGAAAACAATATAATCCCAAGGAACCACATAAGTGGGGCTTTAAATTTCTGGTACGAGCTGGAAGTTCAGGAATGGTCTACGACTTTTTTGCACACGACGGTTCAAATACATTTCGAAATATTACATTCACAGATTGGGAAGAAGATTATCTTGGTGTGGGGGTAAAACAGTCGAAAGATTGGGTAAAACTATATCTAACCCCACGTTGAGTATTTCAACAACTGGTTCATTTCGCTAGAGCTGCTTTTCTATTTGTGGAATGAATGGGGAATATTATCCTTAGGCACAATAAGAAAAGACCGACTGCGAAATTGTAGTCTCAGCAGTGATAAATTCATGAAGAAGAAGGGCCGAGAAGCATACGAAGTAGCGTGTGATAATAATAGAAGATAAGCAGTTACTAAATGTGTAGATAAAATCAATGCATTCACATTGCTAGCTCATTCTGTGCTTGTGCACAGAATGAGCTAGCAATGATTTTGTATTCATATGTAACATTAAAGTGCATGGTTCCTAAATGATAACACGATCTCAGAACTAGTGATTAAGTAACGTTTTTGTTATTTTAATTATTTGTTTACTAAGAATATTTTTTTAAGTTAAATTGGCAATGTCCGTCCTGTGTGACTGGCGTCGAACACCCATAGTTTATAGAATAATGGGCACTGTCATTTATAAGTGACATATGAAAAACCCACGAAAATAAATATATTTTTTATAATTTACAAAATATTTTTCTTTTCCCATCCATTTATAGCGTATAATCAGAACTTAATCAAAAAAACAAGGCAAGAAACACAGTGTGCCCGTTTAAGGGTTAAATACCAAGATTCTTACCCGCTAATAGTCTTACCATGTTTAAATTCCCGCGAATATGGTCGTGCTAACAGTTGCGACGATTTACGTTGAACTATTGGACCGCGCACCGGCTAATCACGGCACAGTACCGACGTCGTAAGATGTAAACAGTACAAAATATTCCTTTGGAGTTTGAAAATCTAAAAAAAACAAGAAACTGTGTGTGTTTTGTACTTTACTGTTTTGTTTTTATTAGATACTAGCTGCTGCCCGCGACGTCGTCTGCGTGAAGGCTCTACAGCACCAAAAATACCTAAGATGCCAGTGTCGCTATAGCATTATATGTAAACAACTTTTAAAATAGCATTAAAATATAAGTTTTTTTTTGCAAGCGAAGCAAGTGAAGAGAGTTCACAAAAGAGTAAAAATACGTACAAAGGTATCATACCTTACAACACTTCCCTATAAACTACGTTGGTAGTTATGCTGCCAGGAGCCAAAATGTAAAGAGAGTCAGGACTGGTGACGCGGGAGTTAGCGACGTACAGTTGCCCTGTGAGAAGCAACTCGTCCTGAGGTCGACACCCGCTGCCCTCAGTGTGCCCCTGCGACTTATTGATAGTCATCGCGAAACAAACACTCACGGGGAACTGTACGCGCTTGAACTGGAACGGGAAGTTATGAGGTATGATTTTTTTTTTTTTTTTTTTTTTCCTAATCGACTATTGTAGATGGTCTTGCGGACCTTTTCTACGTAACCTGGCTATTATTGGCGAGACCAGAAGGGTCTCCGAACCAATACCTACTAATCTAACTACCTAGCTAACTACGCAAAGCTAACTACTGTAACATCATGGCTATGACTATAGCAGCGACACCTCTGAGAGCGTCCCCAAGGGGGGACTCGAACTCTTAGGGTGTCGAATGCAAGAGGACTGGGAGGGATACGACAGCTTGATGAGGGCTGTATTCTCGCGTCATGGTGACTGCGCGGAGTCAGAAGGGACGACCGGCTCCGCGGCTGCGGCGGGTGAGCACGGTGGATCGGGGGCGGCGGCGGTGGGACGTCGCGAGGGGCCTCGTCGGCGAGGGCGATACGCCGGTCGGCGGCGGCGGTGTATGTGTATTGTGCTAGTCGATTTATTCGCCTCCTGGAGGAGGGTGATCTCATCATCGGGCTCTAGTAGCGCATGCCGGGGACGGCGGACTTTGCTAATCTGGGAGGGTTTATAATCGGACGCGGCGGTCACGAGGGGGTTCCGATGCCTCGGGGCATGGTCGAAGTAACGCTTAGACGTGCGTTTGAGATATTGCCTTACCGTTGGCATTTTTAAATCTAAATGAAGCTGAACGTTGCGCATATACCACGGAGCGCCCGCGGCTCTGCGCAATACGCGGTTTTGCAAGATCTGGAATGCTTTAAAGCGACATGGCCTAACGTGTGCGAACACGACGCTGGCGTAGGTTAATATGGGGCGAATGCACGTCAGGTAAAGTCTCAACTTATTTCTAAGCGAGAGCTTACTGCGCGCCCTAATCATGGGGTGTAACCGGCCCACAACAAAAGAGGCGCGAGCGTGCACCTTTTTGATGTGTTGCCGGAACGAGAGGTGGTGGTCTAGGATAACCCCCAGGTACTTGACGCTCAGTTCCCAAGGGATCTCTTTTCCAAACATGACTACTGGGGGACAACGCGAGTGGTTATCGCCGTGCCTCTCGAAAAGAACTGCTGCGCTCTTTTCGGGATTCACCTCGATACGCCACTTCCGAAACCAAGCGCCGAGGCGGTTGGCTGCGGTCTGTAAGATGCGAGAGATCGATTTTAAGTCACTACCCGTGTAGTAAATAGCCGTGTCGTCGGCGAAAAGTGCCAACTGGGCCTTGCCATGAGTGGGAATGTCGCTGGTGTACAGCGTGAACAGAAGGGGGGCTAGCACGGAGCCCTGAGGGACTCCGGCTCGGATCGGATGTGGAGACGAAAGCGTGCCGTCTATTCGGTAGCGAAAGGTGCGATCCGACAGAAAGTCTCGAATGATGAGCACGAGACGGTCTGGCACGTTGAATTGGTACAGTTTATATAATAAACCGTTGTGCCAGACCTTGTCGAAGGCTTTCGCTACGTCGAAGAACAGCATGCCTGTCTTGTATGAAAACATGAAGCCGGAGCTTATGTGTTCGACAATACGGTGAAGTTGCCTAGTGCAGCAGTGGGTGGGACGAAAACCAAACTGCTGGTCGGGAATGAGGTTATGGGAATATGCGAATCCCTTTAAACGCGAATAAATGATACGCTCATAAATCTTCCCAAACGAATTGAGAAGGCTTATGGGGCGATAACTGGACGGCTCACACTTGGGTTTGCCGGGTTTGGGGATGCCTATAACTGTGGCTTGTTTCCAAGCTTGCGGAAAGAGGTTATTGCTAAGAGCGCCATTGAAGATGGCGGTCATTAGTACTATGAGCTGGGCGGAAAAGAGTTTAATCACCTTGTTCGTGATGCCATCGAGACCGGGGGCTTTCCTGGGCTTAAGATTCTTGATTATCGCCTGCACCTCATCCGCGGTGACAGGGGGCAGGGGATCATCAGGATCTTCTACGGGGGGGAGAGCGGCTTTACGTTCGACTTCGGTATCCACCTGGGACAGATGGACCGGGTCTACTGGTAATGCGCTGGGCGTACACTGGGCTTCTAGACTGTCGGCTAGGCATTCGGACTTTTCGTCGTCTTCAAAGGCCGGCCTTTGATTCGGACGATTGAGAGGGGGAGTAGAGGCTACACATTCATTTTTGAGGGCGCGTTGCAAACGCCAGAAAGCGAGATGGGATGGCTCTAATTCGCCTAACATCTTGTCCCAGCGGGACTCCCTAACCTCCTGTATGCGTTTCTTTACAGCACGCTGCATAGAACGCATATGGAGGCGGTTGCCTTCGCAGGGAAAAGTGTCATACGCGCGTACGGACGCATTCTTCTCCGTCAACAGTTCACGCACATCGTCAGGCAGTTTCCAGCGGTGATCTTCCACCGCTGGAATCTGTCGTGAACACTCGTTCACCGCGGACTGTACGTGACCCGTGAGGGAGTCGATAGCGCCCAACGTGTCGGCGATTGTCACTATGTTGTCGGGGATTGAATCTAAATGTGCGGACGACGGAGACTTGAGACGCTCCTCTAGCTTCCGCCAGTCCGTGATAGTTTTAGTAGGCGCGGGTAGACCGGGATCCGGGGGACCGCCCCGGGGACCCAGGTCTAGGACAACGGGTCGGTGGTCAGAGTCTAACTCTTCATGCGTTTCTATCGAGCGTATGGCGAGGCCTACGTTCTTTAGGAGCGCAATGTCGAGTATGTCGGGTCTGTCATCAACGTTGGCGGGATAGTGAGTGGGGGACATGGGGGCTATCACATCGAAGTCGAGCAGAGGGCTCAGTGCTTCGAGTGTCCGGCCGGCCGGGTTATTGGAGTGACAGCTCCAAGTGATGTGTTTGGCGTTGAGGTCGCCCGCTATGATAACGGAGCCTCCGCCGAGATCGAATAGAGCTCTAAGGTCGCTCTCGAGAGGAAGTCTCAGACTAGACGGGGGGTTGTAGACCGACACGATAGTGATCGGCTGATGTCCTGTCATGCCTAACCGACAGATAGAGGTTTCCAGATACTGGAGATCGGGAGGGGGGTTATGAGGTATGAGGGGAATGCGTGGTATAAATACTGCCTCGCCGACGCCACAACCCGTAAGAATTTCCGCCTCAATGGTATGTCTGTGGAGCGAGATGACTTTAAGGCGTGTCCCGTTACACAACTTCGGAGGAGATAGGTTCCGAAGAAACATAATCGGGACACCGACCTTCAGCTTGATGGTATGCGCTGGAAGTCCACTTGCTGACAGGGAGTTCAGAAATTCCACGGGATAATGTGCGGCGTCATCTTGCTCGACAACAGTGTTTAGCGAGGTGTAGACCACTTCATTCCCCTCAATTTCCGAGAGAATGCATTCGTTAATTGCTGCGGCCTGATCATTTTTGGGCGTCAAAATGGTCCGCTCACACACCCAAGAATTCTGCTGGTGCGGTATACGACTGATGTCCCCGTACACACAGCGAATGAGTTCTTCTAAGCTGGATACCACTCTACCGAGAGACTCTGGAAGCACCCCCTGTCCACCTCTCTCTTCTGGTAGAGTGCCTTCGCCAAGACTTCGAAGGACATCGGAGAATTCTTGAGCACGTGCATTGCCGCCGAGCCGAGCTCTCATATTAATGGTCAAGCGCAGCGTACGAACTCGTGACCACAATGAAGATCGTTTCAACGAAGCATTCACCTCGTCAGCCCTCGATCCCCGCGTCATCACGGGAAGCGTTTGCCGGAAATCGCCACTGAACAGAACTGTGACCCCACCCATCAAATGTTCGTTCCTGCGGATGTCCTGCAGGGTTCTGTCCACGGCCTCAACTGCCTTCCGGCCATCGTACACTCATCCCATACGATCAGAGAGCAATCCTTGAGCACGTGTCCCTTATCGCTGGTACGTGACACACCACAAACAGGCGTTTCGGCGCTCTCTAAATCGATGGGAATTTTAAACATGGCATGTGCTGTCTTGCCACCCGGAAGCAGTGTGGCAGCGATTCCCGACGACGCTATAGCAATAGCAATTTTGCCTTGCCTCCTGACCTCTGCAAGTATGCCAGTGGTAACAAATGTTTTTCCTGTTCCACCAGGAGCATCCAAGAAAAACATTTTACCCTGGTTTTGCCCAACGCTTTCAAGGAGGGTGTCACAAATTTGTTTTTGCTCTGAAGAGAACAAAGCGACATGGTCATTTCGTATGGTGGTCATTTCGCCCGGATCGTAATTTGTCTCAGCGTTGTACTCCCGATTTCCACGGTCTTGATGCGGTGATGATTGGGGAGCTGGTAACCGATATTCGATCAGTGGATTGCCGCCGATAGAAATGACCACATCTTGAAGTGAACTGAGACAGGTGTTCAGCTCGCGTTCATCAGTTACTTCGACTTCGTCTCCAGTAGCACGCCTCAAAGCTCGTAGAAAATCTTCAGACAGATGATGGCGATACTTCTCCCACAAAGCTACCGGGATCGCGACTCCACAAAACACCAAGATAAATCCAACTAGTTTTACATCACTTTAAAGTTTATAATTGGGTATACGACATGAAAATATATTAATTACCAAACAATAATCACACAGATAAATACCGAACAAAAGTATTAACAGTCAATGTTTATTTAGAAAATGCACATTACCATCTATGAATTTTAAGAATAACTAACTACTAACCTCGCCAACATGATCAAATTTAAATTATTAATTTCCAAAAAGTGTTAACATGTAACTTGATTTGATTTTTATGAAATCTCATAGATGGCGCTGCTTCAAATTGTCTTTATACTACTAAAATTCATTAAACTATGTTTCTCTGCCCAAGTTACTTAAATGGCGTAGTTTTTATAGTGCAAATCTAGATAATAGCATGGCTTACTCAAAAACAACATTTAAATATGCGTCGTTAGATTACACGCTGTCACAGAATGTGTAAGAAAAATAAAGATTCACAGCTCCTCCCCCGTAGGTGATAGCGTGATAATATGTAGCCTATATGTTGACCCGACCTCTTAGTAATATTCATGCAAAATTTGAAGTAAATCCATGCAGTACTTTTTGAGTTTAGCCCGGACATACATACAGACAAACAGACAAAAATTCTAAAAACTATATTTTTGGCTTTGATATCGATTGTAGATCACGCCCCGAGTATTCTTTTAAAAAAATATTCAATGTACAGTTTTGACTTTCCTACGATTTTATTATATGTATAGACTAGTACTATGAGTAATGTACGGTCATCAAAGATTTAAAATTAGCTTTAAATAACCAAAATGATTCGAACGTGAAAATAACGGCTAATGAACGTTGATAAAATGGTAAGTTTATTTCTTACTTTAATTTACTATCATGATTTGCATGTTTATCCTAATCGTGTTAGTAAATTGTTTTTAAGTATATAATGATTTTCATCACTATTTTCGTAAGTTAATAATTTGAAATACGTCCGACGCAAAACGTCGAAACATGAAAGTTGCGATTTTATGCGCGGTCGAAATTATCGTATTTAAAAAATCTGTACGCAGCATAAAGTCTTATGTCTGACATACGACCTTATTCGTGGTGTATTCGTTGTGCTTTTTAATGGTATAAGGTCGTAACAAATAGATACGACTTTGCGACAACAAGAATAAGATCAATCAAAAGGCCTCATTATCCCCTTTAATCCTCAATCATTGCTATATTCTAAAATTAATCCCACACTATCGTTTGTGGCTGATCAAGACAAAGATGAAGTTAAAAATCTCTCTCCTGAAAAATCACAAATTTGGACATACGACCTAATGCGCGGGAGGTGTCGAAATATAGATTTAAGAGTTAAAGTTTTTATAGATATAGACCAATTTGGGGTTAAAAATGCAAAAATAATAAAAGATACTGTTAAACAACAATTTATTATAGTATAACAAACTGTAGGTATGAAATCAAAAGGGACGGAGATGATATAATAATATATTTATTGTCACAAAGAAACATACATTAGTATACACTGATTTACAGGTTGCTAGCTACGCTGCAGAAGTCTGTATACAGATTTTGTGAGCCCTGCCTCTTAAACTAGGATAACCTATATATATATGATTAAATAATTGTGATAAAATAATTAAAAACAATCTCATAACTCTTGTGCAGGCACCACTCAAAACTGAGAAATTAGATTACAATTGTATTATCGTTAATCATTTTCAGACAATGTCCAACAACAAACTTGTTTAACACAATTATTATGGAGTGAAATCCTTTTTGATTTACAACAAATATTTTTGATTGATACTTTGACCGTGAACAGCTGTTAGTGTTAAAACTTCTTCATTCAATTATACTTCTGTTGTTACGTTTGCTTAAAGATGACTTTTCTTTTAATTGACGATACGATTACTTCAAGGTTGATAATCTAAATTCTTCAGTCACCTGATACGAAACCTAGATCAGATGGTTTTACCTCATTCTTTACCAAGTATAAACTTTTTGGAGTTTAATAAAACTTAACTTTTAATCCGAAAAAAAGTATTTTTCAGAGCAACTAAAAGTCACAAATTGAAAGATTTCAAAGATCGTGACCCGAAAAAAGAAACTGTCGTTCTCTGTTTAAGAGGAAAAAGTTGGAAACGGAAAGGACGCCAAAGTCCTAGGAAAAGATTTTATTGAGTTTCCGGGAATATTTACCCGTTTTGACGGAGTCGTTTCTACCTAGAGAAATATATCGGCCTTTGTATTGAAAATTTTGGAGGACGAAATTCCCTAAATTGCTACATTAATTCTGTATAATATGAATAAGGTAATATGAATGTATTTCGTATTTTCGAACGGCTTACGTGTTATTGTTGTATAATGCTGAATATGGGTTCGTTCAGCTGGGATTTCTCGTTTGTAATTAAAGTCATAACTTAAACGATATTCAGACTAACCGTAATTAACTTGTGACCAAGTTTGCTCATTGCTGTAATTTGTTGCCTAGAGATTTCATTAAGGAAGGACATACCTTAGCGTAGACAAGCAAAAGTAATACGATTAAGCAAACGCTGTTTTGTAACGCACATTTTGTGTTAAAGTTTAAAGTAGCATAACATCACGCTTTGTACTCCCCGAAGGGTACGGCAGAGGTTATTTAGTACACCCTTGTTCCGCCAATTATGTTAAAGTTCCATGTAATAGGCGAGCCTATTGCCATTAACCGGGCACAAATGCAGACTCTGGGCTGCTACTGAGAAATTCATAACGGAAAAACTCAATAACACTTTGCCGGACCTGGGGATCGAACCCTGGTGGCTCAGCAGTCGCACTTGCGAGAACTATATCAAGAAGGCAGTCAGAGTATTATCTCGAATGCAGAAACAATTTCAAAGAATTTATAATTTTTGTTACCGATTGATGAACAAAAATTTTAAAGGCTGTACCATACATACAAATTTCTACAAAGCTCAATGACACACACTGTCGCCTTAAGCCTTCAGAAAAAGTTGTGTCAGATAAGGGTCTTGTTGCCATCCGACATGTAGATTGGCACTGAGCGGGGTCTCGACGCTAAGCCAGTACGGACCCTTCATTTAAGTTCCTTGTAGCCAATCAGTAAGTTTTAAAAATCCCTGTCAAAGATCTTTAGAAGGTTTGTCTCCAGATGCAAATGATAGTTGGATTCACGGTCAATTATTAAAACAATTACTTACGAAATGCAATTCAAATTGTTTTATATCAGTACGCAACTGGGTAGACGCCTATGTCTGGCTGTGGGTTGCGATAGACTGACGTGATCGATTAATTGATTGATTGAGGGTGTATCGAATCAGACTGAAGCAGTTTAACTACTGAGGCCTTTATTATCTATGACAAATCAAACCGTTAGGCCGCAGCCGCAATGCGCGCGTGGCGTCCTCGCTAGTCGCCTGGTGTATCGCCTAAGCGAGCAGTCCGGCCGGTCTCGTCTATTTCCGTTTGTTTTGTTTCTGTTGGCGTCTCGCTAGACGCCAGGCGCAAGGCGAGGCATCCGGCATGAAGTGAGGCCGCGGCGTTACTCTCAAATAACATGACCACGTTAACATCCAAATGTACAATCGGAAAATAGGGTATTCATTTAAAATCTATTGATTTTGACATTATTGTTGTCAAAGCGCCACCAAGAACTGCAGAAATAGAATTATAATGCGGTCGTATTATATGCGTGGTTTTCTTAAAATTAGTGTAAATACACAATGCACTATCAAAATAAGACAGATTGGGTGATAAGACCGCCCATTGTACATACATATATTTTCTGTAAATAATGTATCCTTCCTGTTTTTGTATACAATAAAGAGTATTTGAATTAAAAAGAGTATACTTGGGTGGTTTGGTCATGTTGAGACAATGAGTGAACGGCGATTAACAAAATGAATTTATAAGGCAGATGTCAATGAAAACGCCGGTAGAGGACGTCCTAGAAGGACATACATTGATGTTATTGGTGATGTTCTTCACAAAGGACAGGAGCGTAGTACTCTCAACCGAAGTGCGTGTATGACAAGATCTATGAATCTGGATGAAGCGAAAGGAGTATGTAAGGATCGTAGCATATGGCGTTCTATAGTTTCTGCCTACCCCTATGGAAAAAAGGCGTGAGTTTATGTATGTATGGAAAGAGTATTTGTATTATATTGGCTAATTAGTTGTTTTTAAGATTAAATAAAATACAATGTAGCATTAAAACAGTCAAGTCCTTAAATAAAGTTGCTTTTAACGTTCTAAAAGTGGAAATTCAATGTCATTAAATGCATAATAATATTATATTAAAAATAGATGTTGGCACAGACACACGTGTGTTATTACGTTCACTTCGTAATTTGTTATGACTAAGTACACACAAATCATTTGATACAAACATCTTGAGCGATATTAAATCGTTTTATTACATGCAAAACGTTTGTTAACTAGCCAATAAATACATTTTCTATATAAAATGTGGCCTAGAACTGAAAAATAATAATAATAATACTTACTTTCTTGGCTCACGAGGTTGTCGACATGCGGGAGGTTGACTCAGCAGTCGTCGTGCCGATAGTCGTTACGGCCAATGGCTTAATAGCCAAGAGCCTCGACCAGCATCTGATGAGGCTCTCGTTGGGCAGATGGGTCAAGGGCCTGATACAGAAAGCGGTACTTCTGGACACGGCACGTATTGTCAAGAAGTCTGAGGCTCTGGCCACCGGTAGCTTGGACCCTGTTCCCGAAGCCGGTGGGCTACTATTTTTTATACCTATTTTTAAATGTTTTTTATATTTTTTGTAGAAATATTTAAAAATATAATTTTTATGTATAGAAAATGAATAAACGAAATAATGGTTACTTTTCCATACATACATAAACTCACGCCTTTTTCCCACGGGGGTAGGCAGAAACTATAGAACGCCACATGCTACGACCCGTACATACCCCTTTCGCTTCATCCACATTCATACAGCTTGTCATACACGCACGCCGGTTGAGAGTACTACGTACCTGACCTTTGTGAAGAACATCACCAATAACATCGATGTATGTCCTTCTAGTACGTCCTCTCTCTACCGGCGTTCCCATTAACATCCGCCTTATAAATTCCTTTTGTTAATCGCCGTTCACTCATTCTCTCAACATGACCAAACCACCTAAGCATACTCCTTTTAATTTTTGTCACTACATCATCTTTTAAACCGCAACTTTGTCTAATCTCTTCATTTCTCAATCTATCATTCAAAGTTACACCGCACATACTTCGCAAGGAACGCATTTCCACGGCATTTATTCTACTTTCATGCCTCTTCTGCCACGACCAACATTCACTTTTCCATTTATCATAGTTTTCTCAAAGATTGTTTAATACGAACATTCTTTCTTATATCTAATGTTTTATTACATAGATAAGTACGGTATGTTATATTTTTAAAAGCTTTTATTTATATTCCTGTGTTGTCAGGGAGCTATTACCATAGGCATAGGGCCTAGATATATCTGTCTCGTTGGTCTAGTGTTGGCAAGCGCGATTGCTGATCGTGAGGTCCTGGGTTTGATCCCCAGGTTGGGTAAAGTGTTATTGGGTTTTTCCGTGTGCAATACCACAGTAGCAGCCCGGAGTTCGTAGGCTCGCCCCCTATTACATGGGACTTAGTGAAATGAGGGTTTTACTGTACACCTCTACCCAACCCTTCGGGGAATACAGGCATGATGTTATTTTAGGGCCTTTAAATGCCGAATGAATCAAGAATACCTTTTTACTTTTCTTTTATTCGTACATAAAGTATCTACCTATTAAATCAAATATGGTCATGATAATAAAATTATTATGGCGAGATTTCAGCCTAGATTATATCAATACCAAATTCTAAGAAAAATGAAAGGCAATATCCATATATTTATGGATATTCTGGCCAATCTAGATATGCTGAATACATTTACATTGATATCAACCGAGGGTCACCAGCGGTTTTGCTGTAGAATGAATATATCAAAACCTTCTTGGAAAAATAATTGCTTAAAATGGTGCTAAGTTTTTAGATATAGATAGTGTAATCAGCCCGTTATTGTCCAACTGCTGGGCAAGAGCCTCTTCTCAGAATGAGAAGGGTTTAGACCTCTAAACCCTTCTAATAACTTAGCATGGCTGAGGCCAGTCCATAGATAGCATACAGGGTGTAAACGAAATCATGTCATTCCTTCAAACCTCGTGATGTACTGCTGACATAGATTAACCCTGAACGGGATACTTTTGGATTCAAGATAAAAAAATTACAAGGTGTAAACATGTGTTCTTAACGTGAGGCATTTTAGCACCCCGAGCGAATTGCGCGGCTATCGCTCGCCGCGCGGTCATTTAACTCGGGGCGCTAAAATGCCTTACATTAAAAGCACATGTTTACTTGTTGTTTTTTTTATTGAAATCAAATGTTTTCCTTGCAGGGTTAATATCTATATCAGAAAGCAGTACATCACGAGGTTTGAAGGAATTACATGATTTCGTTTACACCCTGTATAGTAGACAAAAAAATATCTCATTTTCTTTTCAAGATTATTAAAATAGGTTTCGGCTCAAAATCGTCTTATAGTAAGCGAAGAAATTTTAATCAAAGTCGACATAATCATAGAGTCTCTTCTATAAACTAGTTCCAACCAATAAAGATCCCTGTCAGTGCCAAGGTACCTATCTAACTGGAAATACATCATACAGCTATTGCCGCTGCTGGCGGCTTTCCAAAGCGATTATGGCGACCATCGAGCCGCATTACCATTGCATGAGACATGAAACACCTATTTAACAGAATGGAGCGATAACTTTGTGAATTCCGCACTCAATTTATTTCCTGGCGGTGAGTCAGTAAATTGGGAAATGCAAGATTGTATTTAATATTGTGGCTAAGGAGAAAACGATTATCTTTCTAATTAATCTTTATGATAGCTTAGTGGTGTGACCGTCGGACTGCCAAGTCATAGGTATCGAGTTCGAACCCAAAACACGCACCTCTGACTTTTCGGATTCATGTGCGTATTGTATAATTACCACTTGATTAAAAAACGGTGAAGGAAAACATCGTGAGGAAACCGGCATGCCTGAAAGATATTTCTCGACGGCACGTGAAGCCAAGTCAGAGGCCCATGGGCGGCATAAACTCTGACAGCAGGTTTGTCACTAACCATACGAAATGAAGAAGATTAATGTTTTATTTTAATAGTAACTTTAGATATTTTTTTCCGGGGGCGGCTTGAAATTTCTAGCACTTACGATCGGGTACTAAAGTATAAATGACAAGACTCACAAGCGTAACGCATGATTTTCTAACGTCATAGCAGATGTGTAGGTTCTTCCAGCCAGATAATAGTAGATCCATGTTATGTAAATACTTATTATTAAAATCAGTTCATCCGTTTTGGAGCTATTTTGCCACAGACAGACAAATGGATCAAACATAAAACACCACTCCCGCGTCAGGGGTTGAAAAATAAAGTCAGCATCTTAATTACGCCACTGTTTCTGCGTTGACACTTTATAAATAGATAAAAACTTTAGCTTAGACTTACTAAGTACAAAGTTCTTAGCAAGTGTCAAGCAGTAAGGAAAGTTCGAAGCTGTTGTTCTTTAAAACAGAGGGAGACTACTCTACGTAGAGTTTAATGAGATGTCAACAACTTTTATATTCAGGAAAAGGAGTAATTAGTGCAGGATCAGGAAAAGTAGAAGAAACACCGAGAGAGACTTGTACCTACCCGCAGTGGATAAAATATGCAAATTGTAGTTGATGATGTACAAGACAAACAGGAGTCTAAAGGATGATTTCCACCAAACAGCTCGCATCGTATCGAATCAGAAAGGATACGAACGGATGCGTCGACAGCCGATCGCGTCCGGCAGGATGTCGACGCATACGATCAGCTGCGTACCGTTGCTTGCGAACGTATCCGTTTCTGCGCCTAGTCAAATAGTTTCATTCCTACCGTGTTGACGTGTTCTAATTTTTGAAAATGGTTCTATCGGATACGACGACAGGCGAACGAAACCGATCGCGCGTCGCAGCATACTTTCGGCTACGATCGCGTATCGCGGAAGACGCCCGCGGTTAAGCTGCTGTGCGCGGCTTGGTAATATAGACTTTAAATACTGTGTGTAATACAAGATTTAATATCGTTTAAAGATTGTAAAATCCATTCCGATCCAATGCGATGCGAGCTGTTTGGTGGAAATCATCATTAATACTTAATAGGAACAGTTTAATAAATTAATCTTAAAATTTAGGTAACGGATCAGTCGTCAAATAATAATTAGAATTAGGTAAGTCAACAGCAACAGTTTGTTCGTGCTGCCTAGCCTTTTTCCAACCATGTTGGACTTCCAGTCTAACCTGATGCGAACTGCTACCAGACCTCCGCAACCCAACAACTAAATAAGAAGGGAAGGTCCACCCTACTCCTTATTTAAGGAAGAAAGAAGGGAAGGTCCACCCTACTCCTTATTTATTTGTTGGTTGTTGTTCGTCAATGCAAATTAGTCGATCTTCAGCCTAATCTTTTCCCAACTATGATGGGATTAGCTTCTAGTCTAACCAGATGCGGGTGAATGCCAGTATTTTACACGAAGTAACCGCCATTATACCTCCGCAACCCAGTTACTGGGTAATGCCGATATCCTAAGGTTGGACCGGTTGTCAGACTTACGGGCTTCTGACTTCCCGTAACGACTGTCATACGTTTCGTATGATACCCGGGACCGACTATTAACATGCTTTCCGAGGCACGGTAGGGTCTCGATGTGTTACGAACGATCACCCATCTACAGAATGATCGTGGCAAGCGTAGTTTAACCTCGCAAATCATATGATCCGCGCAGTTGGTATGTCACGAGACAATATACAAAAAAAAAAAAAGAATACCTAATTGCTGCATTAGAGAGCGTTCGCTATCAAAACTGCCACTATAAGTAACACTTCCCAAATGAAATAGTAATGAAATGATTTTTAATGTAGGTAATATAAAATCAAACCTCGCAAAGAAAAGAATTTAATAACGCCTTAAACCAATCAAACTTCATCAAAATATATACGAACAGTTGAAAAGTCAGCATTATATGGCCAAAAGCAATAATCACGGGCAATCCAAATACAATAAAGGGGTAAAGTTACATTATTGCTCGTAATAATTCGTTGAAACTAGTCGAAACTAGGGATGGGCCGAATATTCGTTTTATGTTCGGTATTCGGCATATTCGGCTGGTTTACCGAACATTCGTATTTGGCCGATTATTCGGCAAAAATGCCGAACATTCTACCGAATAATTTTACGTTCAAAAGTTGCCTTTATGCTTGTATCAAGTAGTATAATTACATAATTGTATCCATATCAAGTGTGTCTTATCATTATTTAATTGAAAAATATCCAAACGTTCGATCTCTTCCTTCCATTTATTTCATTGTTTTTTTGGGCAATTTACTGAGTTTTAACGATTTTGTACACAAAAACAAATTCACGTGCTAATGTTTTGTCGCTAACTAGATGTCGCAATAACAGTCTAGGGGTAGCAGCGTCAGAAGTCGGAAGGGTCGCACGATTCAATGCCCTCGACAAGTACAGACTTGAATTTTTGCAATGCACGATACAGCGCGCCAAATCTTACCGAATATTCGGCCGAATGTTCGGTTCGGTAAACTTTCAACCGAACATTCGGCCGATTATTCGTATTCGGTAAAACCTTTATTCGGCCCATCACTGGTCGAAACAGATAAAAACAAAGTTTCAAAGTAATCGGGAACTACTGACTCAATTTGAAAAGTTTATGAGGGCCGTATGTTAAGTTAAATTGATGTTTCGAAACATTTTCTGATGTGTTCGTCACGTTTTGGTTACATTACTTGTTCTCTTGAGAAAATACTTTGAACTAGCTGTGTCCACACGGCTCCGCCCGTAGCCTATGGTACTCAGTGATAATGTAGTTATATAACGGCAAAAGAATTTTTGAAATCGGTCCAGTAGTTTTTAAGTATATTCGTTACATACAAAAATCCAAAAATCTAAATCATTCCTCTTTATAAATATTAGTATAGATTAGACGCACCTTATTTTTTTTTTTTTTTAGCTTGGTGAAATCCTCATGGACTATCCCCCGTCTGGGGCAGACGGGGGGGGTGTGCCGGACTTTTACCGGCTAAAACCACCACGGTGTCCCTCCTTCTGACCTAAGGCCGGGGTCACGGGATTCGCTGTTGCATGCACCGCGACCCCGGCAGGTCTCGGACCACCAGCTTCTTCTGGTGGACCTCTCCTGTGGTGGGGCAATTGTTTCCCTTCCCCACTTCCTTCGAGAGACGCGCGCGGAACACGGCGCGCCGTCCTCCCTGGATAATAAGTATACCTACTACATAAGTATTTTCCTGTTGTCGCTGGCAGCCATTATATCAAGTACTATCGTCCCAATAAATTTTTATATTTTCCAGCTCGCGTATTTTCCCCTCGTCTAAGCATTATGCCAGATTTCGGGGGGGGATAAATCCCAACTATCCCCGCCTCTGAATACGTGCTTGACCTCTGCCGAACCCTTCGGGGAATATAAGGCGTGATGTTATGTTATGTGTTATTTAAGTTACATGTTTTGGTTTCTGATGCGACAATAATTGTATTTTAAACAGTTTTAATTAGCTTCACTTCGTATATTTATTTGTTTGATTCAAATCTTGCGACACATTTTTCAAATACTTCTGCTTAACCGATTCTCCTGAAACTTCGCACACAAACTCAATTCCCATGACAATACACCATTATAATAATTTTAACCTTCAATCCTCAAATTCTGATGCTGCACGGGTTCTGCAAGATAAAACCATTTAAGTTAAAAGTTTTTTTTATAATGTCCTTTGTTTCATTCTCTCAGTAGCAGTCTGGAGTCTAGATTTGTGCCCGGTTAATAACCAATAGGCTCATCTTCTATTACGTGGGATTTAAACACAACTGGCGAAACGAGGGTGTACTTAAACACCTCTGCCGAACCCTTCGGTGAATACAAGCGTGATGTTATGTTATGTTCCATTTTTAAACAAATCAATATGTACCACGGTACACAAGTACACTCGCATCAGAGTCAAATCCTCATGCTGCGTGATTGCCAAGTCATATAAACATCACGCCTGTATTCCCCGAAGGGTTGGGCAGAGGTGTTTAGTAACACCCTCATTTCGCCGTTATGTTTAAGTCCCATGTAATAGGGGGCGAGCCTATTGCCATCAACCGGGCACAAATCCAAACTCGGGGCTGCTACTGAGGAATTTAACGGGGAAATATCTAATAACACTTTGCTCGACCTGGGGATCAAATCCAGGACCTCAAGATCACCAGTCGCGCTTGCCACCACTAGACTAACGAGGCAGTTCCAATTGCCAAATTCAAAAAATATATTTATAAACGAAATGTAAGATTTGGTTTTACATAAGATTTCAGAACGTTGTACAGCAAGACGCGCGACTCGCGCAATTTCAAAAACGTTCAAGAAGCGTACTAAACTCAAATTTAACAAATTCAAATTTAAACTAAAATATAATCCAGACTGCAAGCTTCAAAGTAGTTGCGATATTAAACTATAAAGTATAAAAGGGTGTAGCCGCGGGGCGTACAATGTACGTAGTTTATCTGTGTTTTTCGGGATGATAAAGTTATCTACTAACTCGTAATATACATATTGTAGTGATGTAAACGTGAAAGAACTTACAGTAGCCCGTTCACACAGCGGATGCGTCGGTTCTGGATGTGTTGTTCACATCTGTACCTACGGATCAGTTAAACAAATGGCAGCTGCATCGCATCTGGCAGACAGGATACGATAAAAAGAACGGATTCAGTATTTTTTACTGGATTCGGAATACTGTCAGTTGAACTCGCTTATTTAAATACAGGCACCATCACCATAATAAAAACGGACAACACTAATTTATATAATTTAAATTAATCTATAGCAACATTGACCTAGTATTATAAAAGCACTTGCTTCCGGTCCACCTTGCGAACAAGATGCTTTGTCGATTATGCAAAGTTGGATTTTATATTACTGTTTTAGCTATTTGTCCACCAAGACTCAATTATTCACTACTATACACAATCATTTACCTCCCCACAAAGTGCACGACCAAACAGAATGCTTATTGTTAAAAAAAATCGGCAATATTGATAATACATAATTAGAAAACCATTTTTATTCCGATTTATTTTGTACTCAGTTGATCAAAGTTCTCTGGTTGACATTGGTATAGTACTTAATCTCATGTCATGTCTTCATAAATGTAGTTAACTTCCAGTGGAAGAAGTCTGACAACCGGTCTAACCTTAGGATATCGGCATTAACCAATATCTGGATTGTGAAGTTCAGATGGCAGTCGCTCCGTGTGAAATCATCCGCATTAGACTGGAAGTTGACCCCAACGTAATTGAGAAAAGGCTGGGCGGAATGAACGAATCAATAAAATCGATAGTTCTATTGGCTTATATAAAAAAGAACATCACGCCTGTAGTCCCCGAAGGTATTCACCCTCATTTTGCCGTTATGTTTAAGTTCCATGTATTAAGAGGCGAGCCTATTGCCATCAACCAGGCACAAATCCAAATTACGGACTGCTACTGAGGAATTCCACACGGAAAAACCCAATAATACTTTGCCCGAACTGGGGATCGAACCTAGGACCTCACGATCAGCAGTCGCGCTTGCCACCACTAGACCAACGAGGCAGTTTATTATATAAAAAAAAGAACTTTGTTTTGATGTTGAAGTTTTTTTCTCCTGAAAAGTCAATCGAGGCATTACCAGAACGCCCATTACAAACAACTCTACTAACGCTCCAAATGATTTCTAAAATGAAAAACCATAAAAACATGAAGTTATTGAACGTATAAGCGTGACGTTTACGATTGTGGCCGTAATGTTTATACGATGCCATTAGAGCAGTTAATGACTGCACAAGTAATATTGCGACGATTATAAATAGATTATTACGTCGGTGTAGGGTAAATTTTTAATTATCGCGCTATAGCGTGATAGCATAGCGATTGAACACTTACCTTCCATGCAGGAGGGTCTGAGTCCGATCCCAGCCCACACCTCGTGACTTTTTCAATTCATGTGCGGATCAGAATTTGATTATCACTTGCGTTAACGGTAAAGGAAAAACATCGTGAGGAAACCTGCACACCTGAGAGGGCTCCATAAAATTTTTGGTGGTGTTAGTCTGCTAACCCGCACCTGGTCAGCGTGGTGTACTAAGGCCTAAACCCTTCTCATTCTAAGAAGAGGCCCGCGCCCTGCAGTGGAACGGTAATGGGCTAATTATGTTTTATGTATGTGCGATATAGCGTACCTGCGATTCTTCCTCTCTTCTTCTCTCATGTCGGCATGAGCTATACGAGAATAGCTCATGTCGTGGTGAAAAGATTAGTCAATCAGCAAGGTTGCCAAACGTTCTTAAGCATCGTCGTCTAAAGTACCCCCTACTACGATTAAATAGTAGTATTATAAGGGTGAATGAAAGTCTGGATGTCATACAGTTATCTCCCTCCTCCTTGTGTTGTTCTATAACACTTCTTTGTGAACTGTTTCGCTATTTTGTTCTTTTATCTCTGCATCACTACAGAGCTACAAAGGGGGTTAGTTCCCCCCTTTGTAGCTCCAAAGTGTGCACGCATGCAGTTCTCGTTCATGTTTTGCGTCCAAAATATGCGCTGCACGGGAAGCGGGGAACCTGTCAGAGGCCGATGGGTCACAAGGTCTCAAGCTATCCGGCAGTCGGCCTCTTCCTCGTCGTCGTGGATTGCGTTGTTTACTATGCGTGCCAACTAAGAATAGTACTGTCAAGACGCCACTTTGTTCCGCAATAGTCGTGAACTTCATTACCAAAGCGTAAGGTGTGCAAAAAAATTAATAAAGAAATTATACTCAGTTTAATTATTTTGAGTTATTTTTTTTGGTATTTCTGTTCAACCTACGCCAAATTAATTACACAGTAATTATATTATTATTATGGCGACATATTAGGGTGACCAGTAGCATTTTGTGAAGTTAACCTATGCAGTTAGTCTATGCAGTTTATATTTAGTTAGTTATATTGATTCATTTCTTTAATGAATACTGTTTACAAATATAATTAATTTATCCAAAATTATCTATTTATGGAATTCAAGAAATAACATTTTATAAAAATGAATATAAATAATAATGAAATCTATGAATAAAAAAATATAACATTTTTTTCACAAATTTTATTTGCTGGCAGTACTCATTTGACAGCTATCGTGTGAAGTTGTAGCGAGCGCGATCCTATTCTTAGTTGGCACGCATAGTACATAAAAGTCGAATGTTGAACGAATCAGAGGGCTACTAACGTCGCATTCGGCGAATCGTATTTGGTTTCATATTTGCACGTATATAGAGTGCAGCTTCTTACAAAAGTTTAATAATAAATAATGAGTTCGTAGCTATAAAATACAACTAAGTCACCGAAGCACTTAGTCTAGACCGGGGCTTACGCTTTTAAAGATTGCAACAATTTCCAACGCCAATAAATCTTCTATGCTTGACGTTTTATCGGGAAACATTTAGGCGATATTGAGACCGACAATCCGACGGTGTAATTTAGATGGATTTATTGAGGTATTGTTGGTAGTAAAATATCGATGAATTTCATTTAACCTTTAAAAAGTTCGTGGTTAAAAAGCAATTGCGAGGCTTGATCGATCTACCAAGTTCTATGCTCGCTGCAATTTGTCCGTAGAGTTTTGACCGATTTATACGATACCTACATCGAGATCACCTCGGGTCTCGGAAAGCACATAAACTATCGCTTCCGGTTGTTGATAACAAATACCTCTGACAGTCGTTCTGGGTAGTCAGATGACCGAAAGTCTGATAACCGGTTTAACTTTAGAATATTCAGATGCCAGTCGCTCCGCGTACAATACTAATATTCAGCTGCATTTAATTAGACTACAGATGGGGACCCTACCTCAATATAGCTAGGAAAAGACCGGGCTGAGGACGGATCTAAGGAATTTATGACTCCAATTAATAAATAGCTCTCATTTGAGAGCTTCCTCTTAAGTATCGATAACGTCTAAATGATGGGCTAATAAATGTAAAAAAAACTCAAATGTATGAAATGCTGATGACATTTACATGTTGACAGCTCCACTTGAGATGGTGCTCTCAGTTTGCCATGTTGAGAGGCGTTCATTTTAAATAGCCCTCATTGGAGAGCTTCCTTTTAAAGTGTCGTTTTACTTGTTATATTACGTGAAATGCGGTTTTGACGTTTACATTTTGACAGCTCCGCTTTAGATGCTGCTCTCAGGCCGCCATGTTGAGATTGGTTTATGAGCCTTAAATGGAAAATTTTACATAGAACTAGAAATCCTGTTTTAGAACAAAAATGGTTCCATTATTGTCTAATGTCTACTACAAATAGGTACTACTGCTCCCAAAGGATTGGTCTCGTAAATGCTCAACAGAAGCCTCGTGAAGTGAGGATACCATTGGGAGTTACACGACCTTCAACTTGACCCCAGTAGCTGGATCGTGTGGACTCTTATTATGGACTGTCGTTACTTTTTATGATTATGATATGATTAAACGTGTCTGACTCGACTGTTCTTTCTCTTGGGAGAACTAAGCATTTTATGTCGTTGCAGATAGTTTACTGTATTCTGGATGATATTAGTCATTTTAGCGTATTCTCTCATCATCATCTTCCTGCCCTGGTCCCAAGTTACTTGGGGTCGGCGCAATATGTTTTTCTCTTCCACTCTTCCCTGTCAGCCGTCTCATTATCATTTACTTCCTTATTTTTCATATTCTCCCTCACACAATCCATCCATCTTTTCTTAGGTCTCCCTCTCCCCCTCCATCCATCAACATTCATATCCATCACTCTCTTAGTCACATGTGTCTCATCCCTCCTCATCACATGCCCATACCAAGACAAAAGCTTTCCTTTCAACTTTTCTGTCACTGGTGCCACTTTCAAACTCCCTCTAATATACTTATTTCTTACTTTATCCATTCGCGTCACTCCACACATCCATCTCAACATTCTCATCTCCGCTGCGTGTAATCTTCTTTCATCCGTCTTCTTCACGGCCCAAATTATGGCAATAACCATAGAATAATGACAAGCAATAAAAGTGACCATTTTTTTGTTGCACTAAGTGTACATGCGCAGACTTACTCCCACTAGGTCAAAACCTTGCCTAATTATGTGCCGGCGACTATAAATGAAATAAAAATTTAGTTATCTTCTCTCGTTTTGGTTGGAGACCCTTCAGGTCTCGCCAATAACTGCCCGGTTACGTAGAAACGGTCCGCAAGACCATCTACAAGAAGTCGAATAGAAAAAAAAAGTCATCTCTCGTATCAGCACGAGGTAAATGAGGATAGCTAATGCTGTGGTTAAAAGATTAGGTAGGCAGCAAGGTTGGCAGCGTGGCTGACTGCCCAGAGTGCGCCGGACGTACTTAATATCATCACTCGTGGAGGCTAGTAAAAGACAAAGAAACGTCTTAGGCCGTATGAACCTGCTGTAAGCGGTCATGTACTTACGTACTTTCAATATTATGAGCTTTACATTCATATCATAACATAATTAGCCCATTACTGTCCCACTGCTGCGGATTTCTTCTCAGAGTGAGAAGAGTTTAGGTCTTAGTCTACCACGCTGGCCTGACGCGGGTTGGCAGACTACACACACCATCGAGAACTTTATGGAGTCCTCTCAGGTGTGCAGGTTTCCTCAAGATGTTTTTCTTGCGTCGTTAACGCAAGTGATAATCAAATTCTGATCCGGACATGAATTTAAAAAGTCAGAGGTACGGGCCGGGATTGAACTCAAACCGTCCTGCGTAGAAGTTTAGCGTTCTATCGCTAGGCTTTCACTGCTTTACACACAACAGATTTTAAAAAAACAGCATTAAAGCGATGCGCATGCGTGGCTGTTTATCTCGTCTGTAAATTTGTTCATAGCGTTCCAGTCGTGATGCGTGACGCCTTAAATTATTTTGACAAATGCTATGTTTATTACACGTCTGACAAACGACTTTATTTATAACCTGATTGTTGGTTTGCCAAATATTTACCAACATTCGTTTTGTTGCGGATTTAGTGTAAAAATATTATCTTTAAAGAGGTTATTTACGAGTAAGACGTGCCGAAAAAATATGGTAAATATGTTTTTTTTTTACGTTTTTTAATGCTAATTTTACTTTTGTCAAAAAGTTTTTTCTTTTTCTCTTTTTAGTGGCCTTAATTAAAATGTGGTTGGACCTAATAAAGCCGCTGCTCGTAATCTAATTACGTTACCTGTACTGTTCGTCATTAAGGAGTTCCATTGTCTATCTCCGAAGTTCTTCATCAGATCTTCGGGACCATCTCGAAAGAAATCGTTTCACAATTAGCAAAGATAACGCGGAACAAACATACAAAAAAAAATCATACGTTCGAATTGAGAACCTCCTGCTTTTTTAGAAGTAGGTAGGTTAAAAATGATGAACCCATGGTTGTAAAAAGTCTCTGAGATATATTTACTTAATACATTTTTCCATTGGTTTATGGGTCTTATAAGCTAATTCACCTCATATTAATAGGTCAATGAAAGTATTATTAGAGTGTGTTACTCTGTTGAATTAATGCGTTATTCATGAAATTTTGACACTTACAAAAGATCGATGAAATTTTCTTTATAGAAAATGATATGGGTAATATCGTCATAATACCTAATAGAATTCTTGGATTATGGTTTTTTTATGAATAACAAGATTATATTTGGATTCTTTCCATATAAATAGGTACTGGTAGGAATATAAATTCCTTTGTAATATTATGGGCAATAATCGAAATGTCAGAACTTTTACAAGATCGAAGCTAAAAACGCGCGGTTTCATTCTTAAAATACTTTTATAACATGTTTGAATATTGTCTCTAAAATAAAACAACAAAATGTTCATATTATTGCTTCTAAATGGTCTCATAAATGTAGATGTCTTTTATTTTATTTGACTATAAATTGTCTGAGACGTAAATCTCACTTAATTACTGTAATAAACCTGCAATGAAGTCTAGAATGCGGATTCCGTTTTAAAAATATAGATAAAGCTTGGGACTATACTATTATACCTACAACGCATCTCGCAGCAACTACCAACAATCTAGTAATCGCAGTAGGTACCTACATACTTACTGCCCGTAAAGCCGCGGTTCTATTATGCAAGTAGCTTGCACGCAAGCTGCAGGCTACAAGAAGCTTGCGTAATGGAAAATGAAGTTGCATGTAAATTGCCATTCCATTACATTGAGTACATACATGCTGGTGCAACCAATCTTTTTGCATTATGGAAAAGCGCCAAATAAATCGTAAAATACTCAGAAATATTTAGAAAAATTTTGTTCTTAGAGCAAGCAACATCTTACGGAAGATACGTCGCCGATCTTCTGCCGGTACACATAATCTATACTAATATTATAAAGCTGAAGACTTCGTTTATTTGTTTGTTTGAACGCGCTAATCTCAGGAACGACTGGTTAGAATTGAAATATTATTTTTGTGTTGGATAGTCCATTTATCGAGGAAGGTTATAGGTTATATAACATCACGCTACGTCCAATAGGAGCGGAGCATAAATGAAAAATGTTGCAAAAACGGGAAAAATGTCCACCCGTGCGATGCCAGGACGGGTCGCTAACCCATATAAACATGTCACACCGTACGTATTTGACCGAAGATGCGTAATTCCTCGACTAAATTACGCAACAGAAGATAGTCGACGTATCTTTTATTTGTTTGTTTGAACGCGCTAATCTCAGGAACGACTGGTTAGAATTGAAATATTATTTTTGTGTTGGATAGTCCATTTATCGAGGAAGGTTATAGGTTATATAACATCACGCTACGACCAATAGGAGCGGAGCATAAATGAAAAATGTTGCAAAAACGGGAAAAATGTCCACCCGTGCGAAGCCGGGACGGGCCGCTATTCCATATAAACATGTCACACCGTAGACATTTGACCGAAGATGCGTAATTCCTCGACTAAATTACGCAACAGAAGATGGTCGACGTATCTTCCGTCGGATGTGGCTTGGCTCTTAGTTCAATCTTTTACTGACGAACATGTTCAAACGTTCAAATGAACAGTCGTAGTAGAGCTGCACGTGGCTCCCAGACTAATGAAATGTTTACTCAAGTCTATCCCAGCTTTATTAGTTTATTTACATATGCCACCGTTTTTCTTTGTAACAAGACTGATTAATTAATTGCCGATTGTTTTATTGGTTTTAATTAATTCGTTAGCCATGATTTAAAGGGGATTAATGTTGGTAAATGATATAAGGTCTAGAGTTTATAACCAGTATACTATGTATTTGGCTTTTTTTTCCTATTCGGCTGCTTGTCTTGTCTTGCGGACCGTTTCTACGTAACCGGGCAGTTATTGGCGAGATCAGAGGGGTCTCCAACCAATGGGGACGAGAGTAAAATACTTAAACTAAGCTAATTACTATTACTACTGCGAACTGCTACTACTAACATCATGACTAGCTAGCAACAACAGCACTAAGGGCGACCCCTAATGGGACTCGGACCTCGGCTTAGGGCGTTGCTTGCGAGAGGACTGGAAGGGAGACATCTGGATGAGGGCTATAATGTATGGTGACAGTTGCTCCTTCTAAAATACTATTATGCAGCCAGTTTGGATTGGAAGCCGACCTGAACACAGTTCTGAAAAAAACAGACATGATGATGATGTCTCGTTTATTTACCCTCAATTCTCGAATTACGAGAAAACCAGATCTCGTTCCACTGAAACTAGTGACAGTAAACAATTATTATTGTCAGGAACCACAAACTTTGATGATACCTTGTATACGTAGGTACATAAACCTGTAATAGACCTAATAAAAACGCTTTCACCTTCAACTAACCTTCTTTCACAGAACCTCATATTGTATTTACAGAGATTAAATGTTTTAGATGCCAATAAAAGCGAAGGGCCATCAACTGGACCCTTCACCCTATTACTGCACACTTGGCAACTTAGAAAGCTTTTAATCGCTCAATGTTTAATGGACTTCAAAACTTTTTGTATTGTGAATATCGATAGGAGATATTTGAGAGTTTCCTTTGGAATCTTTGAAAAAGTTTGACGTAAAGTTAATTTGAGACTTTGTTTAGAATTTCATGATTGAAGTTTGAAATCTTAATAGTGATTGAATTTATACAAAACTAATAACTTTTTTATTGTTGTGTTTATCGCACCTCATAAAGATACATTTTATTTAAAGTTCTACCATAATTTTTGTGAAATTATTCTAGAAAAGAAACGAACAAAAATGTTTTTTTTTAAATTTAATTTATAATTATTGAACTGCCTCGTTTCTCTAGTGTTGGCAAGCGCAACTGCTGATCGTGAGGTCCTGGGTTCTATCCCCAGGTCGGGCAGTGTTATGGGTTTTTTCGTGTGGAATTCAGCAGTTTGTATTGTAGCAGCCCGGATTTTGAATTTATGCCCGGTTGATGGCAATAGGTTCGCCCCCTATTACATGGGATTTAAACATAACGGCGAAATCAGAGTGTTACTATACACCTCTGCCCAACCCTTCGGGGAATACAGGCGTGATGTTATGTTTATTCTAGAAAAGAAACGAATAGTAAAAAACACCTTTTTAAATATTTTTTTCAATTTACTGGAGATTTTGACTTTTAATAACTTGTTTCACAATTTCTCTACGTATTTATTATTTCAAGATTATTATTCACTAATAAAATATTATTTTACCTATTAGTGAATTGGTTCTACTTTGGTTAAATTAAGAGAGATCTTAATTTAAACATTTGAAAAGATCAGCAGCTCGTCTTAGTTCAAATTATTTTACGAATTGTACACAAATTACTCTCGAGACTGTGGATTAAGTTTCCCAAAAACTTTACACAAAATAAATTAAGATAACTTAGTAAGCATATTAATTTGTATTACGTAAGTGACGTTCTGTGTATTATTAATTCTAATCTATACGAATATTATAAAGCTGAAGAGTTTGTTTGTTTGAACGCGCTAATCTCAGGAACTACTGGTTGGAATTGAAAAAATATTTTTGTATTGGATATTCCATTTATCGAGGAAGGTTATAGGCTATATAGCATCACGCTACGACCAATAGGAGTGGAGCATAAATGAAAAATGTTGCAAAAACGGGAAAAATGTCCACCCGTGCGAAGCCGGGACGGGCCGCTAATTTGTTCTAAAACTGAGAAGACGCACACAGAGGTCCGTTTATTCAAGCGTGCCAGCGGCATCAACCGATTAAAAAGTTATTTTGGTACCCGAGTAAAAATTTAAATTATGTGTGGGTGTAAAAATATCAGTTAGAATGTGGGTGTAAGGGTCAGGGTCAACCGAATAATCCTTGCGCGGTTTTTGGATGTCACGGAATAAAAAACTGTATTACGTCGCTGCGCCTGCAAAATCCGCTGTTTTTTTTTAATCTGTCTTTGATGCTATTTTATAATAGTTCTCGAGCCACATGCAACTGTAAAATCTGTTTTTTTATAATTTATTTGGTTAAGAAGATAGCAAAATAAATTGTACAAATAAGTTGCACGTGGCTTCAGAACTATTATTTTTATTTTATTTATTTATTTCACAAAATCCACAGCCCTTAAATTTTTTATTACGATAGATATAAACTAATATTACAGGCAATTATGGATTTACAATTTAATAGCTATACATGCATCAGAAACTCATACAGAGTTAAGTGAAAACTGCTAGCACCATCTAAGCATTACAAAGTGTACAAAATAAAATAATGTGTGTTATAAAATACCATCAAAGACAGATTTTCAAAAAAAAAACACGTAGCGGATTTTGCAGGCGCAGCGCCGATTAGTAGGCTTTGCATGAATGCTGTCGAGTTACTAACGTAAACTTAATAAATGCAAGTGAATTTTGAATCGGAAATACTCGTTTCGCACATACTATTTAATTAAATTGAAAACTTTATTCATATCTATGTATGATACAAATTGTGCATGTCGCAAAAAATAAACCAAAATGTTTTAGGACAGTTGTATTTTAGATTCAATATTCGCTAACATTAGCAATGCGTTTACGATACTATACTTCAAACGTTTGTGCTAGGCCTACTGTATTGGTCTTCAGAGACTGTGCTCAAGAACTCCACAACCTCATCCCACCGGCCCCCTTCTACCATCAGACATCTAGACGCACTGCAAGTTACCATCCATACTTGTTGTCATTCCGTCAATTCGCACTAAGCGCTTCCAAACATCCTTCATAATGCGCACTGCAAAAGACACTGTCAAACTCACTACCTGCGTCTGTGTTCCCGAACGCATTCAACCTGAATCTCTTCAAAGTTAGAGTTAACAGGCTTCTTCTGGGTAAGCTCACTCTATCGTAGACATTGTCTCTGTCTCCTCTGACCTAGACTAGAGTCAAGAGCAAACATATTTCAAATAATAAAAAAAAATGCTTTTATAATTTATCGGAAATACTCGTTTCGAATTCTTCTTCCTGCCCTTATCTCACACTAGGTGGGGTCGGCACAACATGTATTTCATAAATCCATGTTGTTAGAGGTTTTGGCTTATTGTTTTATGACCGGCCGCCTGCCTGACATCAACCCTCCTTGGGAATACTGCACCCGTTGCGCGGTTGACCCAGTGTGTTTGCTGATATTATGCACTGGGTCCCAAAATGATATGCATGTCAATCTTATTGCCGACAACTAAGCACACTATGTTCTTCTTGGTGGAGTATACTTGCAGTTCCTTGACCCACTCATTCAGTTTTGGTAGGGGCTTTGATTCTGACACATCGTAAATCGTAGCACTGTTAGCTTCTCTGTAAAAACTTGATGTCAATGTTCTGTATCGCTCCTGTCCCGCTGTATCCCAAATACCAAGCTTGCCTTTAACACCGTTCACGTCCATGACTTTACATTTATAGTCAACTCCGATTGTAGCTGGGAATGATGGATTGTAGTCTCCCGTTGTGAACGCTAGGATTATGCCGGATTTACCTACACCGCACTCATAATCATCATCATCATCAGCCTGAAGACGTCCACTGCTGAACAAAGGCCTCCCCCTTAGACCGCCACATCGCTCATCAATAAAATACTATTCGTTTCTCATTATTTAATTAAATTGAAAACTTTATTCATATCTATGAGTGATACAAAATGAAATTCGCAAAAAAATAAACCAAAATGTTATAGGACAGTTGTATTTTTGATTCAATATTCGCTTATATTAGCGATATATTTCCGATACTATACCTACTTCAAACGTTCGTGCTAGGCCTAATATATTGCCTTTAAGCGCAAACCACGTCCGAAGCGCATTTTTTCTCGGATGCACGAGCTTGCACGAGGATTTTCCCGCTTGGTTGGGAACTGATACTAAAAACATGATTTATTTAAGTACTTACAGTTAATTAGTTAATTAACGCAGTACAATACCAATTACATTAATTAACATAGAAAGAAAATAAAACTATACAATGCAGACAATTGTGTCATAAACAATTATTCGCTACTTACTAACATGGAACAGTGGACACCCTCGCATGCTGTTTCTCACAGAACATCAGACATACGCGCTTATTTTTAATCCATTCGTCCGCGACCAAATCACATTCAGGGTTGGCCATCAGAAGGGCACTGAGCATCCTTAAAGTATGACACACAGGCGATTCAGCTCTGGCGACCGTTCTGGAAGGCAGTTGCGGGAACAGATTGTGTCGGTGACTTTGGCGGTGACCGATGTATTTATCATAGGTATATGTTATATGCAAGAAATGGCGACAGGTCACAGGGACAACTTGTGACCAACGGATGCCCCTCAAGCTGAAGGGCAAAATCTACAAATCCATTATAAGACCTGTCGTTCTGTACGGATCAGGGTGTTGGGCCATGTAGAAGACGGATGAAAGAAGATTACACGTAGCGGAGATGAGAATGTTGAGATGAATGTGTGGAGTGACGCGAATGTATAAAGTAAAAAATAAGTATATTAGCGGGAGTTTGAAAGTAATAAAAAGTTGAAAGGAAAGCGTTTGTCTTGGTATGGGCATGTGATGAGGAGGGATGAAACACATGTGACTAAGAGAGTGATGAATATGAATGTTGATGGATGGAGGGGGAGAGGGAGACCTAAGAAAAGATGGATGGATTGTGTGAGGGAGGATATGAAAGATAAGGGAGTAAATGATAATGAGACGGCTGACAGGGAAGAGTGGAAGAGAAAAACATATTGCGCCGACCCCAAGTAACTTGGGACCAGGGCAGGAAGATGATGATATGTTATATGCAAGAAACATTATAGACCTCCATAATAACATCAGATACTAACTATCCACATCATGTCATAATAATAGCGCGGTAGGTGATACAATAGTCTAACAAACATACAACCATAATGTATTTGTAAATTAGACTGCGTCACATTATGTTGTTATGTAAAATAACTGATTTGCCGCTAATCTGAATCAGATAGATTGTTGCGTATTGCAAATGTTGATGAGTGTTAAATAAACATGGGTTATTAGCTGACTATTACTCAATTACAAATTGTTGTGCAATATTGTTAAATCCACACTATTAACGCGAAATTGAGTCCGCCCGTTTCTTACGTTTTACGTATTTCCAAAGCACACGACTTCTTAGCCTTTTCCCAACTATGTTGTGGTCGGCTTCCAGTCTAACCAGATGCAGCTGAATACCAGTATTTTAAAAGGAGCCACTGCCATCAGACCTCCCCAACCCAAATACTGGGCAATGCCGATATCCTACGTTAGACAGGTTGTCAGACTGTCGGGTTTTTGACTACCCGTAACAACTGTCGTAGGTATTCGTATGACACTCAGGACCGACAGTTTAACGTGCTCCCCAAGGCACGGAAGGGTCTCGATGTGTAACGAACGGTCGCCCATCCATTTACTGACCGCGACAAGAGGAGCTTAACCCCGGAAATCTTATGATCCTCGTGGTTGTTAATTACGGGGTGTCCTGCATAAGCGACAATCGCAACACGACGCAAAGCTGAGAGCGCATCGAACGCGATGAACGCGATCAGAACAACGGCATTCTCTACTGAAGGCTTATGTAGCGAGACGCGACGTAACGCGTACTTGTTCCGCGCCGTGTCGCGTCGCGTCGCACCGCGTCGTGTTTGTCGCTTACGCAGGACACCCCGTTCGCCACGAGCCCCTTCACTCCGAGCGCCATTATATTTCTCTTTTACTAAGACACAAATAATGTCGTATCGTTTCGTGAGTAAAGGAAATAAATAAATAAATTATTTTAAAAAACTGAAAGCAAAGTTAATGCTTCGCGATCCCAGGTTTGTTTACCTTTTATACAAAATTGAAATGTCCGGACTATACCTGTTAATACTCCTTATTGATGATTTGATAAATGAGAAAGATACCAAATCTTATTGTTTAATATCTCAACGATTCTACAAAATACAATCTAACTAGATGAACTAGTGAACTTCGTACCACATAAAAAGATATTTTATCTTCATTCTCTTAAAAAAAATCGCTCGAGCCATTTTCAGTCAATTGATTATTACATAATAAAGATTGAAATGGCCGTACTAGACCTATTTTCTACACAAATACACTGTAAACATGTACAATATATTGATAGTTTTTATAAAATTCTAGGGAACGGCACAATGTTTTCCACAATATATCGGCAATAATAGTCAACATTTTTTTCTGCTCCAAATTCCACGAACTAATATGAGATTCCAGAAATTCCATTTGTGTTCCAATAATTTTATAAATAGTGCCGGGAGTAAGTAACAATGTGTAAGGGACGGTTCATACCAAACTTATAGTCAGCCGCCGATTGTGAGCAAGCTCACTGTGAGCCTTATTATGAACGTGCAATTGAATACATTTTCCGTTTATACTTTGCTGAAAATACGCTCTAGCGTACAATGCGCCACTAGTGTGAACGAGAAAAGTAGTTTTATTTAAGTTCCTACTTCAGCCGCGTAGCAAATCAACATCCGAGGCGATTGGCGTATTACAACAATTAGCCGCCGAAAGTCGGTGATTACGTATATCGTAATGTCGTATTGTGAGTTCGGTGTGAACGTAAAGTTGAAAATGTATGAAAAATCAGGAAACCGCGTAAAACTTTCCTTTTTTTTTGTTTTTATCATTGGAAAATCCTCATGGATGTCCCTCGCCCGGGAAAAGCAAGGGGGTCTGCCGGACTCTTATTGGCTAAAAACCAACGGTGTTCCTCCTCTTGACCATTCAACCGGGGTGACGGGATTCGCAAAAGCATGCACCACAACCCCGGCAGGTCCCGGTCCGCCAATCCTCGGTGGACCTCTCCTCTGTGGGGCCTTGCCCCACATCCTCCCAAGAAGCGCGCACGGAACACTGCGCGCCGCCTTCTCGGGCCTGTTACTGGTCGGGCGATGGGTCGAAAACCGCGTAAGCTCACATTCAGCGACTGACTGACCGAGCGTTACGTTTGTTGGGAACCGTGCCTTTGAATAACGTTTGATATCGATTAGGCTTCTTGATTGATATGAAATCCTCTCTTAATTTTTACTGATAATCAACTACGAACGAGGTTATGTTTCCAAAAAAATAATTCAATCATACCAAAAAAGTTATAGTAATACTGTTACGTTTGTTCAACATAAAAAATAAACTTATTTTCTTCTGAACTCGGAAGGAAACAGCCAAAAATAAGTAGGTTTCATCTGAAATTTCCAGGTAGAGTACTCCTAGTACGGTACTCAAGGAATTTTATCTCTTGGAATTCCAGTTGTTCAGGCGCACTTATGAATTATTAATATTAATATAAAAAAATAGGAGATACGTCGCCATTTGCGTGCTATATTCCCCACGTAATGCTTTCAGCCTGAAATTACATGGCAAAGATATGGGTTGTTCAGGTTCTTTATGTTGCATTTAAAAATAAGAGATCCACATACTATGGCAGCGTTTCAATGTTTTTTTTTTAAGTCAGGTTTTTTAAGTGTGTCGTTTAAGTCGGGTAAAAAGGTATACTTAATGCTTTCGACATTTAAAGGCCCTAACATAATATATCATCACGCCTGTATTTCAAGAAAAGTTGGGCAGTGGTGTATAGTAGCTCCCTCATTTTGCCGTTATGTTAAAGTCCCATGTAATAGGGGGCGAGCGTACTGCCATCAACTGTGCACAATTCGAACTCCGGGCTGCTACTGAGGATTTCCACACGGAAAAACCCAATAACGCTTTGCCCGACCTGAGAATCGAACCCAGATCCCCATGCTCAGCAGTCGCCCTTGCGACCACTAGAATAATAAAAACTTTAGTTTAATTTCCAAGTCATCAACATCTAAGTTGCATTACGGATCTGCCACTCTTCATTGGCAAAAAACATTAAAACTCTGCGTAACCGTTTGTATGTCACAACCATAGATAAAGAATAAAAACTTTTTTACAAAAAATTTAAACCGACTTCAAAAAGGAATAAAATAATTACCATATAAAATTAACAGTTTCAGAAGTCGGTGCTGATCCACGCTGAACCAAATTCAAGGCACCGACTTCTGAAACTGTTAATTTTATATGGTAATTATTTTATTCCTTTTTGAAGTCGGTTTAAATTTTTTGTAAAAAAGTTTTTGGTTTTTTTCATTTTAGTGGCCTTAATTAAAACTTGGTTGGACCTACTAAAGACGCTGCTTGTAACATAATCACATCATCACAATATGCGTACTGTTCGTCATTGAGGAGTTCCATTGTCTATCTCCGAAGTTCTTCATCAGATCTTCACCAAATTTAAATGGGACCAACTTCGAAGTATCTCGAAGTATATATATACCCTATCCATTAAAAAAAGAATCATTAAAATTGGTTCACAATTGACGAAAATATCGATGAACATACACAAAAAAAAAAACACATACAGACGAACATAGTAACCTCCTACTTTTTGGAAGTCGGTTAAAAATAATATGATCTAACCCGATATTTAAACCGCACAACATTTTTGTAATAAGCTGTTTAATCTCAGTTTTAGTGATGTGATTGGTTATTGGTTGGAAGCAAGTATTGTTGATGTTTGACAATTGATTAGTAGGTATAGTTGGGTTTATTTTTTACTAGCTGTGTCCTCACAGCTCTGCCCGCGTGAGAAGTTTTATTCCAGTAATGAATATAGCCTATGTTACTCAGTGATACTGTAGCTTTCTAACGGCAAAAGATTTTTTGAAATTGGTCCAGTAGTTTTTTATTTTATTCGTTACACACAAAAACACAAAAATACAAATCTTTCCTCTTTATAATATTAGTATAGATATATATTAGCAAAACTACCTATTTATGCTTTTATTATTTTTTATATGTGGTTGGTTTGCTCTTGAATCTAGTTTAAGTCAGAGGTGACAGAGAAAAAGTCTACGACGGAGTAAGCTTACCCAGAAGAAGCCGGTTAACTCTAACTTTGAAGAGATTCGGGTTGTACTTTACAATAAGGCTAATCTTTAATCTCTTCTCTTCCTCTTAGCCTTTTCCCAAATATATTAGGGTTAGCTTCCAGTCTAATCAGATGCGGCTGAACACCAGTATTTTACAGAGCGACTGCCATCAGACCTCCGCAACCCAGTAACTGGGCAATGCCGATATCCTGAGTTTACATCGGTTGTAAGATTTCGGGCTTCTGACTACCCGTACTGTCATAGGTATTCGTATGGCATCCGGGACCGACGGTTTAGTTTTTAGTTTAACGTGCTTTCCGAGGCATGGAGAGGTCTCGATGTGTAACGAACGGTCACCCATCCGTAGACTGACCGCGGCAAGTGCAGCTTAACCTCGTACATATTATGATCCGCGCGGTTAGTAATTAGCCAGAAACCCTCAAAATAAACTAATCTTAGCTAAAGGTTAATCTAAAGAATAAAAAATAAAATCTACTACAAACATTACAACATTCAATATTTTCTCTTTACAAAAATATTTTCTCGCAAATAACAGTAACTTAATCCAGTAAATCAGTTATTCTAACACAGTGATCTAATAATAGCATAATTCTGTATTCATATCACGTCGACCCTCGTCTTGAAATGCTCAATGACAGCGTCAATGACGACCCTCTGCTCAACTAACCATGGTAGTACTTCTTTTTTCTGTGATCTGAGGTAGTATTGGATTATGTTTACTGAAGGATCGGGATTTATGTGTGAAAATTATGAAACCTTGACTGAGTAACATACATAACATCACGCCTGTATTCCCCGAAGGGTTGGGCAGAGGTGTATAGTAACACTCATTTCGTCGTTATTTTTAAGTTCCATGTAACAGGGAACGAGCTTATTGCCATCAACCGGGCATAAACCAAAACACCGGGCTGCTACTGAGGAATTCCACACGGAAAAACCCAATAAAACTTTGTCAGACCTGGGGATCGAACCCAGGACCCCATGCTCAGCAGTCGCGCTTGCTACCACTAGACCAACAAGGCAGTGAATTAGTCAATTGTTCTTTTATTTTTTTATTTATCAAAATAAACCTAATAAAGAAAAAAAGTAACAAAACACCTCCAAGCCAGGTGTAACTTGATGTAATTCCATAATTTTATCGAGTTACGGCTTGCGGACACTCCTTATTATTCGGACTGTTCGATACCTCCGGGCCTGTCCTGATTGCTCAGAGCTGCCAGTCGAATTCAGATTGACGAATAGCCGCTGTCGGTATTATTGGCAGCTTGAAGCTGTTCCATTTCAAACACCCAATATAACCCGACAGGTTTTAGCTAACTCGGTTTTAGAGAAATACAATTAATTCAGTAGGTAGATACGATTGAGAAATAATGTTATTCAGGACTAGCAGCCCGTCCCGGCTTCGCACGGGTGGACATTGTTCCAGTTTTTGCAACATTTTTCATTTATACTCCGCTCCTATTGGTCGTGACGTGATGTTATATAGCCTTCCTCGATAAATGGACTATCGAACACAAAAATATTTTTTCAATTCCAACCAGTACTTCCTGAGATTAGCGCGTTCAAACAAACTCTTCCACTTTATAATATTAGTATAGATTAAAAAAAAATAAGGGCAGTTTAAATAAACAACTTTTTATAATTTTCCGATATTTTCTAGCTGCCATGTTGGTCTAGTGGTGGCAAGCGCGACTGCTGATCGTGGGGTCCTGGATTCGATCCCCAGGTCGGGCAAAGTGTTATTGGGTTTTTCCGTGTGGAATTCCTCATTAGCGGCCTGAAGTATAGATTTGTGGCCGGTTGATGGCAATAGGCTCGCCCCCTATTACATGGGATTTAAACATAACGGCGAAATGAGGGTGTTACTATACACCTCTGCCCAGCCCTTCGGGGAATACAGATGTGATGTTCTGTTGGTGGGATTCGACAAATGTTCGCGTTATCGCTATATGTGTGGCCAAGGAAACCGTCATAATAATATCACGTTTCCCTGTATAATAATCCACATTAGCGGGATTCGACAAAGGTTTGCGTTGTCGCGACAACACGCCGCGAATGTTCGTGTGATCGTGTGGCCCCGAGGTTAGAGATATTTTGACATAACTTCTGCTCAAATGAAATTTCGACATTCTAGCAGTGCAAACAGAGCATACCTAGTTTGACTATCGAATGTAATTGAACGAACGAAAACTCACCGTGAATTTTCATTCCAAGAATTTGACGACACGTTTGACGCAGTGGCTAAGCGATTGGCTTTCTGCGCTACGAATCGCGGGTTCGATTTCCGCACGGAACAAATATTTGTATGACCTACAGATAGTTGTCTGGTCTGGGCGTTAGTGTATGTGTAGATTTGTGTCTGTAAACGCACCCACGATACAGGAGAAATCGTAGTGTGGGCCAACGTTTTTTTTTTTAAATAAAGAAGCTTATTATGAATCAGATAATTTTCCGACAAAACTACCCACTACATTCAACATAGCAACTAGATGTACGAACATTTATTATTCTTCATAAATAACCCTATAACACCTGACACCACATAAGCGATAAGATTCTGAGTAACTAGTTCGTTCATTCGTTCGTTCGTTCTTTCGGAGCGATCCATAATGACCTGTCAGAAACTCCCGCGTACTTTATTTATTAGTTTATGTAGGTAGGTTCTTTTGGCACTTGATTAGTTATGTCAAGAGCGAAGCTAAACCATTTTGTACGTATGAAATATTTTCATATTAATCTTTTCAGGCTTTTCAAAGGAAAATGGTTCAGTAAAGGTTAGAAAGTGTTCCAATTGGTGAACATAATTACATGTTGATGACGTAAGAGCCCGTTCACACAGCGGATCCCGTTAACGGCACCGTTTTAAACGATCCGTTGGTACTGGATGTGTTGTTCACATCTGTACCGACGGATCAGTTAAAACAAATGGCAGCTGCGTCGCTTCTGGCAGGCAGGATACGATAAAAATAACGGATCCAGTATGTTTTTACTGGATTCAGAATACTGTCGTGTATGTGAACTCGCTCATACAACTACAGGCGCCATCACCAAAATAAAAACGGATCCGCTAAAACAGGTCCTGTAAACAGTTTCTGTGTGAACATCTGTAAATGTTGTAAGATATGTTGGCACGCTTTCGATGCGCGAATTCTATTTGCGATTGAATTCCCGCATCAAGACAAATGTTTGATGCTACCTGCTTCTGATATAACATAACATTATGCCTGTATTTCCCGGAGGGTTAGGCAGAGGTGTATAGTAACATCCTCTTTTCGCCGTTATATGTAAGTTCCATGTCTAACTGGGCCTATGTTTAATTATTTTGGTAAAAATACAAGAGTCTTAATTTTAACCAATAACACTCGGTTAATCATAGGAACTGGCCGCAAGGCGAATAAGTAATGGTAATTTCTTATGCCACATGATACAGCTGTCACAATTCCCAATTGTGTTGGAGTCAGCGTCCAATCTAACCAGATGCGGCTGACTTCCAGTAATTAACACGGACCGACTTCCATCAGATCTCCGCAACCCAATAACTGGGTAATGCCGATATCCTAAAGTTAGATCAGTTGTCAGACTATCGGGCTTCTGACTATCAGTAACGACTGTCATAGGTATTCGTATGACACCCGAGACCGACTGTTTAAAGTGCTCTCCGAGGCACGGAGGGGTCTTGATGTGTAAAGAACGGTCACCCATCCACGGACTGACCGCGGCATGCGTTGCTTAACCTCGCAAATCGTATGATCCGCGCGATTGTTAATTAACCACGAGCCCCACATTTCGACGTTCATTGTAGCCTAATCAAAGGCATGTGTACGGGTCAACTGTACAACACTTTATTTAGGTCATCATAATTGCGACACCGCACTGTATGATTCGATCATGTATTTTTAATACTAATTAGCTTTAGCCGACCCGATTTCGCACGGGTAGCACTAAGTATGTACGGCGCACCTACCTACCTAACTACCCTACATAATTACCCTATTCTACTCTACCTACTTACCTACCTACCTACCCCACCTACCTACTTACCTCTTTTTACTGTTTTCCTCGCAGTTTTTCCATATTTTCTCACCATTTAAACTTTCCCTGGACTACCACAAATATTTCAAAACCAAAATTAACCAAACCGGTCCAGCCGTTCTCGAGTTTTAGCGAGACTAAAGAACAGCAATTAATTTTTTTACTATAGAAGATTATGCAGCAATTGCGTTAGTTCACCATTTGACGTCATACCGTGCGCGTGACTCAAATCCCATCCTTTACACCTAATTTTTTAATTAATTTAATCTTAATCTTTTAATTGTGTTACTTGTAATTATAGTGATTTTTATTATTTTTTATCCGAGTTTATCTTTATCTCACCCCAACCCCGAACAGCATGTTCAGCAGTGGGCAACTAGACACTTACATACAAACTCATCTAAAGACATCAGTTACTTGTTGCTTCTATATTCTACGAGTATATTAGTGGTATTACGTATTACGCTTTCCAAATATCTGAAAACATTTTATTTTACCAACAAATCTCGACACAGCCCAATACTTGAGATAAAAAAATAAAATAATTCAATTAATTCAATGGGTTGTTTAGGGGTGTACCTACCAGTCATGCGTGCGTGATTCTGAGTTGTGTCGGGTACACTTAAGGTGCGAACCCTGCAGACACGAGAACAATGCACGGCAGGATCGATGGCGCGGCACGATATAATGAGATTCCACCACTTAGGGCTGCCGCGCTACCAGAAATTATTTATCTGAAAATAAAATAAAACATTATTTACTGACAATATCTCTCTGTGCAAAAGAAATAAAACATTATTTACTGACAATATCTCTCTGTGCAAAAGAAATAAAACATTATTTACTGACAATATCTCTCTGTGCAAAAGAAATAAAACATTATTTACTGACAATATCTCTCTGTGCAAAAGAAATAAAACATTATTTACTGACAATATCTCTCTGTGCAAAAGAAATAAAACATTATTTACTGACAATATCTCTCTGTGCAAAAGAAATAAAACATTATTTACTGACAATATCTCTCTGTGCAAAAGAAATAAAACATTATTTACTGACAATATCTCTCTGTGCAAAAGAAACGATTTTTAAGATTTTTTACTATGCTAATTGTATTCGATAATACATAATAGGGGGTTGAATTAGCGAATTTTATATACGTCATGAGCTTTTACATCATCATCTCCCTGCTCTTATCCCACACTAGGTGGGGTCGGCACAATATGTATTTGGCAAATCCATGTTGTTAGAGGTTTTGGCTTATTGTTTTATGACCGGCCGCCTGCCTGACATCAACCCTCCTTGGAAATACTCGTTGCGCCGTCGCATAGGTGACCCAATGTGCTTACTGGATATACTTTTACACGTTGTTTTAAAATTACAAAGAAAAGTTTGGTTCTTTTTATAAAAATTTGTCAGAGAAACAATGGACGATTTAAATATTTTGGAATAATGATTTGCAGTACCTACCATTCCATTCGAACGCAAAGTAGGGCAGTGACGTCATAAAATCCCATATCCATGTGCAAGGCGTGGGTGAATATTGTGGACAATAGCTTCCTATTTTTTTGCGGCGAGCGAGGCTTAATACACATGCGTGGATCTGAGCATGACTGCTTTAGTTGTTAAAATTCAGGCGGTTTATTGCAGCTTATAGCGGGTTCACACGGTTCGATTTTATTTGATCAACAAAAGTTGAAATGTTTTGTTTCCTTCAAATTGATTAAATTTGATTGAAAGTCTGTTCACACGGTTCAAATCGCATGCGATTTGGCAGTTGATCAACTAGAATCGAATCGTGTGAACCTGGTATTACAGCCGGAGGCAAAATGTATTGCCGCGCGTTCACGCAGAAATAGCGCTGTGCGGACGCTGAATAAGTTATAATAACAACTTAGTACAATACGACACAACTCAGAAATCGCATCGGCAAACTTGATCAAACAACCAATCGCTGTCGCTCATTTACGCGCCCCTCGCACTTATTGCGTCAGCGTAAAGATCATTTTTTACTGCAGTATTAATAAATCACACCGTTAATTCAGCCCTCATCAAGCTGTCTCCCTCCCAGTCCTCCCGCCAGCAACGCCCTAACCCGCGGTCCGAGTCCCATTAGGGGTCGCCCTTAGTGCTGTTGTTGCTAGCTAGTCATGATGTTAGTAGTAGTAATAGTAGTTAGCTTGGGTTAAGTATTTTACTCTCGTCCCCATTGGTTGGAGACCCTTCAGGTCTCGCAAATAACTGCCCGATTACGTAGAAACGGCCCACAAGACCATCTGCTTGTAGAAACGAGCAGTCGAATAGGAAAAACAAAAAAAGTATTAATTAATATTCGTGATCTCAAAGTCAGTTCAGTCAGAAGTCTGTCGTTCTGTACGGATCAGAGTGCTGGGCCGCGAAGAAGACGGATGAAAGAAAATTACACGTAGCGGAGATGAGAATGTTGAGATGGATGTGTGAAGTGACGCGAATGGATAAAGTAAGAAATAAGTATATTAGAAGGGAGTTTGAAAGTGGCACCAGTGACAGAAAAGTTGAAAGGAAATCGTTTGTCTTAGTATGGGCATGTGATGAAGAGGAATGAAACACTGTGACTAAGAGAGTGATGAATATGAATGTTAATGGGTGTAGAGGGTGAGGGAGACCAAAGAAAAGATGGATGGATTGTGTGATTGTGGATATGAAAGATAAGGGAGTAAATGATAATGAGACGGCTGACAGGGAAGAGTGGAAGAGAAAAACATATTGCGCCGACCCCAAGTAACTTGGGACCAGGGCAGGAACGATCTCGATGGTCTCGAAGTCAGTTCCTTAGTGACAGTGTCCCTTAGTTGTGTCATACTATACTGTCGTCTAGCGTTCACGCAGCGCCGTGAAATTTCAAAACAGCTAGCGGGTAGCAACCCTACTCCCAATAAAGGGCACGCCGATGATGGGCCACACTCTGCATTTTTAACGAGAAACGTGACAAAGTTATTTGAAGGTTCAAGATAATGACTTTGTACGCTACGCCGGACCTCAATAGCGCGGTTTTTTACAATAGGTACCTAGAAAATCTTTATTTTAAATTGGACAAGTCTTTTGATGTAGAATTTGCATTGGAAAGACTGAGTGATTAAGAAAGAAGCAAAAGATGTCTATGGAAGCGTTTACAATTAGTGGTTCTGTCGGGTCAGCAGCTTAATCTAGTTTTATAAAAAATCAAATTAAATTAAGACTAAACGACTAGTTCTTTTCTGCATCAGGCATAAATAAATCCCCGTGGTACGCAAGACCTAAAGCTCCTTGAGGAATCTTTAAAGAAACCTTTGACATGCCTTCAGTAAAACCAAGATGCTGAATGATTGCACAATGCGAGCTAGTATACCGATTTTTAATACAGGTTTTTTACAGATTTTTTAACATTTATCTTATTATTTTTAAAATGGTATAATGGTTCGACTGCCTCGTTGGTCTAGTGGTGGCAAGTGCGACTGCTGACCATGAGGTCCTGGGTTCGATCCCCAGGTCGGGCAAAGTGTTATTGCGTTTTTTCATGTGGAATTCCTCAGTAGCAGCCCGGCGTTTGGATTTGTGCCCGGTTGATGGCAATAGGCTCGCCCCCTATTACATGGGACTTAAACATAACGGCGAAATGAAGGTGTTACTATACACCCCTGCCTAACCCTTCGGGGAATACAGGCGTGATGGTATGTTATGGTATAATGGTCGCATGTAGCAGACAAAATATTTATTACAGACCAAATTGTTATTCAAACGTCAAAATTAGGCACAAAGAAAAAGCTCTATATTTTGTCCTTTTTTTATTATTCACATTATATTTATTGTAGCCTTGTAGGTATACTTAAATCCTTAGTATTATATTCTATGGAAGTGGTGAAGGGTGGGCAAAAGTGGGTGTTGTTTTTGGTAGCTATCGTTCAAAAAGTTTCCGCTCATACGTTTTGGCCAACTTTAATTTTTTTTTTAATTCTTTACGTCTCCGCTTTTGATCCTAGTCTCACCTGATGGTCAGCGCCGCCAGGATCTAAGATGGAGCACACGAATCCAAAGAACAGAGATATAGATGGATTTCTCTATACCCTTCTTGCTCTCACTTACTTACACACGATGGATCACAGTAAATTGCTTGGCGCCGGACTGTAATGTGAGGGTGGTAGCTAGTCAGGCGGACCGTATAGATCCTACCACCAAGCGTGCTGGGTTTTGTTGAATCTTACAACACGCGTTAATTCCCAGCGGGCGGTGAGGAAGTTCCAGCCCGTCTACGCACGGGATAAAGAAACAAAAAGAAAAATAAATAAATGTTCTTTCTTTCTATCTTTACCTTGCAAAGTAATTAAATCTCAACGTGAAGTTCTAACACCCATATTCTAAAACGTTCCTCCAAAACTTACTCGACTCAGGACGGCCTCGAAAACACATTCAAAATTGTAGGTATTCTTAGTCGCTATTTCGAGTGAACTTTAAGGTTCCTCGACCGAGGGATCCTCAGATGAGTCGAGGTAGAGTGCAGTTATTACGTCATAATTTCGAGGACTTTTGTTCAGCTGCATCGCGCAAATAACGCCGCAATAAATAGTTGTAAGGATTATCGTAAGCATATTCGATAAAGTCTTCAAATTTAATTTTTGTTATATACGACTTTTGACACTTCCTTCCTTAAGGTAGGTTCCGAGGTACCTTGAGTTTGACAGATGATTCCTTACCTCGACTGAGGAAAAATCTCGAGTCGAGGACGTTTATGTCAACTATAACTACCGATGGTAGTGAGAAAGGCTGAGTCGAGGTGGAGTCGAGTCGAGTAAGTTTTTGAGGAACGTCTTAGAAAGTTAGAATATGGGTGTAAGTCCAAAATAGATTCGAGAAAAAGTTTCAGCCTTCTAAATCAATTTCTGAGAGAAAATTCAATGAACTCACTAAATTTCAGAAGGCAACGTCGAGTCCATCAGGATAGAAGAAAATATTGATGTACAATAAACCCTTGGGTCCCTAGACACTATAGTTTTGGGGTATAAACTTCGTTATCTTCAAGTATATGATATTTGCCTTTATTTGCGGGACGTGGGCGATCTTCAGCGTGTCTATCATTGTCCTAATAGTTTGAAGGTTCAAGTTTCAAGTGCTTTAGATAACTTTAGTTTAGTTGAATAGTTAGATTGAATGTTTACTTTGTTGTAAGATTGATGAGTTTTTCAATTTCTTCGGTAATCAAGAATTAAAATTTGAATAGTTTTAAACTTGTTCTTTTGATTGAGTTTTTTAATTCAAAAAGATAATCGTCTGATGGAAAATGTGAGAAATTGCACTGTTTTGTGACCTATCGTTGGCTACAAATGAATCTAATGTCTTGTCTTCCATAAAACTTTAACGATGCCTCGTTGGTGTAGTGGTGGTAAGCGCAACTGCTGATCGTGAGGTCCTGGCTTCGAGTCCCAGGTCGGGTTTTTCCGTGTGGAATTCCTCAGTATCAGCTTTCTCCCCGGTTGATGGCAATAGTCTCGCCTCTTATTACATGGGACTTAAACATAACGGCGAAATGAGGGTGTTACCTTTGCCCAACCCTTCGGGAAATACAGCCGCGATGTTATGTTATGAATAATAATGTTACGTAGTACGTATACTAGCGAAATTGTTATTTCATGTATAACCTGGCAAGTTTTCAATTCGTTTAAAAAAACGGTGTACCTGAGCGACCATTAGATAAATAAACTTTTAGCAGCGTGTGTTGTATAAAATTTCCAAAAACGTCAACGGCTTCTTGAGAGCGAAAAAAGCTGACTTTATACTTACAAAATGTTTCTACTGGGCAATTTTCGACCCTCGAAGAAACATTTCTCTAACCGCATTGTGTTCCCAATATCGCTTGAAAACGTATTCAATTCGTTAAAAACCCCAATATGTATTGTTACATCTTTAGAATTCACTTCGAAAGGCAAAAAGGTTTTTGTATTTTTTTCGTGAAGTGGCTTATTAGGCAGGTTCTTTTTTGGTACATTTTTAAGGTTGTTCTTTTAGAATTTAGCATTGAATTGCAAATGATTTACCTAAAGTGGCTCCTGATATCCTCAACTGTCGCGTCGTTCACCTAATTATGCTTTCTTTTGTTTTCTCATAGAAGTGAATAATATTTGTATTATTTTTGAGAAATGAAATTTTTAAACCATAATTCCAAGTTGTCTGTTATAAATCATAACTTACGTTAATCCCGACGAGATCCTAGAAATGAAGTCACGATGTTTGTTAAACCTACAAATTATTACTGTAACTGCTACGATATACATAATGAAAAATCCTTCGTCCACTTATTTCCCTTGGGAGGGAGTTTAACTCATTGTAGGAAGCTGGAGAACAGATGAGGCACTTTTAGCCTAGTTAGACTTCGTTGTACTGTATACCGGGAGTAAAAATACCCTTAACGAAGCCGAGAGCCACGTATTCTTCCCATCATTAAGAAGATTTTTTGGTATTGGGCCATACCTGGGAACCGACTGGTTATGGAGATATTGAAGGTTAAAGTCACCATATATTTGTACGTTTTTCACGAAAACTAAGTTTAAATGTTATTACTAAACATTCTTCTATACAAACATTATCTACATTTTTGAAATGAAGGCAGTCTGTGGAGCGCTCGCTTACATTGCTCGCTACAATTAAAAGCTGTTTTTAATACCAAAAACTAAAAGTCTTTTCCCAGCATTTTTTTTGCTTTATGTTACTTGGTTGTATGTATGTACAGTATGCGTAGACTTCGGCTTCGTTAAGGCTATTTTTACACCCTGTATATGGTGGTACTAAACAGTGATAGCCTAACGGTTGAACGCTGACCTTCCATACAGAAAGGTCTGAGCTCGAACCTGGCCCGCACCTCTGACTTTTCAAATTCATGTGCGAATCATAATTTAATTATAACTTGTGTTAACGGTGAAGGAAAACATCGTGAAGAAACCTACACACCTGAAAGGGCTCTATAAAGTTCTCGATGGTGTGTGTAGTCCGCCAACCCGCATCAGGCGAGTGTGGTGGACTAGGGCCTAAACCCTTCTCATTTTGAGAAGAGGCCCATGCCCTGCAGTGGGACAGTAATGGGCTTATTATGTTATGTAGTACTTCCCCGGACGATTTTTTACGCAGAGGTCTATTACCTTCTACCAACTCAAATGTTTGTCTTAGATAAATGAAATGATTTGTTAGCCATGATCATCCCTCTGCGGGGCAAAGGCCTCCCTACCCTCCTTCCACTCCTCTCGTTAAGGTTCTCTGCGGCTAATCCTTCAAGTGTCTAGTTCGTCCCGCCATCTCCTTCTAGCTCTGCCGCGACGTCGTCGTCTGATGTTGTGTGGGCTCCACTCAGTGATGAGTTTTGCCCACAGCTCGTCCGACATGCGGCAGACGTGACCAGCCCAGTTCCATTTTAAGCTTGCGGCTTTCTGTCCAACGTCAGCGATCTGAGTTTTGGAGCGCAGTACACTATTCATGGACGGCTAAGATGACTGCTGAATAAAAAAATAGGTATATTTGCCTAGAAAATTAGGATAATCTTTTTACCATCCCATTTTTTCTCTAGGCCTTTGCAGAATCTACTTAAGGGATCGATACATTCCCTTAAGTGAACGATTCGACGAACAGCATATTTCTGAGTTTTACGCGAAACAATTAATCATTTGGAAAGATTTCACAGAACTACAAGGTTAGTCGGAAAGGGGGTACTAAGCCGCGGGCCACTTAAAGTATCACTGATGACTATTTTAAAGCAAGTGTTAAAATTTCAAAATACGATAATTTTTATTTGTAATAAAAAAGATTTTTATTTTAGTTTTTTTCTAAAAAAGAACATCCCTGCTTTAGTTATGAATTCAGAAAATTAAGTTTCTAATCCGTGACCCCAAATATGACCTAAATTGTAAACACATCTGATCATAGCTATGGACAGATAGATTAAAGCATATTTTTTACGAAATCTTTGAAAAGCTATTTCTCTTAAACTATCGAGTTTTGGGGAAAGTTGTAGAACAAAACTTATCCATTATTATGGGTATTTTAACACCTTTTCAGCTTAGTACCCCCTTTCCGACTAACCTTGTATAAATAACCAAGGATTACACAACATATAAAATATTTATGTAACTCTTATTTACTTTTGACTGCCTTGTTGGTCTAGTGGTCGCAAGCGTGACTGCTGAGCATGGGGTCCTGTTTTCGATTCCCAAATCGGGCAAAGTGTTATTGGGTTTTTCCATTAGAAATTTCTCAATAGCAGCCCGGAGTTTGGATTCGTGCCCGGTTGATGGCAATAGGCTCGCCCCCTATTACATGGGTCTTAAACATAACGGCGAAATTAGGGTGATACTATACACCTCTGCCCAACCCTTCTACGAATAAAGGCGTGATGTTATGTTTATTAAAAACATTATTGTACTGCGGTATAAACATTGTATCACTCTTTCAGCTTTGTAAATCATTTCACTGAGTTTAATCCCAAAGCCATGAATTCCTCGCTGTTCAGCAGCTTGGAGTAGGTACGTTGTACCTAATGTATGTTTTAATGTTATAACGCCAGGATTGAGTCCCTCGAGGCATGAAGCTATTCTAAAGATGAGCGCACAATTGGATACGTTGCACAGATCTAACTGAAAAGACATACTGAATTTATTGGTGCAAACATTTTTTTTAAATGTTAGTTCATGATCAGTCATGATGGAAAGTACTTTGTTTTAGTAGTACTGAAAGCAAACATTGACAGATAGTTACAGACCGTGCAGGCAACGCAATTCAGTTCTTCCTTCTAGCCTTTTCCCAACTAAGTTGAGGTCAGCTTCCAGTCTAAGCAGATGCGGCTGAATACCAGTATTTAATACAGACCTCCGCAACCAGTTACTGGGTAATGCCGATATCCTAAGGTTAGACCTGTTGTCAGACTTTCGGGCTCCTGACTTCCCGTAACGACTGTCGTATTCATTCGTATGACACCCGGGAGCAACAATTTAACGTGCTCTCAGTTACAGTTTTAAAATTGTTACCTGTGCGGCTTGCGCCTCCGTTTACGCCTAGGCTTACAGTTTTCAGTTCTTACTTTATGAAAGTAAAAGTCAGGATTTCTTTTTTATAAATTGCAAAATATTATTGTACACTTTTTTTGGCGAAACTAGATTTTTTTCGAATATTGGCACAGGAAATTTATATTCAATAAAGTTTCACATAAGTGGCTGCAAACGATAGAAAGAAAAAAATTAATGTAATCAAAAATTATTTAAATTACTTTTTTGTTTATTCTGCGAATGGAAATGTGCTGAAAATATAAACCAGAACAAATGGAAAATAGTCCACATACTCGACCCTTTTAACAAAACAAAATATGCTTACACCAAAAATAGTTCATCACAATATTAAACTGGGTGAGAGCTTACCGACGGGGTTGACCGCTACAATTTATAATTATTTTAATTTAATATATGTATAGACCCTAAAGCTACCAACTTCCGTTAATTAAGTTATTTCTCATTAGAATTGAATATTTCCAAACGTGGAAACGCCCTCCGTTTCTGCTTTTTAACGACCGCGCGGATCATACGATTTGCGAGGTTAAGCATCACTTGCCACGGTCAGTCCATGGATGGGTGACCATTTGTTTCACATCGAAGCTCCTCCATACCTCGCAGAGCACGTTAAACCCTCGGTCCCGAGTGTCATAAAAATACCTATGACAGTCGTTACGTGTAGTCAGAAGCCCGAAAGTCTGACAACTGGTTTAACTTTATGATATCGGCATTGCCCAGTAAATGGGTTGCGGAGGTCTGATGGCAGTCGCTCCATGTATACTGGTATTCAGCCGCATCTGGTTAAACTGGAAACTGAGCCTCACACAATTGGGAAAAAGCTAAGCGGAAATTTAAATATTTCTGAACGTTTCCAATTTAAGCGTCGTGAATTTCATTAGTTATTCAACAACTGTTCAGTTTCTAGGTGAAGTTCGTTAACAGAATTCGTAAGGTGTCAAAACTAATGGGCGTTAAGAGTCACAATTGAATGTAATAAGATATAAATGAGTTCGTTAAGTAGCTGAAGACGGTGAATAGAACCTAATCCAAACCTATTAAGATTATTAATTGAAGTTCGCAATGTTAGGCCCCTCGCCCATGGCGACTTTTTGTAGCGATGCAGTAGCGATGCTGTCGCGCGATCGCACCGATACAGTCGCGATGCGGTCGCTAGCTGTTTGCCCTCGCCCACACCACGATTCTCAGTCGCGATGCAAACGCGATACTGTCGCGATGCAAACGCGATTCAGTAACAGCACAAAAATGCCACAGTTGCAAGATGGACTCCGTTGAGGCGACATTAGTCACGTTGTATTTGGTGCTGGAGCACGTTAATAGTGCGTTGGCATCGCTTCTGTAGCGCATTACAAATGCGAGCAACGCGCGTTAGTAGCAATGCTGTCGCCCGTTTACGAAACGTGCGATAACATCGCTACAAAAAGTCGCCGTGGGCGAGGGCCTTAATAATGCTGTTAAAATAGAAGGTTCACGAAATGCCTGAATAGGGTAATTTATAATATTTCTTGAGATAAGTGTAAGAAAAGTTTCATATCTTTGATACTATTCGACGTGATAGATCGCATTTGTGTGTGACCTGTCACGTCGAATTGACACGGGATACTGACACCAGGCTGCAATAGAGAAATTGCTAATTGGCTTCTTTGTGTACATTACGATTTTTTTAGCTTTGTCCAGTCTATAACAGACTGAGAGAGTTTTCTCAACTATGTTGGGGTCGGCTTACAGTCTAACCAGATGCGGCTGAATACCAGTATCTTACACGGAACGACTGCCGTCAGACCTCCGCAACCCAAATACTGGGCATTACCGATATCCCGATATCCTAAGGTTAGACCGGTTCTCAGAGTTTCGGGCTTCGGACTTCCCATAATGACTCTCATAGATATTCGAATGTCACCCGGGGCCGACTGTTTAACGTGATCTCCGAAGCACGGAGGGGTCTCAATTTGTAACGAACGGTCTCGCATCCACAGACTGACTGCGGCAAGCGCAGCTTAACCTCGCAAACCGTATGATCCGTGCGGGTAATTAGCTACGAGCTGCTATATGTATAGACTTGATAATCTAATCAAGTAGAAGGAACCCTACAATAAATCGTTTTCATCACTTTATGTTTCGTCCCTTCTGCTATTCAGTCGAAGCAGTCTTAAAACAAGAAGAAAGAATGGCCAATAGAGATAAAGTAGTCTATAAAAATCGACTATGACGTCATGTTCGTTAGGAGCAAAAACCTTTGACGACGTATATTCTCAAAAAATACTACTGCAGCAAATAAAATTGTTAGTCTAGACATCAAAAACATCGCTCAATTTATTTCTGTAGATCTCACGTAAAAGAAATACAATAAAGTAAAACCAAGTACTCTTAATTCCATCAGTTGCACAGTAGGTATACCTACGTACTCAGACTAAGTTACTTTATCAAGTGTACTTTGATCGTTTCCAAAAGAAATGTCTGTAACATAATTCGATTTGTTTCTCAAACTTGACTGAATGATGAAAGCTACTCATTCCGAAATTGAGTTAGTCCTTTATTTGTGAATAGCTCTTAGGAGCCTCGGGCACGACTGCATGACATTTTGTGAATTTTTATCTAAAGCAAAGATGGTCTTGTTAGACAAAAATGCGATTATTGTCTTTACGAATTTCAATTCATGACATGTGTTTTTCATCTTACATCTTCTTTTCATGTGGTTAGTGACTAACCTGGTGTCAGAGTTTATGTCGCCTATGGGCCTCTGACTTAGCTTCACATGCCGTCGAGAAATATCTCTCAGACATGCCTCTCACGATGCTTTCCTTCACCGTTTTTATGCAAATGATAATTATAGAATACGCACAAGAATCCGAAAAGTCCGAGGTGCGTGCCTTGGGTTCCAACTCGAAACCTATGACTTGGCAGTCCGAAGGTCACACCACTAGCCTATCACTGCTATATCCTACTAATGTATACCTAGTCTGGCCATAAATACTGTTACAATTAAAATAAGAAAGATATTACATTTGAATGTGGAATCTGTCATTTTTATACGATTGTTCATTGAGTTTTCTAATTTTGTCGCCAATACATTGTACAATATTTTGCGATATTAAAATGGGGTGGGGTGATAAAGAGAACCGAATCGCTGTGATTGCATTACACAAAGTTGGTATGGAGCCAAATGCAATTTTTAAAACTCTCCATACGCTTGGTATTAGTCAAATGTTTGTGTACCGGACTATTAATAGGTACAAAGAGACCTCCTCTGTTTGTGACAGAAAAAGATCTGGCCGTCCACGTAGTGTTCGTACGAAAAAGGTGGTCAAAGCAGTAAGGGAAAGAATTCGAAGAAATCCTGTCCGAAAGCAAAAGATTTTATCTCGGGAGATGAAGATAGCACCCAGCACCATATCGCGTATTTTAAAAGATGACTTAGGACTTGCAGCCTATAAGAGACGCACTGGTCATTTTTTAACTGATAATTTAAAAAAGAATAGGGTGGTAAAATCGAAACAACTACTGAAGCGGTACGCAAAGGGAGGTCACAGAAAAATTTTGTTTACGGATGAGAAAATCTTTACAATTGAGCAACATTTTAACAAACAAAATGACCGTATTTATGCTCAAAGCTCTAAGGAAGCTTCCCAATTAGTCGACAGAGTGCAACGTGGGAATTATCCGACTTCAGTGATGGTTTGGTGGGGTGTTAGCTATGAAGGAGTGGCTGAGCCATATTTTTGTGAAAAAGGTATCAAAACATCGGCACAAGTGTATCAAGATACCATTCTTGAGAAGGTAGTTAAGCCCCTTAACAACGCCATGTTCAATAACCAAGTATGGTCCTTCCAACAAGACTCGGCGCCGGGTCATAAAGCTCGGTCCACGCAGTCTTGGTTGGAAGTGAACGTTTCGGACTTCATCAGAGCTGAAGACTGGCCGTCGTCTAGTCCTGATCTTAATCCGCTGGATTATGATTTATGGTCAGTTTTAGAGAGTATGGCTTGCTCTAAACGCCATGATAATTTGGAGTCCCTAAAACAATCCATACGATTGGCAGTGACGAATTTTCCCATGGATAGAGTGCGTGCTTCTATTGATAACTGGCCTCAACGTTTAAAGGACTGTATTGCAGCCAATGGAGACCACTTCAAATAAGCTTTTTATAATATTTTAAATTGTTTTATATTTATGTATTAAACTAACACACTGTAAAAGTAATAAATATTATTTTCAAAAAAAAAAATATTTTTCTTCGTGACAATATTTACGGCAAGACTAGGTAAATGTAAAATTTTGCTAAAATGGATGTTTGTGACTCAGTCGCGCATAAACGGCTAAACGGATTTGGTTGAAATTTGGTTAACAGACAGACTATATCCTAGATTAACATTTATATGATACTTTTTATCCGGGTACATCAAGTAGTTTCTCTAGGATGCAAGTGAAATCGCGAGCAATAGTTAGTAATTTAATATCTACTCGTATATTTCTTACTAATGAATATTTATGTTTATAGGATATCACTGCTCATCAAGTATGTTTGTGTAACGTGAACTGGAAGCTAAAAAATTATCTAAAGCGTAGAAACTCTTTGAACTTATGAACAGACAATAAGGAAATTCAAACGCTTATAATAAATCTTTGTAAAGCTTGCAAGAACAATTTAGGTAAGCCACCAAACGGGCTATTAGTTACCACCATGAAACGGGTATTCACAAGACATTCCACGTAATGTAAGCGCTCGTTAACACAGCGGATCCGTTTTAACGGATCCGTCGGTACTGGATGTGTTGTTCACATCTGTACCGACGGATCAGTTAAACAAATGGCAGCTGCATCGCATCTGGCAGGCAGAATACAATAAAAATAAAGAAGACCAAGAGTTTTTACTGGATTCGGAATACTGTTGTGTATGTAAACTCGCTCATACAACAACAGGCGCTATCACCAAAGTAAAAACGGATCCGCTAAAACGGATCCTGTAAACAGTTTCTGTGTGTACGAACTGTAACACGATAATTACTTTTAGGACGATTAGGATTATCGGTTCAGTTAAACACCAAACCAGTCAGCCAATTACGGTCAAAATGTAAGCTAACCCTAATTTGCTCTCCAGTTACTAACCCTCACAAAACCGATCCATGGATAATATTAACATACATACATACTCACGCCTTTTTCCCATGAGGGTAGGCAGAAACTATAGAACGTCACATGCTACGGTCCTTACATACTCCTTCCGCTTCATCCACATTTATACATCTAATCATACACGCACGCCGGTTGAGAGTACTACGCACCTGTCCTTTATGAAGAACATCACCAATAACATCGGTGTATGTCCTTCGAGGATAAGGTTAAAAGGTTAAAATAACCTGTACTTACAAAGACAAAAAAACGTAAAGATCTAAACGTAATCATCAACATTGACCTTACGAGACATTTGTTCTTGAAAATAAAAGGATTCCATTCCCCAAGAGACCGTTCCGATCAAATCCTTTTGCCAAAGAAAATCAACCAAACAATAAGTGGGTCAACTATCCCCAATATCCATTTCGTGGAGGCAATAAAAAATTCTTCGTTTTTTCTGTCCCCAAGCGACGACCAATATTTGTCGTGTATTCCAAACTGTTGGTCGATAATACGACCCAATATGCTTACTGCATAAGCTGTTTAGTATGATTTTTATTTGCCTTACGAATTCGTGTATGAATGAGGGTAGTAAGTTCCTAACAAGGGTTCTTTAGGATGTTGAAATAAAAATACAATATTTTTTTCGTAACAAATAGAAAGAGTTTAGAACAACGATTCATATTCGTTTTCAGACGATTTAAAATTGTAATTAATGCTTCTAACATGCTTTCAAAACTAAGAAAGAAAGAAAGAAAGAAAATTATTTATTCTGGACTCACACAGGCAATTACAGAAACAAAAACAATATAAAAAAAAAATAAGAATTTAGACTACCTGCACGAGGCCAAAAAGGGCTCCTATCTCAGCATAATGTTGCGACATTTAGAAAAAAAAACAAAATGTCGCAACGCTGGTTTTCAGATAGGACCATAGTGATGCCACGGGCAATAACGACACAAATAAATAAATAAACATGTTACGTACAATATTAAATTTGAATACTACTAAACAAAAGCAATAAATAACTGTACCTTTTTCTTCAACAACACTGAACTTTTCGGTGATAACATAACATCACGCCTGCATTCCCCGAAGGGTTGGGCAGAGGTGTATAGTAACACCCCCATTTCGCCGTTATGTTCAAGTTCCATGTAACAGGGGGCCAGCCTATTGCCATCAATCAGGCAATCCAAACTCCGGAAAATCCAATCCAAATCCAAACTGAGGAAATTACATACGGAAAAACCCAATCACACTTTGCCCGACCTGGAGATCGAACCCAAGGATGTTCAAAATATTAGTTATATCGCTCTCCACTAGCACAACTGTGTTCTCAGTCTTATTATTAACTATTTTTTTCCCGCAGCTTCGATTGCGTGATTATTCTTTACCAACTTAGAGCAGGAATTTTGAAAAATCCTTCTTTAGTGAATGCCTGCGTTATAAAAGCTATAGGTCTACCGGAATCTCATGGCATTAAAAATTAATAACAAATAGTGGTTTTCATATGGCAATGTCAACATGTCACTTGTCAAAACGAGTATGACTGTAGTTGATACATTTTCAAGTTAATGTTTTCTTGTTCAAATATTTTTAATAAACATTCTTATTTTAACAAGGTTTCCTTTTCCATTACAATAAAATTGCATAAACTGCATTTTGTTATGAGAAATAAATAAGACAGGTTGTAAGTAGTCAGCTCTGCTGTACCCTGTCTGTCTCTTAATTCACGTAAGAAGAACTGATATTCATGATACAATATTGCAGTCTATAGTAAATAATATATTACTACGGGAAGAGAATAAAAACCAATAATAATTACAGAAATGAAAGAAGCTCACGGTGCTATATTAGGTTACGATGTGGCAAAACCAATGTCCCTAGCAAAACTGAATGAGTGGGTCAAGGAACTTCAAGTATACTCCACCAAGAAGAACATAGTCTGCTTAGTTGTCGGCAATAAGATTGATAAGCATATCATTTTGGGACCCAGTGCATAATATCAGTAAGCACATTGGGTCACCCGCGCGACAGCGCAACGAGTATGCCCAAGGAGGGTTTATGTCAGGCAGGCGGCCGGTCATAAAACAATAAGCCAAAACCTCTAATAACATGGATTTATGAAATACATGTTGTGCCGACCCCATCTAGTATGGGATAAGGGCAGGAAGAAATGAAGACGAAATTAAAGAAAAAAAATTATAAGTATCAAGACTTTTTATTCAAATTACTCTTGTGTTGCCCACAAAAAAAATTAATTTCCCTATTTGCCATCAGATTCCGGTAGACCTATATCTACTTTTAAAATTTCAATTTTTAACCCCAGTGGTTTGGCCCATTCAAGTATTACGTAAGCACGAAAGGGGGTTGAGGAGGTTTTTGCTTAGCTTATCTTTGATGACACAAGGGACGGGGGTGTCTAGATGATGATTACGTCGGCAATTTTTATTTATTTACTTATTTTTCTAGACTTGAAAACTGCTGCTCATGTATAACAATAAAGAAACTTGAACAGATTTAAAAAATATATACCAATGTTTACGTAAGCATAGGAAGGGGGGTAAAAGCTTTGCTTACTTTTGCCGAAAAGGGGGAGGGGTGGGTCAAAAATTGCTAAAATTCTGCTTACGTAATACTTGAATGGCCCCTTTACGCTGTGCGTTGATAGATCAGTCAGTCAGTCAGTTTCTCCTTTTACATATACAGAAGATACTATGACTGTTCAAACTAACCTATTAATATCCTTCTAAAACCCTTGCACATGTACCTAGCAATGAAGCCGTCACTTCTAGGAAGGCTGCTTTAAATTAATGATCTCACAGTAACACCTAATGGTAACATTATAGTGGCCTACCATGTACCTATGAATATTAATTGCTAATCCATACTCGGAACACCTTAATTCACTGTTCCAGGATAACGCTGAGATATTGGGTAATGCCGGTAAGACTTAATGGGTAGATGTGTTAGATTCTAAGCCGTTTTAAGGTACACCTGGGTCTGAATCTTAGTGCCGATTGAAATATTAATATTGAGAGTCAACATTTGCTTGATCGCGCTTAGGTATTCGTATGTTTCCAAATAATTGGCGACCGCTTCTCTACTTGTGGGTATTTTAGTTGGCTACTAATGGAAGTTAAGAGTCCTCTTCTCATTCTGAGAAGAGGCCCATGCCCTGCAGTGGGACAATAATGGGCTGAATGTGATGATGATAGACAGCGGTGCCCTCATTGTAATGGTACTTAGCCAAGTTCAGCAGTAAATTGAAGATGATGAATGAAAGTTGTAAAAAGTCATGCCTTTATCAAGACAGGATACAAGGCCATTTCCTTATAATCGGGGAACTGTTACCATTTTCAGTAGTCAATTTTTTACGACTGGGTTGTGATGCTTTTACAGTGTTGTGAAAAATCGAAGCTTTGAGCCTTCAAACCTACCTCACAGAGACGATTTTAATACGAGCTTTAATAGATGAGCTAATAGCAGTGATAACCTTGTGGAATGACCGTCGGACTGCCAAGTCATAGGTCTCGAGCTCGAACCCAAGGTACGCACCTCTGACAATTACCTATATCTTTTGCTTAAAAACGGTGAAGGAAAACATCGTGAGGAAACTGATGCCTGAGAGATATTTCTGGACGACATGTGAAGCCAAGTCAGAGGCCCATGGGCGGCATAAACTCTGACACCAGGTTAGTTACTAACCACACGAAAAGAACGAACTGCATCAATTTTGACATTCATCTAGCAAACTAATTATCTTCATTAGTTTCAAAATTTTTTTGTAGAAACTAGAAAGACCCTTTATCCAGAAGAATCTGTTCAGAACTACCTAAAACATAGTCTAAATCCGATAAATATCTCTTTTTACAGATATAACCCAAAGTCAGATGCTATGCCGCGGCGTGTCGGGCCACAAAGTAGGCGGGCTGCGTGCGCACGCGCCTCGCATCTCGTTCACCAGCAAGGACGAGCCGGACCCTCACGAACTGCGGCGAAAATCCGCGAGCAGCCGCCTTGGAAATTCACCCAGAAGTAGCATTGCTAGTGAGGATAGAACTGATGGCATTGCACTTAGGTATGTACACTTTATTTTGAGAAAACGAGACATTATAATAAATGTATCTTCATTTGTGATTTTGGATAAATCTATGGTTTAAGATGTAAACAGTTTAAGTGACGTGCATATTTAAAGCGGCGTTATTATTTTTTCTTTTATAAAAAAAAAAATTCGCTTCATTAGTTCACTTTTTCGCAACTATGCAAGCCTCATACGTACGTCCTTTTTTATTACATAAAAATAATATTAAATAAAAAAAAAATATATCGTCAGTGGAAAGGTAAAAAGACTAAAGCGCCAATATACTTACTTTACAGTAGAGAGATTCAAAGTATTTTTTTAAGAAAATAAACATAGTTATTTTTCTTTTCATAGTTATATTAAATAGATAATTAAGTTACCTATTAAATATGTATACTCTAAGAAAAGTTACTATGTTTATTTTCTTAAAAAAATACTTTGAATCGCTCTCCTGTAAAGTAGGCATATTGGCGCTTTAGTCTTTTTATCTTTCCAATGACGACATACATAAAAAAGACAAATATGATATCGACATCACGGAACCGCTACACAATTCCACCGGCACGGATTCCCACAACAGCGGAATCGACGACACTCCCAATCAACCTTCTTCAAAGGAAGCAACAACCACTCACAACTCCACAGATTATGCGTGTCAAAGAAGGGTCGACCTTCTCAAAAACGCACTCCACACAAACTCAAGTGGTGATATCGCGACATTGTCACGTGAGGAGTTCATGATTACGGACTTCGGTTGAGTCCAAAACTAGTCGGGCCTTCCCAAAATCATCATCATCATCTCCCTGCCTTTATTCCACACTATGTGGGGTCGACACAACATGTATTCGTCTTCCATTCTCTTCTATTAGCAGTCATCTCAGTACTCACTCTGTTTTACGCATACGAAAGTTATTATTTAGACGACACGTTTGGTGCTGTGGTTAAGCAATTGGCTTCTGCGCCAGGGGTCGTGGGTTCGATTCCCACACGGAACAAATATTTGTATGGCCTACAGATAGTTGTTCCGGGTCTGGGCGTTTGTGTATGTGAAGATTTGTGTCTGTAAACGCACCCACGATACAGGAGAAATCCTAGTGTGGAGTAACGTTTTTTAAAAAAAAAAAAAAAATATATATATTAAGAAGAAATCTAAGAAGCTTGATTAAGCCAAATAAGATGATGATATCTTAGTAAAAGTGGACGTTATTACTTGTAAGAGCAAACAAGAAAGAATGGTTGCCATGGAGATTACCAACTGACTCTGGTATGTATCACTTAGGCCCGATTTTACCAACATTGGATAACGTTTATCTATACTAATATTATAAAGCTGAAGAGATTGTTTGTTTGTTTGGTTGAACGCGCTAATCTCAGGAACTCATAGTTGGAATTGAAAAATTATTTTTGAGTTGGATAGTCCATTTATCGAGGAAGGTATATAACATCACGCTATGACCAATAGGAGCGGAGCATAAATGAAAAATGTTGCAAAAACGGGAAAAATGTCCACCTGTGCGAAGCCGAGACGGGCCGCTAGTCCAAGATATAAGTTAGACGTTTTGACAGAATTTCTATACAAAAACTGTCAAAACGTCAAATTGATTCCTCAGATAAACGCTACCCGACGTTGGTAAAATCGGGCCTTAACACCATAATACAAAATAACGACTGTAATGATATCAGGCGTTGGTAATGTCGGTGTAATAATTATATTTATTGGTTCTCCGTTAATTAATATTTTAATCAAAGTTGAAACCGAAATTGCCTTAATTAAATTACTTCTTTGTTAAATTAGCTCTTTGATCATAATTATGTTGTGTAAAGTGTTGTTGCTAGTTTACGCAGTTCTCCGACAATGTGGTTACATGATTTCAATATTTAATGTTACATGTAATATTTGGGGTGTTTATTAACTCGTGTAACTTATGTAAGAGACATATCTAAAGTAGCTTGTTCTGAAGTTTATTAAAACTATCAACTGTGTTGGTGTTAACCCGACATTTGGTTTTTGTTTATGACAAGTTGTTCTTATTATATTTTCAACCTTAGTTATAATTTTTTGACACTGGTGTCGATTATGTAGTACATTTTGACAGTACTAAACTAGACTAAACGCAACTGTCACTTTCTTTTTCTATTGAAACAGAAAGAGACAAACACTCTTAGTTTAGTTTAGTCCTGTCAAAGTGCGCAACAGAATCGACACCGATGCCTTAAAATTGTAAGGATAACGAAGACAATAGTATCAGTCCTTTAAATGTTAAGAGGAAACGCGGGCTGCATAATATTAATAATTCGAATAGGTTTTTAAGCGATATATTACCGTCCCACCCCTCCCGCAAGCCTTCCCAATTGAGCGCGAAAGAGACCACTGCATTTCAAACTGATTTCTCCTGTATAATATTAGCGAAATCGTACTTTCGTATTTCCTTGTTTCCTTCTTCAAATCTGGACCGATTTTAATATTTTTTTCTGTAATAATTTAAGAAAGACTTTGGTTATGTCTGTATGTTTTTCTTTTATTTTTTATATTCGTCAAATTTGTTTGCCAGATGTTTGAAAACGGTGGTAAAACCGGTCGATTTATGTAAAATTTAAACGTTTCTAGTTCTTTTAATAATTAATTTATTGATAAAAACAAAACATAGGGATATAGTGGTGGTAGATATATATCATATGGTAAAAAATATTTGCTCTAGTGACATTATCCTAGGAGGAAACTGAGGAATACGTTTGTATGGATTAAATGCCGACCGCATTTCCTCTTAAATAACTAATTTTTGTTTCGGTTAGACTTATCTAAGAGCAGAAGTTTTGGAACAGCTATTGTAACACTTACAGTACGCTCAAACTACCGTGTCCAGCTTGCGGCCGTAGTGGCGTGCACAGTTGCGATGAGTTATTGCAATTGTACTTGTAGCTTCGTGTTCAAACAAAACGCGTAGTGACGAGTTCAAACCAAACAGGGCACGCCTAGTTTGAATACGCCGCTACAAGTACAATTGCAGTAACTGAGCGCAACCATGCATGACACCGCGGCTGCAACTTGAACGCGTTAGTTTGAGAGAAAAATCACAAAAAACAGGACAAGTCTACAGTACGATTGATTTATCTTGGCCCCCCTGAATATAGGTTCTCTAAACTTTCAGGCATGTTTACTCAGGAAGGAAACAGTTACCTACTGTAAAAACTATTAAATAAACTTTGCTTAACTAATGGCCGGTCCTATGATATTTATTATCTGCCTAGCTTTCTCCCAACTATGTTGCGGTCAGCTTCCAGTCTAACCAGCTGCGGCTGAATACCAATATTTTACACGGAGCGACTGCCATCATACCTCCGCAACCCAGTTACAGGTTAATGTCAATATCCGAAAGGTAGATCAGTTGTCAGACTTTCGGGCTCCCGACTACCCGTAACGACTGTCATAGGTATTCGTATGACACCCGGGACCGACTGTTTAACGTGGTCTCCGAGGCGCGGAAGGATCTCGATGTGTAACGAATGTTCATCCATTCACGGACTGACCGCAGCAAACGCTGCTTAACCTCGCAAATCGTAATTAGCCACGAGCCCCAATTATGTATATGTATATAATGTAAATGTGTGTATGTGTATAATGGCTGATCTTATGATAGTGTTATTTAAATGTTAGCTAAAAGTCATTTTGTTCCTAAAAAGTCTTTTGTGCCACCTGCACGATGTTCAGGGCGGCCATGATAAATCGGCCGGACGTAATGTAATGTTCTCACTTACATTAAGCCTTTGGCCAGACTGCAAACGCGGGCGCGGGGCGGGCGCGGTTCGGCGAGTTCAAACAGAAGAACTGCATTTGAGTGTCCATAGAGGGCACGCGGGCGCGGGAAGCGGCGCGGGCTACTTGGCGCGGGGAGCGCGCGGGTAGCTCACGCCATAGCTCGTTCATACAAGTGGCCGCAGTGAGAGCGCGGGCGGCAAGCGACAACCCGCGCGGGAGCGGGGGATCTCAAACTATTTCGAGCTGACCACGCGCGTTGTTGTGATGGCGTCTTCAAAATTAGATGTTGAAGAATTAATAAGTGCTATTCAAGCACCATCTGCACTGTGGATGTCGAAACATCGTTTTTTAGTAAGAATTTTCCAGTAAAAATAAGTCTTCTTCATCCCTATTATATTTTGACAAACACTGGACACGACAACGCTCAGAACGAAGCCGCGCTCCACTGCGGACAGGTAAATCGCGCGCGTTGCCAGTCTGGCCAAACACTAACGTGAACACTGACGTGCTCTCATTTGTGCAGTACGTATGGACGCCCTCGTGCAAATCTTTCACGTCTTCCTAGTCCATCTAAAGGTTATCTGGAAGATATCGCTATTACCGATAATTCCGCCACTGTACTGTAATGTTTTAAATTGTACCTGTTCTTAAACGGTTTTCATTACCTTCATTTTGTATATTTATTTGTTTGATTCAAATCTTGTGACAGATTTTTCAACTACTTCTACTTAACCGATTATTCTGAAACTTCGCACACATATTCAATTCCCATGACAATACAACATTATAATAATTTCAACCTTTAATCCTCAAATCCTGATGCTGCAGGGGTACTGCAAGATAAAACTGTTTAACTTTACGCGTTACTTTACTATTGTTTTGGTGTAGGTACCTACAACAAAGCATATTCTATTTTAAATTTTCTTCTAATATTTTGTTACAACATCCATCTATACATATATAATTACTTGTCCTAACTGACTGACATCAACGCCGAGCCTAAACCACTGAAGCTGGAAACATGAAATTTGGACAGTAGGTTCCTTTTGTGATGTAGGCAACCACTAAGAAACGATTTTTGGAAATTCTGCCCCTAAAGAGGTAAAACAGGGGATGGAAGTTTGTATGATAATTCACGCGGACGAAGTCATGGGCTAAATGCTAGTATTATACAAGTTTAGTCGGAAAGGGGTACTAAGCCGAAAGGGTGTTAAAGTACCTATAATAAGGGATAACTTTTGTTCTACAACTTTCTCCAAAACTCGATAGTTTAAGAGAAATAGCTTTTCAAAGATTTCGAAAAAAATATGCTAAAATCTATCTATCCATAGCTATGATCAGCTGCGTTTCCAATTTAGGTCATATTTGGGATCACTGAATTCATAACTAAAGCAGGTATGATATTTAAAAAAATAAAATATATATAATTGACGACACGTTTGGTGCAGTGGCTAAGCGATTGGCTTCTGCGCTGCGGGTCGTGGGTTCGATTCCCGCACGGAACAGATATTTGTATGGCCTACAGATAGTTGTTCCGGGTCTGGGTGTTTGCGCATGTGAAGATTTGTGTCTGTAAACGCACCCACGATACAGGAGAAATCCTAGTGTGGGGCAACGTTTTTATTAAAATAAAAAATAATAATAAATAATTTTGCATGCAAATAAAATTTATCGAATTTTGAAATTTTAACACTTTCTTCAAAATAGTCATCAGTGATACTTTAAGTGGCCCGCGGCTTGGTATCTCCTTTCCGACTAACCTTGTATCTATTATATATACACAGATTGTATTCTTGTCATACATACATCGACACTTGGAGACAATTACGTAGCCCCGGGCACAGCTCCCATATTGCAATTTTTATCCCAAAATTAACATAAGGCCCTTTGTAACTTTGACTATAAAAATAAATTTTGCTTTTGTAAGCCCAAATCGACTTTATCCTAAATTCTTTTCAATCCTTTTTATGTTTTATTTACTTAGGAACTGGGTGCTTCAGGTACAATTTCCGAAAAAGTGACGAAACTTGTTCTAGGTTCTGATTTTTTAGGTATTCATTTAGGTTTCGAGTTCAGCAAAAGAAGCGATTTCGAGTAAATATTTTACAAAAAGGTAGGATCGAGAAATTTTCTAAAATTTGGATTTATTTTATGAGGGGCTCATGGCTAATTACCAACAACGCGGGTCATACGGTTTACGGGGTTAAGCTGCGCTTGCCACGGTCAGTCTGTCGATGGGTGACCGTTCGTTACACATCGAGACCCCTATGTACCTCGGAAAGCACGTTAAACAGTCGGTCCCGGAGGTCATACGAATACATATGACAGTCGTTACGGAAAGTCAGAAAGCTGAAAGTCTGACAACCGGTCTAACCTTAGGATATCGGCATTACCCTGTAACTAGGTTGCGGAGGTCTGATGGCAGTCGCTCCGTCTAAAATACTAGTATTCAGCCGCATTTGGTTAGACTGGAAGCTGACCCCAACATGTTGAGAAAAAGGCTAGGCAGAACTTATGTCTGCCGGGGTTGCGGTGCATGCGAATCTCGCGACCCCGGCCGACGGTCAGAAGGAGGAACACCGCGGCATATTAGCCGGTAAGAGTCCGGCTGACCCCCTCGCCTATCCCGGGCGAGGGACATCCATGAGGATTGTACCACAATGAAAAAAAAAGGCAGAACTTATTTGCACTTATTTTATACAATAGGTCGACAGAAAACTTGTAACCCAACCCATATGTTAGTCTAAAAGTCCGAATATTCGAACTTTCTAGGAATTATCGGCGAATCCGTGGATTTACTGCTTAGCTCGCGGTAAAAGTTAAGCTCAAAGAGTTTTGATACGGTTAAGCAAAAGTTAAAATTTATCCCTGAAGCTTAGTAAATATTCTAGGGAAAGTAAAATATGAGGTTAAAGCTTTAGAATTGGAATGGTTGGTAGCTGGAGTTGCTACAACTATACAAATATTTTTATTTATTTATTTATTTCGAGTAACTAGGATTCATAGGGTTAGTAACATTCTTTACTTAAAAACTATGTCTGCAATATTAAAATACAATCCAATTACAAATAATAAAATTCAACATAAATAACAAATCTTTATCTATACATAGTATAAAACAAAGTCGCTCCCGCTGTCTGTACGCTTAGATCTTTTAAACTACGTAATGGATTTTAATGCAGTTTTCAGCAATAGATAGAGTGATTCAAGAAGAAGGTTCATACGCCCCACATTAGTATCTACAGTGCACCCGTGCAAAGCCGGGGCGGGTCGCTAGTTAATAATAAATGTTTTGAATCACTGGTTCAGAATTCCAGCCGAAATTCTGGAACGACGATTCAAAAGACAGCAATCTAACCTGCCCGCAATCATGCTCAGGATGCTATTGGAGCTGGCCCACACCCGGCACACCAAGGATGCACATCTTTTTCGCATTGTTGCAAAGAAGCAATCTACATGCATTTCGGCAAACATCCCTGATGCGCTACAGAAGCGAGGTATCCCCATCAGCATCCTGAATGTATTATTATACTGTCGCGACGAGCGCTGTACGACTTTTGGCTAAATATGGTAAATATGCAAATATGAACATTGATACATTGCCCGACCTGGAGATCGAGCCCAAGACCTCACGACAGTCGCGCTTGCCACCACTAGATCGGCAACGCGGTCAAAAATAAATATAAACAAAACAGGCCTACACAGTATCTAACCTCGCTATGTTCAGTGCAATTGATTCGAATTGCATCCACTACAATCTGGTTTCCCTGGGTAGGGGTGATCTCTTGCATTACAGAGGTAATAGCTAACACGACTAACATGCATACCGTAGGGAATTTCCTATTGCATTCGTTATCGACTCAATGCCACAACAACCTATTTAAAACCTTAACTTGTCAGCCATAAGGTTGGATTTCCTAAATCAATGCAAATAGCAGTAATACTGAGCCGTCGAATCTCTGTACTCCCGGTCCAACGTGATATCCATAGCTCAAGTTATAGTGGTCCTATTTTCCATTATTTATGTAGCCATTTTACTGCGACACCTGAGTTAACGAAATTCCTTCCGTACATCCCGTGATGGGAGGAAACGCATCCGGTTACATGAAAGAGAATTTCGAATTTGAAGCTTACTGTAACAGACTTAAAGTTGGGAATGGGTTGTGAATTTTCGGGGAAAAGGTTTTAGTGCTGGCATGATGAAACTGCTCTTTACAAGCTAAGGTATAAATGGAGATTCTAAAGTTAGGGCGTCGCAAGCATTGTATAAAAATTCCCTTTTCTTTTTTTTGTCATGGTGTTCCATATTGGTTTACCTTGCTTTTTTTCACGTAATGCGTTCGCTACATCAAACGCGGGGCACGAGCGGGGCGTCTCGTTGGCGGGCCCGCGTGAGTTGTATTCAAGGGATACATTTACTCAATATTTATGTTGACAATATTCTCCCAAGGTCATGCACTGTAGCAAATAGCGACACGTACTCAACAGTTACTGATACTGTTCGAGCTGATATGATAAATAAATAAATTATCATGACTGTTATTCAGCGTACACATCTAGCCAACGAACGCCAGCGAACGGGATTCTACTCCTCTTAAATAAAAGCGGATTCGTTCTACACAAAGTCTGGTCAAAGTGATGAACATTCGTTCGCGTTCGTTGGCCTCTGTTGGCTAGGTATGTACCCTGAATTACCTCTACTCACCAAAATAAGATTTTACTTAGGTACTTAAGTGAAAACTATTGTTACATTCACGTGAAAAACTTGATGCAAGTACTTACTGTGTTGTATGCATGATGTGTCAGTCCCAACTTAGTTGTTACGTAATCCTTCAAGCGGTGCTTGAGACAGCACGCTCTGGTTAATCAACGGGTACCTGATAATAATGTAACACGCCATCATCAAAGATAAATATAGTTTATTTATAATATTGCGCTATATAGCGGTTGAACGCTTGGCTTCCATGTAGGAGGGTCCTAGTTCGATCCCGGCACTCACCATTACGCAGTCAGCATTAGAAAGAAGAAAGAAAGAAAGAAAAACCGTTTATTCACGTGAAAGTGAATATTTTTTTTTTACATAAGCCCAAAAAATCAATAACAAAAAAGTATATAAAAATAAAATTAATGACACAGTAATATATATTATGCGCCACTACCGCGCGAAACGGCCGACGATCAGCATAATGCCGTGGGCCGTGCACGAAGGCACGGAGCCACGGCGCTGGTTTTCAGCGTAAGCCGGCGTGTCGCTGTCTCGGAACTACTAAGTAAAAAACATCACATAAAGTTCCGAGGCACAGACAATAACACTGTTCTGCGGTCGCTGTGGACACAAAAAGTCGCTGTTCGACAATAAATACTTATAGAAATAAAAAGAGCATATTTTATACAAGTAACATTTCAGCAATAATAATTAATAAATATCAAAAAATTATATAATATAGAGAAATGAAAAATACAGACATAATAATTAATTAATTAATTAACTGGCAACATTTCGACGCGTCCCATTACGAGACACAGGGTCATTAAAATTAATGTGGCGGATCGTCACAACCATGGCTACCGTCAGCGGGTCCTGCAGACTCGTTAGTACTTGGATCTCATTATTGAACTACTTGATTCCACTCGCAGACTGATATTTCTACCTCATTGCTCGTCTTTTTGCAGCTTCTGTTCTTCTTCTGAATACAAATGACACTAAAGGGCGTAGACTTTACCAAATATTTTTCTGGTCTGTTTTTAAAAAAAAAAGCAGTGATGGCCTGGCGGTTGAACGCTTGCTTTCCATGGAGGAGGATCTGAGTTCAAACCCGACCCATACCTCTGACTTTTTGAATTCATGTGCGGATCAGAATTTGATTATCACTAGCGTTAACGGTGAAGGAAAAACATCGTGAGGAAACCTGCACACCTGAGAGAGCTCCATAAAGTTCTCAATCGTGTGTGTAGTCTGCTAACCCGCACCAGGCCAGCGTGGTGTACTAAGGCCTAAACCAGTAATGAGCTAATTATGTAATTATGTTTGTTATGTTACAATATTTCAAATCACTGGGTCAGATTTAAGCTCCCTTGGGCTGACGACGGTTTTCGTTCGACCGGGTGGTTTTAGACGATAAGAGTCCGACATAGCCTTCTGCCTTCCCCAGACGAAGTGTATCCATGAATACAGTTGAGAAAGAAAAAAATGGGTTTAAGTAGTTACAAGAACTTTTTTAACCCAAAAAATAATGCATGTTTACGACCTCTTCTAGAAGAAAACTTGAACAGAAAACCCTTCATTTGGTAGAATTCCATACGTACCTGTTCCCCTATCTGTATCTGTGGATGGGTGACCGTTCGTTACACATCCAGACCCCTCCTTGCCTCAGAGAGTACGTTAAACAGTCGGTCCCGGGTGTCATACGAATACCTATGACAGTCATTACGGGAAGTCAGAATCCCGTAAGTCTGACAACCGGTCTAACCTTAGAATATCGGCATCGTCCAGTAACTGGGTTGCGGAGGTCTGATGGCAGTCACTCCGTGTAAAATACTGATATTCAGCCGCATCTGGTTAGACTGAAATTTGACCCCAACATAGTTGTGAAAAGGCTAGGCAGAGCTGAACTGTTCCCAGTTTCATCATGAACATCCATACTTAGTTGCCATTCCACCAATTCGCACTAAACGCTTCCAAACATCCTTCATAATGCGCACTGCAAAAGAGTGGAACTCACTACCTGCGTCTGTGTTCCCGAACGCATTCAACCTGAATCTCTTCAAAGTTAGAGTTAACAGGCTTCTTCTGGGTAAGCTCACTCCATCGTAGACTTTGTCTCTGTCTCCTCTGACCTAGATTAGAGTCAAGAGGAAACACAATTCAAATTAAAAAAAAAGAAGGAACTCTAAAATGGCGACGTACAAGTGATATATCAATTGCTTATCTTTCTTTCCACACTTATACACGAGGAGCATCCATCCAGCAACCCTAGTGATTCAGTTATACGCCAACAATCCATCATTGTCTTGCGCACACAAATCATAACGAATCTTTACTTAAACCGAAATGATCGATTATTCCGAAGTATCGATAACTTTGACATTGTTGGAGGTGTTGATATGTGTTGAGAATAATTAGTAAAATAAATTAATATTGTATGCCTCATTTGTGTAGTTCGCGAAAGGGCGGGTGCTCTGCAACTTAAAGTCGGGACAAAGGGGGGTTTGCTCCGGACAGGTCAGAGTTCTTCGTCAATTCTGTACCTTTAGTACGAACCAACTGCCTTGTTAGTCCAGTGGTGGCAAGCGCGAGTGCTAATCCTGAGGGCCTGGGTTCGATTCCCAAGTCGGGCAAAGTGTTATAGGGTTTTTCCGTATGGAATTCCTCAGTAGCAACCCGGAGTTTGGATTTGTGCCCGGTTGATGGCAATAGGATCGCCCCCTATTACATGGGACTTAAACATAACGGCGAAATGAGGGTGTTACTATACACCTCTGCCTATCCCTTCGGGGAATACAGGCGTGATGTTATGTTATATTTCAAAATATGAACGTCATCATCCGCCTGCCCTTATCCCAACTTATTTGAGGTCGGCGCAGTATGTCTTCTCCCATACATCTCTATTAGCCGTCATCTCAGCAGTCACCCCCTTTCTAGCCATAATATCATCTTTCACACTATCCATCCATCTTTTCTTTGGTCTTCATCTACTCTTATAACCATCCAAATAAAAATCAATTCAAAATACGAAAGTGGGATTGTATATGATGACCCTTTGTTTGTTCAACCTTAAGGGTTCAACTGTTTAGCTGATCTTCCTCTGTCATAGAAATTTAACGTAGGGTAGTTTTACCTCCTGCCGGCGTTGCGGTACATGCTTATGCGAATTCCGTGACCCCGGCCGACGCACAGTGGCGAAAAAGTAACTTTTTCGTTTCAATTCAACTTTTCGGCTAGAGTTTTAAAGTAACCAATACATTTTTTTTTTATAACTGTTAATGATTTAATTATCTATCAATTCCTCTGGCTGGATTTTCTATTTAGGACCAACTTTTTTTATTGTCTTCCTAACCACTAAAAATTCCTAAGGGGGTAGAAAATATAGCCCAACAAACTGGTTTCAAGGGGGTTTTCGGGGTCGCTGATTACAAATAAGTTATCAGATAGCTAAAGTTCAAGATGGCGGATTCAATATGGCGGACAAAAGTGTTTGTACAACTACCAAAATTAGAAAAAATATTGTATTAGGTTGTTAAAATCCGGCTAGAGGAATTGATAGACAATTAAATCATTAACAGTTTAAAAAAAATGTATTGTTTACTTTAAAACTCTAGTCGGAAAGTTGATTTGAAACGAAAAGTCACTTTTTCGCCACTGTGCGACGGTCAGGGGGAGGAACACCTTGGGTTTTTAGCCGGTAAGAGTCCGGCAGACCCCACTCGCCTACCCCGGGAGAGCTCCATCCATGAGGATATTACCACGAAAAAAAATGGTTTGTTTTACCTCCGATGAATTACCAGTTGTGAATAATATGGCATGAAAATTATACTTACCACGCCAGCAAAGTCGTAAGCAAAAGCAATTCATTATTCCGTTATAGGTATCGAATCATCGATATCATGCCATAAGTGTATTTACAGTCATTATTAAAATGTATTACTATCGAATGTATTGTAACCGAATCGCGGTTTCTAGGGTAAATAAATAATTCTTTTGTAGGTACAGTTTTTTGTGTGATTTATTTAGGGTATATTTCATATTAATGCTTTGCGATAATGTTCGTATTTGGCTTGTACTTTTGTGTGCTCTTATTGTAATATAAATAGTAGTGAATTTATTTGTTACTTTAATGATAAATTATTACTCCATTATTTCTACAGGTGATTAAAATTGTATGGGTACTTTAGTCACGGAAGGCAAGATTACAAAAAAAAACATGATGTGTTTTCTTTTAAACAGATCGTATATAATTTTGATTTATGTAATAGATACAAACTTTTTTTTAAATTTTACACAGTTCAATAGGGGAACGACACCATATACCGGATACTTTTGTTTAAAATTCTAAAAAAATAGTAAATAATGACTTAGAGCCTCAAATTTTATGTTTTTGTGATCTATACCTGCGTCTGTGTTCCCGAACGCATTCAACCTAAATCTCTTCAAAGTTAGAGTTAACAGGCTTCTTCTGGGTAAGCTCACTCCATCGTAGACTTTGTCTCTGTCTCCTCTGACCTAGACTAGAGTCAAGAGCAAACCCATTTCAAATAAATATATATACCTATATATAGGTATATTTCATGTACCTACTCTATGATGCAAAAAGTATTTGATACATTACATTTAAACATTTTGATTTACATAATATTTTAGACAAAACGGCAGAATTTATTGTTTTTAAAAAGGTTTCCTTTAATCGGATATCCGATATTAGGGCAAAAAATCATTTTCTCTCATATCCTATCCAATTTTTTTTATTCACTTCCCATCATTGTCATTTTATGGGGGATTGTGCAACAACAGCCTTAGGGCCGGTATTCATCGAAGTGGAGAGGATCTCGACCAACCAATAGGATTGCGTTGTTTTTACATCAAAAGATCACGAAAAACCGGAGACACTTAGCTTCAACGCAACCCCTGGTTGTTGAAAAGACATCTCCTTTACTAACTCACATTAACCACATTAACCCATGAATTATTTTATTATTAATTCGTGGTGCTAGGCAGCTGGGCTTATCCCAGTTGTATACATACCTACTTCTATTTTCGTGCCTATGGCCTTTGCTGTTGTATGTCTCCCGCTTCATACGGACGGAAGTGGAAACCAATTTTCTTCCTACTTCTCCCTTTTTCTTTTCTGTTTGATATCATTGTGGGTTCCAAGACAGTTCAACTGCTTCAAATCTCCAGGACACGCCAAGCCTCATTATTGCAGCGATTTTTTCTGGTTGTCGCCATTTTGGATCCTTGCTTACAGTTGCAGTGGTTGGGAAAGTGTGGGCTTGTCCCATCTCCTCTCCTCTCCGTTTTGATGGATACCGGTCCTAAATGTATAATTTTAACAGTCTATACTTCTACCAGGACAGCAAACTTATGTCAAATATGATTTATCTATAGGTACAGTCAGCATCAAAAGTTGATGACCACATTTAGATTTTCAAAATCGCTGTACACCGTACTATACCTAAATCGCTCAACATGACAAGCGCCAGAAATGAATGATTATCATAAAAGGCCATAAGTAGGTGACCATCACTTTTCAAAAGTCGCTAAACAAAATTATAGTAAAAAAAGCATAACATTCTTCGTCTCTAAAGTCTCTGAACAAATTTTTGACAAAAATAGCATACCATCGTTTGTCTCTAAAGTCCCTGAACAAAATGAAATGTTTTTTGGGTTTAATTTGTGTGTGTATTTTTTTCGGTATATGTGTTTGGTATATAAATTAAGTAGACAGGGTGGTGATTTACATGTGCATACATGTAAATCACCACCCTTTTATTTATTATAAACAAAATTAAATTAAATGGTTCCATAAATCAATACAGTTAATAATAATTATTTGTTTTTATTAAAATTCAACAAATTTAAACTTTCATAATCAAAACAAAAACAAGGTTTAATTTTTTATCAATTACAATTACAGTTATGATTAGGCTTAAATATTTAAAAAAAAAGCTTAAAAATTAAAAAAAAGCTTAAAAGTCAAAAAAAATAATAATTGGAAAGTTAAATTCGAAATTTACATCCATTTAAATTTTAACTATTTAGTAACGAGCACTTTTTTAGTTTGCAGTTCAGCTACTTTTGACAGTATAAGTTTACACGCTACGTATCCGAAACAAAGTAATGTTCAGTAACTTTTGTTATTTATGATGTTAAGTTATTTTTGGACATTGCCGTGATTACACTAGCTAACCAAAACAAGCATTTTATATTGTTCAGTGACTTCTGTAAAACTGAATGTTATGATGTTTTCGGATATTATAACGATCAGCAATTTTTGACAAAATGGTGTTCAGTGACCTTTGACGAGTAGTGTTCAGTTAATTTTGAACTTTAATTATGTTCATTCAATACTGGCGCCCTATCTTGTTGAGCGATTTATGGGTGATATAGTGACAAGTGATTTTGAAAATCTGAATGTGGTCATCGACTTTTGATGCTGACTGTACTAATACTAACATACTAATCTATATCTATACTAATATTATAAAGAGGAAAGATTTGAGTTTTTGTATGTAACGAATAACGAATAACATAGGCTATATTTATTACTGGAATAAAGCTTCTTACGCGGGCGGAGTCGTGAGGACACAGCTAGTAATATATATTAATGTAATATATAATATATTCATATTTGTAATTAGGTAAATAACACGTGTCTTACCGCGTCGATGGAGAATTAATTACCAACGTAGGTGCAAGGATTTAGCGCTGATTGAGTTGTCGTATCGTGCCGCATAATCAAATTGTGATCAGGTTGTGTACACTGTTACAATGCATAATAAATATATAGGTACTGGGTGTCTCAAAAGGAAGGTACCGGTCTAACCATAGGATATTGGCATTGCCCAGTAACTGGGTTACGGAGGTCTGATGGCAGTCGCTCCGTTAAAAATACTGGTATTCAGCCGCATCTGGTTGGATTGGAAGCTGACCCCAATATAGTTGGGAAAAAAGGCTAAGCAGAACTTGGTGTCTCAAAACACGTGTTGATGGAAGAAAAGTACTTTAAATATTCAAGGAGACATCATTAATATTTTTTTAAATAAGAAATACTGCATGTGGCTTAAAAAAAATGGGGATTTGTCAAAATGCTAAACTGTTTTCAGTTATATGTCATTGCCCTAGATTGATTCTAGAAAGATGTCGAAATCAGAATACTTACTTACTTACATAACATAACATCACGCCTGTATTCCCCAAAGGGTAGGGCAGAAGTGTAAAGTAAAACCCTCATTTCACCATTATGTTCAAGTACCATGTAATAGGGGGTGAGCCTATTGCCATCATCCGGGCACAAATCCAATCTCCGGGCTGCTACTGAAGAATTTCACACGGAAAAACCCAGTAACACTTTACCCAATCTAGGGATCGAACGCAAGACCTCACGATCAGCAGTCGCGCTTGCCACCGCTAAACCAACGAGACAGTGAATCAAAAAAGATGTCAAAATTAGATCACGTTTCTAGAATAAAACTAAATCGTGGTAAGCCTAGTGTTTTTACAAAATCCCTGGTATCGTCATTTCCCTGCAACATAAATTAGCCAGCATGAAATTACACAAAATTCTCCCATTTTATCGTAACAAGTCTTTTATATCTTTTTTTGTCGCAAATTCTATCGAAGTAACATTTTCGTAAACGTATAGCAATTTGTTTTACAACGTTTATTTAATAAATTAACACATCCTACACTTAGGCCCTCGTATATAGATGAAAGGAAATAAAATGTATCGTAACACAAGTATATTTGATAAAACACTCTGGACAATCGTAAAACTTTAACTGCCACATTAAACGGAATCGTAAACTTTAGTGCTTATTTGTTCAGCAAGTGTATAGGTACTGAGCGGAACTGGATATCTGTATTTGACACTTATGTGGATGAACGTTTTTATTATTAAATGGTTTTAATTAGCTTAGCTCAGGGATGCACAGTTGGGGTCCGCGGGCTGCCTTCTATGCATCCCTGGCTAAGCTTCACTTCGTTTATTTGATTGTAATCTTGCGACAGATTTTTCATCTACTTAACCGATTCTCCTGAAACTTCGCATACAAATTCAATTCCCATGACAATACAACATTATAATAATTTCAACCTTCAATCCTCAAATCCTGATGCTGCAGGGGTACTGTAATATAAAACCGTTATACTTAAAAAATTTTAAGGAATTATTTATTTTTGTATTCTTGAACTTAATCGTGTTTGGCCCTAATCGCCCTTGATGGTAAGCGCAGACAGGGTCTAAGATGAAGCACACGAATTACAGTAACAGAGGTATAGAAGAATTCCTCTATACCCCTCTGGCTCTCACATATACACGACGGAACACAGTAAACTGTTTGGCGCCGGACTTGAATGTGAGGATGCTAGCCAGGTGGACCGTATAGATCCTACGACCAAGTGTGCTGGTATTTGTTGAATCTTACAACACGCGTCTATTCCCAGCGTGCAGTGAGGAAGTTGTATATTCAAGCTTGTCCCTTACAACATTCTTCTTCTTTTCGTATGGTTAGTGACTAACCTGGTGTCAGAGTTTATGCCGCCCATGGGCCTCTGACTTGGCTTCACATGCCGTCGAGAAATATCTCTCAGGCACCGGTTTCCTAACGATGTTTTCCTTCACCGTTTTTAAGCAAGTGATATTTATACAATACGAGACCTATGACTTAGCAGTCCGACGGTCACACCACTAGACTATCACTGCTGTTCCTTACAACATTAATGTTAGATTATGTCATGCCCCTATTATCTACTTGTAACTACTCGTAAGTACTTGAAGCTCTGTCCGCATTGTAGGTCAGTGAAGCTAATGTTGCTTTAGTAAACCATCCATTGTATTATCGATAATATCAGTGGCATTGTTCGAGGGCGTTTAAGGATTTATCGATACAATGGCACGAGTACCTATCTACATACCTAATAGTGAGGTGCTTGTCGATTTACTGTGTTTCAAGGTCCAAGCTGTGATAGCCTTGTGGTTGAACGCTTGACTTCAATGTAGGAAGATCTGAGTTCGAACCCACACCTTGGACTTTACAAATACATGTGCGGATTATAATTTGATTATCGCTTGCGTTAACGGTGAAGGATAACATCGCAAGGAAACCTGAGAGGGCTCCATGAAGTTCTTAATGGTGTGTGTAGTCCGCCAACTGCCACCAGACCAGCGTGATGTTTGTATTATTTGACTAAGTGCTAAACCTTTCTCACTATGAGAAGACGACCCAGCATAACATAACATCACGCCTTGTATTCCCCGAAGGGTTAGGCAGAGGTGTTTTAGTAACACCCTCGGTTCGCTAGTTATGTTTAAGTCCCATGTAATAGGGGGCGAGCCTATTGCCATTAACCGGGAACAAATCCAGATTCCGGGCTGGTACTGAGAAATTCCTAATGGAAAAGTCAAATATCACTTTGCCCGACCTGGGGATCGAACCCAGGACCATATGTTCAGCAGTCAACCCACACAGTCGGCTCAGCAGTGGGACAGTAATGGGTTGCTTTTGCAAGGTCTTCACCATAATGATGTTGTTAATTATGATACTAAAATTATTTCAGTATTAATCAGACATGGTCAAACCATGGTCATGGACCAGACTTTATATCTTTAACTATGTTTATTTATTTTAGTAAACTATATCTGTATCCTTTAGTATCCTGCTAAATGAGATAGTTCGTTTTATTTATCCACACAATCTCACCTGTCGAAAAAGTAGTACGTTATTAGGTAGGTCCTATATTACTACAATGGTTTTTGTGTAAGGAGTTGTGTTCAGTCGCTACAGGGAAGTGAAACCGAAACGGATTTCCCAACTTTAGTATTTATTGTTTTTATTATATGCATTATACAAGGTTAGTCGGAAATGGGGTACTTAGCCGAAAGGGTATTAAAGTACCCATAATAATGGATAACTTTTGTTCTACAACTTTTCCCAAAAGTCCTTAGTTTAAGAGAAATAACTGTTCAAAGATTTCATAAAAAATACGCTAAATTATATCGATGCTCAGCTATGATCAGCTGTGTTTACATTTTAGTTCATATTTGGGGTCACGAATTAGAAGGTCCGTTTTCTGAATTCGTAACTAAAGTAGCGATGAAGAATTTTTTGAAAAAGTGGCCCAAGGCTTAGGCCCTTTTCGACTAACCTTGTGGGTGTATCGTTTTTATCGTTAGCCACGGCACAGCTATACTACTGTTGAAGTTAGTGCCAAATGTAAGTTTATTTATTCAATAGAGATTATCATTATCTTATTGTTCACAATATACTGAGTGTCGGACTCCTTTATTGCACTCCACTCTTTTCAGTTTCCTTCTAATACCAGGTTCACACGATTCGATTCTAGTTGATCAACTGCTAAATCGCCTGCGATTTGAACCGTGTGAACAGACTTTCAATCAAATTGAATTAATTTGAAGGAACAAAACGTTTCAACTTTTGTTGTTCAACATTTGTTGATCAACTAAAATCGAACCGTGTGAACCCGCTGTAACAAGACAAACGAAACGTGCTACCATTTTTCCTGGTTGTATAACCCTAATATTTCTCATCCAGGTCACTGAATCGACGATGATTTAACACTGTAATTTCGTTATCAACCTAGTGTAGGTACTTCTAATGTATTATTCATGCGCATCGATTCACTTTTGTTTTTGTTTATGCCTGCCGTACGCATTGGACGAACGGGGTGTAGAATACTGAGTAAAAAATTGTACTCTGCGTAAAGTTTAGAGTAGCAACTACAATTTTCTGTTTCTGCCTATCGTTTTCCCAACTATGTTGGGGTCAGTCCAGTCTAATCAGACGCGGCTGAATATTTTACACGGAGCGACCGCCATCAGTCCACCGCAACCGAGTTACTGGGCAATGCAGATATCCTAAGGTTAGACCGTTTGTCAGACTTTTGGGCTTCTGACTTCCCGTAACGACTGTCATAGGTATTCGTATGACACCCGGGACCGACTGTTACGTGATCTCCGAGGCACGGTGGGGTCTCGATGTGTAACGAACGGTCACCCATCCACAGACTGACCGTGGCAAGCGCAGCTTAACCTCGTAAATCGTATGATCCGCACGGTAGGTAATTAGACATGAGCCCCTAGAGTAGCAACTATGATATGACAAGTATAATAACAGAAGTTAAGTACAAAGTACGTCTTACGTTACAACTGCCTCATTGGTCTAGTGGTGGTAAGAGCGACTGCTGATCGTGAGGTCCTGGATTCGATCTCCAGGTCGGGCAAAGTAATATTGGGTTTTACCATGTGACATTCCTCAGTAGCAGCCCGGAGTTGGGATTTGTGCTCGGTTGATGGCAATAGGCTCGCACTCTGTTACATGGGACTTAAACATAATGGCGAGATGAGGGTGTTACTATACACCTCTGCCCAACACCTCGGGGAGTACAGGGGTGATGTTATGTTAAGTTACAAACTACTGATGGCAAAAATAATACCTACATGAGCGATACCATCCAGATAATAATGTGAGGGAAGTTAAAATAGTTAGAGCAGCTAACGCAATAATACAGTCTACAAATTGATTTTGTCGCTTATACAGTTACGGCGGATATTAATAACCCATCTCAGTCCAAAATCTCTTGATTGTTGTAGGTTTCTGACAGAAATTCCATATAACAACTAGTTCATCTACATCGGACATCTAGACGCACTGCAAGTTACCATCCATACTTAGTTGCCATTCCACCAATTCGCACTAAGCGCTTCCAAACATCCTTCATAATGCGCACTGCAAAAGAGTGGAACTCACTACCTGCGTCTGTGTTCCCGAACGCGTTCAACCTGAATCTCTTCAAAGTTAGAGTTAACAGGCTTCTTCTGGGTAAGCTTACTCCATCGTAGACTTTGTCTCTGTCTCCTCTGACCTAGACTAGAGCCATTTCAAAAAAAAAAAAAAGTTCACACAGAAACTGTTTACAGAATCCGTTTTAGCGTATCCGTTTTTATTTTGGTGACGACGCCTGTAGTTATATGAGCGAGTTCACATACACGACAGTATTCCGAATTCAGTAAAAAATATTGGATCCGTTATTTTTATCGTATCCTGTCTGCCAGGTACGACGCAGCTGCCATTTGTTTAACTGATCCGTCGGTACAGATGTGAACGACACATCCAGTACCGACGGAACCGATAAAACGGGTCGGCTATGTGAACGGGCGGCAAGTTATGTCAAAAACCTACATCATTATTAATAAATACGTCATCTGTTCATTGAAATTTTGAATATGAATACCACGTAGGCCAGCTTTATTCACGAATTTTGTAACTATTTGGCAGTTTTGAGTATTTTTTTGTGACCTGCGCTAATATCCGGCTGATTGGAGGCGTAGTGCGTCAGGTTGTTGAGCTAAAGTAAGGTTAGAGCTACACGGTGGCTGATGCATGCGTGCCGTCAGTTAGGACAGGCTCAACTCAAACCTGCTATGGCACTTTCCTTATAAGGCCATTCCAGATGTTGCCCTCCATTGTTACACTCGCATAGTTTTTATACCACAATATCTGGACTTCAAAAGAGACCTTGATTTCTCAGAGCTAGACAGAAAACGCCGGCGTCATCTAGTATTAAAAAAACATTACATTGACTTGTAAAAGTGTCTGTAACAGATTTATTTATTGAAATAATATTGATTTATCATCAGCCCCAGCTTCGCACGAGTGCAGTGTAGATACTAATGTGGGGCATATAAACCTTCCTCTTGAATCACTCTATCTGTTGCTGAAAATTGCATTAAAATCCGTTGCGTACTTTAAAAAATCTAAGCGTACAGACAGCGGGAGCGACTTTGTTTTATACTATGTAAAGAAGACTACTATCGGCCGTATCGATATTAATTGAGATAACACAGTGATCGCAAAAAAAATCAAACACATTTTAGTTTAAGAGAGTAATTTAATCCACATCTATTATTATTATATAAATAAAAATGAATCACCAAACGTGTTGCTAAGCGCAAAACTTGAGAATGGTTCGACCAAATCGGCTATTTTTTGTTTTTATACATTCCTTAAAGCTTAAGGAAGGTTCTTATGGAGAGAAAAACATAAAAATTGCGTGGAAAATAGTAAAAACACTTTTCTTTTCCCACTACAGGCCAATAACTTTTGACAGAACGAATTCTGTCCGGGCAGCTAGTATAATTAAATAAATGATGATTTTTATTTGATGAATGATTATTTATTTTTTATTTTTTTATTGCTATCATTACTCTCAAGATATTAACTTTATCTTATTTTACAATGATTTTCTAGCTAAGTTTTGATGACATTTAATTATGTCAATTGCTCTATATAGTTTAGCTTCCTTTTCCCTTTTGTAAATGTGAGAACTTTGTGGACCTGCATCTATAAATTTGGAAATTACTATTATACATATTGTTTTTTTATTTATTTTTGTAACTTTGTGTACTCAAGTCTTTTAGTATTTCATTACTCATTAGTCTGTGGTCAGGACTTCATTGTTCTCTCACTATCCTAAATCATTGTACTGTATCCACTGAAATTGTTAAAGATATTATTTTTAAAAGAGTAACCATGGAGTTTCTTGCCGGCTCTTCTCCATAGGAAACGACTAGTTGGAACCGTGCATCTAGATTCGACTTTTCATAAGCACCTGTATTGGTCTATGTGAAATAAAAAGTTTTGATTTTGATGAGTTGCCAACCTCTCACCATAGTGAAATGGCAGAGCACTGGTACCTATTAATAATTAGACATTATTGCTCGCTACACAATCATAAGGTTCAAATCCCACTATTATTGCTTACAGTATTAATTGCTGGTTGGTCGTCAAACCAACCGCAAACAATCTGGTATTACGCAGCACTAAGCCCTACGTGACGTAACAACTAAGCAAGCAAGAATTGATCATCTTAATTAATAATGGCTGAAGTTATGCCCTGTAGAGTTGATAATAAATTATTATTAAATTCCTTCTACCAAGGTCGGCGGTCCGAAAAATATGAATAGAATTTTAATATAAAACTGAATGCCTAATAGCGAACGCGCAGACCCCATTGGCTGAAGTCCCATCAGTACACCAAGTGAAAGAAAGAAAGAAAAAGTATTTATTTTTATGCCCAAGCGGACGCACAAGCATAATTAAAATTAAAAAAGAAAGTCTTAAAATTAAATACTTAAAACTACAGCAAAAATTTGGACTTAAATTTAAACACATAATTTACCTGGTCACCCGACCACAAAAAAAGTTTAAAAGAAAAAAAAAATACAGCCATCCACACAAGTGTGAGTTGGGCAGTAAACTAAAGGTTTCCGTAACTGTTCCTTCAATCAAGGTTACTATAAACTATCCTTTGACTGCCATGTTGGTCTAGTGGTCGCAAGCACGACTGCTGAGCATGGGATCCTGGGTTCGATCACCAGGTCGGGTAAAGTGTTATGGGGTTTTTCCATTAGGAATTTCCCAGTTATTGGCAATAGGCTCGCCCCCTATGGCGCCCCGTACACAGTCAATCTCGATCGCGATCCGCAATCAAAATCAATGATCGCGATCCAGATTCTTTTGTGATCAGATGCATCAATCCGTCAATCTAATTCGTACATTACCAATCTGGATCGCGATCATTGATTTTGATCGCGGATTGCGATAGAGATTGACTGTGTACGGGGCGCCTATAACATAGGACTTAAACATAACTGGCGAAGCGAGGATGTACTAAAAACATCTCTGCCGAACCCTTCGGGGAATACAAGGCGTGATGATGTGTGCGAGTGCGAGCGTCATCCGTTAACTATATACAGTTTTCTTCTTTTCGTGTGGTTAGTGACTAACCTGGTGTCAGACTTTATGCCGCCCATGGACCTCTGACTTAGCTTCACATGCCGTCGAAAAATATCTCTCAGGCATGCAGGTTTCCTCACGATGTTTTCCTTCACCGTTTTTAAGCAAGTAATCATTATACAATACGCACATGAAACCGAAAAGTCAGAGGTGCGTGCCTTGGGTTCGAACTCGAGACGTATGACTTAGCAGTCCGACGGTCATACCACTAGGCTATTACTGCTATTAAACACATTCAGTATAATTTACTGTATGTTATTAGGTAGCTACTAATTTATTTACTAGTCTCGCCCGGTTACGTAGAAGTGGTCGGAAAGGACCATCTCCAAGAAGTCCAAAAGAGAAAGAGAAAAAAAAGACATACGCGCACTTGTGCAATCACGGCCACTTGGCCGCCCGGCTGGCCGCAAGCGGTCCATAAAAACTTGAATCGAAATTAGAGTACAAATTGACACTAATTCGAATCCAACTCGATTGATTCAGAATTGGAAACTGTCGAGAGTAAGCCTCTTGGTCGTGGTTAGGGCCTAAGTTCCACTTCGAAGTCGGCCACCGTTTTATTGAGTTATTTGTTATTAGTTATTTGTTTGAGTTATTTTATTTTCGTCCATAATGATCTCAATTATATAGTTACCACCTAAGTACACATTATGGTAAAGCAATAAAGATATTGAGTATTGAGTATTTTGTTAGGATATTATCAGTAGCAGATTAGAGTTTGGAATTGTTTCCAACAAATGGAAATATTTACAAGACTCACCCCTTATTACATGGGGCTCAATACTATCATCATATATGGGTATATTTCAAGTCGTAATAAGGATGACGTGTGTATTATTTTATCTATACTAATATTATAAAGCCGAAGAGTTTGTTTGTTTGAACGCGCTAATCTCAGGAACTACTGGTTGGAATTGAAAATTATTTTTGAGTTGGATAGTCCATTTATAGAGGAAGGTTATAGGCTATATAACATCACGCTACGACCAATAGAAGCGGGGCATAAATGAAAAATGTTGCAAAACCGGGTAAAATATCCACCCGTGTGAAGCCGGGACGGGCCGCTAGTAGATGTTAAATTAAAAACATCTATCGAATCTGTGTAAACACAACAAAACACAAACTGTTCTAAAAATAAACACCACCCACTGCCTTATGACGTCACATGTCATGCTCTCGACGTATCATAGCCTCTTTTAACCTCCTCCTTGACGAGTAAATGACTTGCAATTGTGATCAATAGGCCATTTACTTAGAATTACGCCTCTTATCATACTATAGCAAGTTCGTCAACAAGTCCATTCTGTATAAATAATTCAGGACGTGGTCCTTTGTTTATGGTTTAAGTTATGAGTGGCTCACGACTATTATTCACTTATGTTCGCGGTATTTCGCATAAAAGCCACAAGACTGCTAGTTCACACATAAACTATTTACAGGACCCGTTTTTATTTTGGTGATGGCGCCTGTAGATGTATGAGCGAGTCCACATACACGACAGTAGGTATTCCTAATGCAGTAAAAAATACTGAATCCGTTATTTTTATAGTATACTGTCTGCCAGATGCGATGCAGCTGCCATTTGTTTAACTGATCCGTCAGTACAGATGTGAACAACACTTCCAGTACCGACGGATCCGTTAAAACGGATCGGCTGTGTGAACGGGCTCTTAGAGAACATGAGATTATAACATTACAATGATGTAATTTCTGGTAGGTGATGATAAAAGAAGACAGCGTGTTTGTTGACCTAGCCTAGCCTCTGGTTTAATGAGATAAGCATGTGGCGGCATCTATCACGCCACATGAGAACTACGCAGTACGACGAATGTCTAGCAGACTACAGTGACAACAATGACAGCTGTCAAAGGAAATTCACAAATCCTCCATCGCGATATCAAGATCTGACACGGAGTTAGTATATATACAACTTCCCAACATCTACTGTTGGGCAGTAGTCCGCCAGGCAAAAGACCCGTCTGGTTGGAGAATCCTCCCTTTTCTTAGGCGGAACACACTACCTCGTTCCTCCACAAGCACGTAAGGTTAGGTCATTACAACTATCGGAACATAATTTATTTGTTTTCATCTACATAGTTTAACGAAGTGAGTACTTCCGAAGACCAAACGTTTTTTGGGCTGGCCAATCTGATTACTAACATAACAAAACATCACGCCTGTATATCCCCGAAGGGTTTAGCAGAGGTGTATACTAACACCCTCATTTCGCCGTTATGTTTAAGTTCCATGTAATAGGAGGCGAGCCTATTGCCATCAATTTGACACAAATCCAAACTCCAGGCTGCTACTGAGGAATTCAACACGGAAAAACCCAATAACACTTTGCCCGACCTGGGGATTGAACCCAGGGCCTCACGATCAGCGGTAATGCCTCGTTGGTCCTCATATCTCATTACTAGGTATAGGAAATTGGAATCTAATGAATACCCGCTGTCTCTCATACCTTAGCCTACTCGTAAATGCTCACAAATAGCATGGCAATAGCGGCGGCCATATTGATTATCCTTTTAAAAAGACCAAAGGTCTATAAAACAATAGTAAAAGCGGTTACACCCAAACAATGCTTTTATTTATACATACGTATGGGTCATACATAAAATTGTACTGAATTATACGGGCCTTTTAGACCTTTGTAAGATTATGTGGTAGATAAAAAATATATCAGAAAGGTAGAGTGTGTGATCGTGGTCTACATATTTATGTTACAACCAGACCCAGAGTCTAAAAGTCTAAGTTTCTTAGCAGATAAATAATTGTTTGTAATGGTATTTTGTATTACACTTGTTATTTAGTATATTAACTTTTATTATTATTAAGAATTAATTAAACATACCAATAATTATAACATACCAAAAATGGAGTTAGTCTCGACTAGTCACGGTTCCGATTTGTCATCCAAAAAAAAGGTATTCCGATTCGCCACTACTTTAAATATTTTTATTAACTTAGTCTCGACTTGCCATCAGTACTTTATTTAGGTAAAAGTACAGTCAAAGAGAAAAGCTGAATCTAATTCCTATTTATAATATTACATAGTTTCGTTAATCACCCTAACAGCCTGCTCACACAGCGAATCTGTTTTCGTAGGACCATTTTTAACCGATTCGTCGGTACTGGATGAGTTGTTCACATATTATGTCGAATTCCGTTCTGTTCTACCGATCTCTATAGATAGTATCTGGCAGGATACGATAAAAATAACGGATCGTGTGTATGGGTGCCTTCATTTGTATATTGTATATTTAGAGTCACCTACATTGTTTTAGTTATAAGTACAAAGTTTTTGCATGCCAAATGGTAGAATGTACTTGGAATCAAACTTCTTTGTAACAATTCACCTGTATACCTCCATACTATGCCAATAAATTTATTCCATTCTATTCTAAAATGAGAGGTCACTGAAAAGACGTACATCTTCAAATCCTTGTAGCAGTTTTACTGACAAAAGTACTCTGTTCTGATAAACTTAAGTCAGACGAGCGTATACGCCGCGCAAAGTGAGGTAACAGAAATACTATAGTTTACGGTTTAAAGTTAACTTAAACAAGGTAACTGCCTTGTTGGTCTAGTGTTGGCAAGCGCGACTGCTGATCGTGAGGTCTTGTCTTCGATCCCTAGGTCGGGCAAAGTGTTATTGGGTTTTTCCGTGTGGAATTCCTCATTAGCAGCCCGGAGTTTGGGTTTGTGCCTGGTTCTGGTAATAGGCTCGCCCCCTATTACATGGGACTTAAACATAGCGGCGAAATGAGGGTGTTACTATACAGCTCTGCCTAACCCTTTGGGGAATACAGGCGTGATGTTTACAGGGTTTATCAACCTAAAATTTAAACTTTCAATAATCCACAATGAGTTAAATGAGCCATCCCCTTTCATTCAAGGTTCACAGTACTTCGTAATGCACTGCTGATCAAAGACATATTCTGTTTTTAGAGTGACGAACGATCTCAAAGTTGACTTGTCAATTTCAAGTATAGTATTCACTTGAGTGTTTCTTTGAGTGCATGCTTATATGGATGGTTTTAAGCTCACTGTACTTATTTGACAATTACATTGACATTCAAAGAGCATGTTTAATGTGCTGGATGGATAATTATTATGAATACTGGGATGAGTAGGGATACATTACATTACATTAATATAAAACGTTGCCCCACACTAGAGTTTCTCCTGTATCGTGGGTGCATTTACAGACACAAATCTTCACATGCACAAACACCAATTGCAATTGTGATTGTTTAATTTAATCACGCCTGTATTCTCCGAAGGGTTGGGCAGAGGTGTATAGTAACACCCTCATTTCGCCGTTATGTTTGAGTTCCATGTAATAGGGTTTGAGCCTATTGACATCAACCGGGCGCAAATCTAAACTCCGGGCTGCTACTGAGAAATTCCATACGGAAAAACCCAATAACACTTTACCCGACCTGGGGATCGAACTCAGGACCACACGATCAGCAGTCGTGCTTGTTACCACTAGACTAACGAGGTACTACTTTATATGTACATACATAACATAATTAGCCCATTACTGTCCCACTGCTGGGCACGGGCCTCTTCTCAGAATGAGAAGGGTTTAGTGCTTAGTCCACCATGCTGGCCTGGTGCGGTTTGGCGAACTACACACACCATTGAGAATTTTATGGAGTCGTCTCAGGTGTGCAGGTTTCCTCACGGTGTTTTTTCTTCACCGTTAATGCGAGTGATAGTGAAATTCTGATCCGCACATGAATTCGAAAAGTCAGAGGTACGGGCCGGGATTGAACTCAGACCCTCGTGCATGGAAGGCAAGCGTTCAATCGCTAGGCTATCACTGCTGTCTACTTATACACGACTTAATTTTGAATGATCTGTTCCCACAGACAAACTGTGAAAACGGTTTTGTACCCTCGTTTATGTAAAAGAATGCTATAAACTTATTTTATTAATAAAAATACTTCTACATACATTAGGCAAAGATTTCTTAGACCAGCTGTTTCAGTTCGTGAATGGCCACTGCATTGCTGAAAACGATCCTCCTCAAAGTTCGCACGGAATGCACGATCGAGACCCACATTGCCGTAATCACTATGTTTGGCAAACAAACCTAATCCCTTAAGCTAACCACACATATATATAGCTATACCAGTGATAGCCTAGTGGTGTGACCGTCGGACTGCCAAGTCATAGGTATCGAGTTCGAACCCAAGGCACGCACCTCTGACTTTTCGAATTCATGTGCGTATTGTATAATTATCACTTGCTTAAAAACGGTGAAGAAAAACATCGTGAGGAAACCGGATGCCTGAGAGATATATCTCGATGTGAAGCCAAGTTAGAGGCCCATGGACGGCATAAACTTTGATACCAGATTAGTCACTAATCACACGAAAAGAAGAAGACTGTACATGGGCCATTGATTTGCTCGAGACAGTTGATCGTAATTTGTTCGTAGCTGCTGTTACCGTCTGGTGTATGGCCTGCCAGGTAACAAAAAAAATGGCGATCAACTGTGTCTCGATCAAAGTATTCTCCCATGTTAGTCTAAGATCCCAGAAAAGAACGACCTTCACCGAGCTGGTTAATGGATTAAAAGTATTTTATATCAAATTAAATATGTCAATAAATATATTGCAAATGGGTAGATTAAAAAAAATTCAGTCCAGATTATTATTTTTTTTTTTAAATTTCACTGGTTTGGTTAATAGACAAATTACATACCAATCGAAAGTATGAAGCCTATAGAATATGCAAACGTTAGGTTGACTATTTTTTTCCCGTCACAACTCTTGGGTAGGCAGGTATAAATGCTGTGTTTCCCACCGAAGGGTGAAGTCAACTCATTTGCAATATATTTATTGACATATTTAATTTGATATAAAATACTTTTCATGCATTAACCAGCTCGGTGAAGTCGTTCTATACTGGGATCCTATTCTATGTGCGATCAGCTTTACTATAATAGTTTTTACAACACCCGCGAGAAAAGAGGGCGTAGCCTAGTCTTCGACGTTTCGCAAACTGTAGGAGGAACTTATTTATTTCTATAAAGCGTGGTTCTACAAGTAAACAGTAGTCTCCGTTTTAACTTTCGTCAGTTCTCAAGTTTACATAAGTTCTCGTTACTTCTGAATAAGGGCGTGCTCCAAGTGAAATTAATTTAAAACAATGTTCTAGAAACTGCTTACAAAATGCTTTAGTTTTTAGTTATTGTGAGAAATACTTGTGTACTTAGTAAGTGGCGAAGGTTTTGATTTAAAATTAATATTGGTACAACGCGATTGGATTGGGAGGGGCGCGTGGTTAAGTACCAACCGCGCGGATCATTCGATTTGCGAGGTTAAGCTGCTCGTGCTGCGGTCAGTCCGTGGATGGATGATCGTTCGTTACACATCGAGATCCTTCCGTGCTTCGGAGAGCACGTTAAACAGTCGGTCCCAGGTGACATACGAATACCTATGACAGCCGTTACAGGAAGTCAGAAGCCCGAAAGTCTGACAAACGGCCTAACCTTAGAATATCGGCATTGTCCATTATAAATGTGAATAGAAGAGAATAAAGAATAAGATTTTAAAGACTGTTGCGGAAATTGAGGTGAAAATTATAAGATAATAGCTGTTGACCGCGGTTTCACCGGTCTAACCTTAGAATATCGGCCTGCCTAGCTTTTTCCTAGCTATTTGGGGGTCAGCTTCCATTCTAACCAAATGTGACTGAATACCAGTATTTTACACGGAGCGATTGCCATCAGACCTCCGCAACCCAGTTACTGGGCAAGGCCGATATCCTTAGGTTAGACCGGTGAAACTGAAGTCAACAAGTACCATCTTATAATTTTTACCTCAATTTCCGCAATGGTCATGAAAATCTTATTCTTTATTCTCCTCTATTCACATTTTAAGGGTAAAAGAGTTTCCATTTCAAAATAGGTTTTGTATGAGACTTGGAATATTGCCAGTATTCACCCGATAAAGCAGACGGTACACGTATGATGTGTGGAACCCTTCCACATTGCATTGTTAAATGTTTTGAACGGAATATGTAAAGTATATACCGATTTAGCGCACCAATTTGAATAGCACCAATTCGAAACGCACCTATAGGAATAGGAATAATATAGGTGCTATTCAAATAGGTGTGCTAAATGGAATGCCTTGTTTTTTATACTTGCTTACTTTTCTTCTTTAGTAAACATACTCGTACATACATTACATATACTCACGCTTGTAGTCCTCGAAGGGGAAGCAGTGGTGTTCTCCTATTACAGTACTTTGTGTCAGGTGCAGTCGCAGCCAAAGACTTTAGGGGTGGTCATAATAACCAGTAAAATAAGTTGAGCACATTAGAATTAATTACAATTTTTTTTTTGTTAATTACTTATTTTAGGAGGTTTGTCAATTTGACGTGTACGATTTTGGGGGGGTCATGACCCCAACGACACCCCCCCCCCCCGGGCCGCCACTGCTCTGTGTACCTATCTTTAGCCTATTAGGTCCTATGTAATAAATAGGTGGTGAGCCTATTGTTATTGTCCGGGCACAATTATGGTGCTAGGTTCGTCGCCTCTTACGACCCGCTTGCCCGTCGACGGGGGGCACCACGGGCTAGTTCTTCAGTAAAGTTAATGAATATAATGACGAAAGTTTTAATATTAATCCAGTAAAGTTATAGTATTAATGATAATTAAAAGTTCTCTCGTCGAACTGTAACTAACCATGTTTTTAAAGCTTAAATTAAGTTAAAGTACTAATTGAGGTAACCTTTATGAACCTTTAAACAGTCAACTATACAAGGTTAGTCGGAAAGGGGGTACTAAGCCGCGGGCCACTTAAAGTATCACTAATGACTATTTAAAAGCAAATTTTAATATTCGATAATTTTTATTTGTGTGCAAAAATATTTTTGTTTTCGATATTTCAAAAAAATCATACCTGCTTTAGTTATGAATACAGAAAATTAAGTTTCTAATTCGTGACCCCACATATGACCTGAATTGTAAACACAGCTGATCATAGCTATGGACAGATAGATTTTAGCATATTTTTTACGAAATCTTTGAAAAGCTATTTCCCTTAAATTATCGAGTTTTGGGGAAAGCTGTTGTAGAACAAAAGTTATCCCTTATTATGGATACTTTAACACCCTTTCGGCTTAGTACCCCCTTTCCGACTAACCTTGTATTGTTAAAGTACTTTAAAAAAATCTTCTTCAGTGAGCATTAAACTCAGATAAAGAATAGAGCATTAACTGCAACAGTCACTAAATTAAAAAGTCAAGCGTGAAGCTAGCTTTAAGAAGCGTACAACCTTTTGTTTTTAATACAAACGCCCTCAGACCAGACGCCCCGGTTCTCCACAGATAAATAATTTTGTAAAATAAAAACTCTTTGCTCTCTAATATTCTCCCTTTTACTTTGTTATGCAATAAAAAAGTTTGCACCAGAAGTTACTGGGGCTCTTGAAGAGGAAAGTATGTCAATTACGATTAAACTTTTGGTAATAATCTAAGAGATGACGTCCTATTACTTTGCTTTCTTACTTAGAATTGCAAATTCTGGAATTTCGCGAAGTTCTTGCTGTTAAACGTTTTTGTAGCGGATTAATAATGGTATCTTTAAGTTTGAAGGTCTGAAGGCAATTTTTAATGATAGGTAAAGCATCTGATTTTCGGCTAAAAGATATGCTTCTCGTACTCCGTGGACTTTGTAAGGCCTTTTTGGTAGAAAGGCCACCAAATATATATATTCACCATTAATATACTGATAAAATATAATCTCTTAAAAAATCTTCGGTTACATTTTGCAGTACCCTACCGAATCGGAATTTGCGGATTGAAGGTTAAAATTATTATAATGTTGTATTGTAATGGGAATTGAATTCGTGTGTGAAGTTTCAGGAGAATCAGAGAAGTAGTTGAAAAATCTGTCACCAAATTTGAATCAAACAAACAAGCAAATATACGAAGTTAAACTAATTATAAAACCGTTTAAAACACTACGAGTTGGCGGTTTGTTGGTTGGCAGCGTGTTTTAAATTTATGGTGGTTCCAAAAGTTAGTAACCGAGAAAAGTCATTACCTTACAGTTGTACCCGGTTTTAAGATAAAACGCGTTTTAATTAGTGAAAACTAGTTCTGACTTTGTAGCCACTAGTTTTGACTAGATAAATGGTTAAGAATGTTTTACAGTTACATCTAAGAACCAACTATGGAACAAAAAATATACTGTACGAGGGAGCAAAACTGTATAATGAACTACCTGATGATGTAACCAACAGTGATACCATATTTACATTTAGAAAACAATACTAACAACACCGATTGTCACTTTTATTTTTCTTATTGTGAGCACAGAGAATCGCACTTACTTTTATTTTTTTATCTTACTTTTTCTCAATATGTTAAGTGAACTGTAACGTTCTTTTTTTTTAGGAATAAATGTCTTTAAACCGAACCCGTTCACACAGCGGATCCGTATTAACGGATCCGTCGGTACTGAATGTGTTGTTGACATCTATATCGACGGATCAGTTTAACAAATGGCAGCTGCGTCGCATCTGGCAGGCAGGATACGATAAAAATAACAGATGCAGTATTTTTTACTGGATTTGGAATACTGTCGTGTATGTGAACTCGCTCATAGAACTACAGGCGCCATCACCCAAAATATAAACCGATCCACTAAAACGGGTCCTGTAAACAGTTTCTGTGTGAACTGGCTGTAAAATGTTAGTTTTTATCTGAAGTTATAGTCAGAAACAGAATTATTCTTATTTCACTAACAGTTCAATGTGTACCTAAACTTAATTATAAGTTAAAGTTAGTCGTTGTAACTAGACTTACCACATTAGTTGACTGGACTCTTGAGTCAGACTCTAACAGATTCGAAGTACCTAAGTTATAAACAGCGTGACCTACTAAGTTGAGTGTGTTAGGTCGCGTTAAGTCGTAGTTAAGTGAAACTTTAAATTTAGCTTTGTTGTTTAAGATGTTAAACTTAGTTTACGAGTTTGATAAGGGATATAGGGTGACGTTAACTCCTTTATGAGATGACCTCAAGTTTGTTGGAGCGAATAAAATATCTAATGAAAATATTAATTGTAATTATTCATTAATAAAAATCTGTTGATACACAAGCTATGTACATCACGACACGACTGATGCAGTTCAGCTATCGCTCAATCTTATTTGCACAAATTCTAATTTGCATTGGTAAGATACCGCGCAGTACCATTAGAGGAAATGCGATCGGCATATATCTGTTCAGGGCATATTGCCAGTCATTTTACTCGTGTAGCCTGTGGGTCAGGTATACGCAGCAGGCCCACAACGCTCTGCGCATTCAGTACAATAACGTGTTGAGAATGCTGTTGGAGTTGCCCAGGTTTTGCAGCGCATCAGGCATGTTTGCTGATGCGCGGCTGGATGACTTTTATGCCATTATGCGCAAGCGATGTGCCTCGATGCTGCAGCGATTTAGAATCAGCACCAACAGTATTCTCACCACCTTGGCGGATAAAATTGATGGTCCATTTCTCAAGCACTGGGTGGGTGTACATGTGCGGGAAGGTGTTCATGTACCAAATTGAAAGGTGCTGCTATGTATTTATGTATTTCTACCAGCATTAGTTTTTTAAGTTTGTACTAACATTTTATATGGATCTATGGTCTGAAATAAAAATATATTATTATTATTATATACCTAGTCCATACAAACGTATTCCTCAGTTTCCTCCTTAGATAATGTCACTAGAGCTAATGTTTTTTACCATATGATTTATATCTACCACCACTGTGTCCCTATGTTTTGTTTTTACCGTTTAAATTTTACAAAAATCAACCGGTTTTACTACCGTTTTCAAACATCTGGCAAACACATTTAACGAATATAAAAAATAAAAGAAAACAGACATAACCAAAGTCTTTCTTAAATTATTACAGAAAAATATATTAAAATCGGTCTAGAATTGAAAAAGGAAACAAAGAAATACGAACGTACGATGTCGCTAATATTGCACAGAAGAAATCAGTCCGAGATTCAGGTGTCTCTTTCGCGGTGCCGCGGTGCCGCGCTAAATTGGGAAGGTTTGCGGGAGGGGTGGGACGGAAATAGATCGCAAAAACCTATTCAAATTATTAATATTTTGCAGCCCGCGTTTCCTCTTAATACCAACAATACCGTTTATGCAAACTTTTGCACAAGCAGTTTGCGCATGTAGGTCGTTGCATGTAACCGGATCTTTAGATGAGCAGAAATCATAGTCTGAAAATATAATTGAATAACCTGACAAGTTGATATGACGTCAAAAGAAAAGAATAATTATATTTTTAACGAAATACTCAAAAAATGTTTACTAGACTAAATTAAACAATTAAAAAATAAGTACTGCCTCGTTGGTTTAGTGGTTACATACAATCCAACTAGACAATACTTCAGGCTGGAAAGCCGGCAACCACAGATAGAGTTAGTTAGTAAATTACTCAACTCGACTCAACTGGACTCGTTGGTCTAGTGGTGCTAAGCGTGACTGCTGATCGTGAGGTCCTGGGTTCGACCCCCAGATCGGGCAAAGTGTTATAGGGTTTTTCTGTGTGGAATTCCTCAGTAGCAGCCCGGACTTTGGATTTGCGCCCGGATGACGGCAATATGTTCTTCCCTTATTACAGGGGAATTCAACATAACAACGAAATGAGGATGTTTCTATACACCAAGTACAAAACACCGGTTGCCAGTACCTAAATTCCCATCTACAAACGGGTTGCCACTGCGTGTAGATAATAGATTGTGACCTGAAAGCCGTACCACGGGGGCTATTCACGTACGGCGTTCCCACTGTTGTATAGTGACAGAGCTACACTGAGAGCACTGAGAACAATGAATTGAAAAAAACTAAGATTAAAAATGGCGGATCCACTAATTGCTTTTCACTCAAAAGAATGTGCGTGGACGAGAGGACAATAGCGACAACAATAGTCGCGCCGGCATTTTCAAACCTAATCATTAACTTTTGTTCTAACTAGACTTTTCCCAACTGTTTTGAGGTCAGCTTCTAGTTTAACGAGATGCTAGACCGGTTGTCAGATTTTCGGGCTTCTTACTTCCCGTTACGACTCTCATTGGTATTTACTTGAATGACAACCAGGACAGACGATTGAACGTGCTCTCCGAGGCACGGACCCCTCTCGATGTGTAACGAACGGTCACCAATCAAGGACTGATCGCGGCAAACGTATGATCCGCACGGTTGTTATATAGCCACGCGCCTCTCCTCCTGTTCATTATGTACTTACCTATTACAATCAGTTGTAGTCTCAGGTTGTAGTTGTGTTCTATTTTCACCACGAACGCGAAAGCTCCTATTGTTACGTCGTGTACTCGTAATTTAAAAGAACATATCGCACCTTTAAAAGCAAACCGTTACTAAACGAAAATTTTCATGAATTGAGTTATTAATGCCATCTTTCATAAAATTACGTAAACTACAAGGTGAACTTAATACTTTTTTAAAACTCCACTTTTAGAGGGCGTAAAAAATAATCTCCACTTTTAAACGGCGTAAAAAATCACAATAAACAAAGTTCTATTTAATAAAAATACTTTTCTGTAATCGTATGTTATAGTGTACATAAATATCCATCATATGACCTCAAAAAATGGCTCAGAGCATCATGTACTTAAATTTTATTGCAAAAAGGTTTTTTTTCTTTTTGCTCCTGTGTAAAATTTGATATTTTCGTTTAGAAACGGTTTGTCTTTAAAGGTGCGATATAGAGTGTGTGGAATTTACAGTACTAACAAAATGTCTTCCCTGGACTACGTGCAGGTAATTGCGTTTTTTTTTGTTTAAATGGCGTTTTATTACAATTTAACAGCTAGTTCACACAGACCCGTTTTAGCGAAAGTGTTTTTATTTTGGTGGTTGGCGTCTGTAGTAGAATGAGCGAGTTCACATACACGACAGTATTCTGAATCCACTAACATGTACTGGATCCGATATTTTTATCGTATCCTGTCTGCCAGATCCAATGAAGCTGCCATTTGTTTAACTGATCGGTCAGCACAGATGTGAACAACACATCCAGTTCTGACGGATGCGTCAAAACGGATCCGCTATGTGAACGGGGGGAAACTAACATTGTCTTAGAATTGACCATTTTTATGCAAAGAACATAGACGCTGTGTTTCACATAATCATATAGGAACGTACCTAAATATATCGAAGAAATCTCCAATCACAAAATAATCATTGGCAATTGTTTCTACCCACTGACGACTAAGCCACTTTATCCAGAATTTAAACAAAAAATCCCCAGTGCATCCCTTGAGGCACGTCTATAGAAATCAAGTTGAACATAGCGGACGCTTTGAGGTAGAACCTAGCGACAAATAGTGACAGCTAGGGTTGGCATGAGGAAAATAAGAAATTGTAAAACTTTAATCGCGGATATTCCGCTTTATAACTGTAAAAGACATACAACAGAAACGTGAGGGGTGCATCTACCATTAGCAGTTATAGCTAATATCGGTCAGTCAGGATTGGAAGCATGGTAAATAAAGTAAATTAAACCAACATAGACTATCCACCACTGAGAACACTTATATTTAGATTAGTGGTTAGTTACAGAAGCTAGTTCACAATATAATAATTTACACAATTTATACAAAATCAGAAAATAAGGACAAGCTAATCAGATATAAAAGGTCAGACTTCTTCGGCTGTTCGACATGGTATCCTCTGTTCCGTCGAATGACCAGTGTTTTTATAACTTCGGGTACGTTGATTCATCTTGACGATTACCCTCATTTATCAACATTGTCCAGTGTTACCAGCTACCGATAACATAACAGACATAGATGTTTTACAATAAAAAATTGTATTTGTATTTAAATAAAATTAGTAAAACCTGGGCAATGATGGCAACATAACCATTCGCCTCGCGTGATTAGAAACCCCACTCAAGAATTAATATAAATGCTTAGAAAGGACACATTGTTTGTAAACGGTTTTAATTAGCTTTACTTCGTATATTTGTTTGTTTATTTATTTCAAATCTTGCGACAAATTTTTCAACTACTTTTGCTTAACCGATTCTCCTGAAACTTCGCACACAAATTCAATTCCCATGACAATACAACAATATAATAATTACAACCTTCAATCTCTGCAGGGGTACTGCAAGATAAACTGTTTAACTTTAAAGTTTTTTAAGGGATTATTATTGTTTCGTCTGGCAATTCTAGGTAAATAACCCACAGCACATCCAATCGGTTCTATAATAGATTGGCTGGTCTAAAAGGCCCTCCACTGCCTTTAGTTGGACAAGTAATAAAGTTACTATCCGGCTTTTGAAGCAAAATATTCAGGATAAAATATGAACAGCTCTATACAGTTTTATTGGCAACCCTGGCTTACAAATCCACACCGCGTCCGATAGGTTGTACGATAGGTAGGTACTAGATAGGCTAGACTGAAAGGCTCTCCTTTGGTTTCAGTTGGTCAAGTAGCCAATAGGTTTCCGGAAAAGATTCTAGTTAAACGTGACTTTTACGTTCACGATTAAATGTTACTACGACCGTTTTGGTTTAGCTTGCGTAAGTGGTAAAGGTGGTTTACGTATACCTGTGTTCGGATTTATGAAAACGGTGAGTTAAATATTTTCTAGTATAGTCAAATTATTATTCTTCTTCTTAGAGTGTCGATGGCAGTCTAAGTTGAGTCGGCCCAGAACTTAGCTACGAGTTTAGCGTATATTAGTTCCTGTAGGTATCAGGGCACGCAGGGCATGACGTCAGGTGTCCCATCGTTTGTGGAACAGCACCACATTTACATTCCACGCTGGAATCGTCTATGAATCTGACCAGGTTTTCCTTGCTGTGACCAAACTGGGTCCGGAGTCAGTTAAAAGACTTCCAGGCTAGCCAAGGCAACTCACGTCCAGGTGGGAGATTTTCAGCAGCTGTTGCGTGGTAGTGCATCCCGACCCATCCCATTTGTCCCACCTGCTGAAAATCAAATTATTATTATACATACATGAACTCTCGCCTTTTTCTCATGGGGGTAGGCAGAAACTATATAACGCCACGTGCCACTATCCTTACATACTCCTTTCGCTTCGTCCACATTTATACATCTTATCATACATGCACACCGGTTGAGAGTACTACGCATCTGTCATTTGTGAAGAATATCACCAATAACATCGATGTATGTCCTTCTAGGGCGTCCTATACCGGCATTTCCACTGACATCCGCCTTATAAATTCCTTTTGTTAATCGCAGTACCCTCATTCCCCCATTCCCCCCTCAAGCATACTCTTTTCAATGTATGTCACTACATCGTCTTTTAAACAGCAACTTTGTCTTATCACAACATCCCTCAATCTATCATTCAAAGTTACACCACACATATTTCGCAAGGAACGCATTTCCACGGCATTTATTCTACTTTCATATCTCTTCTGCCACGGCAAACATTCACGTCCTTACATAAGCGTAGTTAATTATTATAATCTGTTTATCTAATCGAGACATAAGTAACATTTGTACACTACCTAAAAACTTGTGATATACGCCTACGCCTTTAGTCCATAGAATATAAATAAAGAATTCCTAATAATATCTACCGAATAAACCAAAAGAGATAATACAACAAGCCTTATTTATGTATCACATGTCTTGTAAACAATACAATAACAAGGAGATTAATATCTTTCACAGACTATTCATATTTAATAGGTAACTCCTAAAGATTCAGCAGTCTAACAACAAAATAAGTCTCTCACGTTCATAGGCTGTACATTAAAACTTTTCTTTATTAGTTGGGAAGATATCTTTTCTAGAACTTAGTACCGAACTTGACCGTTGGCAATCTTGGCAAAATTGGCAAACAGCCTATCTAACCATTTATGATCATTGCTGTTCATAAATATGGGGATACTGATTAAAAAGCGTCACTAATATTTTTGAGAGATAGGTAGATGATTTTTTACAGGTAAAATCATCAGGTTTGGAATAAATGCATGTTACCTGTTTTCCAAATATCCATATCAGAGCAAGATACCTTCGCAATCTTTCATTGTAATGGCCCATGTCCAGTAGTTGCCGTCTGCGAGTTGATGATGTTACAAAAGCTTTGATGTTGAGATTACAGACAACAGTAACAGAGTGGGTGTACCTACCTGTCCTCTAATAGAAAAACACATCTGCGTCCCTTCCCGGATTACAGGCTTGAATACAATTATGTATCTATGTATGATTTTATAAGAGTCAAGTAAAGCCACCAAATAAATACGATAACGTAAAGAAACATTTAAAAAAAACGATTATGCAATGACCAAAGTTGACTACACTTTGACGTCCATCGCTCTCTTTATACGCTAGGGCCCATATTAATAAACAGCTCTCATTTCAGAGATCCCTTTTAAGCTTAGTTTTAACATGACATGAGAGATAATTTAAAAAATAATCATACGTACAATTATATTATACATGGAATTCTACTTAATAGAAACTGCTGTTGGAACTTGGATGGAACATGGATGGAACATCTCTCAAATGAGAGCTATTTATTAATGCGGGCCTAGAAATAATGTACAGTAGGGAATGAAAATGGTATGCACTTGCACAGTACAAGAAACAAACTATTTTTCCGACTATGTATTGACAACATTATATCGGGTGTAAAAATACCCTTAACGAAGCCGAGTGCCACGTATTCTTCCCATCATTACGTAAGTGTTTTTGGTATTGGGCCATACCTGGGAACCGAATGGTTATGGAGATATTGAAGGTCAAAATTCACATATTTTTGTACGTTTTTCACGAAAACTAAGTTTAAATTTTATTACTAAACATTCTTCTATACAAACATTATCAACATTTTTGAAATGTAGGCACAGTCTGCTGCGCGCGCGCTTCCATCGCGCGCTACAATTAAAAACTGTTTTTTAATACCAAAAAATAAAAGTCGTTTCCCGGCAATTATTTTTGATGTATGTTACTTAGTTTTATGTACAGTATGCGTAGACTTTGGCTTCGTTAAGGCTATTTTTACACCCAATATAAACGAAAATACAAGTATTTTTTGACAGGATATTAAAAATTATAATGGTGACATGATTACAGACACTAGTAGTTTCAATTTATTTAAACATCGAATTGATTGATGTTATGATTTTTACAACAAAACTCCTTAAATCAAATCAAAGACAATCAATGGCACTACTACGTCATAAGGAGGCAAAAGGCAATTTTGATCTTTGCTACCAAATAATTAAACATAATTGGACGTAATTAAGCAGAAAGGACTCAACCCACACAGTCACTTTTGAGTTATTGACGTTTTAAGTTCAGAGTAGTTTTCTTCAGTAATGCTGTATTCAGATTTTGTTACGTAATTACATATCCTTGGTAAAATCGGTGGTTGATGGTTATATTGTGTATTTCTGGACTTATTTAGAAAAATACAGGGTTGGATGATTTAAGCAGGTTGGGTCTTTACAGGTAATAAAAATAAAATACCTGCCTAATATGTGGTTTGGTTCCCTGTCACAAAAAACGTATTTCCTTTGTTTATTTTTTGATCTTTTTTGCTGAATGAAAGGCCCTACCTTATTGACCATTTTGATATAAATAACTCATATTTGACAATTTTGTGGATTGAGTCCTTTCTGCTAAACTACGTCCAATTTTCCATGCATTGGTCCGTTCCATTCAACCGTTTTAAAAGGTAACATGTGCTCGCGATGTGGGAAAGGAATGAATTCGAACACTGACGAATCTTTTCATTCCCCTACTGTACATCAAAGTATCTAGTGTAATCCATTAGTCAATGAAGTTGAACATATGTCGATGGCAGCAAAGTAAAAGAGGACATCTACAAAATCCCAATTTATTCCAATTTATAATATTATTATATTATTTATAATATATCCCAATTTATCATTTACAATTCCCAAAAAAACAGGGGCCATTTTGCTGCGATGTTTCTTAGAAATCGAGTGGAGATGTCTTTATTTACATGCCAGATTTTTTAAATTATTTTGAAATTTTAAATTATTTTAATACAGACTTGTATATAGCGTTGATTTAAGCTCATTTTTGTAAAAAAATCATTTAGGTAAAAATGTAGATGTCCGTATCTACTTTGCTGCCATCTATGTGAAACTTCAATTTACATACAATTAAAATACTCAGTTACCACAAAACGCCCTTTGCAAGGTTTTTGTCTAAAACATTCAAGTTGAATCAAGGACACATTTCAAAAGCTGCCCATATCATCTAGTTGTCATACACAAGTAGTTGATAAGGGTCCATGTAGCGATAGTTCCAACCCATATCCATTGAGCCGCGACGGGATGCTGTGATAAAAACGAGGATTTATTGCTTTTAGCAGATTTGTTTGTCCAAACTGTCAAGCAGTTATTGTTAGTAGAAAATATGAAAAACTGCCTCGTTGGTCCAGTGGTGGCAAGCGCGACTGCTGATCGTGTGATCCTGGGTTCGATCACCAGGTCGGGCAGTGTTATTGGGTTTTTCCGTATGGAATTCTTCAGTAGCAGCCTGGAGTTTAGATCTGTGCCCGGTTGATGGCAATAGGCTCGCCCCCAATTACATGGGACTTAAACATAACAGCGAAATGAGGGTGTTAGTATACACCTCTGCCTGAACCTTCGGGGAATACAGGCGTGATGTTATGTTATGTTAAATTATAAAATTCTGATGACACGTTTGGTACAGTGGCTGAGTGATTGGCTACGGGTCGTGGGTTTGATTCCCACACGGATTTTTTATAACCTACAGATAGTTTGTTCCTGGTCTGGTCGTTTGTGCATGTGAAGATTTGTGTCTGGAAATGCACACACAATACATGATAAGTACTAGACATATTTAAGAAAAACGACAATATTATACAAGCGTGAACTAGCTTTGAAAATAGCGTTGCGCTTTTTGTGAAACAAAAAGCGCAACGCTAAAAAAATAGCTTTGTGCTATCGCTTTGTGAAGGTCGACGTTTAGCATAATGACGTCATTTCCAAAAAAGCCCGACTCACACCCACGGATTATGAAACAGCTGAGCCTCACTGGATTTAGTAATCTTTTCCAATCCATAATAATGTTTAGCATGGCGCTTAAAATAACTTCCTCTTACAACTGATCCAGTTTTGGACAAATCGATGGAATACCTTTTTTATACTGATAATAATCCCTTAAAAAAACTTTTAAGTTAAACGGTTTTATCTTACAGTACCCCTGCATCATCAGAATTTGAGGATGGAAGGTTGAAATTATTAAAATGTTGTATTATCATGGGAACTGAATTTGTGTACGAAGTTTCAGGAGGAGAATCGGTTAAGCAGAAGTAGTTGAAAAATTTGTCGCATGATTTGAATTAAACAAATATACGAAACGCAGTGTGCAGTGCAGTGATAGCCTAGTGGTGTGACCGTCGGACTGCCACATCATACCTAGGTCTCGAGTTCAAACCCAAGGCACGCACCTCTGACTTTTCGGATTCATGTGCGTATTGTATAATTATCACTTGCTTAAAAACGGTGAATGAAAACATCGTGAGGAAACCGGCTTGCCTGAGAGATATTTCTCGACGGCATGAAAAGCCAAGTCAGAGGCCCATGGGCGGCATAAACTCTGACACCATGTTCGTTAGTAACCACACGAGAAGAAGAAAGAAGAAGACGAAGTGAAGCTAATTAAAATCGTTTAAAATTAGGTAGTATACTAAGTAACACGACAAGTTAATTGACTTATTTAAAAAGGCTTGAAAGTAATTTTGTCATACATTTTCAAACTTGACCTTTGGCGATTAGCAATTTTTAACATTACACAACATCACGCCTTGTATTCCCCGAAGGGTTCGGCAGAGGTGTTTTAGTAAACCCTCGTTTCGCCAGTTAAGTCTTAATCCCATGTAATAGGGGGTGAGGCTATTGCCATTAACCGGGCACAAATCCAGACCCTGGGCTACTACTGAGAAATTTGTAATAAAAATACCCAATAACACTTATCCGACCTAGGGATCGAAACCAAGACCCCATACTCAGCAATCGCGCTTGCGACCACTAGACTAACAAGGCAATTTTTAATCCTACCAGTTTTTTTTTTTTACTTGTGGAAATACTCATGGATATCCTCCACCTTGGGGAAGAAGGACGTTTCTTTCGAACTTAAAACCACCACGGTGTTCCTCCGGGGGCATCACCGGGATCGCGGGATTCGCTATTGCATTCACCACAACCCCGCCTGGTTTCCTACCTTCCGTTAACATCACCTTTCTTTTGTTACAGAGTACCTACACCTCGTGGCTCAGTCTCAAGCACGAGCAGCACCAGCACCGGCTCCCGGCTAGCAAGGTTACTAACACAAGGAGTACGAGGGAATGCTGAGGATATTGCCGCCGATACGCCACGACGACTTAGTTGGGAGCGGTGAGTACTTGAGTATCTAACTCTATTTAGTCTTTAAAATAAGTTTCAATGTTAAGTCCGTTGTGGACATATTTTAGGACTTTTCTGAATGCCGTACAGAGGGATGGCACAAGAATAAAAAGTAAAGAAGGTACCATGTAGTATCATTATCTCTGCTCTTATCCCACACTAGGTGGGGTCAACACAACATGTATTTCGTAAATCCATGTTGTTAGAGGTTTTGGCTTATTGTTTTATGACCGGCCGCCTGCCTGACATCAACCCTTCTTGGGACTACTCGTTGCGCCGTCGCGCGGGTGACCCAATGTGCTTGCTGATATTTTGCACTAGGTCCCAAACTGATATGCTTGTCAATCTTATTGCCGACAACTAAGCAGAATATGTACTTCTTGGTGAAGTATACTCGAAGTTCCTCGACCCATTCATTCAGGTGCCATAAAGCAATATTAAAAAAAAAGAATATTAGGTTATTAATAAAATTAATGGAGATTAGATTCACTCGTAATTTCAAGCAGAGAGATAACTTCAAAAAATAAAATAAGACAAAAACAACAATGTTAAGTGACGTTTACAAGATTATTTCGGCGCCAAGGAATCCATCATTATTAATTATCTCCAAGATTAATATTGTTTTCGTTTGAAGAGCGGTTTCGACAACTTTTTAATTAATAACTTCGTTTTTATGCTGAAGACTATCACTTTCTTTGCTGATAAGTATTATTTTTAATTACTGAAACATGACATTTTTAGTCAAGTAGTTTTGAAGCTATTTTTAAAATGTTCTATCGACTTTCTATTAAGATATTTTGGCTGAAGTTTAGGAACTACATTGAATTAATTTGAGATTGTGGATTAACAACATAACACAACATCACGCCTGTATTCTCTGAAGGGGTGGGCAGATGTGTATAATAACACCTTCATTACACCGTTAAATTTAAGTCCCATTTAATAGGGAGCCTATTGCCAGAAACCGGACACAAATCCAAACTCCGTTCTGCTACAGTTACTGAGAAATTCCGGACGGAAAACCCAATAATATTTTGCCGGACTTGGGGATCGAACCCAGGACCCGCGACCCGATTCACGATCAGCAGTCGCGCTTGCCACCACTAGACCAAAGAGGCAGTTAGTTAGTTCCATATTCAATATAACAAAATATCGCATCTGTATTAGAAAATTACGACTGCCTCGGTGGTCACTAGAATCAAACTCAAACTCAAATATTTTGAGTTTGAGTTTGAGTTTGAGTCTAGTGGTGGCAAACGCGACTGCTGATCGTGAGGTCCTGGATTCGATTCCCGGGTCGGACAAAGTGTTATTGGATTTTTCCGTGTGGAATTTCTCAGTAGCAGCCCAGAGTTTGGATATGTGCCCGGTTGATGGCAATAGGCTCGTCCCCCATCACATGGGACTTAAACAACGCAGAAATGAGGGTCTTACAATGCACCTCTGCCCAACCCATTGGGGAATATAAGCGTGATGTTATGTTATGTTTATTAGACCATTATTCCATGGAAAAGGGGTTAACTTACTTAGGTTACTTACTAAGCACTGTTTATGCATTGAAACAGCTGCTTGAGGTTTAAAAAGCCTGCTTATGTACCTACCCCTAAGCCCCCTTAGTTCACTTTCTTTACTTAACTTGGCTTGAAATTGTCTTCTTAAGGCCCGTAGAAAATATTTTTTGTGAGAAAAGTGGGGTTTTTGTCATTCACAAGGCCACGGATATGAATAGAAATTAGATGTAGGGACCAAATTTCAAAAAATTTAGCTAATCTGGTCTCTTGAAGAAAATGTTCACTGAAATCACTTTATTTTCTGAACTTAATAAAAGTTTAGAAAATATATTTTGAATAATCTTGAAATATATTAAAATGTAAATGTTTATTTGTATAGTAAATATAAAAGTCACACTAATATTATAAATGTGAAACTTTGTAAATATATTTGGATGTTTTTACTCAATTACGCATAAACGGCTGATCAGATCTAGATGAAATTTGGCAGACAAGTAGACCATGACCAGGACACAATAGGATTCTATCCGGCTACATGCAGTAATTCCCCTAGGGCAGGGGTCAGCAACCTTTTGAGTTGTAATTTACGCACAGTTTTTAAAGAGCAACAAAAAAATCGTTTCAATATTATAGTAATTGCTTAAACAGGGTGTCCTGTAATTAATGGATAACCTTGAAATGGCGGTTAGCAAAAATAATTAACTAAAAAAAATATAAGAGAAAATACATTTAGATATAGTTACTATATCTATCTCTCAATCATAGTCAGTATATTTCAGTCATACTATATTATAGTACTCAATTATGGATCGATTGCACGATTTTAAGGGTTTTGATAGTAAAATAATTATTTTTTGCGTATGGAACTGGAGAGCCGCAACTTTACATCGAAAGAGCCGCATGCGGCTCGCGAGCTGCGGGTTGCCGACCCCTGCCCTAGGGGATGCAAGAGAAAGAGCTAGTTTAAAAATAAAAACCTATTTGCGATTTTTTTTTCTCTTAACTGTAAATAAAAAAGCTAGGTATATAAATTTAAACAAAGTGGTTGTATTACCATATCTAATTTTAAAATAATTATTAAAAACCTAAGTTGGTCCTCTGAACCTCGTATCCTGTACGTAAAACAATACCAACGACCACACTAGAAAATCTTATCTCGTAAATCTTGCCGTCAGCCTGATAAAACAGAAGCAGTTTATACAAGGCGACACACAACCAGACACAGAATAAACAGGCAATACAAACAGCCCTCGGACAACTGACGGATTGTTTGTATCCTATGCCTTTCCGCTGTTAGTATATGCAGGAAGGAGTCCAATAGTCTAGGATGTTTCTGGTATTGACATGTAATTTACTAGTGGGATTTCTAGTTTAGGTTCCGACATGGCGCCTTTGTTCATGAGTGGTATTACCTATATTAATTCATTGGAAAAAGTTCGTATCCCTTGTAAATTTATACAACAGTACGTTACGTTTTTTTAATTTATACAACAGTACGTTACGTTTTTTTAATTTATACAACAGTACGTTACGTTTTTTTAATTTATACAACAGTACGTTACGTTTTTTTAATTTATACAACAGTACGTTACGTTTTTTTAATTTTTATTCGACTGCTTGTAGATGGTCTTGTGAACCGTTTCTACGTAACCGGGCAGTTATGGGCAAGACCTGAAGGGTCTCCAACCAATGGGGACGAGAGTAAAATACTTAACCTAATATAACTACTATTACTACTACTAACATCATGACTAGCTAGCAACAATACCACTAAAGGCGACCTCTAATGGGACTCGGACCTCGGCTTAGGGCGTTGCTTGCGGGAGGAGTGGGAGGGAGACATCTGGATGTGGGCTGAATTAACGGTATGACTGCGAAGTCAGAAAAGACGACCGGCTCCGAGGCTGCGGCGGGTGAGCACGGTGGATCAGGGTACGTTACGTACGTACGTTACGACGTATAGATAGTTCAATCCACGAAGTCGCGCCCCACTCTTTGCCTAAACACGTGTTCTCTTTCAATTTTCATCTTAGAGTGAGATAGAACACGCGATGTAACCGAAGACTAGGGCGCATCTTCGTGAATGGTACTATCTGTAACAGAACATACCAAAAACTTTAAGCACCCCAATAAGAATAGCAATCTGCACAATACATTTCTGCACAATATTTGACGACATGTTTGGTGCAGCGGCTGAGCAATTGGCTACTGCGCTACGGGTCGTGGGTTCGATTCCCGTACGGAACAAATATTTGTATGGCCTACAGATAGTTGTTCCGGGTCTGAGTGTTTGTGCGTGTGAAGATTTGTGTTTGTAATTGCACCCCACGATACAGGAGTAATCCTAGTGTGGGGCAACGTATTTAAAAAAAGAAAGAATGAAAGATATTGTCCCGTGCCGGGCTAGAAAAACCTTCCTCACCGCACGCTGGCGTGTTGCCAGATGCAACAAAACCCAGCTCAAGCTTGGTGGTAGGATCTTTACGGTCCTCCTGGCTAGCTCTTCTTCTTCTTCTTCCTGCCCTTATCCCACACTAGGTGGGTAAGAGTAAAAATAACTTAAACGGTTTTATTATGCAGTACCTCTGCACCATCAGGATTTGAGCATTAAAGGTTGAAGTTATTATAATATTGTATTGTCATGGGAACTGAATTTGTGTGCGAAGTTTAAGGAGAATCGGCTGAGCAGAAGTAGTTGAAAAATCTGTCACAAGATTTGAATCAACCAAGTAATCACTCAAACAAATATACGAAATGAAACTAACTAAACCATTTTAAAAAAAGTAGCAAAAAGTAGATGATCATTTGCTGAAATAATGTTAGTACAGTAATAATTTACTGGCCGATAATTTAAAAAGCTTTTTTCTATAATCTTTACATAGTATAAAAAAGTCGCTCCCGCAGTCTGTACGCTTAGATCTTTTAAACTACGCAACAGATTTAAGTGCAGTTTTCAGCAATAGATAGAGTGATTCAAGAGGAAGATTTATATGCCCCTCATTAGTATCTACATTGCACCCGTGCGAAGCCAGGGCGGGTTGCTAGTGAACTATAAATCATACAAACATCGCGCTACTCCCAAGTGTTTCATCCGAAAAAGTTGATTTCAAGTTTTTCACTTTCTGTAAAAATTGCCTAAAATAGCATACAAAAATCGCTTTAACTTCTAAACCATAGAACATACATAGGATGTTTCGGTTAGACCTTGAGCCCCTTTCCAAGCACGTGCTAGATTATTTATTCACAGGACACCCTGTATAACTTCTAAAGAGTCATACCAAAGCACTTAGAACATTAATATTTACTCACATTCCACACTTATTTACAAAACAACATAAACCTTGTGGATATAACTAGTTGACGATAAAAATCGCCCTTGGCCTTACAATGACGTCATACCTAAGTATTCTAAGTTGAGCATGCATTTTTCTAATATATCTCTATTCTTTTAAGTAATAAAGCCTTTTTATCAGATGTTAGTTCGTGACAAGGAAAAAGGTTTTACTTGCATTAAAAATGTAGGTTTATTAGGGTCACAGGTAATGGATTGGGGTACGGAATTAAGAGGTCACATTGAATAGTTTATAGATGTCATTTATTTTATTATTTTACTACTTCAGTGATAGCCATGTAGAAGGGTCCAAATTCAATCTAGGCCCGCACCTCTGACTTTTCGAATTCATGTGCGGATCAGAATTTGGTTATTACTAGCGTTAATAGTGAAGGAAAAACTTCGTGAGGAAGCCTGCACACCTGAGAAGGCTCTATAAAGTTTTCGATGGTGTGTGTAGACCGCCAACCCGCACCAGGCCAGCGTGGTGGAATAAGGCACAAACCATTCTCATACTGAGAAGAGGCCCGTGCCCAGTAGTAAGCATTGAATTTTTTCACGTGTTTTTAACTATTAATGACAAGACCTGTTCTACCTAGCCTTTTTCTCAACGAAGTTGGAATCAGCTACCAGTCTAACCAGATGCGGCTAAATATCAGTATATTACACGGAGCGACTGCCATCAGACTTGTTGTTAAGACAGATTGTCAGACTTTCGGGCTTCTGACTTCCCATAACGACTGACTTAAGTATTCGTATGACACCCGGGACTGACTGTTTAACGTACTCTCCGAGGCACGCAGGGGTCATGATGTCTAAAGAACGGGCACCCATCCACGGACTGACTGCGGCAAGCGCAGCTTAACCTCTCAAATAAGCGACGAGTCCCTCAGTAATGACAAGACCTATCAGAGGATAGTTAATAGTTTGGAACAGGCCAAGATACAAGTAACCCGGTATCTTCATGGTTCCAAACTATAATATAAATGGAAATGTCTAGCAAAATATAAAAGCTCAAAGTATAAATGGTATAGATATACTTTTTAACTGACTAATTGGTCTAGTGTTGGCAAGCGCGACTGCTGATCATGAGGTTCTGGGTTCGATCCCCAGGTCGGGCAAAGTGTAATTGGGTTTTTCCGTGTAGAATTTCTCAGTAGCAGCCCAGAGTTTGGATTTGTGCCCGGTTGATGTCAATAAGCTTGCCCCTTATTACATGGGACTTAAACATAACGGGGAAATGAGGGTGTTACTATACATCTCTGCTCAATCCTTCAGGGAATACAGGCGTGATTTTATGTTATAATATACTTTTTAAACAACCCAAACAAACACGTAATTAGATGACCATTTCTCGTCCAAGTGTAGTCGCTTGTTTAATCTGAACGGACGCCATGCCGGAATTCGGAAACGCATCCGATGTCACTTCCAGCGCCATGAACACGACTAGCGGTCCAATAGTTTTCAATATATTGAATACTAAACACCGTTTGGACATGGACAAACATAGAACGCTTCAAGCGTTTATTCAAAAAGTTTAGACCGCTTTTGATCTGAGTAAATGATGACAAATTTTATCCGTGTTTTTTTATAATATTTTTTTTATAATATAAGTTTATTTATAAAATTTATAACACTATTTTGTACCCATATTAGCAAATAAATAAAATAAAATTGAATTGAAAAATTTGCTATGGTTTCTGAATAAATTGGTCAGTATTGTACCTATAAGTATTTAGAGGATTCTACTAGACTGTTCTAGGTGGTGGTTGAGGGTGGTTCTTGCTGTAACCAAAAATATACTAAACAGCCTAAAAATATACTAACATAGGTATATTAATTAATCCCACTAGCCTTAAAAATAATAATTTTAGATCTTTGTTAATTGGACTGAACGAACGGTAGTACGGAGAAAGAATGAATCCAGAATTAGTAAATGGGATATTTTTCATAACAAAGAACTGTTTATGTTTCATAATAAATAATTTTTAAAGAGGGGCTTCGTGTGGTTTTCGAGGGGCTCGTGGCTAACAACCACGCGGATAATTTGATTTGCAAGTTTAAGCTGCGCTTGCCGCAGTCAGTCCGTGGATGGGTTCATGACCATTCGTTACGCAACGAGCCTCCCGTGCTTCAGAGAGCACGTTAAGTCCTCGGTCCCGGATGTCATACGAATACCTATGACAGCCGTTACTGGTACTCAGAAGCCCGAAAGTCTGACATCCGGTCTAACCTTAAGATATCGGCATTGCCAGCAGTTTCTAGGTTGCAGAAGTCTGATGGCAGTCGCTCAATGTAAAATACTGGTATTCAGCCGCATCTGGTTAGACTGGAAGCTGACCCCAACATAGTTGGGAAAAGGTTAGGCAGAACAAATAAATTAAAGAGAAAGTATAAATAATTCTAGGCGTATCGCCCTCGCCGACGAGGCCCTTCGCGACGTCCCACCGCCGCCGCCCCCGATCCACCGTGCTCACCCGCCGCAGCCGCGGAGCCGGTTGTCCCTTCTGACTCCGCGCAGTCACACCGCGATTAGTACAGCCCTCATCAAGCTGTCGTATCCCTCCCAGTCCTCTCGCATTCAACACCCTAAGAAGTTCGAGTCCCCCCTTGGGGACACCCTTAGAGGTGTTGCTGCTATAATAGTCATGATGTTACAGTAGTTAGCGTAGTTAGATAGGTAGTTATTTTAGATGGTTTGGATGGATTTTATGGCTTTGCGTTCCCTATACATCTAAATAAAATCAAAATCTTACAGATACGGCTACTGAAACTACTTGTAGATAAAAAAACAAAAAAAGCTTAAATAAAAACTATGAAAAACTGTTCAAAATTTGTAAAGTACTCCCGGTCCATATCAAAAGTAAACTAAATATATTGACTAAACAATTTAATACTGAATATCATAAGGAGGAGCGTAAGCATATGTACCCAACTCGTTTATCTAAAAAGAAGACACTTGTTGTTCCTAAAGTCACAAACTACTTTGGTAAGCGCACAAGGAAATATGTAGTACCCTCGTTAATGAATGAGCTACCCCCACAGATGATATCGCATGTTAAATCCAAAGACCAACTTAAGTGTTCTTAAAAAACACTATCTCTCATTGTGTCCATAGCTAATAGTAATTTTCCATAGGTGTAAAATGTTTCTCTCTGTAAACTCACTTTATTTTATTTTATAATAAAAATCGAAATTTGTTATAATGATATTGTGAAACGAGAACAACTGCCGACAAACTGTTTTGCAGTTTGGCAGACTTTTTATATGTTACTGTTATACAGATTTTGAATAAATAAATTTAAAAAAAAAGATATTGGTTCGGAGACCCTTCTGGTCTCGCCAATAATAGCCCGGTTACGTAGAAAAGTTCCGCAAGACCATCTACAAGCGTCGATTATGAAAACAAAATAAAAATTCTCAGGTGATTTCCAGCCACGGGCACAGCAAACCCTTATGAATATCGACAAATAACTACATTTCATAATTTAAAGCGTGTAACACATATTTCCGCAGTGTTAAGTCACGCGTGTGATGTCAGCTGACGTGGCGTACCCAACGTCACATTCAATCAAATTGACACGTGTGGGGTGCACATTATACACTCGATAAATTACTTGCCAAAATATATATTATTTGTACTTTCGTTGAAGCCTGAACTTCGTATATAAATGCGTTGTAAATAAGTCATCCGGGTATCATAAGCTGTGGCTAAAATACATTGTAAAACTTTAATTTTCCCAGAGGAATCTGCAGTAATTTCACGTACATTTTGGAACTAACACATTCAACTTCGCAGTATGTTTAGTCAGGCGTGCTATGTGAGCTGACGTCTCGTACCCGGCGTCGCATTCAATCACGTGGACACGTGTGGCGTGCCAATAGATCCACACAAAGTCAGTAAATTACAACTCAAGCATTGAGCAATGTGAAAAATCTAAGATTTAATATTAATGTTAATGTTCTACATGAGATATTATAATAACCTTTCAAAAGTATTTGAAATTTAATCGGCGTGCGTGTATGACAAGATGTATGAATGAGGATGAAGCGAAAGGAGTATGTAAGGATCGTAGCATGTGGCGTTCTATAGTGTCTGCCTACCCCCATGGGGAAAAGGCGTGAGTTTATGTACGTATGTAAGTATTTGAAGAAATCATAACTGAATTTTTAATGTAAATAACTCCTACGTATAAATATTGCTTTATTAAAAATGAAAAAATAAGAAACTCTTTTCTCAATTTAAATGTAATAAAAGTAAACAAAATTATTTGAATTCACTGTATTTGAAATAAGTAAGTTAATAAAATATGAAGTTCAATAAACCTCTATTGAAGCAAGCTTCTGATTATGCAAATAATATTTCTTTAGATGTTAATATAAAAGTAGCTAGAGAGAGATGTACTTAGGCACACATCCATCATAAATGTGTACGTAGCCTATCAGAATCATGTCTCATTTTGTACAAAGAAATGCATTTACCTTGGAATTCATGTTGTAACTGATTAAATAAACAATAATAATACAAATAGTATAATTTAAATATAAAAAATTACGGACACGACAATAGTGTCCCCTCTATTTCTATTTCGGTTCGGCAGAGATGTTTTTTAGTAAACATTCGTTTCGCCAGTTATGTTTAAGTCCCATGTAATAGGAGGCGAGCCTATTGCTATTACCATTCACAAATCTAGACACCGGGCTGTTACTAAAAAAATCCTGATGGAAAACCCAATAACAGTTTGCCCGACCTGGGGATCGAACCCAAGACCCCCATGCACATTAGGAACACCATTCAGATTTCCAACTGGGAAGGAATCTTTCCCATATTTAGCATTAGAATAAAAGTGAAATAAGAAGCCTTGACTGCCTTGTTGGTTTAGTGGTCGCAAGCGCGACTGCTGAGCATGGGGACCTGGATTCGATCCCCAGGTCGGACAAAGTGTTATTGGATTTTTCCATTAGGAATTTCTCAGTAGCTGCCCGGAGTCTGGATTTGTGCCCGGTTAATGGCAATAGGCTCGCCCCCTATTACATGGGATTTAAAACATAACTGGCAAAACGAGGGTGTACTAAAAACATCTCTGCCCAACCCTTCGGGGAATACAAGGCGTGGTGTTTATGTTTATGAAATAAGAAGCAGTTGAAACACACCCATACCTATTTCTACCGGAAAACAGAATTGCTGTGTTCCGGTTTGCAGGGTATGAGTGCCGGTGAAATGCCAGGCACAAAAGGCTTTTCAACTTTGTCTCTAAGATTGGCGACGCATCAGCAATCCTCTTAGAGTTGTAGGTGTATATAGACGCCCGAGAAGGCGGCGCGCTGTGTTCTGTGCGCGCTTCTCGGGAGGATGTGGGGCAAGGCCCCGCAGAGGAGAGGTCCGCCAAGGGTTGGCGGACCGGGACCTGCCAGTATTGCGGTGCATGTTTTGGCGAACCCCGCAACTCCAGCCGAACGGTCAGCAGGAAAAACACCTTTGGCTTTTAGTCGGTAAGAGTCCGGCAGACCCCCTCGCCTTCCCCGGACGAGGGACATACATGAGGATTTCCCAACTTTAAAAAAAGGTGTATATAAGTGGCAGTAACTATTTACCATCAGGCGGGCCGTCAGCTTGTTTGCCAACCGATAAAAACACAAAAATTTTACTCAAATATCCTTGGAAGTTACAAAAATATTAGATATCTTTTTCGGTTTAACGAAACACTATTCATCATTCTATTTTGGCGGGCATGCCTTCAGATATGGGCTGACTTAAGTTGTATGAATAAATTACGAGGGTGCCTGACAGGCGACTAGGCGGGGAAGGAGTCGGCCCAAGACATTTTAACTTAGGTATTATTTATAAAATGGTATGCTAAGGAATTTATGTGATTTTCTTATTTTTAACCAACTACGGCGAAGCAAAAAGGAGTGTTAAGATTTTGACCGGTATGTATGTATGTATGTTCAACTGTTCCCTCATAACTTCTTAACTACTTATCATAATTTGACAAATGATTTTGGCATCGTTGGAAGCGTCTTGATCGTCCGCTGGTTATAGGCTGTGTGACGTCACATTAACGTGAATATGGCACCCTCTAAAGCAGGGGTGGCCAACTTGATTCGATCCAAGATCTACTGTTTACTGAGTAGACTCTGTGCGATCTACCAATTACATAATCAGTACCTCTTCATTCACTTATATTAAACTTATAAGTTTCTTTACCTTGACATGATCGACTGGATTAAGAGCCGCGATCGACTGGTTGGCCACCCCTGCTCTAGAGGACATAAAGTAATGAACTACAAAAAAAAATGATATAGCCCTATCATCTGAACATCACGAATGTTTTCTTGTTTCATACTTTTTAGAGAGTGACTTTTCAGTAGTCGAGTTTTAGTTTTTGAATTTATAGCTTGTTGTATCACCTCTGTGCTATGCTTCGGTCTTATTATTATTAAATACTAGCTGTGTCCTCACGGCTCCGCCCGTGTAAGCAGTTTTATTCCAGTAATAAATATAGCCTATGTTACTCAGTGATAATGCAGCTTTCTAACGGCAAAATAATTTTTGAAATCGGTCCAGTAGTTTTTAAGTTTATTCGTTACATACAAAAATACAAATCTTTCTTCTTTATAATATTAGTATAGATAGTATAGATATAGATGAACTGGCGAACAAAACGGTCTAATTACACAAAATAAAATAGAAGACGCATACTACGTACCGTTTTTATTTTTATCTGCAAAATGCATATCTTCAAAATGAAAAGCATTCTAAAGTAGACAGTTTGGTCTCATTAATTCTACAACAATTTATACATCATACAAAAAAGTCCAATAGTCCATTATCACAAAAAATAAGACCTACATAGAAATGAAATTGAAGAAAATAAAAAAAAACACAAGCTTCGTTTTACAAGAGAGCAAAACGTACTTTAAATTCAATACACAGCTGTTTCAGGAAGTAAGTAAGATTATTACGGCGTTCCTCCTTTTTGCTCCTCCTCGATAGCGAGTAATGTGAGTAATAAAACTGTCAAGTTGTTCGTGTTCACGTTGTCTTATTATACTACGAAGTAACGAGTACTGTGTACGTTTGTTTGACTTTGTTAACTAGTGCTGACTGTAGAAATGGGAAAATATTGTTAAGGCTCTATTCTAAACAGTTGTAAAGATTATTTATTTATTTACGAATTTAAGTTTTTAGATTTAACGGGTCAAGTATCGATACGTTCCTACAAACAAAATTGTGTAAAAATTATATTTGTTTCTATCACTACTTAGACAAGGTTGTAAGTCGTTTGGACATATTGCTTTAAGAGGAAATGCGGTCGGCATTTAGTCCATACAAAACGTATTCCTCAATTTCCTCCTTGGATTATGTCACAAGAGCAAATATTTTTTACCATCTGATATATACCTACCACCACTATGTTCCTATGTTTTTTTTTGTCAATAAATTAATTATTAAAAGAACTAGAAACGTTTAAATTTTACATTAATCGACCGGTTTTTACCACCGTTTTCATATATCTGGGAAACTAATTTGACGAATATAAAAAATAAAAGAAAAACATACAGATATAATGAAAGTCCTTCTAAAATTATTACAGAAAAAAATATTAAAATCGGTCCAGATTTGAAGAAGGAAACAAGGAAATACGAAAGTACGATTTCGCTAATATTGCACAGGAGAAATCAGTCCGAGATGCAGTAGTCTCTTTCGCGCTCAATTGGGAAGGTTTGTGGGAGGGCTTAAATACCTATTTTTGTAATATTATGCAGCCCGCGTTTCCTCTTAAAAAGAGAGGCTCGCGCCTAATAACAATCCTCGCGGATCTTACGATTTGCGAGGTTAAGCTACACTTGCCGCGAGCAGTCTGTGGATGGGTGACCGTTCATTACACATCGAGACCCCTCCGTGCCTCGGAGAGCACGTTAAACAGTCGGTCCCCGGCGTCATACGAATACCTACCTATGACAGTCGTTACGGGAAGTCAGAAGCCCGAAAATCTGACAACCGGTCTAATGTTAGGATATCGGCATTGCCCAGTAACTGGGTTGTGGACGTCTGACGGAAGTCAATCCGTGTAAATATAGCTATTAGGCTAGCCATACACGGGCAGCACGAAGCAGTCCGGATCGACTGCTTCAAGCTGCGACTGCATAGTGAACTACAGTCTTCTATTTACATACATACACGGAACAGCTCGAGTAGTTGCAACTGCTCCGGGCGGTCAGCAGCACGGTAAAATTTCATCGTGGGGTCAAGCAGCAACTACTTGACCGCAGGCATACACTAACCGCTCGAGCTGTCCACTGCTCTCACTTTTGGTTCTTCCTCAAAATCCATGTTGCTACTGATTTGAAATTGTGACTTGTCGAGCAGTTGAAACCGACTGCTGCAGCGATCAGTTTCAACTGCTCGATGGCAGCTTCAAGCTGTTGACGGTGACTGCTCGAGCAGCCCGTGTATGGCCGGCCTTAGCCGCATCTGGTTAGACTGGTTTGGGAAAAAGCTAGGCATAAAAATAGTGCTGCTTTAAAAAAATAACAACACCATTTCAATTAAATACAATAAATGGGGAAGCATAAGAGCAAAAATATTTTTACGTTATTAAAATAGAAAAACTGCAAAAATAATTACATTGTCATAAATTGCAACTGTGACCGTAACATGTGTGGTCGTAATAATATGCCGCCGCGTTTCAACGTCAGTATGGCAAACCCACCGACACGTTAACGTGATGCGACATAATTATTATCACATTAAATTATAACTGGCATTATTTAATGTAGATTTTGTATCCATTTTTTTTTGTAAAAATGTGATATTGGGTTTTTCCGTGTGGAATACCTCAGTAGCAACCCGGAGTTTGGATTTGTGCCCGGTTGATGGCAATAGGCTCGCCCCCTATTACATGGGACTTAAACATAACGGCGAAATAAAGGTGTTACTATACACCTCTGCCTAACCCTTCGGGGAATACAGGCGTGATGTTATGTTATGTTTGTATCCAGTAATGTGGCAAAACACTTTATTAGAAGACAGTCGGGTACGGAAGGGGATACTCCTGTTGGTTAAGATTAAAAATTATTAAGACTTGGCAGACATGAATGACTGGATTAGGAAGTAGCATCAAACTGAATTACAATACACGGTTGAAATAATCTTAACTCAAAAACGCTTGTAATGTGGTCATTGTTTTGACAACCTTCTTTGAGCAAAGTCGATCTTTCCGTGCTAATTGAATAGGCGCCAGCAAAGTTGTATGGAATTTCGTTGCTGGTGAGTTTTAGCCACCAGCAATTTCCTTTGAAAATCCATTATTGTCGAGTTTTGTTTCAAAAATAGTCCGGTGCAAAAAGATTTTATTTAGAATTTGGCAGTATAGGTACATCAATTTTTTTATCCTTACTATAGGTACTCAGTTGGTTTTATTTAAATTACAATAATTTTTGAGTAAAGCAATATACAAGCCTTGGTCCGCAATGACTGCACTGCTGGCCACGCAAAGATGGCCTCAAGCTTAGTTTAGCTACGCTCTCGGCCTGGAGCTGCGCTACGCTGCGCTTTCGGCCATCATTAGCGCTGCCAGCAACGCAGTCATTACAGACCGCGGCAGTAATGTATTATATTAGATAATTCTTATGCGCACAGACACCAATTATGATAAATCATCGATAATAATATCTTTACAATTTAAATCTGGCGGCAAAAAGATTGTAAAGATACGTAGTCGAGCTTACTTATAGTTACTGTAACTTTTAAACGGTTTTAATTTGCTTCACTTCATAAGCCAAGTCATAGGTCTCGAGTTCTAACCCAACCTTACCAAGTTACGTACTAATTAATTGTAAGTAATTTAGATTTTATAATATGTAAATTATTGATGTGTATTGTATAACTAAATTGAACAGCAATGATAGCCTAGTGGTGTGACCATCGCGTCGGACTGCCAAGTCAAAGGTCTCAAGTTTGAACCCAAGGCACGCACCTCTGACTTTTCGGATTCATGTGCGTATTGTATAATTATCACTTGCTTAAAAACGGTGAACGAAAACATCGTGAGGAAACCGGCATGCCTGAGAGATATTTCTCGACGACTTGTGAAGCCAAGTCAGAGGCCCATGGGCAGCATAAACTCTGACACCAAGTTAGTCACTAACCACACGAAAAGAAGAAGCTTCACTTCATATATTTGGTTGTTTATTACAAATCTTGCGACAGATTTTTCAACTACTTCTGCTTAACCGATTCTTTTAAAACATCGCACACGAATTCAATTCCCATTACAATACAACATTATAATAATTTCAACCTTCAATCCCCAAATCCTGATGATGCAGGGGTACTGCAAGATAAAACCGTTTAACTTATAAGAAGGGATTATTTTACCTTTTAAGGGATTTATTATACAATATTATAATATACTTCAATTTTGCACACCGTAAATGAATTTGATGGGTCGTTAGTTTCACCATGGCCACACATTTGGAGAAATAGCACATTTATCTCATTTCTGACTGTGACCGCCATTCCAAAGCCAGGAACCAGGTGGCGTACGAAACTTGGCACGAATCCAGACATCTTGGAATAATGTGCAAGTGATAATTAAATTTTGGACGAAACCCAAAATTTTGCGGTTTACTTCTGATTGAATAAGTTTTTAAGCATTGTAACAACGCTTTCTTGGTTTTTGAAAATAATAATATAAATCTGAACTGAAAATGTATCTTTAAAAAAATTATGTTATGTTGCTTAAACCCGATTTTACCCACTTCGGTTAACTTTTTGATTGAGGAATAAGTTAGACGTTGTGACAGAATTTCTTTACAAAGACTGTCAAAACGTCAAATTGATTCTGCATAATAATATATATGACATCCGACGTTGGTAAAATCGGCGCTTTCATTAATCAATTTAGGATAAAGCATACATTTTTATACAGAGGTAGGTAGGTACTAAGAATATAAGAACAATTTCACTAGTAACAAATAAAATAAAAGAACAAAGATATAACTTGTATTACAGGTAAAACATCATATTATTCAAATCTCTCGCGTATTTCTAAATAATAAATTCCATCGCAGACTTTCATACAAGACACGTACTTGAAATATTGCAAGCTACATCGTAGCACTATTGCTTACGTAGCCGCGTAGCACACGTAGCATCGTAGCCACGTAGCGCCTTAGCAACAAATAAATAGCTAGCATTAATCGTAGCGGCTGAATGTGACCAGAGGGACTGAAGGAAGTGTGAATGTAATTTATAGTGTGACAATGATGTATAGGCTCTTAGGCCCTATTTACACTAAAGTGGCGATATCGATAAGCTCACACTCCGATAAAATACAAGGTTAGTCGTAAAAGGGGTACTAAGCCGCGGGCCACTTAATGTATCACTTATGTTTGATTTAAAGAAAGTGTTAAAATTTCAAAATTAGATTTTAAAAAAACCATGCCAAATGATTTTTATTTTAGTTATTTAAAAAAAAATCATCCTTGCTTTAGTTACACATTCAAAAAATGGGGCTTCAAATCCGTGACCCCAAATAAGACCTAAAATGTAAACACAGATGATCATAGTTGAGGGTAGATAGAATTTAGCGTATTTTTTATGAAATCTTTGAACAGCTATTTCTCTTAAACTAATGACTTTCGGCGAAAGTTGTAGAACAAAAATTATTCATTATTATGGGTACTTTAACACCCTTTCGGCTTAGTACCCCCCTTCCGACTAACCTTGTATATTTTAAGAAAATTTTACCGACACAATTTTTACAATTAGAATAACATAATATCACGCCTATTTTCCTCGAAAGGTTGGGCAGAGGTGTATAGTAACACCCTCATTTCGCCGTTATGTTTAAAGTCCCATGTAGATAATTATAGTCTATTGCCATCAACCGAGCACAAATCCAAACGCTACTGAGGAATTCCGCACGGAAAAACCCAATAACACTTTGCTCGACCTGGAGATCGAACCCAAGATCTCACGGTCAGCAGTCGCACTTACCGCTATTGGACTAACGAGGCAGTTAGAATATTATAGAGGAAATATCCTAGGTGTTCCACATAGTTCTTATAATGTGTGAAAATGTTGTAAGAACATATTTCTCGACCTGAGGCGCATAAGGTCGGATATGGAATTTCAAAATCGTGTCAAAACTATTGTTTATTTTGTATTACTAAAGACTTATCTAAAACATGATAGGTACTATTTTTGTTAGCCTAATCGAAAATAAACAATAGTTTTGACACAATTTACCAAGAACTTTCATTTGGCTCTCGTGAAATTCCATATCCGACCATATTTGTGCGTCTCAGGTCGAGATTTATCATTTAATACATTTACCTAACTAGAATAATTCCGAGGTAAAAGTATACAGCTTACTGCGAGTAATTTTCCAGCTAAACGGGGTATCTGGTTTACCTCAATTGGTTTTAAGATTAAACTATTTTGCAAGTGAACATGGGAAACAGGTGCTGGTGTGCGGAATGTAAAATGAGAATGGAATGGACAGTGGAAAAATAAAGGTAATGATGCAGAATGCAATTACGATGTATTTTCATTTACCAGTTAACTGCGTTGGTGTTTTAGTGGTGGCAAGTGCGACTGCTGACCGTGAGGTCCTGGGTTCGATCCCCAGGTCGGACAAAATGTTATTGGGATTTTCCGTGTGGAATTCCTCAAGAGCAGCCCGGAGTTTGGATGTGTACTGTTGATGGCAATAGGCTCGCCCCTATTACATGGGACTTAAACATAACTGGCGAAACGAGGATGTACTAAAACATCTCTGCGGAACCCTTCGGGGAATGTGAAGCGTGATGTTATGTTATGTTTAATTTACCAGGGGGGTAATTCTACTATAAAAACTATACTAATCGATTCTCCTGTAGGTTCTAAACAAATTAGTTTCAGGTTTAGTGCCTTGTACTCGTACACAAAAATATTTACATGCTAAATTACAAAAACGAAATACAAATAAAGAAAAATATATTCCAGCAGTATAAAACTATAAACTAAAACAGAGTATCAAAATATTCCTCCGCATCGCTGTCGACTGGTAACGTGCCCAGAATACTCGCCGCATTACCACGTTGTATGGAGACTCTAATCCTTTGGCCAAAGTTCTTATTATTTTTACATAACCAATTAACTAATAGGAAAGGCCCGTGGCTAATTACCAATCGCGCGGATTTGCGAGGTTAAACTGCGCTTGCCGCGGTCAGTCGGTGGATGGGTGACCGTTCATTACACATCGAGACCCTTCCGTGCCTCGGAGAGCACGTTAAACCGAATAACCGCTAAACGAATACCGATAACAGTCAGACAGAGATATCGGTATAGCCCAGTTACTGGGTTGCGGTGGTCTGATGGCAGGCGCTTCGTGTAAAATACTGGTGTTCAGCCGCATCTAGTTAGACTGGAAGCTGACCCCAACATGGGAAAAAGCTAGGCAGAACGATATTTATAAAGATATTTATACATGGTCTTAATACTATACTATACCTAGGCAGCCACAACAAAAAAGAGAAAAGGAACAAAACAGTAAAAAGTACAAGAAGTTTACTTAATGCATTGTTTAAGGTAAAAAATGACATACTTTGATGTACCCCTCCTTTCAGGGATCATAGGCGTAATGGTTTTATATACTTAAGCAATAGGCTAAGAAAGTGCTAGCTTACAAGCTCAAAAGGCCCTTTTAGCCAAACAAGCAGAATAAACTTCCAAATTTTCGGGTCCCAAGTTGTCTTGAAAACTAATAAATTTGCGCCATCGTGTCGTAGGCAATCAGAATGTTTGCCTTGACAGGACTTGCCAAATACTTTAGCGAGTCAACACCATCGCTCTGTTCATTAAATGTGGCTGTAAACGAGTTTGTGTTTGTGTGTGTATGCTGCTGGGTTTCGGTGAGAAAATATGTTAACAGATAGACATTAGGCGCTATAAAGCACGCTTTGGTAACGCGCGCTGCAAGTTACGAGATAGCGTGGCATGTACGCAGTCATACGCCCGTTTTTGGCCGAGCGCTCGTCAAGCACGCGCTTCAAAACGTCTAATGTGAACTAGCTGAAAGTCAATAAACAATGTAGTCACGATAAATTATAACTGCAGGATACATGTTTTACCCTGTGTGGGGACGGGTTAGAATATAAAACCTCCTCACCGCACGCTGGGAATAGACGCGTGTTCTAAGATTCAACAAAACCCAGCACGCTTGGCGGTAGGATCTATACGGTCCGCCTGGCTAGCTACCACCCTCATATTAAAGTCGCCGAGCAGTTTACTATCTTCCGTCGTGTGTATGTGAGAGCCAGAGGGGTAAAGATAAAAGAATCCCTCTATATTTCTGTTCCTTGGATTCGTGTGCTCCATCTTAGACCCTGTCTGCGCTTACCATCAGGTGAGACTAGGGCCAAACGCGACCGAGTCGAAAATAAAAAAAGAGCCGTGGTAGCCTAGCGGTGGAACAATTGTCTTCCATGCAGCAAGGTCTGAGTTAGATCTCGCTCGCACCTCTGAATTTTCGAATTCATGTGAGGATCTTGAGGAGGAATTTGGGTAGGAAAACATTGTAAAACATGCAGACTTGATAGGGCTCCAAAAACAGTTTTCGATGGGGTGTGTAGTCCGCCAACCCGCACCAAGCCAGCGTGATGGATTATGGCCTTGAACCTGCTTAATCTGAGAAGAGGCCCGTGCCCAGCATTGGGACAGCAATGAAAATGAATGATGAATTAGAGTCATATTTTAACGTTTAAAAAAAGAGCATTAATCCAATTTTGTTTTCCTACCACGCCTGATAACCGAACCCAGGACTCAAGGTCAGCAACCATACTTGAAAATAGTAGACAAAGATAATTTAAAGTTGGTATTTCAATTGCTTTTAGACAATTCTCAAGCTAATTCCACACAGCACCCACTCTCATGAACAACTTTTAAAAGTCATTGACCTTTTTATCTTAATTTGAACTTAAAACTAATTACATTACATTTATCTAAACTTGTTAATACGCGTGTAACTTTATGACCTTTTACATATGTAGTAACGAACTCCTTTATAAATTAACTTAGATTAAGTACGGTGGGTGCATGGGTAGAAACTTTAATTACGATGCAGCCGCGCGTGTAGCTTTGTTTAACAATTTACAAAATAAGCTTACAGTTTCCAATACACGTTTGGTGCAATGGCTGAGCGATTGACTTCTGCGCTACAGGTCTTCGGTTCGATTCTCGCACGGAACAAATAATTTTATGGCCTACAGATAGTTGTTCCGGGTATGGGCGATTGTGCATGTGAAAATTTGTGTCTGTAAACGCAACCACGATACAGGAGAAATCCTAGGAGCAACGACTATTTCGTTCTGCCTAGCCTTTTTTCAACTATGTTTTGGTCAGATTCCAGTATAACCAGATGCGGCTAAATACCAGTATTTTACACGGAGCAACTGCCATCAGACCTCCGCAACCCAGTTAGACATAGACTACTTAGAAAAAAAGAAAAATGGTCTGAAGGCATTGAGATAACCATCGCACAAAGAGGTTTCGAATATTACTATAACAAAGTTATATCCATACATTTTATCGAACAATATAATTAACGAATTCCGCCCACACTTCCTTAGATAATAATCTGATAATGGCATAAGAAGGCCATTCGCAAAGAAAAACACATAGTCATTACGTCACCCCCATTAGTTGTGACCTGTTTATCTGAAGACGGCCATTGTGTCTGCAACAGGATATCCGAAGCTCGTGTTACCGTGTCACAGTGACCAGGCATGTCTTCCGTAACCCGTTAAACATGGCCGACAGGTTACTTTGATGCTGCGTGATTATTTTTTGTAATAGTAATGGACCGTGATTTTGGGTGAAAGGGGTAAATAATTGAAAACGAACGATAACGAGTACCTCTTCGTCATCTTGTGGAAACTTATGTAAAATACATACAACAGAATCGTGTAGGGGTTAATCTAACGTTACAGTTATTGCTAACTAGCTGTGCCCTCGCGGCTCCGCCCGCGTAAGAAGTTTTTTTCATATAAATTATTTTTTCAAAATATTCTATCGCCTATGTTCATCAGGGATAATGTAGGATTCTAATGGTGAAAGAATTTTTCAAATCGGTCCAGTAGTTTCAGAGCCTATTCAATGCAAACAAACAATCAAATCTTTCCTCTTTATTATGTTAGTTTTATATCGGTCTGTCAGGATTGGGAGCATGGTAAATAAAGTAAATGAAACCAACATAGACTCTCCACCACTGAGAGTACTTATATTTGGGTTAGTGGTTAGTTACAGAAGCTAGTTCACAATATGATAATTTACACAATTTATACAAGATCAGACAATAAGGACAAGCTAATCAGATATAAAAGGACAGACTTCTTCGGCTGTTCGACATAGAATCCCCTGCTCCGTGGAATGACCACTGTTTTTATAACTTCGGGTACGTTGATTTATCTTGACGACTACCCTCCTATGTCAACATTGTCCAGTGTTACCAGCTACCGATAACACTTATAACACACATTTTATAGACATATTATGGCCGATTCCTATCAATTATCGAGCGTTATTGGTTATAATTAAAATTCTTGTATCTGTACCAATAATGAAACAAAGTTCCCATAGGATTGCATACGCTCTCTCTTACGTTAGTAGCTTTTATAATAGGTAGAATTAGCTTACGAGTTTATTTATAATATGCCCAGTTTGGCAATAAAAAATGCTACCATTGGTAAGCAAAACCATTCGTTTTTGTCCGTAAAACCGGGCATTAGATATATTCGCTATTCAATCAAAAATTCAAAGCAATAGCTATAGAACTATTAATCTCCGAAACTTAATTTAGAATAAACAATGGCGTCTTTGTTTTGTATGCCTAAATTTTAAATTTATTCATTTTAATACAGTCTGTTATCTTTCCTTTTTAGGGTTCCGTACCCAAAGAGTAAAACGGGACACTATTACTAAGACTCCGCTGTCCGTCCGTCCGTTCGTCCGTCCGTCCATCCATCCGTCCGTCCGTCTGTCACCAGGCTGTATCTCATGAACCGTGATAGTTAGACAGTTGAAATTTTCACAGATGATGTATTTCTGTTGCCGATATAACAACAAATACTAAAAAACAGAATAAAATAAATATTTCAGGGGGCTCCGATACAACAGACATGATTTTTTTTGCCGTTTATATAGATAATGGTACGGAACCCTTCGTGCGCGAGTCCGACTCGCAGTTGGCCGGGTTTTTTTTCTTTTACTCAATTCGTGGACAATAGTGTGGGCTACAATGTTTACCAATTTAATTTAAGATAACTATTGTACCATTGTACCATGTTTAAACCGTGTTCGTTTAGTGGTCGCAATTGCAACTGCTGAGCATGGAGCCCTGGGTTCGATCCCCAGGTCGGACTAAGTGTTATTGTGTTTTTCCAATAGGAATTTTAAATAATAACAGCCTGGAGTCTGGCTCGCCCCCTATTACATGGGACTTAAACATAACTGGCGAAACGAGGGTGTACAGTCACGTGTAATAATATGTATACACATAGCGAACTTAAAAAGCGAATTTCTTTTAGAGAATAGTTTGTATTTAAGAAATATTCGATACCATGATTCGTATGTATTTGTAGAAACTAAGTGTGTAATATTTCATAATTCTAATAGATATTTTAGAAGAAAATCGCCTTTAAATATCGCTATGTGTATACATATTAGTACATGTGACTGTACTAAGAACACCTCTGCCATACCCTTCGGGGAATACAAGGCGTGATATTATGTTTATGTTATGTATAAATGTACCATTATAACAGTCATGTAACGGTTTTAAGTCCCTAACAAATAAAATAATGTGAATGAAAACATTTTTTACAAAAAATTTAAACCGACTTCAAAAAAGAATAAAATAATTACCATATAAAATTAACAGTTTCAGAAGTCGGTGCTGATCTACGCTGAACCAAATTGAAGGCACCGACTTCTGAAACTGTTAATTTTATATGGTAACTATTTTATTCTTTTTTGAAGTCAGTTTAAATGTTTTGTAAAAAATGTTTTTATTTTTTTCATTTTAGTGGCCTTAGTTAAGACTTGGTTGGACCTACTAAAGACGCTGCTCGTAACATAATCACATCATCACAATATGCGTACTGTTCGTCATTGAGGAGTTCCATTGTCTATCTCCGATGTACTTCATCAGATCTTCACCAAATTTAAATGGGACCAATTTCGAAGTATACCCTATTCATTAAAAAAGAATCATCAAAATCGGTTCACAATTGGCGAAAATATCGATTAACATACACAAAAAAAAAAGTACATACATACGAACATAGTAACCTCCTCTTTTTTGGAATTCGCTTAAAAAAGGCAAAGTATCGATTATATTATTTGAGAACTGATAATGTCGGTTATTTCGACATCTATTTCTATTATCTCATCGTCGCTTATTGGACTTCTATGGTGTCCCAATATTGGAACATTTTGGTGCGTTTTTTAATCGATTGTGTTATAGTTTGTCACATGCGTCATTATTTGTCTACCATTTTTTTCATTTGTAATCCGAATGACTTCTCAGAGTTATTTTTTTTAAAACATAACATCACGCCTGTACTCCCCGAGGGGTTGGGCAGAGGTGCATAGTAACACACCCTCATTTCGCCATTTATGTTTAAGTCACATGTTATAGGGGGCGAGCCCGTTGCCATCAACCGGGCGCATATTCAAACTCCGGGCTGCTACTGAGGAATTCCACACCTAAAATCCCAATAACACTTCGCTCGACCTGGGGATCGAACCCAGGACCTCAAGATCGGCAGTCGCGCTTGCCACCACTAGACCAATAAGGCAGTCAGTTATTTTGTTGTTGATATATAACAGGAAAGTAAAATGAAAAAGAACATTTCGCATTCTCTTCGTTCAAAAGTCAGGTTTCATTACTCACCTTTGAATTTAATCAAATTTTTCGCAGTCCAGGTCAAACCTAGACTTCTTCTGAGCTGGAATGCAGGTCACCTAACTATAGTGGAATTCGTGGACTGAATTTTTATCGCAATTCTAAGAAACAGCTACTACTTCTTGTTCAAGAACTTTTAATTCCGGCTTGTTGTCTCCGTTACATAATAGACACTTCTTCTTTCCAAGTATATTATTGCAAAATACAAGCAACAGAATCATGTTATTATCTAGCATTACAGTTATAGCTAAAATCGGTCTGTCAGGATTGCGGGTATGGTAGATAAAGTAAATGAAACCAACATAGACTCTCCACCACTGAGAGTGTAGGGGAACGAGATATTGTGTTCCGCCTACGAAAAGGAGGATCCTCCTACCAGGCGGAGGCTTGTGCCTGGCGGGCCACTGCCCAACGGTTGGTGTTGGGAACTTGTATATATACTATCTGCGTGTCAAACTCTGATATCGCGATGCAGGATAATTCGCATGTGGCGTGATAGATGCCGCCACATCACTCCCCCCCAAGACCGGAGGTCGATTGTAGTGATGAGTCAGCAAGTCGTTGCATGTTGAGATGCTTGCCAGGGCCAGGTGAGGGTTCCAGTGAGAAGGAAACGGATGCCGCGTCGTTCACGGTGAGTCGGAACTGTGAGCGGTGAGAAGTGGCTGGCTGCTGGCGTCGACCAGGAGAGGATGTGCCTCTGCTAGTTGACCGGTCGAATTTGCAGCGTGCTGTGCCATGTTGCTGAAGAGGGCTGAAGGTGTGACCAGGCTTGTGCGTTCGCTGTAAGCTAGTGGTGACACGATGAAGCCGAGGATGCTGGCTGGCTGTGTGACTTGCTGCTTGCTTGAATGTTGAGCAGAGGGGAGTGATGATGTTGCTGCCGATGTTTATAGGCTGCGAAGGTTACGTTAGTAATCGTCACCAATGTGGAAACATTGTCTGTGACGATCACGTTGGGGTCACCAGGCGGATCCTCCTACCAGGCGGAGTCTTGTGCCTGGCGGGCCACTGCCCAACGGTTGGTGTTGGGAACTTGTATATATACTATCTGCATGTCAAACTCTGATATCGCGATGCAGGATAATTCGCATGTGGCGTGATAGATGCCGCCACAAGAGTACTTTTAATTGGGTTAGTGGTTAGTTACAGAAGCTAGTTCACAATATAATAATTTACACAAGATCAAAAAATAAGGACAATCTAATCTGTATAAATAAAAATTAATCGACAAATGTGTTGCTAAGCGCAAAACTTGAGAACGGCTCGACCAATTCGGCTATTTTTTTATATATATTCTTTAAGGCAGAAGTAAGGTTCTTATGGAGAGCAAAAACATAAAAATTGCGTGGAAAATTGTAAAGACAACACGTTTCTTTTCCCACTACAGGCCAATAACTTTTGACAGAACGAAGTCTGTCCGGGCAGCTAGTCAGATATAAAAGGTCAGACTTCCTCGGCTGTTCGACATATAATCCTCTGCTCCGTCGAATGACCACTGTTTTAATAACCTTGGGTACGTTAATTCATCTTGACGACTACCCTTCTTTATCAACATTGTCCAGTGTTACCAGTTACCGATAACATTATATTTTTACTTTCAAAATATTTATTTGGTAGCATTGATATAATATATTCTCACGCACTAGATACGCTGTTTTGAAGAACAAAATGGTACCAACGAGTTGTGGTTCCGGAACCACAGTGCCGTAGAGCTTGACAGCTGTCTAGCGGTATATAGTTTGAACCTTATGACATCAATGCATTTGGCACATGTTGCATATACGAGATAGCGCATCTATTTATTTCAACGTCGTTATTTCGTAGTCAGCGGAATGTGTATTTTTTTATTGTTGAACTTAATTTATTATTCTGTTATACACATCCACTTTTATGTATAGGTTTATTTTTTGTACTTAGTACCTACTTATTTTGTACGTAATTAGCTGGCACGTAACTTGGTAAGAGTAGAGAAGAGAATTCCTCTCCTTTTTTTCTTTCTTCGTGGCAGTAGCATAGAATAATGGCAAGCGATAAAAGTGATCAGTTTTTTGTTGCACTAAGTGTACATGCGCAAACTTACTCCCACTACGCCAAAACCTTGCCAAGTTACGTGCCGGTGACTATAAGTAATTTACATTTTATACGTAAAGTGTTGATGTGTATATGTATAACTAAATTGAACAGCAATGATAGCCTAGTGGTGTGACCGTCGGACTGCCAAGTCATAGGTTTCGAGTTCGAACCAAAGGCACGCAGCTCTGACTTTTCGGATTCATGTGCGTATTGTATAATTATCACTTGCTTAAAAACGGCGAACGAAAACATCATGAGGAAACCGGCATGTCTGAGAGATATTTTTCGTCGGCATGTGCACCCAAGTCAGAGGCCCATGGGCGGCATAAACTCTGACACCAGGTTAGTCACTAACCACACGAAAAGAAGAAGACTAATTTGAATAATTGTTTATTAAGCGGTGGCTGCTCATTTTACTAAAAGTCATTACAATAAAATTTATTCAGGCGATGTATTGGATCTTTATTCAGCTGTCATTTTCACAGCGTAAACGTTTTGACATTTCACACTTCACACACATACATATCAACATTACAAGCATCCTCGCTTTGAAGTCAATCGATCATTAGTTAGTCGATGGAACTCGACTCTGAAATTGTAAAGTATCGAGTCATCTTTTCAATATCGTGTTCAGGAAGTTTGGCCCCAGTCAGCGTTACTTGCATTTTTTCAGTAGATCATGAATTTTGTGAAGGAATTTTGAAGTGTAATGTAAAAATGTATGTGACGAGTTCGTGGCTAATTACCAACCGCGTGGATCATATGATTTGCGAGGTTAAGCTGTGCTTGCCGCGGTCAGTCTGTGGATGGGTGACCCCTCCGTGCCTCAGAGAGCACGTTAAATAGTCGGTCCCGGGTGTCATACGAGTACCTATGACAGTCGTTACGGGAGGTCCGAAGCCCGAAAGTCTGATAGCCAGTCTAACCTTAGGATATCGCTTTTGCCCTGTAACTGAGTTTCGGAGGTCTGATGGCAGTCGCTCCGTGTAAAATACTGGTATTCGACCGCATCTGGTTAGACTGGAAGCTGACCCCAACATGGTTGGGAAAAGGCTAGGTAGAACTAATGTAATGAAACTTGTGTGACTGAAACTTTAACTTTTAATATATTAAGCTGGGTTTGTGGACTTGGTTTTTACTGCGGTTATATTTGGTTGGTGGGTTACGGTTTCAAAGGATGTAAATTGGTTTTCATACTTTTACAGTATTGCCAGTAGACGAAATAGTTTTTCCATATTTTTCTATATTTAAAACCGTCCGTTGGTCTAGTGGTGGCAAGCTCGACTGCTGATCGTGAGGTCCTGGATTCATTCCCCAGGTCGGGCAAAGTGTTATTGCGTTTTTCCGTGTGGAATTCCTTAGTAGCAGCCCGGAGTTTTGATTTGTGCCCGGTTGATGGCAATAGGCTCGTCCCCTATTACATGGGACTTAAACATAACGGTGAAATAAGGGTGTTACTATATACCTCTGCCCGACCCTTCGTGGAATACAAGCGTGATGTTGTTATGGTATGAAATATTTTTTCCTTATTTACATATTTTTCTCTACAGGTAATTTAACCACTAAATTGGTATCTGATTTATTAAATTCCTGTTCTAATGATTGCTAATCTACAGAATCTATTGAAATGATTTGATAAAGCATAATTACATTATTCATACTGTCTCATCTTATAACTATTTAAACAAGATAATTTTGTTGGCTTCTTGTCATAATAGCTTTGGAGTTAAGACGCTCTTCGACATCTTTTAATGGTTTTCTAACTACTCATAAAGACGGCTAATATCAACCGTAAAGTTTCTAACGTGATCGTAATTCTCTTAGCATAACCTACCAGACACAACCAATGTTAAAAAGGTCCTGGCTAGTTTTTGCATTGTAACTTTCGTAAGACACATTTCATAAATGATAAATGATTTTTATTTCTATAAATAAATATGCTACAGACACTTTATACAAGTGAATGTAATGTTTTTTTTAAGATAAGAAGGCGCCGGCATTTGCTATCTGACTAGCTCTGAGAAGAAAAGCTGAAACAAACTCAGAGACCGACGTCTCTTTTAAAGTCCAAACATTGTGGTATAAAAACTATGTGAGGGTAACAATGTAGGGCAACGTCTGGAATGGCCTTTTGAGGAAAGTGCCATAGCAGGTTTGGGTTGACCTGTCCTAACTGATAATCTCTGTCCTAATCTTAATTTATGATTGGTTGACTCATTGCCTCGCCGCGTGTTCAGCTCATGATTAAAGGTTCCGATTGGGTACGAAACTATTCAGGCAATCGCGAAAAATGCATGTGAGTAAACCGTAAACAATCATAAATAGACCTGCAAGCCTAACATGCGCAGCGCGACATAATTTTGTCGTCGCATTATGTCGTGCTGAGACGAGATAATATATTCCTTATTTTGTTTCGGCACCAGATAATGCGACAACAAAACTATATCGCGCTGTACATGTTAACCCGGCTGAGTATAGTCGCCGGCACGTAACTTGGCAAGAGTAGAGAAAAGAATTCCTCTCCTTTCTTTCTTTCTTCTGAACAGACATGTTAAAAATAAATTATGGCAATAAACATAGAATAATGACCAGCAATAAAAGTGGCCAGTTTTATGTTGCACTATAGCCGAGTCCAGACGTGTGTAACGTGTAATGTAATGTGTAATGTAACGTGCATTACATGTAACGCTCGTAGAGTACGCGCAAGATAACTTTGCGCGCGGCCAAAATCGGAACTAATCATGTTCCGCCATAGTGTTGCCGTTTTATTAACTTTGTCACTAGATCTACCTGATTTTAGGAATAAAAGATAATCTAATAATAAAAATTATAGTAGACCTCATCAGGCGATAATAATCAGAATGCATTATTTTTCACTCACGGCACATTTATAGGCTTAGTTCTTTTCTTTTGCAAATTACGTAAAAATACAAATTAATATAATTGATAGGTAGTAAAATTTAGCATACATAACTTAGCTCAATTAAAATATAATAAACCGCAAGAGGGCTGCCCAATTTTAATGCTCACGAATGTATTAAAATAGTAAAATTTGTGTTTAATTTTTATTATATTGTTCTTTCTTCGTTTATTTTATTTATGCTGTCAGTGTCCTTGGCTGAATAAATAAATGTTCTTTCTTTCTTTCTTTCTATTACTTTTCCTTAAAAAGTAGTACTTTGTATTTTTGCGATCATGGCAACATTTAGCACGCCCTCCGTCGCGCGCAGACTTATTTTGCGTGCACTCTAGTGACGTCCACTCATAGAATTCGCGTTACATTTCACGATATATTACATTAAACGTTACACACGTCTGTACCCGGCTTAAGTGTACATGTGCAATCTTACTCCCACTACGCCAAAACCTTGCCAAGTTACGTGCCAGCGATTATAGTAATTGTTTATTTATATTTATGGAAAAATCGATTCGTTCTTCAGAAAAAATAAACATTATTGGACATTAGACACACGTGTTAAAACCGTGCAAGGATTTGAAATGCAATTTAAACTTGGAACGTTTTACCAATGACAGTGTATTTGGCGGGAACTTTTTCAATTTCGCACAGAATAAGCTGGTTGAGAATAGTCGGCAACATCGACTCAGTTGCCACAGTAAGAGAAGCTGGTTGAGATAGGACTAATGAGACTGGTATCGGCTGGATACTGGCAATCCGGATATTACAGGGTGAATAAACATGGCTCATGTGATTGGTAGTAGGTACAATGCTCTTCGCACTTGGGGTTTTTTTGCGTCCTGTATCTGTCTATATCTGTTTTGATAACTGGTTCCATTTTAACATAATATAACTTAATCAGGCCATTACTGTCCCACTGCTGGCTACGGGCCTCTTCTCAGAATGAGAAGGGTTTAGGCCTTGGTCCACCACGCTGGCCTGGTGCGGGTTGGCGGACTAAACACACCATCGAGATTTTTTCCTTTACCGTTAACGCCAGTGATAATCAAATTCTGATCCACACATGAACCCTAAAAGTCAGAGGTGCTGGCCGGGATCGAACTCAGACCCCGCTTGTATGGAAGGTAATCATTCACTGCTTTTATAGTTTTATTACCATTTTTTGCTGGAAGTACTTTCGCAAATTTAATGTAATTTTGTCTTTTGTTTTTTTATAAAGCAGCGTAAACACTTGGAAGCGGTGACAGACGGGCGTTTTGGAGGCTGTCGTTTGTATCTTTTGTTCTAAAAGATTTAAGTAATTCTAGTCTATTTTTGGAAAAATACTTAAACGGTACCTACGCAAGTTTAAATTCCCGTTAATTTCACGCTGTCACTGACATTTCGCCTCAAAATGACAGTGACAGCACAAGACTTATAGGCAATTTAAAATTGAGTATCGTTTGAGTATTTGGGCATTTGAATACTTAAATGAGTTTTAAGTTTAATTAAAGGCGTAAACATTTCATACGAGTTATATTTGATTTACTTAGAATAGGGCAGAGCCCAACAACTTCAAATGCTAGACATATAACATCTATTTTTCTTTATTTTTAATTCTCAATTAAAGGAGATCGGAGGGGGGCGGTCCAAGTGGTGTCGGATGATGAAACTTACTTCATTTTAAAGCTCATTATAAAGGGATACTTTTTTCTCAATGGAGAAAAAGTTATTGGCTAAAGTGATATAATCTATACTAATATTATAAAGCTGAAGAGTTTGTTTGTTTGAACGCGCTAATCTCAGGAACTACTGGTTGGAATTGAAAAAATATTTTTGTGTTGTATAGTCCATTTATGGAGGAAGGTTATAGGCTATATAACATCACGCTACGACCAATAGAAGCGGAGCATAAATTAAAATGTTGCAAAAACGGGAAAAATGACCACCCGTGCGAAGCCGGAATGGGCCGCTAGTAAATTATAAAATTAAAATATTAATATTCAAATATTTATAATATAAAGACTTTTTATATTGTAATATTGTTCAATTGCACGCGTCTGAGTCAGAGCAGTGCAAACACGTGGTGTTTCTTGGACGCTCCAGACGTATCACAAAAAAGCAAGGCATTAAAGGGGACCGAGGGACCTCGAGGGAGGGAGGGGCACTCATTTTACGCGCATAACCAGCGCGAAGTTCGCTTCTTCAAACGAAGCGAAGTTCGCGCTGGTTATGCGCGTCTTCTACAGTCACTTGGACCAAGGCCTATACAAAGATATCCAATCTCCTTTATTGCTATATAAACAACAGTCAACACGCTTGGCAATGGGAAATCGTGATTGATGATTCAAAATGTAAAAGTGTGTATTTGTGCATATTCACACCTCTATGTGTGCGTGCGATCAATTTAACTAAACCCTTAATTATAAAGTTATTTCCGTCCTTGGGTCAATGTTAATCCATCAACCTTCCACCTCTCGTAAATAACTTTTGATTCCAGTTATAAATAGGGCTCCACTAAATATATATACTTTTTTTTAAAATATTGTTGTTATATATTGTGTTTGTTGACCAGAATCCTCGGCAAACGTTATCTACATAAAAGTAACTATTTTTTATTAAATATTTATTTAAACGTTGTCACACTAAACGCGGGTTGAACGCGCCCCGTGTTTGTTGTGTTGAACGATTTCTCGCTATGGTTATTGGGCTTGTGTAAAATATACAATATGTATAAATTGAACTGCCTCGTTGCTCTAATGGTGGTAGGTAAGTAGGACTGCTGATTGTGAAGTCTTGGATTCGATCCCCAGGTCGGTCAAAGTGTTATTGGATTTATCCGTGCGGAATTCCTCAAGTTTGAATTTGTGCCCGGTTGTTGGCAATGTTACATGGGACTTAAACCGAACGGCGAAATGAGGGTGTTGCTAACCTCTTTTTTTTTTTTTTTTTTTTTTTTTTCTCACGTGGGGAAATCCTCATGGACTATCCCCCGTCTGGGGAAGACGGGGGGGTGTGCCAGACTCTTACTGGCTAAAACCCCACGGTGTCCCTCCTTCTGACCTAAGGCCGGGGTCACGGGATTCGCTGTTGCATGCACCGCGACCCCGACAGGTCTCGGTCCACCAGCTACTTCTGGTGGACCCCTCCTGTGGTGGGGCAGTTGCTCCCCTGCCCCACATCCGTCCGAGAGGCGCGCGCAGGACAAGACGCGCCATCCTCCCTGGGCCCGTTACTGGTCGGGCGACGGGTTCCCCAACCCGCCGCCCGCAGGCCACTCACTAGGGTGGCCGGAGATCATCACGCGCCCTCCGGCGCCCGGTGCGTCTAGCGCGAGAAGGGAGAGAAGAAGCGGCCTCCCTCTCCCTCTCCGCTACCTCCTTGGTCGCCATCACCCCCTCGCAAAAGGAGGCGATGGCTTCCCACGCAGTCTCGCTCCCGACCATGGACAGAACCACGGCCGGAAGCGAGAGGTCACCGCCGATCGCCGCGACTAGCTCGCGGCGCTGCGACCCCCATGTTGGACACGCCTGCAAAGTGTGCAGCGCCGTGTCCTCGGGGCAGTCGCAGTGGTGACAACCGGGCGTCTGCTCCCGGCCTATACGACACAGGTACTTCCCGAAACAGCCGTGTCCCGAGAGTACCTGCGTCAGCCGGAAGCTGAGGGCGCCGGTGTTGCTAACCTCTGCCCAGCCCTTCGGCGAATACAGGCATGATATTATCTTTATATTAAATATATTAATTATTTAAAAAATATTTCAGTATACTATTTATATAAAACTATACTATAGGTACTATTTTACATAAAATATCGCTTCGTTAATAATATTTAACAATTTCCCACACACATCGCTGTATCATCGAAAAGTTAATTAAATTTAAAACAAGAGAGGAGTTATTAAATTCAACAGTCAAGATTGAAAATTTCTAATTTATGGTACAAAATCTTTGTATGAACAACACTTATAAACCGGGGCACGAACGAACTCCATTTACAATGAAAGCGACAAGGTCTCAGAAAATTCCTGGACATGTGGAACTCGGCCAAAGCATAGACAAACATTACTTTCTTCCATTGTCGTAGCGGAAGAATAGGTTTCATACTGCGAGTCATCTCGGAGAAGGATTTGTGGCACTCTGCCAAGAGTATTAAGATTTTTGTGAATAAGAGGTAAGTAGGTACTTAGTAATATGTTAATTGTGGGTAGCCAAGTCAATTATGTGAGTTTTGTGGGATCTTTGTTATCCAATTTTTGTTTACGGATTTTGCGTTATACGAAATTTTCTGCCTCTTTTTTTTATCGTTGTAAAATCCTCATGGATGTCCCTCGCCCGCGGAAGGCGAGGGTGTCTGCCGGACTCTTACCGTCTAAAAACGGTGTTCCTTCTCCTGACCGTTCGGCCGGGGTCGCGGGATTCGCAATAGCATGCACCGCAACCCCGGCAGGACGAAATTTTTTGCCTAGCTTTTTCCCAACTATGTTGGGGTCAGCTTCCAGTCTAACCAGATGCGGCTGAATACCAGTATTTTACACGGAGCGACTGCCATCAGACCTCCGTAACGCGTTATCATAAAGTTAGACCGGTTGTCAGACTATTGGGCTTCTAACTTCCCATACCGACTGTCATAGGTATTCATATGACACCCGGGACCGACAGCCTAACGTACTCTCATGTGTAACGAACGGTCACCCATCCACGGACTGACCGCGGCAAGCGCAGCTTAACCTCACAAATTATATGATCCGCGCGGTTGGTAATTAGCCACGAGCCCCTCAAGTAAACAAGCAGCAGTAAACAATTAAACTTTACTCATCTTTCAGCCGTCCTCTCTCAAAACCTCAAACATTCACGACACAGATCTATATATACAATATGTAACATAATTAACGCACATCCTGAAAGTAGTTTGTTCAGAATCGTTTACTGAAGCGATTTCTATCATTTTTAATATAGGTAATTTTTTTATCCCAAAAATAATTAAAACTACGGAAATTAGTCACATTTCCCCTGTACAGTCAAAACAAACTGAAATGGACCGTAAATCAAGGCAAAAAGACTTTTAAACGTGCATTTTTATTTGTATTAATACAAATTCCGTCATCTATCTATCTATATATATAAAAGGAGAAGCTGACTGACTGACTGACTGATCTATCAACGCACAGCCTAAACGGCGGGGGTTAGAAGCTTGAAATTTTGACAGTAGGTTCATTTTGTGACGTAAACATCCACTAAGAAGGGATTTCTCAAAATTCAACCCCTAAGGGGGTGAAAAAAAATCACGCAAGCGAAGCTGCGGGCAAAAGCTAGTTCAATACAAAATAAAGAAAAATAAACCATATTTCAAGAACGTTAATTTAGTAAATAACAATGCATATACATGTTAAACTAAAATTTCAGTGTATGTATTATAATATAATATTCTAATTGAGGTGTTTCAGGGTGTGCGTTAATTACTTTACATGTTGTATACATCTCGTGGCAAACGAATCACACTCCATGAAAACCATTTCTATATTCTAAGAGACCACTTTATGAGGAAATCGTAAGATCTTTCAGAATCAATGCCGGACGGATATTAGGTCGCTATCTGGGTGACAGGTGACGGGCAGACATTGAGGTTTCATGTTCAGATCGATTAGATAGATATTGCATTCAGTCAAAACGGAGTCTTACACCGAAAATCATTTTGATACTTTTCAAAGCTTTTAAAACCTTTTTGAAGAGAACTTTATACAGGTACTCATTGTATATTGTGGCGTTCTATAGTTTCTGTATAGAACGCCGTATTCTTTCGTAGGCATGCCTACGCCAATGGGAAGGAAATACGCGTGATTTGATGTATGCACTAGCGGCCCATCCCGGCTTCGCACGGGTGGACATTTTTTTTAAATATTTTGGGATAAATAAAAATAATTATAGCCTATGTTACTCAGTGATAATGTAGCTTTCTAGCGGCAAAAGATTTTTTGAAGTCGGTCCAGTAGTTTTTAAGTTTATTCGTTACATACAAAAATACAAATCTTTCCTCATTATAATATTAGTATAGATGTATAGTGTAAGCAAAAATTGATACACATATTTTTAGTTTGATTATTCTATATCTACTTCAGTACGTAGGTACTTGCAGTTTAGGCAAAGAATGCAAACCTTTGTGTATAGCAAATGGTAAACAACGTAATGCGATTGTTCGAAAATAAAAACAATTCTGGGATAAAGCTGCAAGCTGGAGCATTAAATATTCCGCAAGTGTAATATCGTTAGCAGCTCGGATTAGCTGTTATCACAGTTCTGGAATATTGTAAGCTCAAGTTCACTTGAGCAAGCTACAAAGCTTTAGCTTTTTTAACAATATTTTATTATCTATTAGCTATCCGGACAGACCTCGTTCTGTCAAAAATTATCGGCCTGTAGTGGGAAAAGAAACGTGTTGTTCCTTGTGCTTTAAGGAATATATTTTTAAAAAAATAGCCGAATTGGTCGAGCCGTTCTCAAGTTTTGCGGTTAGCAACACATTTGGCGATTCATTTTTATTTATATAGATTTTGGTTGATTTCAGTCGGATCTGGTTACACTGGAAGCCGACAACAACTTAATTGGCATAAAGCTAGACTGATAACTCCAATTCTGTTGAACACTTACTAAACTTAACTAAAAATTCTGCTATTCTTTAATTACACGTAAAATAAGAAAGAGATGGAAGAATATTAGAGCTGTCATATTAGGTTGAGAGAATCGTGGCTAATTAACAATCACGCCGATCATACGAATTGCGAGGTTAAGCTGCTCTTGCCGCGGTCAGTCTGTGGATGGGTGACCATTCGTTACATATCGAGACCCCTCCGTGCCTCGGAGAACACGTTAAGCCGTTGGTCCTGGGCGTCATACAAATACCTATGACAGTCGTTACGGGTAGTCAGAAGCCCGAAAGTTCGATCATTTCCAGGATGGGTTTGCGGTTCAAGCGCCATATATTAAACATCTGATGCCGATTCTATTGCACACCAATTAAACTTAACTAAGAATATTGGTATCTTTTATTAGCAGGCAAAACAAAAAAGAAACGGAACATTTTATAAATAACATAACATTACGCCTGTATTCCCCGAAGGGTTGGGCAGAGGTGTATAGTAACACCCTCATTTCGTCGTTTTATTTAAGTCCCATGTAATAGGGAGCGAGCATATTACCATCAATCGGGCACAAGTCCAAACTCCGGGCTGTTACTGAGGAATCCCGCACCGAAATACCCAATAACACTTTGCCCGACATGGGGATCGAACCCAGGACCTCACAATCAGCAGTCGCGCCAGCCTTTTATTTTAAGTAAGATTAAATAACATCATTTGAAATAACGCCATGCAAATTGAGTAGGAGGGTGTTCCATAGCGGACATCCTTAATTTACCATCGTTCAATACAGCCATAACCCGTTTCTCTGAATCGATTCTGAGATTTTCGCTCAATGTTCTTGTTGATTCGTTTTTTTCCCTCATTCACAGCACAGTGTGGGAAATTCTCAGAACAAGATGAAAGATGAATAGCTAATAAAATAAAAATAATAAATTTCCGTTTGACATCATTACTGTAATAATAATTTGTCTAACCATTTGGCAAGTCTTTGGAATTTTTGATGACCGTAATGATAATTGTAATTATTGATGTCATTGAACTTCCTTATGTTAGAACTAATTTAAAATAACATTTTATTTGTGGAAACAATTTTTTTATCTATAGTAACATCTATACTTATATTATAAAGAGGAAAGATTTGTATTTTTGTATGTAACGAATAAACTTAAAAACTACTGGACCGATTTCAAACATTCTTTTGCCGTTAGAAAGCTACAAATGATCACTAAGTAACATAGGCTATATTTAGAAAGAAAGAAAGAAAAAATATTTATTTTTTCGCCCAAGCGGACGCACACGAATGCTTAAAAATAAAAAATATAAAAATTCTTAAAATTAAAATCTTAAAACTACAACAAAAATGTGTACTTAAATTTAACATATCATTATAAATAACTGGTAACCCATACACAAAATAGCATAATATATATCATACGCAAAATATATATTTATTACCTACTGGAATAAAACTTCTTACGCGGGCGGAGCCGTGAGGACACAGCTAGTAATTTATATATTTAACATAAACATAACATCACGGCTGTATTCCCCGAAGGGATGGGCAGAGGTGTACAGTAACACCTTCATTTCGCCGCTATGTTTAATGTCCCATGTAATAGCGGCGAGTCTATTGCCATCAACCGGGCACAAATCCAAACTCCAGGCTGCTACTGAGGAATTCCGCACGGAAAAACCCAATAACACTGCCTGACCTGGGGTTCGAACACAGGACCTCACGATCAGCAGTCGCGCTTGCCACCACTAGACCAACGAGGAAGTTACTGACCATCATGATAATATGTATGAATCTTATTTAACTTTAATCATGAACTTAAAGAATACGACATATTCTGTTATCTTAAATATGTCTTTAATATACTTAGTTCTTAGCAACTTTTTGAATTCTTGGTCTTCTAAGTAATAAATAATTGTAACTCCGTCATAGAGTTTAGGAGAGAAAGTTACTTAATAACATTTTTATAGTACCGCGAAGTTTCCCATTCTTGGAAGTAAGTTTGTGAGATATGACTGAAATAGACTTGTAATTTACATTTATAAATATTTCATGAAAAATAAAATAAGTTGCCTGCCTTGTTGGTCTAGTGGACGCAAGCGCGACTGCTGAGCATGGGGTCCTGGCTTCGATCCCCAGGTCGGGCAAAATGTTATTGCGTTTTTCCATTAGGAATTTCTCAGTAGCAGCCTGGAGTCTGGATTTGAGCCCAGTTATAAGAATAAGAATACATTTACTGTCTCAAAGATTACGATTACAATTCAGTTGAAGTCCTAGACCTCACACTAGGATTCCCTGTGTCGTGAGATCTAGGCTCTTTCGTTCCGTTTACTAATTTAATATTACTGTGTTATACAAGACAAATTTTGGAAATCATGTATTAAGATACGTTCTTTTACATAATCTAAAAAAAAATATAACATAAAGTATAAAAGATTTATCTTGTGTTTTATTAGGACTAAATAAATGTGTGGATGTGTGTGTGTTTGTGTGGATGTTGTAAGATGTTAATGGCAATAGGCTCGCCCCCTATTACATGGGACTTAAACATAACTGGCGAAACGAGGGTGTACTAAAAACGCCTCTGCCGAACCCTTCGGGGAATATAAGGCGTGTTGTTATGTTTTGTTTTAAAATAAGTTATGTTTAACTTACATTACTTGTGTTAACGGTGAAGGAGAACATCGTGAGGTAACCTGCACACCTGAGAGGGCTCCAAAAAGTTCTTGATGGTGTGTGGTCCGCCAACCCTCACTAGGCCAGCGTGGTATACTAAGGCCTAAACACTTCTCATTCTGAGAAGAGGCCCGTTCCCTGCAGTGGGACAGTAATGGGCTTATTATGTTAAGTTAGCTTGCAAGGGTTATACAAAATTCGATAAAAAAAATGTTTTATAGAATCAGGGAAATGATTTTTTTAACAAGTTAAGACACTACGTAATTTAGCCGTATTCATACCTTTCCATACGACTGAGAAGGAATGGCAATTATGATTTTAATATACGGACAATTTAAGTTGACGATGAATTTGCTAAACAGTGCCATACCGTTTTTTTTCTATTGGTCTGCTTGTAGATGGTCCTTGTGGACTGTTTCCACGTAACCAAGCAGGCGGTTGCGAGACCTGAAGAGACTCCAGCCAAAAATCCCTTTCCGTGACTGTATCGTATTAATAGCATTATTTTCGCAGGAGTAATTCATCTTCTTCGTCGTCATCTTTTATCCATTTAAGTTATAGAATATATATTTAAAATTTACTACCTCCATCCGTGTGTCACTGCGGGGGTACGTGCTGAAAATCAGCGCTGGGTGTTTTGATGCCTAGCATATGCTGAGTTGGTGACCTTTTCGGCATGGACATGCTCGACAGCATAAAATGTTTATTTTTTTTTATTTATGCTGTCAGTGTTCTTGGCTGAATAAATTAATTTTCTTCTTCTTTCTTCTTCTTCTTCAATCTATACATAATACAGATTGGAAATTTTTAACCTTACCTAAAGGGGAAGTACTCTAAATACTGAAGATTTTACTCAATGGAAACATTCCTTTATTTTTAAAAAGAAGCAATAGGTACTACATTTAAATATTTTTCGAAATACGCTTGCCACACCCGGGAACCAAACCAGCTAAAATCCGACAAAATAACCTTCCTGTACTTTTATGGCATCACTCGATAGGGTCAATCATATGGTTCAAATCTCTCTAACAAACATGGTAAATTAAATGAAAAATTCCAACCTGTATAATTACCTACTTGTATCTGATAAAATGAAAAGGCAATAAGTCGGCTATGAACCATTCTCGCGGATGTAATCACGGATCACTATAGTGCCTCTGTCCGCCATTCCGCACAAAATCGCACGTAAATGCACGTACACGCACGTAAATATTTCTAAAAACATTTACGTGGTGTTTCAGTAACTCCTGACAAATTGTACCTATGTTCCGGAACATTGCTTAATGTGTATATGTTACAGTCATGGTGATTAAATAGCTATTATACATAATGAATGGTCATTATATATAATGGCTAAATTGTCTGGACAATGTGATAAATTAATTACTTTTTTTTTTCTTTTTTCTTTATTTATTTCTCAGTAAACGGTACATTGAGATCTTAATATTAAAACAGTTTCACTTATACTACCGTTGCCGGTGTAGAAATATTAAAATTGGAGTAGGTACAACAAACTAATTTGAAATATAAATATCTAGGTAATTTTTGTAATATCCGGATATTATTTATTATAGCAGGTCAAAGTTAGTCAAAGTAACTTTTTAAATTATTGTTAAATTATTATCTAAGACAATGTAATTAACGTGAAATTATTATCTATGACAGTGTTAATTATAATATTTTGAAAATATATAATTAAAATTATAATTATTACTGTTATAATAACAGCATATTATTGCTACACATATAGTTATGCTTAAGGCAAATTGAAATAAAACTTAATTATCTTCACCTTATACTTGTTTTATTACTTTATCCAAATCTTCCAAGATATTATATAAAATAGCTAGTTAATGTGATTAATTCTGTGTCAATTATCACTTTGTCTAAATTGAGTAGATAATATTATATATAATGGTTGGATAGTATATAATATCTGGATTTATGACTTTCGCTGTAACATATACATGGCTTAATGATTTCCCGTTTCCAGAATACCTATCAACAGGATATACGTTGACTAGCTAAGTGAAACAGACCCGCCTCTCAATTCCGCTTGTAACCACAACAATAACGCATTGGGTTCAAAGGCCACAATAGGGTAAGGGTAACAGATTCCTTCGCTTATGTTACGTAATTGTCTTCTAGCTAGTATTGTAACCTCTAACCTTTAGGAAACGCCTGTTATATTGATGTCGAACAACAAATGTTTAACAACGGACTTGCCTTGTCCACCTTAAACTTTAGCAAGTTAAATTGTGCAAGTTATTGAAGGAAGTGCTTGCTTACCTGTTTACACTGAAAGCAAGTTTTGTCCTTACACGGTCAGCTTGCGGTAAGTCAGGCAAGTCAATAAAATTTGCGGAAGTCGACTTTCTGCAGGTGTGTGCACAGTGCAAGTCGCTTGCAGAAGTAAACTTGCGCAATTTAACTTGCTAGTGGACTTAACGCTTAAGGCCAGAAATTAAGCAAAAATATTTTATTAAATCCAGACCATAGTACAAGTCGGTTACAGCAGTAAACTTGCGCAATTTAACTTGCTTGTGGACTTAACGCTTAAGGCCAGAAATTAAGAAACAATATTTTATTAAATCCAGACCATAATACAAGTCGGTTACAGCAGTAAACTTGCGAAATTTAACTTGCTAGTGGACTTAACGCTTAAGGCCAGAAATTAAGCAAAAATATTTTATTAAATCCAGACCATAGTACAAGTCGGTTACAGCAGTAAACTTGCGCAATTTAACTTGCTTGTGGACTTAACGCTTAAGGCCAGAAATTAAGCAAAAATATTTTATTAAATCCAGACCATAATACAAGTCGGTTACAGCAGTAAACTTGCGCAATTTAACTTGCTAGTGGACTTAACGCTTAAGGCCAGAAATTAAGCAAAAATATTTTATTAAATCCAGACCATAATACAAGTCGGATACAGCAGTAAACTTACGCAATTTAACTTAGTGGGCTTAGTCAAAGTCAAAATCAAAGTTTTTTATTTCAAATAGACCAGATTTCAGGCACTTTTAAAACGTCACGACTAGGTGTACGGTTCCAAAAGGTAGGTTCTATGGAGAAGAGCCGGCAAGAAACTCCATGAATACTCTTTTTAAAATAGTAGTTCATTACAATTCCATTACAGTAGTGTGAGAAATAGAATGAGAATAATGCAGGTTAATGTAACAAATAAACTCACATAAGAGTAACAAATAGAAAAATATGCCTTCTATGATTGCCATAGCACTTAAGGCCAGAAATTAAGCAAAAATATTTTATCATATCCATTGGATAGAACACCCAATTAGCGCGGTGGCTAAGCATTTGTTTTTCGGCGAAGGGACGAGGGAAAAATGTGCAATCGCAAAAAAAAAACAAATGGCCTGAATGCGTGTGGGATTGCTGTTTGTAACACGAGTTTTTGCGAAATCGTGTGTAACATATTCGCTTCGCTATCGACAAATTTTGTATGGAAATTTTTCTAGCGCGGTACGTGAGCGTATTTTGAATTAACAATCCCCATACAGTCGATAACGAAACGAAAACTTTAACTACACGATTTCTCAAAGGGCTTGTGGCTAAATAACAACCGCGTGGATCATATAATTTGCAACGTTAAGCTGCGCTAGCCGCGGTCAGTTCATGTATGGGTGACCATTCGTTGCACATCGAGACCCCTCCGTGCCTCGGAGTGCATGTTAAACCGTAGGTACCAGGTGTCATACTCGGAGAATACCTATGACATATGACATATGTCGTTACGGATAGTCAGAAGCCCGAAAATGTGACAACCGGTTTAAACCTTAGGATATCGGTATTACCCACTTACTGGGTTGTGGAGGTCTGATGGCAGTCGCTCTGTGTAAAATACTGGTATTCAGCCGCATCTGATTAGACTGGTCGCTGACCCTAACATAGTTCAGAAAAGGGTAAGCAGAACGAACGATTTCGCAAAATCTCGCGCTAGGGGCTGACACCTACGCCACGATACAGGAGAAACTCTAGTGACGTTTTTGACAAAACTAAAATGCTTGTTGTAATGTCCACCACTTCATACTAAACTCAGATCTCTACACAACAAGCTCTGTAATGTCTATCCAAAACTTTGTTAAGTGTACAAAGCACTTGATGTCGGTACAAGATGTTTAACTCGTCGAACCCACGTTTACGAAGTGGATAATCTCGGAATACAGTGGCTCAACAATTATTTTTTCCCGTATTTTGTACAGCGCCTTGTGGTTTCATAGATTAGGCCTTCCTGTCTCCACCTGTGATGCCATTAAAATATCTTGTGGAGAAACGAGGTATGGTGTACCTTTAACGAAAAGAGTCTCATGCTTGGCAGGCCACTGCCTAACGGTTGATGTTGGGAAGTTGTATATATACTAACTCCGTGTCAAATCTTGATACCGCGATGCAGGATTTGTGACGTTTCATCTGACAGCTGTCATTGTTGTCACTCAGCTGTCATTGTTGGCACTGTAGTTTGCTAGAAAATCGTCGTGCTGCGTAGTTCTCAAGTGGCGTGATAGATGCCGCCACAATCTAATTAGCAATTAAGAGCAGTGAAAGCCTAGTGGTGTGACTCTCGGACTGCCAAGTCATAGGTCTCAAGTACGAACCCAAGGCACGCACCTCTGACTTCTCGGATTCGTGTGCGTATTGTATAATTATTACTTGATTAAAAACGGTGAAGGAAAACATCGTGAGGAAATCGGCATGCCTGTGAGATATTTCTCGACAGCATGTGAAGCCAAGTCAGAGGCCCAAGGGTAGGCTAATAAACTCTGACATCAACCAATCTTCAATCACTAACCACACGAAAAGAAAAAGAAGATCCAATTAGTGCAACAACATTATATTTAACTATTACTATTTAATTATCACTTACGTTAATGGTAAAAGAAAACATCGTTAGGAAACCTGCACACCTCAGAGGGCTCCAAAAATTTATCGATGATGTGTGTTGTCTACCAGGCCAGCCTGGTGGACTAACACCCATATTCTAAGACGTTCATCCAAAACTTACTCGACTCGATTCCACCTCGACTCAGCCTATAGTTGACATAATCATCCTCGACTCGAAATTTTTCCTCAGTTGAGGTAAAGAATCATCTGTCAAACTCAAGGTACCTCGGAATCTACCTTAAGGAAGGAAGTGTCAAAGTTCGTATGTAACAAAAATGAATTTTGAATACTTTATCGAATATGTTTACGATAATCCTTACAAATATTTATTGCGGCGTTATTTTCGCGATGCAGATAATTCAAATTATGACGTAATTACTCCGTCGAGGAACCTCAAAGTTCACTCGAAATTGCGACTATGAATAGATACAATTTTGAAAGTGTTTTCGAGGCCGTCTTGAGTCAAGTATGAGTCGAGTAAGTTTTGGAGGAACGTCTTAGAATATGGGTGTAAGGCCTAAACCCTTCTCATTCTGAGAAGAGGCTCGTGCCCATCAGCTGGACAGTAATGGACTGCATTACGTTATGTTATTACTTCCATTAATATCAAAGTCACAGTAACACAACAATGTTATTACTTACTATACTTAGTTATGTAGGGAACCATCTCTCAGAATACAAATAGTGTTTGCTCCCCGCTCACAGAGGAATGCTCTCACAAATCTTGAACGTTGCAATTTTTAAAAGCTTCCTAATGGAGAATGTTTTCGAGTGCATTTTCAACACTTTTGTAAGAAGATGCAAGCTGTTGTAGGTTTTATTTGTATGTTTAAAGTGATTACGTGCTCTATGCTAAAAGATATAGATATAAAATATGTTTTCAACTTTTACCGTAAAGCAGTGTTGTCATAAGGAAATGTTTATCTATATCTATACTGACATTAATTTTAATAACAAACATAAATTAACACATAATAATAATCTAAACTATTTATTTCTAACCTAACGAAATAATGAAAAATATAACCTAATAAAACTATAAACTAAAATAAGGCCTCAAAATATTCCTCCGCATCGCTGTCGACTGGTAACGTGCCCAGAAGGCTGGCAGCATTGCCACGTTGTATGGCAATGCTAATCCTCTGACCAAAGTAAAGGCCAGCCTTCGGGTCACGCGATGTGTCGACCAGCCGCCTTGATAGATCTTTATAAAGAAGTTGGTTGTTCTATACTTATATTATAAAGAGGAAAGATTTGTATTTTTGGATTTTTGTATGTAACGAATAAACTTAAAAACTACTGCACCGATTTCAAAAATTCTTTTGCCGTTAGAAAGCTACATTATCACTGAGTAACATAGGCTACGGGCGGAGCTGTGAGGACACAGCTAGTACATTTATATAGTGCAACCTCGATATACCAAATCGGAAGGGAACAAGTAAATATTGTGAGGATGTGATATGTGGGAGGTTTGTTATATTTAGGTTAGGTTGGTCTAAAATTTATTATAAAGAGGTAAGGTAGGTAGCTATGTCTAATTTTTCGTCGTAGGATTTTAGTCCACATAATTAACGATGTTTCGCTTTTCTGCGACTGATAAGGAACACCTTTTACGTTTCTGAGCCATTGCATCTTGAATCTTTAACAATAATGACGAGCAGCAGTATTTACATTACTTTCCATGAAACAACAATGATTGTTTTACGAAAAAAACGTGTCGAAACCTGTCACGACATGAATCACATACTATGGGATTAAGGGTCGTATGTTGGTGGGAACGTTATACCTCTTTATATAAAGGTTTTGGGTTGACAAAATTCGTTAATTAGAGGTATTTACACTTTTTTATGATATTTGAAAATTCGTTATAAAGAGGTTGTTCGCTAAAAATATTCGCAATGTAAGGGTATATTTTACATTGGCTCTTATGGACAATTCAAGGAGATTACGAAGAATTTGTTAAATCGAGGAAGTCATTATATTGAGGTACGTTATATTAATATAACGCCTAATATATATATATATATATATATAATAGCCTTAAGGCTGCACTATATTTGGTAGAGTAAGCCCCGGTTTCTGGAAGGTTTATCAAATAACAGCACATTATTAATAACCGATTCCAATCCAAAATCTCTGGGTTGATGTAGGTTTTTGACAGAAATTCATAAAAGGAGAAGCTCACTAACTGATCTATCAACGCACAGCCTAAACGGCTGGGGTTAGAAACTTGAAATTTTGACAGTAGGTTCATTTTGTGACGTAAACATCCACTAAGAAGGGATTTCTCGAAATTCAACCCCTAAGGGGGTGAAAAAAAATCACGCAAGCGAAGCTGCGGGCAAAAGCTAGTTCATAATATAACATCACACCTTGTATTCCCCGAAGGGCTCGGCAGAGGTGATTTTAGTACACCCTCGTTTCGTCAGTTATGTTTAAGTCACATGTAATAGGGGGCGAGCCTATTGCCATCAACCGGGCACAAATCCAGACTCCGGGCTGCTACTGAGAAATTCCTAATGGAGAAACCCAATAACACTTTGCCCGACCTGGGGATCGAACCTAGGACCCCATGCTCAGCAGTCGCGCTTGCGACCACTAGACCAACAAGGCAGTATAGAAATGCAATAGAATAGAAATTCAAGTAATGTCAAAAACATAAAATTCAAAATCTACGGATTTCCGTAAATTTTGAATTGAGAATGGTTATTAACATCGGCCGTAAATCTGTTGTCAAATCCCATGTCAACGAATGTGATTGGTGGATCTAATTATTAACAACCAATCACAGCACCTGATATGAGATTTGACAGCTGTTTCTTTTTTTTGACTTGATCGTTGAGCCGTTCAGGGTATATAAACCTGCACGTTGGACGTTGACTACTAAGCACTACTAAGTTAATGTCAAAAACTGTTTTTTTTTCACCTTTAACATCTTACACAATTGTCACTACAAAAAAAAAACCTACTACTTCTTCAGATTTTAAACAACTGCCGTCTTATTCCAAAACGCGATCTAAATGTAATACTGGGATTATTACTAGGTTTAAACCATGACTAAATAAAACGTTATTATAAAATGAAGTTTATCACTAGTTCATGAACTATCCACCGAGACCCCTAGTTTTATTATGCACTAACTTCGGTACTAATTTATTTGAGGTTAGCATTGATTATTATTGTATGTCTTTATAAATACAAATCATTAAAAATGGAAATTAATATGACTGGAGTTTAGTGCCAAATCGACAATCGTGTCGATTCTGTAGCACCTTTTGACAGTACTAAACTAGACTAAACGCAACTGTCACTTTCTTTTTCTATTGAAACAGAAAGAGACAAACACCTTTAGTTTAGTTTAGTCCTGTCAAAGTGCGCAACAGAATCGACACCGCTGTCATTCAGAACCCTAGTTAGGACAAGTCAGAATAATCTGTTTTTTGTTAACTTGCCTATAACAAATGGCGTTCAGTTCCCAGGCAGAAGAGTGGCGCCTATCCGCTCGACCTTGGCCAGCCCTTTACAATACCCACGCTAATGACACCGATAACCTATTAGAGCACAGAATATATATACTTAACAAGTAAAGAAGTCTGTACGTCGCATATTTTTTAACCTCCGACGCAAAAAGAGGTGGGTTCTAAGTTTGAACCCTATGTCTGTGTGTGTGTCAGTGGCACCGTAATTCCTAAACTAGTAAATTGGCGACACGTTTGGTGCAGTGGCTAAGCGATTGGTTTTTACGCTACGGGTCGTGGGTTTGATTCCCGCACGGACCAAATATTTGTATGGCCTACAAATAGTTTTTCCGGGTCTGGGCGATTGTGCATGTGAAGATTTGTGTCTGTAAACGCACCCACGATACAGGAGAAATCCTAGAGTGAGGAAACGTTTTAAAATAAATATTGTTAGCTTGACACTTCTTTTGTAACTACCTAGAGAAACTATCACCCACCACCAGCCACCACGTATTGTTTTTTTTTTTGTTTTTTTTTTCAAATATTTTTCCTAGGTATCACAGTTATTATTATTATCAGTTCGCCCTTCAGCGACTATGCAAGCCTCATTGTGTACGTCTTATATTATTAGATACTAAAGAAAAAATTTAAATATAAAAAATCACATAGGTACATAAAAAAAAACAAGAAAATATATAATATCGACATCAGGGAACACAATTTCACCGACACGGACTCCCACATCAGAGGAATCAGTGACACTCCCAATCAACCCCCTCCAAAGAAAGCAACAGCTGCTAACAAACGCACTGATTATGCATGTCAAAGAAGGGCCGACCTTCTCAAAAACGCACACCGCACAAACTCTTACAGCTACCGCTTCCCTCGAAAGAGGTCGACTAAGAACAACACCAATTCCCCCATTATAAAAATCGGCGCCAATGAATCGGTACAACAATACCCTAATATCGACATATGAGGTGCATTCGACCAATAGGTGAAATAAATCTTCAATTTTGTTATGCACCACGTATTGTTTAAAAAATATTTCTTTCTGTTTACTCTACAGTGAAGGTAAAATGTTAGCAAGAGTTAAATGCATAGGTACTTATATCGTAACGAATACAAGTCAATTTAATTATTTTATAATTTTTTGTGAGTGATAAAAGCGTATTTTTTAGTTTTTTAAACTACATACTTTTATTATTTGAAAACTGGTTTAAACGGATTGGTTCTTAGCTACGTTGACATCGTTTCAGGCATTTCTGGGTAGGGGGTTTATAAATTGTTTATTTAAAATTTATCAATTACTAACCATTGCCCGCGGTTTCACTCGCATCCTAGGAGAACTACTTCATGTATCCGGATGAAAATTATCCTATGTGTCAGGACATGGTCTAGCGGAGTCCCAAGTTTCATTCAAATCCGTTCAGCCGTTTACTTATGCGTGAAAGAGTAACAAACATACATCCATACACATAATAATTTCGCGTTTATAATATTAATTAATAAGTAAGGATTATAAATAACAGTTGCTTTTATGTATCAGAAAATGCAACAGCAACTTTTAATGTTTATCGGGTACGGTTACTAAACCCGTTCCTTCGGCTGTTTGCTTGCTAAAACGAAGTTATAGTTTGAATTAGTTGGCAATAATAACACACACACCGACTGGTTACAAAATTTGAAAGTAAACATTTTGTTTATTAGTTACTGCAAAGCACGTCTCGAATGAACAGGTTTTTGATGGGCAAGCGTGTACCATCGTAGACTGCACCATCGATTATACACTTATACTGGTAGACTGCACCATTGCTTAACATGGGTGGCGGTCAAACTAGAGTTGTCGATTGATAAGCGAATATCGATAGCAGTGCGATATTCTATCGATAGTTCAACGATAGTATGACTATCGATTATACTAATGGTAGTACCAAAGTTCTGAAAAGCAGTAATATCAATACAATTGAAATACAAGCCACTATCGATTCTGTATAACGGTCGATGGTATCGATGATATCGATACTATTGAAGCTTCCAAAAACAATAGTATCGATACGATTGATAGTATTATCTTTAGGAGCTTCGATAGTATCGATATTATTGATACTATTGATACATGTCAATAGTATTGACGTGAACCATGCTATCGATAGTATCGACACTATCAATAGTTTCGATACTATCGATAGTCCTATCGATGGAGTAGCTGATTTTCAGTTTAAACTATTGATAGTGAAACTATCGATTGTTCGGGAACACTAGGACAAACGCAAGCCATAAATGTATGTAAATGTATAAAAAAGCGCAGTGTATGTAAATCCAATTTAATAGAAAACTAAACAATCTTTGTGACTCTTTAATTATCTGAAACTGCTTGTAATTATTTAAGTATTGTTTAAATAAAGTCAAATTTATTTCCAGTTGTTATCTATGTTCGCAGTTTTATTTTTTTGTTAAAACAAGTGACTATTTTAAAATACTTTTTTTTTTAAACAAACCATCATAATATTGTTTACTTTTCTATTAAATTGTATTGATATTATACTTAAACGAATTTCGATGATGATTTTCATATGCCATTCTTTACTTCACATTTTTCGAAGAACACTTCACAAAGTCCACGCAGACGAAGTCGCAGGCATAACTTGTTCTAGACTATGTAGCTATTCTATCAACTTCTCACATATTTTCTCTTAGCAACGCTTAGTTAGTGATTATGTGAATTCGGTAAGAAAATTGTAGCGTGGGATGGTCATTACTTGAAGTTCTTAACGTGGGTTGTATAGGTAAAATGCTAAGACATTAAGTTCGTCTCAGTACAATTTTGTACTTAAAAAATAAACAAATAGAACTAGGTAATCTATGTACTACGTATTTATTTATTCTTCATACATACTTTTTTTTTCAAAGAAGGGTCTTGTGGATATTTAATAAACCGCGCGGATCTACGATTTGCGAAGGTAAGCTGCGCTTGCCGCGGTCAGTATGGGCATGGGTGACCGTTCGTTACACATCGAAACCCCTCCGTGCCTCGGAGAGCATGTTAACATTATCGATACCGCGTGTCATAAGAATACCCATGACAATCGTTACGGGTAGTCAGAAGCCCGAAAGTCTGACAACCGGTCTAACCTTAGGATATCGGCATTGCCCAGTAACTGGGTTGCGGAGGTCTGATAGCACTCGCTTCGTGTAAAATATTGGTATTCAGCCGCATCTTTTTAGACTTGAAATTGACCTCAACATAGTTGGGACAAGGTTAGGAAGAACGAATGTTTGTTTTTCAACTTAGATTTTCTTATGGTGAGTCCAGACCTGACGAACGCGCCGCGAATGCGCCGCGCGCGAGCCGCTCGCGAGCTGCGCGCGAGCAGCGCGCTAGCTTTTGTACGAACATGAAACGCACGCGCGCAGCTCGCGAGCGGCTCGCGAGCGGCGCATTTGCGGCGCGTTCGTCAGGTCTGGACGCACCATTAAATTAACTGACAAGGAAAGTTCTTCATGTATTGCAGATCATTGAAAAATAACCGACCGGTATTATGGTTTATGGGCCAAATTCATATTTAGCAGGGGAAATCGCCCTTCCAAATAATACTGTCTCAAACATTTCCTTGTGAGTACAGTGGCAGTGCACTCGTAAGTAATGAAGCAGGACCCTGAATACCTGGAAACCAGGTAAACCCAGAGAAACCAGAGTTCAACTTATAATAATAACATTAAAATTATTGGTCATTTACATCTGGTATTCCGTTATCCCCTCATAATTTGCAAATCATGAAAAATAATCGTTGAAAAAACTTTTAAGTTTAACGGTTTTATCTTGCAGTAGTTTCGCATTAGGAATTGAGGGTTGAAGGTTGACATAATTATAATGTTGTAGGTATTGTCATGGGAATTGAATTTGTGTGCGAAGTTGAAAAATCTGTCGCAAGATTTCGATCAAACAAATATAGGTAAATACAGTGAAGTTAATTAATACCGTTTAATAAAAAAACATTCAAATAGAGAATAAATTGGAGGAAGATAAAAACACCTAAGAACTCTCTTCTCATTTTTAGGGTTCCGTACCCAAAGGGTAAAACGGGACCCTATTACTAAGACTCCCCTGTCCGTTCGTCCGTCCGTCAGTCACCAGACTGTATCTCATGAACCGTGACAGACAGTTGAAATTTTTACAAATGATTTATTTCTGTTGCCACTATAACAACAAATACTAAAAATCAGAATAAAATAAATATTTAAGGGGGCTCCCATGCAACAAACGTGATTTTTATAGATAATGGTACGGAAACCTTCGTGCGCGAGTCCGACTCGCACTTGGCCGGTTTTTTTTTCTCCTCGTTAAGTTCTCTGCTTACATCGCAAATGATTCAACATGAAAGCTTTTCTAATGGAATTAGCAACTGAGTTTGTAATTGCGGTGGTACAATGTTTATTGTTAGTTGTAAGTAATTGAATACTAATCGACTTTAATCGTTAATCGATATAAGAGTTTATTTCTTTGTACATACAATGTTATTGTTTACTTGTTGAAATTTAAAAAAAAATGGCGTCAACCCTTAACAATTCAGAGTTTGAAAAATATTTGCCTAAATAGTGCCTATTATCGTCATACGTCGCTGTAGCTGTTCTCTGATGCCGACATTATAGTTAATATGTACGGTATTTAATGTGTATAGGCAGTATTATAACATAACATCACGCCTGTATTCCCCGAAGGGTTGGGCAGAGGTGTATAGTAACACCCTCATTTCGCCGTTATGTTTAAGTCCCATATAATAAGGGGCGAGCCTATTGCCATCAACCGGGTACAAATCCAAACTCTGGGGTGCTACTGAGGAATTCCACACGAAAAAACCTAAGAACACTTTGCCCGACCTGGAAATCGAACCCAGGGCCTTTCGATCAGCCGTCGCGATTGCCACCACTAGACCAACGAGGCAGTAGTATTATTTGATTTGTATATACGAACTTCTTTACATAGTATAAAACAAAGTCGCACCCGCTGTCTGTACGCCTAGATCTCTTAAACTACGCAACGGATTTTAATGCAGTTTTCAGCAATAGATAGAGTGATTCCAGAGAAAGTTTTATATGCCCCACATTAGTATCTACATTGCACCCGTGCGAAGCCGGCGCGGGTCGCTAGTATTTTATATCACGTTTTATTTCAGTTATAAAATGGGAGGATTCCATACTCACGCAAAGTGAAAAAATGCCTCGAAAAAAAATTAATAAAAACAAACCATATGTCGCCCATAATAGTGTCCACTGTTGATCATTGGCCTTCTTCACTCGTGTCAGCATGAGCTAGAACGAGAATAGCCCATGCCGTAGTAAAAGGGTTAGGTAGTGACCAAGGTTAGGAGAGGGGTCGAGTGCACTGAGGGCGTCGGATGTACCTACTTAAGTATAATGATACTCGTGAGACTCTTTTAACGCACCACTTATAAATAAGCCTCTAATAGACAAACAATCAACCGTTGTGATAAAATATTGCCCATAATCACTGTGTTTATCAAACGAATTAGTGAATTTCCTCCTAGCCTTTTCCCAATTATCTTGAGGTCAGCTTCGAGTTTAACCTAATGTGTCTGAGTACCACAGATTACTCGATTTACACGGAGCGACTGCCATGAGAGTCCCGCAACCCAGTAACTGGGCAATGCCGATATCCTAAGGATAAAATTTCGGATTTCTGACTACCCGTAACGACTGTCATAGGTATTCGTATGACACCCCCGGGGACCAACTGTTTAACGTGCTCTCCGAGGCACGGAGATGTCTCGATGTTTAACGAACGGTCACCCATCCACAGGATGACTGCAGCAAGCGCAGCTTAACCTCGCAAATCGCACGGTTGCTAAGTAGCCACGAGCCCCTCGTATTAGTGACCGCAGTGCAGTATAATATTATTATTAGCACAAACAGACGAATAACTTAACTTCAAGAATTCTTATTCTAAAGTCGGCACAGCAGACTATAAAACAACTACAATTATGTATAAACATGATGTTGAGAACTGAGAAAACAATTAAGTTCAAAAGTTTTCTTAAATAAGTTCTTCTAAGTTGTTTGTTTTATTTTATTAAAACACAGCCGCTGATACTTCGCCTAAAGTTAGGGTTGACAAACTTGCCAATAATTGATAGAAATTATATGGTACTGGACTTATGATCTTGTGGAGAAACGAGGTAAGGTGCTCCTCTAAATCTTATGCCTGGCGGGCTACTGCCCAACGCTTGACGTTGGGACGATGTATGTATACTATCTGCGTGTCAAATATTGATGTCGCGATGCAGGTTTCTGTGAAGTTATTATTCGTCGCTTAAGTTCTTACAGCGCGTAACTCAAAATAGTTAACTTTTCAGGAGAGTAGAAAATAGAAATTGTTCTACTTGTCATATAATTGTTTTTAATCTTCAATATTCTATTTTATTTTGATTTTTTCGACGGAACACTTTCGCGACACGATCCAGTATGGAACTCACCAGCCTTACACGCTGTTTTAGCTGTTTACATAGCTTGATGGAAAAAATATTACATACGCCGTGGATTTTGTTTTTGAAATAACGCGTTGCTATTGGATCTAACCTATGATTGTGATTGGTCAAACGATGCGTTTTTCGATTCCCTTTCGAATGACGTGCGTAACTCAAAACTACTATTTTTTGAGTTACGTGGTGTTAAAACTTAAGCGACTATTTGACAGTTGTCATTATTGTCTCTATAGTCTGCTAGACAATCGTCGTGCCATATAATTCGGATGTAGCGTGGTAGATGTCGCCACAATCTCTTTAAATTATGGAGAGAAAGAAATAGAGCCAATTTATAATCATCGGTTCCAGAACTATTTGAAATCGTTTTAAGTGTGAAGTTGCAATTTTTAGGAAGAGGTCACTAGCACATCATTAGAACAAAATAAACACGTTGTTATCTAATTAACTTTTGACGAAATAGAAACTATTTCCTACTGTTGGAGAGTTTGTTTGTTTGTTTGAACGCGCTAATCTCAGAAACTACTGGTTGGAATTGAAAAAATAATTTTGTGTTAGATAGTCCATTTATCGAGGAAGGTTATAGGCTATATAATATCACGCTACGACCGATAGGAGCGGAGCATAAATGAAACATGTTGCAAAAAATGGGAAAAATATCCACTCGTGCGAAGCCGGGACGGGCCGCTAGTGCTAAATAAAGATGGCGGTTCACGTCACGCAGACAGGAGACCAAGGAGCTGCTCTGGAACGTAAACTCTGTATGTTAATTATTTTAATATAACATAACATCACTCACACCTGTATTCCCCGAAGAGTTGGGCAGAGGTGTATAGTAAAACCCTCATATCGCCATTATGTTTAAGTCCCATATAATAGGGAGCGAAGCGGGCGTCCGTACTGCTACTGAGGAATTCCACAAGGAAAAATCCAATAACGCTATGCCCGACCTGGGGATCAAACTCAGGACCTCATGATCAGCAGTTACGCTTGCCACATTCACAGGCAGTCATTATACGAGGTAGTTAGTCTGGTGAGGTAGTTAGTTAGTCATTATATGAGAGGTATTTTTTTATTATATTCTTACAAAAAGAATAGGTAGTATAAAACACATAAAAACATGACGCCTGTATTCTGCGAAAGGTAGGGCAGAGGTGTATAGTACCTACCTACCCTCATTTCGCCGTTATGTTTAAGTCCCATGTAATAGGGGGGAGCCTATTGCATATAGTACGTATACTTATTAATAATCGCATTTCTATATAAAGATAGTCCTTCGGACAGACCTCGGGTGGAATGCAGAGACCAAGCTAGTATATTGTATTTCAGAAGAGGTTTATTTCCAAAAGTAGTCAACAGAGTTACTTAAAATTCTATATACAAAAATATGCCAAAAATCCTTCAACCCTACACAAGAAAGTTTTAGTTCGATTAAAATGCAAATGGGGCGGTAAACATGGAGCTGGCGACGCGACGCCGCCACGCCGCGGCGCCTCAGCTGTGTATAATAAAAGTATATCATTAATTTTAATTTGGACCTGATGATCGGTATGTGTGTAGTAGAATTTAGCTATTTAGCGAATAATGTGTGTTATATACACAGTGGGCTCGAGATACAAGAAAGAATTAACCACGCCTGTTACATATTCGCACAGCATTACAAACGCTGACAAGCGTTTACCTCATTACTGCGAATAACAGCAGCTACGGGCACGAGGCGCCTACGCAGCAGAACGTGATGCATTCGGACACCGGACATCGCGGCCCTATTTTTTATCGTTGCAAAATCCTCATGGTTGTCCCTCGCCCGGGGAAGGCGAGAGGGACTGTCGGACTCTTACCGGCTAAAAACCAACGGTGTCCCTCCTGCTGACCTAAGGCCGGGGTCACGGGATTCGCTGTTCCATGCACCGCAACCCGGGCAGGTTACGGTCCACTGGCTTCTTCTGGTGGACCTCTCCAGTGGTAGGGCAATTGTTCCCCTGCCACACTTCCTTCTGAGAGGCACGCGCGGAACACGGCGCGCTATCCTCCCGGGGACATCGCGGCCCCTTGGGAATCGTCACTTTTGATACAACATCGATCAACTGTCGACATTAGCTTATAATATTAATAATGTAATTTCTTTTAAATAAATTAGTTAAATAAATTTTGCATTTTTTTGCATCCTCCAGCATTCGTAATTCGCCCTTCTCATGGTATTATTAGTCAATAATGTTTATATCAACATAAGTCCAATTCCTGGACGCCTGAAGGAGGACATCGTCGTCGAGTTCGGCCGCGGCGGGTGGCATGACGATTTAGACATGTTTGCGGGGCTAGCATGGTTAGAAATAGCATAAAATAGAGAGGTTTGGAAGGCAAAAGGGGAGGCCTTTGCTCAATAGTGGGAAATTCAATAGACAACTAAAAAAAAAGAAGTCAATTTAACTAAGTATAATTTTTTTCGAAACAAAATAACTTAACTTTAGTTCTTCCTTGTAAATAAAACCTTAAGTTGAGCTGGCAACGTTTTAATTATCGTATGAGTGGATAAGAAAACCTCTTACTTCAAGGAAGAAAATTTGACAAGGTACCTATCTACTAACTGGCCAGTAAACTTGTAGTTTCCGCTTCCACGTATAAGTCGCAACGTCGCGATCATAGGGTTCGTTACCCTAGAGATTTTTAGACTTGTGAATTTCCATAAATAACGAATATATCGAAAACAAAACTTTATTGGACAAACGATATTACTACCTACTATTTCGTTTAATTAGGTATCACTTGCTTAAAAACGGTGAAGGAAAACATCGTGAGGAAACCAGCATGCCTGAGAAAGATTTCTCGACGGCATGTGAAGCCAAGTCAGAGGCCCATGGGAGACATAAACTCTGACAACAGGTTCGTCACTAACCATACGAAAAGAAGAAGACTACTATTTCATTTCTAATTAGGCATCGGAATCGGTAATTAAAATCTTTCGAGTACTTCAGACCCACGGTGTATATGTAGACAGGTCTACATCTAAGTCAAAGTTACGAGCACGTAGGTCATATGGAAGCCGCTTCATGCTTCGTTTGTTAATTATTGTGCATTCACACACACACACACATACGCGTACATTTCATACACATTTACAAAGTTCATATGGGTAATTACGGGTCATCCCCGCTTTGTATGAGTTTGTTTTCTAAATTTCGTTATAAACCCAAAACTTTACCCAAAGATACTGTAAAAGGTTTTGTTAATGCAAGAGTAAAGTTTCCTTACATGGAAGTTACTCTGGTAATCTTGCTAAGTTACCAAGTTACCAACTTACTGCTTTGAGAGCTTATTATATGTACATACAAATATGAATTAATGTTAGCATAGGACGAAACGAAATTAGAACAAACATAATTATTTGTAGACTACCCAATTTATTATACCTACTTGTTAAAAGCGTCAATATTAAAGGTTAAAGGACAAATAAACTAACTGGGACTTTATTAATGTTTGTTCACATTCGTAATCTACATAACTACTGTCGCTGCGCCTGCAAAAACCGCTATGTATTTCTTTTTTTGGAAATCTATCTTTGATGCTATTTTATAATACCTACTTCTCAAGCCACGTGCACCTGTAAAATCCGTTTTCTAATAATTAATTTGGTTAAGAAGATAGCAAAATAAATTACCTATTAGAAAACGGATTTTACAGGTGCACGTGGCTTGAGAAGTATTATAAAACCGACTTCAAAAAAACGATGAAAATAATACAATAATTACCATATTATAAAATTAACAGTTTTAGAAGTCGGTGCTAAGCCACGCTGAACCAAATTGAAGGCACCGACTTCTGAAACTGTTAATTTTATAATATGGTAATTATTTTATTCTTTTCATCGTTTTTTTGAAGTCGGTTTTATTTTTGTTAAAATGTTTTTTATTTTTTTCGTTTTAGTGGCCTTAATTAAAATATGGTTGGACCTACTAAAGACGGTGCTCGTAACATAATCACATGATCACATTATGCGTACTGTTCGTCATTGAGGAATTCTATTGTCTATCTCCGAAGTTCTTCATCAGATCTTCACCAAATTTAAATGGGACCAATCTGGAAGTATATCCTTTCAAATAACTTTTTTTTATCTAAATCGGTTTATAAATGGCGGAGATATGAGGTAACAAACATTAAAAAAAAAAAAAAAAAACATACAGACGAATTGAGAACCTCCTCCTTTTTTGGAAGTCGGTTAATAAAATAGCATCAGAGACAGATTTTCAAATAAAATACATATCGGATTTTGCAGGCGCAGCGACGATAGAAATTTCTTTAAGAAGCATATTCTGCGGAATTGTGAGTGGCTATTGCTTTCTTTAGAGAGGTTGATTGGGAGTGTCATTGATTCTTCTGTTGTGGGACATTATATTTGGTGTTGACATTATATTTATTATATACCTACGGTATTCAATGTTTATAGGCAACGAGAAAAAAAACAGATTTAAAAAATAAACAATGGAATGTTATTTATGTGTATTCATGAGGGCTAAATAATATGAAATATTTTATTTACAATCCATAGCTCAACGATGAAACAGCTTTGTTCAATAGAAATCACGTAGTCTTTATATTATTATGATGATATGTGACATACTCATGGAGTCATGGTAGGTATGTACGTAAAATTATGTCTATGGTAAAATTTTACAAATTTGCAACTTCGATGAAGTGCAGCGATTTATTAGGTCTCTTGTGAAAATGCTAGAACATTAATTTGTTGCGCTATAAACGGTTACAGAATTTCACTGAGAATCTTACAGAAAAATGCACTGACAACTGCAATATATGTACCCAAACGCAATTTTGTTTCAGCCGCGAATCAGCCGGCCAGCTGCCTCGCTCAGCCAGCATCGACTCGGTCGTCGAGGCAGCGATCTGCGCGCGTCACTCCGAGCCGAGCCAGCCCACGACGCTGCAACTGCCAAGGGCCGACCGAGCCTTCAGCCTTGCGTCACCAGTCGTTGGCAGGAGGGCGAAGACACAAAGAGGACAAGCTGGTGAGTTGGAGCGATTGTTAGCGATAAAAAAAGAGGTTTTATTTTCAGGTTTATGAAAAAAATTCTTTGCAGAGTGAGTAATTGTTTTTGTTATTTATTTTATTTCTCCGCAGACATTATTTTGACATTGATTTTTATTTAACCAAAAATAATTATTGTAGGTATCTACAAAAAAAACAGTACAGCGGCGGAACTACAATTAGCAGTGCTATAACTCACATCAGTAATACTAACTCAAATAGTAATAATAAGGTTCTGCCTAGCCTTTTCCCAACTATGTTGGGGTCAGCTTCCAGTCTAACCAGATGCGGCTGAATACCAGTATTTTACACGGAGCGACTGCCATCAGACCTCCGCAACCCAGTTACTGGGCAATGCCGATATCCGAAGGTTAGACTGGTTGTCAGACTTTCGGGCTTCTGACTACACGTAACGACTGTCATAGGTATTCTTACGACACCCGGGACCGACTATTTAACGTACTCGCCGAGGCACGGAGGGGTCTCGATGTGTAACAAACGGTCACCCATCACATCACATTAGTAATAATAAAAACAGTTTACTTATTTGATTGACCGAAACGCTACGAGACAAATGACCATCTAAACGAATCGTGACTTTGAAAATATTAAAGGAAATTACATAAACAAACATATAACGTAAAATAGCATCAGGCCTGTATTCCCCGAAGGGTTAGGCAGAGGTGTATAGTAACACCCTCATTTCGCCGTTATGTTTATGTACCATGTAATAAGAGGCGAGCCTATTGCCATCAACCGGGCACACATCCAAACACTGGACTGCTACTGGGGAATTTCACACGAAAAACCCCAATAACGCTTTGTCCGACCTGGGGATCGAACCCATGACCTCATGACCGGCAGTCGCGCTTGCCACCATCAGACCAACGAGGAAGTTAATCATAACATTCTAGCCAAGAAGAACTTAGTTTGATGCTTACTTATAATAGTTCATTATTTCGATACCTCAGCTCCAAAGTGTAACAAATTGGAAATTTAGTGAAATTGAGATAAGTGTGAGAAATTGTTCCCAGAACGATTACGCACTATTTCCAAAGAGTAAGGCTGGACATCCACCAGAACTGTGCGAGGAAAATGTGCGGTGCGAAAATGAGTAGCGAGGATGTGAAACGGTGTGACCCTTTCCACCAGAGCTGTGCGAGGAATGGGTAATGTGTAATGCGTAGTGTTAATGTGTACAAATGTGCGGTGCGAGGATAGGTAACGGACTCTTCGAATATGAGGGTGGTGTGGCGGGAGCGGTACACATTCCTCGCAACACACCCCTCGCTCGCATTTCTCACTTGTTTTGTATGAACAAAAACCTCGGTCCGCTAAGCCCATATCCACCAGAGGTGCGCAGAGCGAAGCTAGGTAAATGAAGTGATTCTATTGATGGTTACAAAACACATTCCTCGCTACGCAGCTTAGCACAGCTCTGATGGATGCTCAGCCTAACAAGTCGATAGCTGAATGTAGTTCAATTGTTACACCCAATATTTTTTCCTAAGACTAGATTATTTTATTTTCATACATTAACAACTCTATTTGTTTCCTGTGTCTCATGAAAACCTGTTTCTGAATTGTTATACTTTGGAACTGAGGTATCGATTTGATAACCCATTGGCGCTAATATATGACAACACTTCGCAAAAAAACGCAAAAGTAAATACCAGTATAACTGACAAAGAAAGATCTAAACATTTAGAATACTTGGCATATATTTGCTTGAAGATGTGTGCAAAATGCGAGCACTCAGAAAAAATGTTTAGTCACGCCCGCACACCGTACAGGGAATAATGAGGCTAAGGCCTGTGGAGGTGTAGAAACGAGGTCGGAGTACACGTGAGGAGGAACTCGTAACGATGATTTAGTATGGAGAAAATATTTTAAAACAAATGTTCCGAGCAAAGTAGATAAATTATAGGAGCTAGTTAGCTTGGGCGGACTGGTAAGGTATACCTTCACTATTGGAGAAGCACCAATAGAATAACCGATAAGAACCATTGCTACTCTATCGATAATGTGCAAATGCAGTAGTAGAGAACGTCATTTTAGTTTAGATTTTACCTAGATAATAAGTATAATTACAATACAACAGAGTATTAAGAATTTAAAAACCTAGTCGAATATCTAATATAGAAGACAGGTACCTACCACAGAATCTTATAGGGGTGAATCTAACATTACAGTTATAGTTAATATCAATATGTCAGGATTGGGAGCATGGTAAATAAAGTAAATTAAACAAACATAGACTCTCCACCACTGAGAGTACTTTTAATTAGGTTAGTGATTATTTACAGAAGCTAGTTCACAATATAATAATTAAAACAAGATCAGAAAATAAGGACAAGCAAACCAGATATAAAAGGTCAAACTTCTTCAGCTGTTCAACATTGAATCCTCTGCTACGTCGAATGACCAGTGTTTTTATAACTTCGGGTACGTTGATTAATCTTGACGGTTACCCTCCTATGTCAACATTGTCCAGTGTTACCAGTTATCGATAACACTAAATACGTATTTCGAGTCGGTTTTTTTTGTCAGTATTTTAGTCAGAATGGTGGTAATCCGAAAGGGTGTTGAAGTATTATACCCATAACTATAACATAATTATAATCAGCCCATTACTGTCCCACTGCAGGGCACGGGCCGCTTCTCAGTATGAGAAGGGGTTTGGCCTTATATCCATAATAATGAATAACTTTTGTTCTACGGCTTTCCTCAAAAGTTAATAGTTTTAAAGAAATAATTGAATCACACAATATTTTTGAAAATATTGTGTGAATACTAATAAAGATCAAATGAGGGGCTCGTGGCTAAATAACAACCGCGCCGATCGTACGATTTGCGAGGTTAAGCTGTGCTTGCCACGGTCAGTCCGTGGATGGGTGACCATTTGTTACACATCGAGACCCCTCAGTGCCTCGGAGAGTACGTTAAGCCGTTGGTCCCGGGTGTCATACGAATACCTATGACAGTCGTTACGGGTAGTTAGAAGCCCGAAAGTCTGACAAACGGTTTAACCTTAGGATATCGGCATTGCCCAGTTACTGGGTTGCGGAGGTCTGATGGCAGTGGCTCCGTGTAAAATACTGGTATTCAGCCGCATCTGGTTAGACTGGAAGCTGACCCCAAGATAATTGGGAAAAGGCTAAGAGGAAGACTAATAAAGATCAAACATTCGTAGAATTTTTAGAAAATATTTTTTTTTGATGATGTAGTGACAAAAATTGAACGGAGTATGCTTAGGTGGTTTGGCCATGTTGAGAGAATGAGTGAACGGCGATTAACAAAAGAAATTTATAAGGCGGATGTTAATGGGAACGCCGGTAGAGGACGTCCTAGAAGGACATACATCGATGTTATTGGTGATGTTCTTCACAAAGGTCAGGTGCGTAGTACTCTCAACCGGCGTGCGTGTATGACAAGATGTATGAATGTGGATGAAGCGAAAGGGGTATGTAAGAGTCGTAGCATGTGGCGTTCTATAGTTTCTGCCTACCCCCATGGGAAAAAGGCGTGAGTTTATGTATGTATGTATTTTTTTTTCTAATATTCTGTCTTTTCCCGCTAATCAGTGGAGTTCACCTGGCATCAGAAATATTTTTCCGCAGATTATCACAGATCACATATTTTTGTTTAAATCCTCCCATGTCCCTAGAGTATACGTTACTCATAAATCGAAATTTCCAATTGAAATACGCTGGAAACAGTTTTACGATTTGATCCACACCGATTTGCGTCTCTGCGGGGTAAAAATGTATTTCCTTGTGATTTGTGCTAATTTATTACATTGACCTTTAAAGGTATTTTTTTTAATAAAGGTAGATATTCTATTGGAGTAATTTCATCTTTATAAACTTCTGGGAATTTCGAAGTGAATTTTATGAGAAATGTTATAATAATATAACATCACGCCTGTATTCCCCGAAGGGTTGGGCAGAGGTGTATAGTAACACCCTCATTTCGCCGTTATGTTTAAAGCCCATGTAATAGGGGGCGAACCTATTGCCATCAACCGGGCACAAATCCAAATTCCAGGATGCTGCTGAGGAATTTCACACGGAAACACCAATAACACTTTGCCGGACCTGGAAATCGAACCCAGGACCCCACGATCAGCAGTCGCGCTTGCCACTACTAGACCAACGAGGCATGTTGTAAACACCTACTAATATTAATATCAATACTGTACTATTTAGGCATGATAGACTATTCTATCGTCAATCGCGAAGGTCGATAAACGAGGCTCAGTAGCTAGTTTTTCACTATGAGATTTAATTATATCACGAGACATAAATGAAATCCCACGACTGGAATATAATATTTATATCTAAGTAGATATAAAGGGTTCTTATAAAAATTACAGTGAGCGATATTAATTTATATCCCGGGATGTAATATATAATATCCCGTAGTAAAAAGCCGGCTAGTAGGTCTAACCCGAATGCTGTCGAGTTACTAACGTAAACGTAAGGTAAATGTCAGTGAATTTTGAAACGGAAATACTCGTTTCGCACATAGTATTTAATTAAATTGATAACTATGTAAGTATGATGCAGCAGTGATAGCCTAGCGGTTGAACGCTTGCCTTCCATGCAGATGGGTCTGAGTCCGATCCCGGCCCGTAAAAACATCATAAGAAGAGGGCTCCATAAAGTTCTCGATGGTGTGTGTAATCTGCCAACCCGCACCAGGCCAGCGTGGTGGACTAAAGCCTAAACTCTTCTCATTCTGGAAGAGGCCCGTGCCCAGCAGTGGGACATTAATGGGCTAATTATGTTATGTATGTATGATACAAAATGTGCATGTCGCATAAAAATTAACCAGAATTTTATAGGACAGTTGTATGTTCGGTTCAAAATTCGCTTATCTTAGCGATTCTTTTACGATACTATACCTACGTCAAACTTCGTGCTAGGCCTAAAGATATTCTTCTTTTCGTGTGGTTAGTGACTAACCTGGTGTCACAGTTTATGCCGCCCATGGGCCTCTGACTTGGCTTCACATGTCGTCGAGAAATATCTCTCTGGCATGCCGGTTTCCTCACGATGTTTTCCTTCACCGTTTTAAAGCAAGTGATAATTATACAATACGCACATGAATCTGAAAAGTCAGAGGTGCGTGCCTTGAGTTCGAATTCGAAACCTATGACATGGCAATCCGACGGTCACACCACAAGGCTATCACTGCTGTCCTAAAGATACAAGGTTAGTCGGAAAGGGGGTACTAAGCCGCGGCCCACGTAAAGTATCACTGATGACTATTTTAAAGCAAGTGTTAAAATTTCAAAATTCGATAATTTTTATTTGCATGCAAAAATATTTTTATTTTAGTTTTTTCAAAAAAAAGTCATACCTGCTTTAGTTATGAATTCAGAAAATTAATTTTATAATCCGTGACCCCAAGTATGACCCAAATTGTAAAAAACAGGTGACCTTAACTATGGACAGATATTTTTAAGAAATCTTTGAAAAGCTATTTCTCTTTAACTATTGAGTTTTGGGGAAAGTTTTAGAACAAAAGTTATCCCTTATTATGTGTACTTTAACACCCTTTCGGCTTAGTACCTACCCCCTTTGCGACTAGCCTTGTATTAGTAACAGCATACAGCAGACTCCTGTTAAGGTGTAAACACAAATCTAATAATAACAAGGACTTATTATATTGCAAATTGTGCAACTGCTACTCCTATGATAGGTAGGTACATAAACAAAGCAACCCGGAGAAAACAATAATAATATCAATTATATTTCTCTCTTCAATTTAGAATTTCTACTAACGTCGGTCTGCAACTTTCCTCAAGAGAAACCTCACACTAAATTGACTAATTAAGGTTTTTTGAAAAAGGTAAAGGAAAATATAAAAGCAACTGGAATAGGTTGGCAGCGCCTTTGATATGATAATGAGGTCGCGGCCGCACCGGACTCTAGTGTTGTGCCTGAATATCATAGTTGCTAAGAAAATAAATGATAAAGTTTAGTACGGTGGTAGGAAAGTAAGGGGAAGCAAGATATTACGATCCACGGTTTCTTTCTTACTAGTAATCTGTAGTCTTCCATAGATAACCAAAAATATCAACGTAGGTTTTTTTTTCTCGAGTCATTAGTTCACTTGGCGTGACTATGGAAGCCTCATAGGTGTCTCCTATTTTATATCTTAAATATAACATTATATTAAAAAAATGCACACATTTGAACCAAATTATACTACCTACCTATCTTTACATAGTAGAAAACAATATCGCTCCCGCTGTCTGTAAGCTTAGATCTTTTAAACTACGCAATAGATTTTAATGCAGTTCTCAGCAATAGATAGAGTGATTCAAGAGGAAGGTTTATATGCCTCACATTAGTATCTACATTGCACCCGTACGAACCCGGGGCGAGTCGTTAGTAAACAATAATTAAATGCCGTATATAAAAAAAAGTCGACATCAGGGAACCGCTACCTACACAATTCCAGCCGTAGGTTTTCTAATTTATACCATTACTAGCGACCCGCCCCGGCTTCGCACGGGTGCAAAGTAGATACTATTGTGGGGCATATAAACCTTCCTCTTGAATCACTCTATCTATTGCTGAAAACTGCATTAAAATCCGTTGCGTAGTTTAAAAGATCTAAGCGTACAGACAGCGGGAGCGACTTTGTTTTATACGGGTGGCAATTTTCACATTTGAAAAAAGTATTACTTTTGAACGCGGGCAGCTAGAAGGGCGCGGGGTGGAGCGTTAGCAGTGCCAAGGTCGTGAGTTTTTAAGTCGCAATGGTGCGTTGGTCGGGAGAGCATCGCGCTTTCGCTATCGAGGCGTACTTAACGACTAGTTTTTCGCTTATTGCGGCGCAGCGTAAATTCTGTAACTGATTCAATATTCCACGAATAAGAGATGCGCCGACAAAAAGTTTAATCCGATATTGGGTAGCAAAATTTAGAGCTTTAGGCTCAGCTGCGCGTCACCAAGGCCCAGTTCCGACTGTATCAACTGAAGAGAACATCCAACGTGTGAGTGATTCAATTATGCAAAATCCACGGATGTCACTAAGAGCGCGTTCGTCGGCTTTAGACATCGCCAGATCAACATTGCACGAAATAATTAAGAAATAACTTAAGTTCCATCCTTATAAAATTCAAATAATCCAGAAATCGAACGAAAATGACTATCAAATAATAGTAACTTACGCCAAAAGGATGTTAGCGACTTTTTCTATGGAGACGCGACTCAGAAACATTTTCTTCAGTTGATACGGTCGGAATTGAGCCTTGGTGACGCGCAGCTGAACCTGAAGCTCTAAATTTTCCTACCCAATATCGGATTAAACTTTTTGTCAGCACATCTCTTATTCGTGGAATATTGAACCAGTTACAGAATTTACGCTGCGCCGCAAGCGAAACACTAATCGTTAAGTACGCCTCGATAGCGAAAACGTGCTGCTCTCCTGACCAACGCACCATTGCGACTAAAAAACTCACGACCTTGGCGCTGCTAACGCCCTATCCCGCGCCCTTCTAGTTGCCCGGGTACAAAAGTAAAAAAAAAAAAAAATTTGAAAATTTTCACCGGACACCCAATAAAAAAATCACGTCTCTACCTACATAAAAATGCAGAACAAAGCGCAAATTTTATTAATAAATCGTTCCAACAAATGAATGACTTGCCGATTCGATCCCCGTTCTTTTGTACATACTATGTAAAGATTAGGAATTTACAAATTAGGAAAACGTCAAATGTTTACGTGAATTCGCTAAACTGAATCATATATTTGTCTCTTTTTCTCATGGGTGTGTAAGAGAGATAGAACTTAGCATGGTCGCAAAAGTTAGGTATTGTCGTTTTCATAATTTGCAAATAGGTAATGACAATAATAAGCGCAAGTGCTTAATTAGTTATTTTATCAATGTTATTAACGGCCAAATACTCAAACGATACTCAATTTTAAGTTGTCATTAAGTCTCGTGCTGTCACTGTCACTTCGCCTTAGATAGACAGAGACAGCACGAGACTTAACGGCAACTTAAAATTGAGTACCGTTTCAGTATTTAGCCATAAGACTTTCAACTTTTATGGAAACCAGGTTTTATGTTTCTGTTGATGGATATCATTACATCCATAAAATCGCCTTTTCGCATTTTATAACATCTGTTAGATTGAATATTGTACGGTTTACGTACATACCGTCAGACTGCAAACTCAGCAACCTACTTTTTGTATCGTATTTATAATAATGTTTAATATAATATTCAGTTAGTTGACAAATTACCTACTTACGCGAACACCACGGATTAGCATCCAACTTAAACTTACTCTTAGTTGTGATCGGTACATCTAATAAACTTTTAGTGTTACAAAATTTGTGCGTGTTCACGTCAACTCACCTCACTCATAACTCTTACTTACAACTTCTAACTTATACTGCAAGTTTAAGGTGCCTACTACTACAGGACCTTACAAATATTTTCCACATAAATGAAAAGATAAACATATCTTCTTGCAGTAAAGAAACTGCAGTCACATCCCTAATATGAACAAGCTGGGGAGGTAGTTGCTTTATTTTTCACTCGTTACGGTGGATACAAAACCATCTTACAAGAATTATATAAGGAGCTCAATGGCCTTTGAGCTTATACCGACAATCAATTGACTTAAGTGGCTTTCCAGAACAGATTTCGGTAAATAACCTTATAAAAAGGATTTTGTAGGTGATTGAAATTGAACTGCCTCGTTTTCTAATGGTGACTGCTAATCGTGAGGGCCTGGGTTCGATCCCCAGGTCGGGCAAATTTTTATTGGGTTTTTCCGTGTGGAATTCCTCAGTAGCAGCCCGGAGTTTGGATTTGTGCCCGGTTGATGATAATAGCGTGACTCAAATATAACGGCAAATTGAGGGTGTTACTATACACCTCTGCCCAACCCTTCGGGGAATACAGGCGTGATGTAATGTTATGTTATGATGAAATTGAAAATTGGCTTTAGGTAGAGTAACACAATTGAGGTCTAATTAAATAGCGTTTGGCGTGAGTAATTTATGAAGCGAAAAAATATCAATAAAACAGACGAAGATATTGTTTGTTTCCATAGAAATCTTTCTGCCGATATTTCATAAGATCTAAAGGAGATTACCCACCAAAAATTACCAACCGCGCAGATCATACGATTTGCGAGGTTAAGTTGCGCTTGCCGCGGTCAGTCCGTACGTATGACCGTGCGTTACACATCGAGACCCCTCCATGCTTGGAGAGCACGTTAAATAATCGGTCCTGGATGTCATACGAATACCTATGACAGTCGTTACGGGAAGTCAGAACCCCGAAAGTCTGACAACCGGTCTAACCTTAGGATATAGGCATTGCCCAGTAATTGGGTTGTGGAGGTCTGATGACAGTCGCTCGGTATAAAATACTGGTATTCAGCCGCATCTGGTTAGACTGGAATATAAACATTACAAAACATAACATCACGCCTTTTATTCCCCAACGGTTCGGCCGAGGTGTTTTTAGTACACCCTCGTTTCGCCAGTTATATTTAAGTCCCATGTAGTAGGGGGCGAGCCTATTGCCATTAACCGGGCACAAATCCAGACTCCGGGCTGCTACTGAGAAATTCCTAATGGAAAAACCCAATAGCACTTTGCCCGACCTGGGAATTGAACGCAGGACCCCATGCTCAGCAGTTGCACTTGCGACCACTAGACCAACAAGGCAGTCATAATCAGTTTTATTTATTCCTCCTGCACTTAAACCTAACTTAACCAATGTTTATTCTATTAGCTCTTTCAGCTCACTGAAAGAGTTAGGTATGTAGTTGGTTGGATCCATAACATAATATCACCGTAAACCCCGAAACGCTGGTGTCTGGGCGATTTACCTAAAATATGGCATAATTTAGACTCGACGACGAAGGTACCTGCTAATGGAAGCTCCGATGCAACTTAGCTTAGCGAACCACGCTTAAATACGTTTATGTAGGAAAAGCAGTCTTATGGAGAATCTTTAGTACGCTATTAACGTTGAAGCGATTTATGATGTTTTTATGGTAGAGAACTGACTCAAATTCGTGGTGTACTCAGTCGATATAAAATTCAGATTAGAGTAACTTGGAGATCGGGGGGCACAGCAGTGCCCCCGCCAAGTCGAGCGCGAAGCAAACACTGCCGTACCATCCTTTACTGGAACCATTTCGCCGCATTATCAGGCCCCTATTTGAGAACCTCTGGATAAGACCAGAACGCAGAAATTTTCGTCATCCAGTAAGCTATAATCACATACTTAAAATACAAAATTTCAAGTCTGTAGGTCATTTAGTTCCGAAGTTAAGGGAAAGCAAAGTTTCGCATTTATGACACTCACTCACTCACTCATGATCATCAGAATAGAACTAGTACTTCCCATAAACTCAGAGAGCTGAAATTTGGTACAGAGTTAGGGTTTAATGGCCACATAAAGGGAAAACTATAAAAACTAGGATAATCGAAGATCTGGAGTACCTGGTGACCCTGATTAGAAAACACAAGAGCCCAACCAAACTATTAGAGATCGACATACCGCCTTTACAAATAATATTTAACTTGGTAGGCCGCTTCATTTGACGTCAAAAAAAAAAGAAAAACAATATGCCCCACGTTTCTACAAAAAGAAGTGAAATCCCACCAAAAACATTCTGTAAAAAACTAGCCAAGTCTCTAAGGACCTGTGTGTTTATCTCTAAAAAGTAATGAAATACAGACAAAGTCGTGCCCAGTCTAAGGTTCCTTACTGCGATTTCTTTATTATTATAGTTATGTTGTGTGACTTGGCCGTTGAACATTCTTTATACGTTAGGGGGTACAAGTCAACGGGACAGGTACAGACGGACTTCTATCAATGATTAGAAGTCCGTCTGTACTGGTTTTTTTTATACTGTTTGTTTTAGGCTCGCCTATACATAAGTATTATTGAAATACGCAGCTTTATCAAGCCTACAATTGACTGGTTATTGAATCAACGTTTTCCGAGTGGCAATTTTCCATCGTCAATGGGTAGCGGTTCTGGCGACAGATTGGTGCAATGGTGTCATGGAGCACCTGGTTTTGTACCCTTGTGTACCTTCAACGGCCAAGTCACACAACATTAACTATAATAATAAAGAAATCGCAGTAAGGAACCTTAGACTGGGCACGACTTTGTCTAGATTTCATTACTTTTTAGAGATAAACAAGCAGCTCCATAGAGACTTGGCTAGTTTTTTACAGAATGTTTTTGGTGGGATTAATTATACATATTTAAGTAAGCTAGAATCTCTGGCAAGTGACAGACCGTCCACGGATGTTTGCGTATGGCAAGGCACTTCTATTATTATCTTTGGAATATATTTAATGGCGCTCTTCTTCTTCCTGCTTCTGAATACTGGATAATAATTTTTCATACATACATAAATTCACGCCTTTTTCCCATGGCGGTAGGCAGAAACTATAGAACGCCACATGCTACGACCTTTATAAACCCCTTTCGCTTCATCCACATTCATACATCTTGTCATACACGCACGCCGGTTGAAAGTACTACGCACCTGACCTGTATGAAGAACATCACCAATAACATCGATGTATGTCCTTCTAGGACGTCCTCTACCGGCGTTTCCATTGACATTCGCCTTATAAATTTCCGACTCACCGTGAACGACGCGGCATCCGGTTCCGACTCACTGGAACTCTCACCTGGCCCTGGCAAGCATCTCAACATGCAACGACTTGCTGACTCATCACTACAATCGACCTCCGGTCTTGGGGGGGAGTGATGTGGCGGCATCTATCACGCCACATGCGAACTATCCTGCGTCGCGATATCAGAGTTTGACACGCAGATAGTATATAATACAAGTTCCCAACTTCAACCGGTGGGCAGTGGCCCGCCAGGTACAAGACTTCGCCTGGTAGGAGGATCCTCCTTTTCGTAGGCGGAACACAATATCTCGTTCCCCTACAATATGACCAAACCACCTAAGCATACTCCTTTAAATTTTTGTCACTACATCATCTTTTAAACCGCAACTTTGTCTAATTCAAAGTTACACCGCACATACTTCGCAAGGAACGCATATAATAATAAACAATAATTTTTCAGTCTGTATAAATATAATTCGGTTGAACAAAAAGATAACAATTTTTCTATGTACTAAGTTTCCTTCATGCAAACTAAAACACAGCGTGATTTACATTGCTATAAATCAAGACTTCGCACAGTAGTTCTAAACGCCTGCGTGTCTGTTAATTACAAACAAGATACACAGCATGTTGCTATAAGCCAAGTTCCAGGCGCTTGATTGTTTCAATTCAACTTGAATCGTGTGTGTTAAGTTGTTACTTATGTCTTGTTGGGTTTAATCATTTTCTTAGTTACATTTTCAATTAAATAAAGCACGTTAACTTCTACTTTTGAACATGAATTTCCTCAAAGACTACAAAGAATATTCTACAGAGAACGAAAAATGTAATTCTAACTTTCCGAGTGTATACGTCGGGTTATGCACCAGAGTGAATTTATTATAAAATAATAATAAATGTAACTCGTTCCAAGTGTTAAATATACGTACTTACTTTGAGGGTGCATAGGTCCACCCCCATGTCCCTTACATGCCAGATTAAAGCAAAGTTAAAGATTAAAGTTGTGTAAATAGCTTACTGCACATAGTTCCTGCCTTGCCAATAGAAGTTCGACAACTGTTCGGAGTCTTATAGTGTGAGTGCTTGTAGTTTCTATATTTACACAACAATAAAATCACGAGAAGTTCAGAAATCACTCAGGTTTTTAACAGACATTAAGTACTGCTGAGCTTAAAAAATCTCAACAATTTTGATGACATCATAATTTCTTAAAACTGATAAAGCCGATCATTTCATCGTAAAAGACATTCTTTAACGAAATCAAAAAGATTGTCTATTCACCAATTATTCTCCTTTACATTTCTTTAAAATTTTCTTCACTAAACAATTGGTTCTAAACTTTCTAAGAAAAATCACAAAATCTGATAAAAAAGATCGGCAGTGCCTAATCGTCAACCTACCATTACGAAATATTTACCGAAACAATTTCCCCTTTATTGTTCTATGATTTCCGAATGGAAATCGGCAATTTTCAGTCTACAATTGCAGGAATCATGAATTCAACAAAATTTTCGATGTTAGTTTTTTATAACTTTTTTACAACATGGTTGTTGTGTATAACAATAAAAAAAAGCTTTTTTCAGAGATATCTCGTTGTTGCTGAAATTCACGTATCTACTGAACTGCACGTAAGCGGAGCAAAGCAAAAAATAAATGTAAAGCAGGTAAAAAATAAGAGTCCAGTCCTGTGATAATTTTATAAATGATAAAGAATTGTAAAGCAATTTATATGAAACTTTTTTCATTTCAATATCGCAGTCCGGGAAAGTAGGTAACTATTAGTTCAGAAAGTATTCAAAAACTATCATAAAACACAATGGTAATCTAAGTATTAATTTTGTTTTTTTCTTATTACACCAAACCACAACATGACAGTATTCGATCGCCAGAGAATAGGTAGGTACGCTAATTTTTATGGGAATGACATTACCGCATTACCGGCCGAAAACTTATGTCAATACAATCCAACTCATTAATGTTTCTATTTATTACCGTTCGGAAATTGTCACCTTCTCCAGACCTACAAGACTACCAACATCAAGTGGTCAATTCACTTTTGACGCGAGGTATATGAGAATAGCTCGTGCCGCGGTGTCAGGCAATCAGCAAGGTTGGTCACGGGGTTGATAGCCGTGGTTGTGCCGGGCGAACTAAGTATCGTTACTCGTGGAGGCTGTTTTCATGCACCCAGTGGCGTAGCGTGGGTGTCGGCTGCCCGGGGTGGAAGAAAATTTTGCCGCCATCTTATTTAAGTATTTCAATTTAATGTATACTATACATTACATACATTAATTATAGAGAACTTTTCGGCAAGAACAGTCATCATTATTTTGCATTGTACAGGTTAGATATTAAATAAAAAACTTTTATTATTTATTATTAAAATTTGCCGCTCCCTAAAAAGTGCCGCCCGGGGCGGGCCGCCCCTGCCGCCCCCAATACGCTACGCCACTGCATGAACCCCAAAATATCAATGAGATCAACATGATGATGGTGTTTTCATACTGTGGGCTCCATATATTAGTTCTCAGGAACTCCAATAAGTACACTACCTAAGTACTTAAATATTGAATGAAAGTAGAAGTAAAACCAAGTCGTAACATACCTGGCAGGGCTCATTACCATGTCAAAGAGGCCACACCTGGCCCTTTTTGACTCACGCAAGTCTTACCTCAAAGCTTTCCTAATATTTACATTTTCCTACTTTTTATGTAAACGCAATACTTTTGGAAGGAATCAGTTTGAAGTGACAGCTTCATTTGAATTTCAATTATTGTGAATGTAATAAGTGTTTTCCGTTCGTTCATTAAATATTATGCAATTTGATATGACAAAACTCTTAAAAAAAAATTATATAACATAACATCACGCCTGTATTCCCCGAATGGTTAGGCAGAGGTGTATAGTAACAACCTCGTTTCGCGGTTATGTTTAAGTTCCATGTCATAGGGGGCGAGCCTATTGCCATTAACCGGGCACAAATCCAAACTCCGGGCTGCTACTGAAGAATTCCACAAGGAAAACCCAATAACAATTTGCCCGACCTGGGGATCGAACACAGGACCTCACGATCAGCAGACGCAATTGCCATCACTAGACCAACGAGGCAGTTAAAATTACTTAAAATATTTAGTAAATTTATAATTATTTCCTAATAGAAAATATTGCATACCTAATGAACATTGTTGAGAAATAAATTGTATACGTTCATAGGTTGAATGCTAAGTGCTGTGTCTATGATGTTTTTATAAGATCTCCTTTAGAGCACGTATCTATTGTCTCTTGTCACTCCGTGGGTTTTACTATTCTCGTTACAATAAATATTATTTTATTCAGAAATCTTGCCGTATTCTAATTTCTAACACGATCCCAACAAACATAATTGAAACCATGAAGATAACCTATTTCATATCTAACATTGAAATACTGAAGAGACTTGAGACTAATCACTAACTAGCACCAATGCGCAAAAATTCTGGATGGTTTTAGACAAAGTTTTGACGACACGTTTGGTGCAGTGGCTGGCTACGGGTCGTGGGTTCAATTCCCGCACGGAACAAATATTTGTATGGTCTACAGAATAGTTGTTCCGGGTCTGGATGTTTGTCCGTGTGAAGATTTGTATTTGTAAACGCATCCACGATACAGGAGAAATCCTAGAGTGTGTCAACGTTTAAAAAAAATAATGAAAAAGTAGCATCACCTGTAAAATCGTGTGCTTTCAGCAAGTTTCTATAGAAGGCAAAAAAGTGAAAGCGTGCGTACGCATGCTCGTGCGAAATGCCCCTTTTCTATGTGTGAATTGCGATTTGGTGCTGATAAGTTTGTTCGTCTCTTTGGTCTAGTGGTGGCAAGCGTGACTGCTGATCGTGAGGTCCTGGGTTCGATGTCCAGGTCGGGTAAAGTTTTATTGAGTATTTCCTCATGGAATTCCTCAGTAGCAGCCCGGAGCTTGGATTTGTGGCTGGTTGATGGCAATAGAGTAGCCCCCTATTAGGTACATGGGGACTTAAACATAACGGCAAAATGAAGGTGTTACTATACACCTCTGCCCAACACTTCGGGGAATACAGGCGTTATCTATACTTCTATACTAATATTATAAAGAGGAAAGATTTGTATTTTTGGATTTTTGTATGTAAAGAATAAACTTAAAAACTACTGGACCGATTTCAAAAATTCTTTTGCCGTTAGGTAGCTACATTATCACTGAGTAACATAGGCTACAGGCGGAGCCGTGAGGACACAGCTAGTGTTATACAGTGTAAACGTAATCATGTAATTCGTTCAAACCTCGTGATGTACTGCTGACATAGATTAACCCTGCACGGGATAACTTTGGATTCAATAAAAAAAAATACACTCTTAACATGAGGCATTTTAGCGCCCCGAACGAACAGCGTGGCTATCACTCGCAGCGCGGTCTTTTAACTCGGGCCGCTAAAATGCCTCACATTAAGAACACATATTTACATTTTATATTTTTTTTTATTGAATCCGAAAGTATCCCGTGCAGTATTAATCTATGTCAGCAATATATCACGAGGTTTGAAGGAATTACATGATTTCATTTACACCCTGTATAAGTCTGTTTAGTCCCTAAGAAGACTCAGGAAGTTCCAAATGGTTTCGTTATGAATCACAACTTGAAAGCTAACTGTAAGCTGTAATTTAGTCGCAATCTTGTCTTCATTAGCAACAACAGGTTTCATCGCTCCGGGCTACGTTTCACGATAACGTGTTGGTCTTGATATCACATTAGCTGTAATTTACAATAAATGTGTTGGATGTGGTGTATTTCCTGACTTAATGAAAAGTAGTAAGATTATACCTTTATTTAAATCGGGCAGCACATCTGACCCCACTAACTTTAGACCTATTTCTGTGCTTCCCACCTTTAGTAAAATATTTGAAAAATTAATCCTTGATGGGCTGCAAACCCACTTTAATAAAAATAATTTGTTACATAGGAAACAATTTGGTTTCACAAGAGGTCGCTCTACAACTGACGCTGGTGTCGAGCTTTTAGTTAATATTTTTAATGCCTGGGAGGATTCACATGATGCTTTAGGCGTCTTTTGTGACTTGTCAAAGGCGTTTGATTGCGTTTTTCACGAGACATTGGTCAGGAAATTACATCACTACGGAGTTAGGAATACTGCTCTGGATCTTCTTATTTCCTATCTGGGTAATAGGATCCAGAGAGTAGACGTGAATGGGGAGAGATCTCCGGGGTCTGTAGTGACAATGGGAGTTCCGCAGGGCTCAATTCTCGGCCCGTTCCTATTTCTCGTTTATATTAATGACCTACCTTATCTCATGAAAGATAATCAGGAGATTGTGTTATTTGCTGATGATACATCATTGTTATTTAAACTTAAACGGCAGCAGCCAGTTACGGACGATGTAAATAACGCTATCTCTGAAGTAGTGCACTGGTTTAATGTTAATAACTTACTTTTGAACGAGAAAAAGACTAAATGTATCAGATTTTTGACACCTAATGTTAAGCAGGTGAAAACCAGTGTAGTAATAAATGGAGACGAGTTGGATCTTGTGGACACCACTATGTTCTTGGGTATAACTTTAGATTCGAAACTGCAGTGGGGCCCACATATAGATAAATTGTCGAAAAGACTCAGTTCTGCAGCTTACGCGGTCTATAAGATACGCCAGCTAACTGATGTAGAGACAGCCAGATTGGTATATTTTAGTTACTTCCATAGTGTTATGTCGTACGGCATTTTGTTGTGGGGAAATGCTGCCGACATCCAAACTATCTTTGTTTTGCAGAAGAGAGCTATTCGAGCAATTTATAACCTTAGTTTTAGGCATTCACTGAGGGATAAATTTAAAGAAATTAATATAATGACGGTCGCATCACAATATATTTATGAAAATTTGATTTATATAAAGAAAAATATCAGTTTGTTCTCTAAGAACAGCGACATCCATAACGTCAATACTAGAAATAAAAATAAACTCATCCTACCAATGACTAGGCTCCAGAAAATCAGTAACTCCTTTAGGTGCCAAAGTATACGCTTCTACAACAAAATTCCAGGCAATATTCAAGACTTAAGTCTTAATAAATTTAAGTCCTATGTAAAGCAGAAACTATGCAAAAAGGGTTTCTATAACGTTAAAGATTATATGGACGATAAAAATGCTTGGAATTGAGCCGCTCGCTGTTATCACAGACGCATCATTGTAATTATTTCATAACATTATTATTTTTTATTTTATCCTTTTGACATATATAATCGAATTATTTTTTTCAATGATTATTATTATTTTACCATCACCTCATTTTTTACATTACATTTTTAATAAATTGTAAATGTGAGTACCATGTAGGGTAGCTATATACACGAATATTGTAAACGTTTGGCGGTTCTTGAGTTTTTTTTTTGTGACCCACACAAATGTCCAGCTGATTGATAGCGTCGTGCAGCGGTCGGGTTGTTGAGCTCCCTAAAATAAGGTTTGAGCTCCGCGATGATTGAAGCAGATGTACCGTCAGTTAGGACAGGTCAACTCGAAACTGCTATGGCACTTTCCTCAAAAGACCATTCCAAACGTTGCCCTACATCGTTTCACTCGCATAGTTTGTATACTACAATGTCTGGACTTTATCTGGACTGGCAAAATAGGTTTTTGTATTATAGTTATTATTTTAATAATATCGCTTTACAATACTTCATTCCAAACTGTAAAGTATGAGCATCATGCAGCTATTAGTGATACGCTTATAATCATATCATATTACTGCCTATTGTCTGGTAATATGAGTCTGTCATGCTCACTTAATGTCTTGCTGATGGTGGCGTTGTTTATCCGGTCGTTGAGTTCCCTATAATATGGTTGAGCTGACCGATGCGGATGTGCACGTCATGCTCGTGAACGGGTGCCGTCTGTCGGGACTGGTCAGCTCTTAACTGCTATGGCAATCATAGAAGGCATATTTTTCTATTTGTTACTCTTATGTGAGTTTATTTGTTACATTAACCTGCATTATTCTCATTCTATTTCTCACACTACTGTAATGGAATTGTAATGAACTACTATTTTAAAAAGAGTATTCATGGAGTTTCTTGCCGGCTCTTCTCCATAGAACCTACCTTTTGGAACCGTGCACCTAGTCGTGACGTTTTAAAAGTGCCTGAAATCTGGTCTATTTGAAATAAAAAACTTTGACTTTGACTTTGACTTTGACTTTGACTTTGAGTGTGTGAGACAGGTGGCAGGCACAGCGCCTCACATCTCTCATTTTCTTCGAGTTAATTCACATAAATTATTCAAGCAGCTTGAATTATTATTATTGTGGCCATATCTTTACTAATATTACTAAGCTGAAGGGTTTGTTTATTTGTTTGTTTAAACGCGCTAATCTCAGGAACTACTGGTTGGAATTGAAAAATTATTTTTGTGTTGGATAGTCCATTTATCGGGGAAGGTTATAGGCTATATAATATCACGCTACGATCAATAGGAGCGGAGCATAAATGAAACATGTTGCAAAAAAGGGAACAATGTCCACCCGTGTGAAGCCGGGACGAATGAATGAAGTTGAAATGCTTTATTTTTGGATCATAAGTTTGTCGGGCATACAGTACCCGGCAGTAAATATTGCATATCGAGCTTTAGAAAGAGATAATCGGCTAGCTTCAACTTCGTAGAACGTCGTCTCTGTCACTCATACCTATGTGACGTTTTGTCGCTTCGTGCGACGGAGATGACGCTCTATAAAGCTAAAGTTAGCCAATATCTCTTCCTAAAGCTCGATGTGCAATATTTACTGCCGGGTACTGTGTGTCCGACAAACTTATACTGTATAAATTCGGCTGCTCTAATCAAAAAGACAGTAAGCGGTAATTTATTGACGACGTAAAATGAACGTAACTTCATAATTCAATAAGTCTTATATTTCAATTTCACAGCAAAGTCATTTACTTTCTTTTTGCTTAGAGCAACCGAATTATGTGTGTATCAATGTATCATCATCATAATATCAAGCCACAAAGGTCCAGTACTGATCATGAGCCTCATAGACTATTGCATTGAACGGTTTCAGAGAAATAATACTATTATTATTACGCTAGAAAATAATCCCTTAAAAAATCTTTTCAGTTAAATGGATTTGAGGATTGAAGGTTGAAATTATTATAATGTTGTATTGCAATGGGAATTGAATTTGTGTGCGAAGTTTCAGGAGAATCGGAAGTATGTATGTAGTTGAAAAATCTGTCGCAAAATTGGAATCAAACAAATAATCACACAAACTAGCAAACAAATATACGAAGTGAAGCTAATTAAAAAGTTTGAAAACGGATTAATTATTGCTTAGAGCAACGCGGCGACGACATTTTGTTATGTGCGCCATGGAGGATTTTATTCTCCTAAATCGTGCTAAAATCTATTAGTAGCTTTTTACACCCGTGAGAAGAGGCAGGTATTGTATTCTTTATGCGGTACCTACCACATGGCTAACGGCAACAGCACCCAACTGCGCAAAAAATAGTGCTACTTATTTAGATTGTTGCTCGTTTCTGCGGCCACATCATTTATACTTCATTAAAACTAAACAACAACAACAAACAACAAACTTAAAACAAACTTAACTGCCTGTTGGTTAGTGGTGGCAAGCGCAACTGCTGATCGTGAGGTTCTGGGTTCGATCCTTAGGTCGGGCAAAGTGTTAGGTATTGGGTTTTTCCGTGTAAAATGTTTCAGCAGTAGCTCGGTGTTTGGATTTGTGCCCGGTTGATGGCAATAGGCTCGCCGTATTTATTACATGGGACTTAAACATAACGGCGAAATGTGAGTGTTACTATACACCTCTGCCCAACCCTTCGGAGAATACAGGCGTGATGTTATGTTATGTAAAACTAAACAAACAGACAACAATAACGTTTAGAACAGATAATAGTTCTAGTAGTTATAGATTTTAGTAGGTACGTACATTCAGCAATAATTTTTGTGGTTAGTACAAATAAACATGGAATTTAACTCGTACCTACCACATTAAAGTTAATTAACTAATTACAGCGATTATTACATTGACCTTTTGTTGCCGACAAACAACGAAATAAACTTCATGAAATATTATTTTTATTACGAACCACATTTCTGTGAACATGCCCTATATGATTATTTTATCTAAGCTTGGCTAGCCGATAAACTTTTGACATTTAGAGTAATCTAGGCCCAGAAAATAAAGTCTACAATTAGAGTTATTTTTCTAACGTCTGGTGCGGTGGGTTTATTTTATAAACAGTTTAATAACAACAAATATACTGTGTTGTTTACCAACATAATAGATCTGACATGCACACCTAAATGCCTTTTCTTTTTCTTTATTTGAAGAGCTGATTCGCTAAAGCGAATATGGCGCTCTGTAAAAACAAAACAATACAAAACAACTTAATATAACCCTAGTTTACACACCATTGAAATAGTAAATTATCTATCCTTTAAACCACACTTAACAATATTTAGAATTATTTTTGACTTATCTGACGTCGGACAAGCTAGAGTTTCTATCGGACGGCCAGAAGCACGAAAAAGCGCCATCGGTTCATGGTTGATATACCAAAAACCCGAACGAAGCGTTATGATTCCACTTTCATTCATTCTTCATTGTGAAAACCGCCAAACAGTGGAATGCGCTGCCCGAGTGGGTGTTCCCCGACAGTTACAATCTGGGTGTCTTCAAGTCACGAGTGAATCGGTTTCTTCTGGGCAAGCGTGCTCCATCGTAGACCGCACCATCGCTTAACATCAGGCGAGATGGCGGCCAAACGCAGGCCTAGCAACAAATAAAAAAAAATGAATTACATAAGCCAATGGAACTATCACCAAAAAGTTATCGTCTCTCCCTCTCATTCCGGACACATTCCATTAAAACATGAAATGCATCCTCGTCTCGCCCATACGTACCTGAATAATAGTGGTTCGAAATTACTAAGGTCTCGTTTATAGACCCGCGGGATCTGACGCGTTCACCATTCGCTTGTCACATACAACTGTTCTGCCTAGCCTTTTCCCAACTATACTGAGGTCAGCTTCCGGTCTAACAAGATGCGGTTGAATACCAGTATTTTACACGGAGCGACTGCCATCATAGACCTCTGCAACGCAAGTACTGAGCAATGCCGATATCTCAAGATTAAATGGAACTGGGCTGGCCACGTCTGCCGCATGTCAGACGAGCTGTGGGCAGAACTCATCACTGAGTGGAGCGCACACAACGTCAGACGACGTCGCGGCAGGTCCAGAAGGAGATGGCGGGACGAACTAGACACTTATTGGAAGGACTGGCCGGAGAAAACCTTAAACCGAGAGGAGTGGAAGGAGGGTAGGGAGGCCTCTGCCCTGCAGTGGGATGATCATGGCTGAATAATAATAATAAATAATCAATGACTATTAATTACTATTACTACGACTCTTCTGCAGTGGCCAGTCTAAACTGGTTGTCAGACTTTTTGGCTTCGGACTTCCAGTAACTTCCACTGACTGTCATAGGTATTCGTATGACCCCCGTGACAGACTGTTTAACGTGCTCTCTGAGGCATGGAGGGGTCTCGATGTGTAATGAACGGTCACCCATTCATAGATTGACCGCGGCAAGCGCAGCTTAACTTCGCAAATTGTATGATCCTCGAGGTTATTAATTAGTTGTCATATTCTACTATTCTAAAGCTACTCGACGTTTAACCGATCATCAGTCTATGCCAGGGGTCAGCAACCTGCGGCTCGCGAGCCACATGCGGCTCTTTCGATGTAAAGTTGCGGATCTCCAGTTCCATACGCAAAAAAAAATACTATCAAAACCCTTAAAATCGTGCAATCGATCCATAATAAAATTGAGTACTATAATATAGTATGACTGAAATATACTGACTATGATTGAGAGATAGATATAGTAACTATATCTAAATGTATTTTCGTTTTGTATTTTTTTTTAAGGTAATTATTTTTGCTAAACGCCATTTCAAGGTTATGCATTAATTACAGGTCATTCTGTATAAGCAAATACTATAATATTGAATCGATTTTTTTTGACTTTAAAAACTGTGAGATTTCGTAAATTGCAACTTTTGGCTCTTCCGTCTCAAAAGGTTGCCGACCCCTGGCACATCTGTGATCTTTAACCTGACACGCACGACGCGTAGTCAATACCGCTTGGTAATCTACTGACACCGCACGCGCAGACCGTGACGGTTGACGATCGGACAGGCTACCATTAGCTTCCGACCACCTGGTGTTTTGTCCCCATGAATGCCATACGTCACCTGGTATTTTATTCCCATGCATGTTGTAAATAGAGCCTAATATTATGACATGCATGAGTATTGCCTAGTAACTGGGTTGCGGGAGTTTGATGGCAGTCTCTTCGTGTTATACTGATCGTGCATTTGGTTACACTGGACGCCGACCACAACTTCTTCCTCCTAGCCTTTTCCCCTACTAAGTTGAGGTCAGCTTCCAGTCTAACCAGATGCGGCTGAATACCAGTATTTTACACGGAACGACTGCCATCAGACCTTCGCAACCCAGTTACTGCGCAATGCCGATGTCCTAAGGTTAGACCACTGAGAAAGGATTTTTCAAAATTCCTCTCCTAACGGGGTGACAAAAAATCACGCAAGCGAAGCTATATTCCATAAACAGCTATTTTCTATTAAATACAAGGTTAGTCGTAAAAGGGATATTAATCTGAAAGGGTGTTAAAGTACCCATAATAAATAACTTTTGTTCTACAACTTTCCCCAAAAGTCAATAATTTAAGAGGAATTGCTGTTTAAAGATTTCATAAAAAATACGCTAAACCTATCTATGATCAGCTCTATTTACATTTTACGCAGTCACGAATTAGTAGAAGCTCTATTTTCTGAATCCGTAACTAAAAACAGTGATAAAGATTTTTTGAAAAAACTAAATTAAAAAACATTTTGCATGGAAATCAACATTGTCGAATTTTGAAATTTTAACACTTGTTTTAAAACAGTCATCAGTGATACCTTAATTGACCCCCATGGATTAGTGCCCCCTCACCTACCTTGTATAGATAATATCTATAGTCACATCAGTTGTATCGAAGTGGTTACTGGTGACGCAGGACAGTCGTCAACTGTAACCTGTTTCTCGAATACAGTTATATCACGGCCAATGGCCACCATTGCGTTTCCTATATGGACTTTTAACCCAGTTTACTTGTATGTTTTAATTGGTATTATCTTGATTTTAATGTATTATTGAGTGAAACGATGTATTGGGATGCTGTTTTGACACTTTTCTCTAAAGGCCAGTCCAGACGTTGCCCTACATTGTTCTTACATAAAAAAAATGTATGGTAATGTCTAGACAGACCAAACCAGACAGTTTAGCGGCGAAATGAGGGTGTCACTATCCACCTCTGCCCAACCCTTCGGGGAATACAGGTGTGATGTTATATGATATTATGTTATCGTAATGTCTGGATTTTAAACGAGACCTTGCTCGTGATTTTCTTCTCCTAGGAGTTGTTTTTTAAGGTAGGTACGAAGAATAGCATGGTAGCAATTGTCAGCTCTTTCATGAAATAGCAAAGACTTGTAAGACCAATTTACAGAAATAAATAATTTCATTACATTTGCTGCTTGAAAATGTATAAAGGTTTTCTGCATCCGCGTTGTTGCTGCAGTTACTCGCTGTCCGAAAGAGCTTGACACAAATGGCACAGCAGCAATATATCCGCTTTCTACGCTTGGCGGTCACGGGTTTAATTCCCGTATTAAGAAAAAATATTGCTATAGCTTAAGGTTACCAGTTTCGATTCCAAGAGCTGGTATGTATGCATTTATCCTTATCCATATAGTCACTTAAATTATGACATATAAAAAAATAAAAAATTGTAGCCCACCGGTATAGGGAACAGGGTCTAAGCTACCTGTGGTTGGGGCCTCAGAGAGAGGAACTTCCTAACAATACGCGTCGTGGATAGACGTATCGCTTTCTGTATCAGGCCCTTGACCTAGCCGCCGAACGAGAGCTTCATCAGATATTGGTCGAGGCATAGAGTACTCTTCTTCTCCCTGCCCTTATCCCACACTAGGTGGGGTCGGCACAACATCTATTTCATAAATCCATGTCGTTAGAGGTTTTGGCTTATTGTTTTATGACCTGTTTTGTTTTTGTCTCCTGTTAATACGGAGGGAAATGGAAACTCTGCCTACTTTTATTTCTGATTAATTTCGTTGCGGGTTCCAAGACAGTTCAATCATTTTCTCGGGACATGCCGACCACAGCTTCATAGTTTCGGCGTTTCTTGGATGATTGGCATTTTAAATCGTGCCTGACAGGAGTTGCGGTGGTTGGTAAAGAGAGGCTGGATTTGACTAATTAAAAAAATAGCTTGATACTGGTCATTCTCTACATTTCATGCAAGTCTCTACATAATATTAACATAAATAGCCCATTACTGTCCCACTGTTGGGCACGTGCCTCTTCTCAGAATGAGAAGGCTTTAATACACCACGCTGGCCTGGTGCGGGTTGGCAGACTACACACACCATCAAACACTTTATGGAACCCTCTCAGGTATGCAGGTTTCTTCACGATGTTTTTCCTTCACCGTTAACGCAAATGATAATCAAATTTTGATCCGTCAAAGATACTGGCTGGGATCAAACTCAGACCCTCCTGAATGGAAGGCAAGCGTACAATCGCTAGCCTGTCACTGCTTCTCTTCTTACTTAATATTACTTAGCCAAAAAGTACGTATTATACTTTACCTATAGGTGAAAGAACTAATTAAATTGACACCAAACGAAACTTGTTGAATGGTAATAAAATTAAGATTTACTATTCCGAATAAAATAACATCAAAAAGTTATTATCAACTTTTTTTTTAAACGTTTTATAGATTTTCTCACTTCATTAATTTAATTAACCATTAAATATAACCAGTTCGTTTTATGATAAATACATATTTATAATAGAATTGTAATGAGGTAAATGGCCACAAAACTTAATTTTTCAGGGTTCCGTAGTGAAGCCCATAGTTCCGTAGCTTCATCGTGTCCGTCACAGAAATTGTATTGAAAGCACTTGTATTTGATTAGATCATTTCTTTTGTCATACTTCATGTTTGGCGGAATGAACACTAAATATTGTTATAGTATACTAGCTGTGTCCTCACGGCTCCGCCCGTAGCTTATGTTACTCAGTGATAATGTAACTTTCTAACGGCAAAAGAATTTTTGAAATCGGTCCAGTAGTTTTTAAGTTTATTCGTTACATACAAAAATAAAAAAATACAAAAATACAAATCTTTCCTCTTTATAATATTAGTATAGATTTGTATGTCGTGGATTTCCGCAAAGATAAGGCTCATTTACACGGAGCAAGTTTCTTGAAGCAAGTCTCGTGCTATCTTTGTCTTTCTCTCCGACAAAAACAGAGATAGCATGAGATTTGCTTCAAAAAACTTGCTCCGTGTAAATGAGCCTTAACGCCTGATTCCATCATTTATCTTTTGTCATACTTTTAATAATATTTTTTATTGATATTATGTGGTTTATGATGCACTAGAGATACTATTACACTACAGAACCGTACTTTATACATGGTCCGTCTCGAACCTGGCAGGTTTTTTTTTTATATTTCCGTCATAATGTCTGGCGCTCTACACTATCTGTTATCTTACCCTATCTCTGTTATCTCAGACGTAGTTAATTCACTTTGTTTTAAACACAGACAAGGTTATTGACGTCATAGAAAAATACTCAACTAGTTTTAATTCTACGAATATCACATGTGAGAAGCAAATAGTAGGTAGCAACGATTTTAACTAAAAAATATGTGGTAATTTTAAGATATTACGTCTTAATGTATAAATAATAGGTACCTCAATAAAAGGTAACATCGGTCTAGTGGTGGCAAGCGCGACTGCTGATCGTGAGGTCCTGAGTTTTTCCGTGTGGAATTCCTCGGTAACAGCCCGAAGTTTGGATTTATACCCGGTTGATTACAATAGGCTCGCCCCCTATTACATTGAACTTAAACATGACGGCTAAATGAGGGTGTTAATACACCTCTGCCCAACCCTTCAGGGAATACAGGCGTGATTTTATGATATGTAATAGGTACCTATTTTCAATTATTTTTAAACATTAAAAAATAAATGTGATGATGTCCACACGGGACTTTTTCAGTACCCCGACTTCAGAAATGACAAAAACGCAATTAGTTTTCGTGATCTCGCTTAATTCTATCTCTCTTACACACTCGCAAGAAAAAGAGACAAATGTATTATTCAGTTTAGCGAGCTGACGAAAACTATTGCACACGACAAGTATTGAACAGATGTGATTCTTGTTTTTGTCATAAAATATACCTACCAACTTGTAAGTAGCTTCGCGTCTCAATACCTTTTAAATACAATCTATAAATATATTTATCAAATATTTACAGTTACATTTAAAACCAGTTTACTTTCCTCACTGCTCTATTACAACTTTTACATAAACAAACTGTAGTTCGACTGTATTTACGAACGCAACTTGGCAAGCAGAACTGCAAGTGACGCCCAAGCGGAAGTCTTGCAAATTCAACATAAATCAAAACAAAACAACTACGCCTACATTGCAGCGTGCATATTTTAATCCGGGCCAAAGTGGAGGCTCGGGTTAGAGCTTTTAAGGCTGTGGCGTCATACCATCTCGCTCGCACGCGACCAAAAAACATCGCCGTCCCTCTCTTCCCGCTACGCACGCCAACTAGCGGTAACCCAGCGGACTAGTTGACAGTTGCCTAAGCGCATGCTCTTTGTATTGTGTCGCGTTCTTGTTATTACTGCGTTAATTCGTTTTGAAGTGTATTAAAAACTTTTATTAACCGATATGCATAAAAAAGAGTGCGATTATGAAAGTGAAAGGAACAAAAAAGTGAGTTTGTGTCAGTAAATGGGTGCCCGTGGTATTGTTGACATACCAGGATTGTTTTTCACTTGGAGTCCGAAGAACAGTATCAAAATAAAGCTCAAGCGTATGTATTATTGTATTTTGTTTCTAAGAATATACTAAAATCTGTATCAGACAGACAATATTTAACTAAAAACTAATTAACAAGTTATAAAAATAATATAATAAAGGGTCCCTTAATTTTTTATTAACCCTAAAATATTTAATTAAAAGTTTAATTTGCGAAACATAAATGCGTATAATAATATCTTTTATAATTAAATTAACCTGGTTTATAGCTATATTAATTAAGAGTTAAGTAATTCGACGATTACGAAGGAAAAAATATGTTATTCAACCGCAAAATTAAATTAAAATATTTTGGCCACAAAAATGGGTTTCAACTTGAGAGAAAATTATGTATGTAGGTGTTTTTTTCCTGAAACTGTTTTGCATAGAAAAAGAAAAAATGAAAAATGGAAACTAATAGAAAATAACGATATTGCTATAATTTTAGTGCTATCCAGGCCATTGGAAGCAACGCTGATATACGAAGATTACTTACTCATCATAACATCAATTACTTATACTTTGAACCTACCTTGTGTCTACTCTATGTCAATTTTATCAACGTCCTTCTCACCGTTTTAAAATGCGCTACGTACCCTCAAATTTTCCTCATATTATACCTTAATTTTTCCACAACACTACCTCAATTCCGCCTGTATATAAAATGCTTATTTTTTAATTTGAAATTTTGCCAACGTCTGCGTCTGTCGTCGCAAATCGCGGCGCGCATTTTAAACAGTGGGTAACATTCGTTAGCGAATTCCTTGTGCTATATTAGGTTTAGTTGAGAATAATAATTGTGTTGCAGCGAACGGGTTATAGTACTAGGAAACTGATAAGGACATGCTTACATGTGTATATAGTTTTAATTGCATCGACCTGTGATATGGCGGTCACCGTAATCAGTATAATTGTGCTTGCATTGCCGTTTTTAGCGCGTATTTCCGAGCCAATTTACAAATTATAATTTACAACTCTATCAGCTGATTGATTATGTTTGAATTCGAAAGCGAAAAACTTCTAATAAGAAAAATAGTATTTTGCGCGTTTATGACAAGTTTAAGACGATTCTTTATTTGTAACCTTCAACCCATTTCAATCCAAAAGTTCTGGATTGATATAAGATGATATAATAATATATAGTTTTTGACAAAAATTCAGTACCAATCCATAGATTTTGGATTGGGATTCATGAATAACATCGGCCGTTACAGGCACATTACTTAACATGAAGAAAATTAATACATCATTAAGAAACTTTAAATAACAATACCAAATATTCAGAATTCCTAGAATGTCCTAAGTTCCGTAACACGCCGATAAAACCGTGTCGGCACAATTTTATCGCAGTCAACAAATCGTTGTTATGAATTTAATGTTCAACAAAGCAATAGAATTTAAATAAATAAAGATTAGCGTTGCTGTTGTTCCTAGAAGCATTCCTTAGCGATAAAAAATTGTTACGTTCATGCTGAAGAAGCAGCTAGTTCTTGTAACTAAGATGCTTTAGAATAATTTGCACGAAGCTAGTATGACAGATCAAGACATAAATTAGAGCAAAGTAGTATACGGTCTGATGGCAGTCGCTCCGTGTAAAATAATGGTATTCAGCCGCATCTGGTTAAACTGGAAGTTGACTCCATACACAATTGGGAAAAGGCTAGGACGAATGCAAGAAGACAAATAAATCATCATCCTCCTGCCCTTATCCTAACTTATTTGTGGTCGGCGCAGTATGTCTTCTTCCATACATCTCTATTAGCCGTCATCTCAGTAATCACCCCCTTTCTAGCCATATCATCTTTCACACTATCCATCCATCGTTTCTGTGGCCTTACTCTACTGTTATAACCATCCACAATCATACTCAAATCTTTCCTCACGACATGTTCCTCGTTCCACCGCATCACATGCCCATACCACGACAACCGGTTTCCACACAACTTCTCAGTCACAGACGCCACTACCAGGCTTACTCTTACATACTCCTAATTCTATCCATTCGCGTAATACCAAACATCCCCCTTAGCATTCTCATACTTTAGTCATAAATTCAGAGATTTTAATATTCTGCAAACGTATCATAATTAATTGCATCAAATGAATATGTAGTCACTGACTGAGATGTCTGAGTATCAACATTTTAACTCATAAAACTTTGTTCAAGTATTTTAAGGAACTATAATTTTACGGCTAACCTAATTGTAAATAACATGACGTACTTTAGAGGTCAAACTTACTGATCGTATAAGGAACTGGATACTGCGTTCTTAAAATGACAGACGTACGCCATACAGCTGCTAAGTTAAAATGGAACTGGGTTGACCACATCTGCCGCATACTGGAGGGGCTATGAGCAAAAACCATTACAAAGTGGATCCCCAAAGAGTTGAAAACGACAACTCAGGAGGCTCAGGAGATGATGGGATGAGGATTAACCAGAAATCGTGAAAGACCGGGGAATGTGGAAGAAAGCAAGGGAAGCCTTTCCCCTGCAATAAGACAATGCAATGACATGCTTTGCGCATTCTTGAGTAGTTGGAAAAAATATAAATGGTAACACAGTTTAAAGTGGTGTCTAATACAATATAATGATGTGACACCACATAATGACAATCTGTTCCGACGCAATTACTGAGTTTTTGTTGGGTTTTCCCAGCAATCGACTTTCCGGCCCGATGTGTTGAACACAATACAAACTCTGCACTTCACTGTTTTAAAAGTGTATTTTTTGAACTGATACTATGATGATATATTTTGATGTAGTCCATCGCAGGCCACCGGTTGACCTAGACCTCCTTTTCAGGATTAGTATTAAGCGAGAAAAAATGCCGTTTTAAAAAACAAACTACAAGAAGTAACTCTTCGGTTATTGGTTGGTTACCTCAGATATGACGTCATGCGTTGTCGGGACATCCGATCTTCAGGGGTTTGTGGACACTTTCCGATTCTCCCTTGACCGAAACTCCCGATTTCGCGTCAACAGGTCACTACAAAGGGTTCTATAATTTACTAGTCTACCCTACCATTCTTTTCACTACATTACATCACGCCTTACATTCCCCGAAGCGTTTGGCAGAGGTGTTTAAGTACACCCTCGTTTCGCCAGTTATGTTTAAGTCCCATGTAATAGGAGACGAGCCTACCACCAGACTCCAGGTTGCTACTGAGCAATTCCTAATGGAAAAACCCAATTTTCACTACAATGATAAAAATAAACGTTGATATATAAAAACACCTTTTTTTTAGTTGATTTGAAAACCAAAAAATCCCGATTTTTTTTACCCTTCCGCTCCGTTGGCCGTCTGGACCTGGCAACACTAGTCATGTGCCTTCATCTTACGTAATTCCAGACTGGCTTCAAAACGCGTCCATGTAGTCTGATTAAATACGAGTCCGACCAATTTGGACGATGTCATTCGACCTTATACGTAGCGAAATGGCGCTTTCTCTAGAGTTTGGGGTCAAATAACGGGCATCACTTTAGCGCCCAAGTTATTGAATATATTATAACATCACGCATATCACTCTCTGGGTCAATGGTTGCGTGTTTTAGATCATGTGTCAGGTGCTGGTATTAGGCCAGTGCTTTAGAAAATGTCTGTTTAGCACCTGGTTGCGCATTGTGTGAGGTTTCATTTAAGATTTCTTTTATAATGCAATGCAATAGGTACTTTACAGTATAATGTGTGTTGCCAATACATTAGAACTGTGTTGCCAGTTTTGTGTAATGTTACTTAAAAAATATAAATAAAGATTAAAATATTTGCCTGCGTCGTCCTGGGTTAGGTCCCCAGTTCGGGCAAAGTGTAATTGGATTTTTCCGTGTGGAAAAATCCAATTATTAAATTTTTAATTTTCCTCAGTAGCAGCCCGGCGCTTGCAGTTGTGCCTGGTTGATGGCAATATGCTCGCCCCCTATTACATGGGACTTAAAAACATAACGGCGAAATTAGGGTGTTACTATACACCTCTGCCCAACCCTTCGGGGAATACAGGCGTGATGTTATGTTATGTAAAATATACAGGAAAAAGATGCTAATTTATCAAGATTAAAGACGAAGATTAAAAATCCAAAGGTCGATTGGCAGCGTTGACTAATAAATCAACTCAAATTATAATTCCCGTTCAGGTGTTTAGTTACAAAATCAAATATAAATAAAAAGACAACGAAAACATGATATTTGACAGTTTTAAGGGCCAAGCCACATCTGGCAGAAGATACGTAGCCGATCTTCCGTTACGTAATTTACACGAGGAATTTTACTAACGCATGTTCGGTCAAATGTGTACGGTATTCATATGGAACTAGAGACCTACCCCGGCTTCGCACGAGTGCAATGTAGATACTAATGTGGGGCATATAAACCTTCCTCTTGAATTACTCTATCTATTGCTGAAAACTGCATTAAAATCCGTTGCGTAGTTTAAAAGATCTAAGCGTACAAGCAGCGGGAGCGACTTTGTTTTATACTGTGTGGGGCATAAACCTTCCTCTTGAATCACTCTATCTATTGCTGAAAACTGCATTAAAATCCGTTGCGTAGTTTAAAAGATCTAAGCGTATCCCGACAGCGGGAGCGACTTTGTTTGTTTCTATTAAAAGATTATGTGTACCGGCGGAAGATCGGAAGATCGGACGTATTTTCCGTCAGATGTGGCTTGGTCCTAAGTAATCGATATTATCAAAGTAAGTTATTATGGCATTGTAAAACGAATAAATTGAGAACATGACTACCTACATAGTCAGACAATGGATAGTTAATAGCGTGTTTTAATAGAATAATTGTGGTTTACACGCTTTACACAATTATGTATAGGCTTTGTTGTTTGATAAAGTATTTTTATCAAGATATCTTTATGAAAACGGACGCTGCCGTATCCGGTGTGGGTTTCCGTGGTTTTACTATGCAATTCATCATTCAAACAGTACCAGAAAACACAATTTTCAAATTTTCGAATAAGTCCTCATATTAACAGAAAAAGTATAAAAAAACGCCTTTAACCTTTTCACCGCTAACGTACACAGAACGCGATGCCTCGCCAGGGTCTAGCTATAAATGAATAACGAAATATGTAGTAAACAGTAGTGATGAGCTGATGACCTGTTAAATACAGTAAACTTATTTTTATAACATAGTTAAAATGAAGAGCTTCTAATGAAGTTGTGGCGCTGGAAGCACGAAAATCTGAAACTTCTATTGAAGTCCGTGGCGGTGAAAAGGTTAAATAAAAAGATAGATATTCACCGCTTTACATACATACATAAAATCACGCCTTTGTCCCATGGGGGTAGGCAGAAATTATAGAACGCCACATGCTACGATCCTTACATACTCCTTTCAATTCATCCACATACATACATCTTTTCATACAATCACGCCGGTTGAGAGTACTACGCACCTGCCCTTTGTGAAGAACATCATCAATAACATTTATTTATATACGTCTTTCTAGGGCGTCTTCAACCGGCATTTCCACTGACATCCGCCTTATAAATTCCTTTTGTTAAACCAAACCACCTAAGTATACTCCTTTCAATTTTTGTCACTACATCACCTTTTAAACCGCAACTTTGTCTAATCACATCATTCCTCAATCTATCATAACAGTACGCGTAAAATAACTTTACCACTCTGAAACCAGGCTTTTAGGATTCTGTTCCTCACTTCAGAACGGCAAAATTATTTTATTTGTACTGCACTTTATCTGTTTCAAACTCATTACCTGACCGGAAGAAATACAGTAATTAGTTCGTAATTATTATGTAAAACCTATCAGTGATTTACTTGCAAGCATAGATTTTAATTAAAAATATAATTGAGTTTCCACATGCGATTAATTAATTAAAAAGATTATAGGTACCTAAATACACTAGCTCATGATTTCTAGTCGGATATGGACAGGTTGACAATCTACCAATTAGTTTGTTTATGTAGCAATAAAACCTTAAAACGATGTTTAAACGCCTTGTTAATTGGCGATTAAGGCCTTGTATAAAACTAATGGGTGTAGGTGAATAGCGCAGTACCACATTGTTATAAATAAAGTATGTCAAAGAGGCCCAAATACCAGCATGGGAGAATCAAATTGTTACCTACTAAAAATAAACCCTTAATAAAAAAAAAGTTAAACGGTTTTATCTTGCAGTACCCCTGCAGCATCAGGGTTTGAAAATAGAAGGTTGAAATTATTATAATGTTGTATTGTCATAGGAATTGAATTTGTGTGTGAAGTTTCAGGAGAATCGGTAGTTGAAAAATATGTCGCAAGATTTGAATCAAACAAAATATACGAAGTAATGCTAATTAAAACCGTTTTAAAATGATATTATACTTATGTAAGTAAATTCAGATAAAGTCGCTCCCGCTGTCTGTCTGTCCCTATGTATGCTTAGATCTTGAAAACTACGCAACGGATTTTGATGCGGTTTTTTTTTATAGATAGGTAGAGTGATTCAAAAGGAAGGTTTATATGCCCCACATTAGTTCTACATTGCACCCGTGCGAAGCCGGGGCGGGTCGCTAGTATATTAATAAATGTTAAAGTAGGGTTTTAGTTATATAACTATTAGCGTGTCATATCCCACTACTATGCAAAAGCTTCCTACATTAGCGGAAGTAATAAACGGTCGAAATTCAAAACGACAGTTTGTTCGTGGGAATGCAACAATACGAAAATTCCCAAATTTCATGTCATGTCAAAACTTCCCCACCGATTTGGATGAGCGAGCGAAACAGTTGCCCAGACATATGGTAACAAAACACCGTGTAATAATATTGCAGCCGTCATGCTTGCGTTGTCATGACCGATTCAAATTTCCTTCGCCGATAAGCATTGTTTATGATAAATGACGTCATAAAAATCCGTGGCGGTATGTTGGTATCACATTTGTTTTATTTCCTTATGTGGTTAGCGAATGTTGGGCGTTTGTTTGATAAGGAAGTATGTAGCTACTGGAAAATATGGTGTTATGTTTCAATATGTAGTAGGTAGCCTTTACTGTCAATTGTGGTCGCTTTATGGGTCAAACACATTTGACAGCATAGCGTCGCTTAAGTTCTAACACCGCGTAACTCGAAAAATAGTAGTTTCGAGTTACGCACATCATTCGATAGGTAATCGAAAAACGCATCGTTTGACCAATCACAATCAATGGTTAGATCCAATAGCAACGCGTTATTTCAAAAACAATATCCAATCAATCAACCAATCAAATTTATTTCGGACAAGGTACATCCATATGTTGGTAAATTATAATATAAGTACTTACAAAAATATCTTAATAATAATGAAACGGGCTTACCCGCTGAATATGTATCCAATGCATATGTAATATTTTTTCCATCAAGCTATGTAACCAAGAAAAACAGCGTGTACATTAGGTAAGTTCTATACTGGATCCTGTCGCGAAAGTGCTCCGTCGAAAAAACCAAAATAAAATAAAATATTGTAGATTAAAAACAATTAAGTATATGATAAGTAGAAAAAAATCTATTTTTTGCTCTCCTGAAAAGTTTACTACTTTGAGTTACGCGGTGTTAGAACTTAAGCGATGATAGATATAAATGTACTTAGGTACTACATGCACTATTTAGAAGAACAACACGGTACCAACTTGTTGTGGTTCCGGAACCACAGTGCCATTGAAATTGACAGCTGTCTAGTGGTAGTTTGAACCTTATTGCATCAATGCATTTGGCACATGTTGCCTACGAGATAGCGTGTTTATTTATTTCAACGTCGTTGCTTGACAGCATCAATTCTCATCTCACTGAAAGATAATAATCAATTAAAAAATATAAGTTAAACGGTTTTATCTTGCAGAACCCCTGCAGCATCAGGATTTGAGGACTGAAGGTTGAAATTATTATAATGTTGTATTGTCATGGGAATTGAATAAATGTGCGAAGTTTCAGGAGAATCGGTAGTTGAAAAATCTGTCGCAAGATTTGAATCAAACCAAAAAACGCTTCAGTGATAGCCTAGCGATTGGACGCTTATTGCCTTCCATGTAAAAGGGGTCTGAATTCCATCTCTGTCTGCACCTCTGACTTTACGAATTCATGTGCGGATTATCACTTGCGTTAACGATGGAGAAAAACCATCGCGCGGAAACCAGCACAGCTGAGGGCTTCAAAAACAAAAACCCTTCTCCTTATTCTGAGAAGAGGCCCGTGCCCAGCAGTGGGACAGTAGGTTGATTATATCATGTTATGTCATGGAAAATGGGCATTTTGTATAAACATGCTTCTGCATGTTTACGCATTCCATAAAACGCATTCACAGCTCGAAGCACAAGATTTAAAAAAACCATCCAACATTTTTAAGAATTTAGTTTATTAGGATGAATTCCTAAATCTCGAAAGTAAATTTAACATAAACTCACGCCTTTTTCCCATGGGGGTAGGCAGAAACTATAGAACGCCAAATGCTACGACCCTTACATACCCCTTTCGCTTCATCCACATTCATACATCTTGTCATACACGCACGCCGGTTGAGAGTACTACGCACCTGACCTTTGTGAAGAACATCACCAATAACATCGATGTATGTCCTTCTAGGACGTCCTCTACCGGCGTAGTAAATTTAAATTTAAGAATGACAATATACCTAAAATTTCTGCAACAATATCTACAATCAAGCTTCTACTACCTCATCATAATCTTTTATGTTTCCTGTGGCCGCTCATGCATGAAGACGGGGGGTCACGGGTGATTGGGTGGTCTGTTCTTAGCGGGAATCACATAGGAACATCGAAGTTCAAGAATTTATAGAATTAATTTGCTTCTGACACATACACATATCTGTACATAAAAATCTTCTTCTTTTCGTATGGTTAGTGGCTAACCTGCTGTCAGAGTTTACACCGTCTATGGGGCTTTAGCTTGGCTTCACATGCCGTCGAGAAATATCTCTCAGGCATAAACCTCTTGATGTTGTCCTTCAGCGTTTTTTAAGCAAGTGATAATTATACAATACGCACATGAATCCGAAAAGTCAGAAGTGCGTGCCTTGGGTTCGAACTCGAGACCTATATAGTCCGACGGTCACACCACTAGGCTATCACAGCTTCATAATATGTGACTTCTACTCGTATCTAGTTCATAGTATTAGCAGAATAGACAATCCCATTACTTTATATACTTATTATTTCTTATATAGAGTTCAAGACCTTACTTCACTCTTCGAAGATAAACGTTTATTTCATTATACAACTATTTGTTTACAGTCTGTGTAGGTACTTCTATTTATTAATTAACAAAGTTGAAACTAAATTGTGTCTGGCAACACCCGAACATAGCTTCATAAAGTACCTACTCGCCTAAAGCTGTCTAGAGTCTATGTAAACATATCGTAAACTATGCTAACCTGTATTCAAGACAACTTAATGGTAATGGGAAAGAGGGTAAGGGCCTTAGGACTAGTTTCACAATCGTCGGTTAGCACTTAACTGAGAGATTAAGATGGCGGTTTGATGGTTTCTTTATAGAAAATCTGCCAAACCACTAAAGAGTTATCCGACGAATGTGAAAAGGATGGTTCACACCAAACTATACGTTTGCATCACAGCCGCTAAAAAGGCGGTTTGGTTAATTTCCCACTGCATGCGTACGCTGAGCGGCCGACTACTCAAATAGATAGAGCTCACGGCTGACTGTGAGCGAGTGTGCTGTTTGATGTGAACCGTGCCTAATAGCGACTTTGGATAAGACAAGATGTGCAAAATTACATGTGTCAGCATCTTAATAGACCATCACTTTCTTGTAAATATTGTAAGACTACCTAAGTTACGAAAGGCGAGATTATGGTCGAAAAGATGGGATCTACTTGTTCACTGAAATAGCCACAACTTTGGAATCAAACTAATCTACGGTACAATTTTAAAGACAGCAAATATAACACAGGAACTGTCGGAAAGTAACGCAAGCAGGAATTTAGAACCTACATGAAAAGCCAATGTAATTTTTATCTAAAAACTTCGTAAATGAAATCCCAGACTAATTCGTTGTAATTCTCACACTTTTCGACCCTGTAAGCTAGACGAGTACATGATGTTGACGCTTTAAATTTTAAATAACATATTATGCCCGGCGAAACAGAATTTCTTACTAGAGGAAAGCCACTTTGAATCGGTATGCCTAATGGAAAATTTAGGCACCGAATGGACTTAGCAGTAAAAATAGTTTAATATAAGTACTTCTAGAAGCAATGCCAAAAATAGGTTAAAAACGTTTTTAGTTGCCTAATCCGCCCAATTTACCTACTAACATTATGCCAATTATACCGTCACAAAATGAAATTAATGACAGATTTACCCAATATGAAACCACAAACCGCAACAAACAAAATTCAGGAAAATTCTCTTAACAAAAACAAATAATTTGTTAAATACTTTAAAAATGTAATTTGAAAAAACCCATACTGCCTAAAATTTATCTTTTTAACACGCAAATCTGTGATCTTAGCTCGTGTTAATAAATGTATGAAAAAAAAGGAAGTCTCCGTGAATTAGGGACATTAAAGTAATTGCGCAGACGCAATGCACTGTTTGCACGAACAAGCAACATTTGCATAATAGAATCAAATTTTCGGCTTCGTTAGTCCTTTAGCGAACAAACTGTCGGAATAATTGGATAAAATATAGACCTTTGTTTCTGAATCAGTGACGTTTATTAGTTGAAATAGTAACTATACATATAACTCTTGTTTAAACTTAACTTTGTCAGTGGTTGGAGTAAGTATCCTTGAACATACGACTTGGTCAATTCTATGGAGAGCATGATAAAACCGTTGGTCCTGGGTGTCATACGAATAGCTATAATAGTCGTTACGGGTAGTCAGAAGCCCGAAAGTCTGACAACCAGTCTAACCTTAGGATATCGGCATTGCCCAGAAATTAAGTTGCGGAGGTCTGATGGCAGTCGCTCCGTGTAAAATACTGGTATTTAGCCGCATCTGGTTAGACAGGAAGCTGACCCCAAAACTGTTAGCAAAAGGCTAGGCAGAACGGATACAACATTACATTGACAGTATTGATAAATAAAATAGTGCTAAATGGATGCAAGGATAACGCATTTCCTTTTTTTTCTCGTTGGAAAATCCTCATGGATGTCTCTCCCCGGGGAAGGCGAGGGGGTCTGCCGGTCTCTTACCGCCTAAAAACCAACGGTGTTCCTTCTCCTGACCGTTCGGCCGGAGTCACGGGATTCGCAAAAGCATGCACCACAACCCCGGCAGGTCCCGGTCCGCCAACCCGCGGCGGACCTCTCCTCTGTGGGGCGTTACTCCACATCCTCCTGAGGAAGGATAACGCATGTCCAACTGTTTAATCCGAGCCAAATACTAGTTCAACTGAACATTCTAAAAATGTACTACGAAGCCTCCCCTTTTATCTACATTTGTCGACAAAAATACAATACTATTTCTCTGTGAGTCTGTGTCAGTTGACAATTGTCGCACGAGTTTTCCATCAAGCATTGATTTCCACGACTGCTCGAAACTACTGTCGACAACCTGAAGCCACAATTCCCCGATTCAAGTTATATTGAGCTCCTGATTGAGACCACAGTTCTCGAGATTTAACCGCAATTATCCGTTTGAAGCCAACGACTATTGCAGCGACAGTAACTCTGCGCCATAATGTCGTGCATTTTTAGACACGAACCATATTTCCCGCTTATTTGCTCAAAATAAAGCAAGTCACTAGGGTTGCCTCGGCTTCCGCGAAATAGCTTTATTTTACGCAGAACTTAAAAATGCGACTATATTTTTCCATTTGGGAACGCCGGTAGAGGACGTCCTAGAAGGACATACATCGATGTTATTGGTGATGTTCTTCACAAAGGTCAGGTGCGTAGCACTCTCAACCGGCGTGCGTGTATGACAAGATGTATGAATGTGGATGAAGCGAAAGGGGTATGTAAGAGTCGTAGTATGTGGCGTTCTATAGTTTCTGCCTACCCCCATGGGAAAAAGGCGTGAGTTTATGTATGTATGTATGTATTTTTCCATTTTTCATTGCGTGGTTCCGCATCGCTGCCAATGCGGTGAAGGTGTCGACTGCCTCGGTCACCATGGCCTATCTTGTAGTAAGAGCGCAGGTCGGATAGCACGGCACGCTAGCATTAATGACATCATCCGTCGTGCTCTTGTCACCGCCGGGGTGCCAGCTGTTTTAGAACCCAATGGCTTGGCACGCGACGATGGGAAGAGACCAGACGGAATGACCATAATGCCTTGGAAGGTAGGTAGGCCTTTGGTGTGGGATGCAACTTGTGTCGACACCCTTGCGCCATCCCATCTTCCTAGCACGGCGGGCTGCTGCAGGTGCGGAAAACCTCAAACGGCGCAAATACTCCAATCTTTTTGTGTCTTATATGTTTGAGCCGTTTGGGGTTGAAACACTAGGGCCATGGGGTCCGAATGCCCACTTAGTTTTTCGCGACATCGCCAAGCGGTTGGTCGACTCTTCACGTGACTATAGGGCTGGCCTATATTTTGGCCAAAGAATCAGCATTGCCATACAACGTGGCAATGCTGCCAGCCTTATGGGCACTTTTCCTGTTGACAGCGAAGCGGACGAATTTTTTGATGCCCTTTGATTATTTTACTTTATATTTGTATTTTAGTAGTTAAGATTTATATTGTATAGGTATATTAGGATAATTCTGTAAATAAATGTTGTAGATATTTTTCCTAAATGCAACAGGAATTACAAATTAGTCAGGGATATACGCGTTGTAAAAAAGACTTTTTTTCGGTCGGCAGCTCGTAGTATAAGTTCAAAGTCGACTTGTGTGCGACTGGGCGCCCTATAGGGTTAACAGAATAATAATCCTTTAAGAAAACTTTTAAGTTAAACGGTTTCAGGATATGAAGATTGAAGGTTGAAATTATTATAACTGCCTCGTTGATCTAGTGGTGGTAGGCGCGACTGCTGATCGTGAGGTCTTAGGTTCAATCCCCAGGTCAGGCAAAGTGTTATTGGGTTTTTCCGTGTGGAATTCCTCAGTAGCAGCCCGGAGTTTGGATTTGTGCTCGGTTGATGGCAATAGGTTCGCCCCATATTACACGCTTATGTTCTGTTGAAATTATTATAATGTTGTATTAATTATTATTTAGATTTGTATGTTTTTAGTTTCATTTTATATTGTATATATTAGGTTTAAATGTAGGTAAATGATAATTGTGTATAGATAAATTATTTAATTGTATAATGTATGTAATAATGTTGTATTGTCATGGGAATCAAATTTGCGTGCGAAGTTTCAAAAGAATCGGTTAAGCAAAATTAGTTGAAGAATCTGTCGCAAAATTTGAATCAAGCAAACAAAACGAAGTGAAACTGTTTAGAATGGTTTAAAAATCAGATCATACGATCCGCGAGGTTAGTATTTTTCCACGAGCTCCTATTTTACATGGACTGATGTGATATAAGAAATACGTTCAGTATCCAATCATCAATAAAGTACTTACAGTACTGTAAATAGCTATTACCACAGCTACTATGTCCCTCACAATAAAAGGTTACTCCTAATCAAGTCTCATTCAACGCCGAGCTTACTTGGCACTCGATCTGACCAACTCTATTATGACGTAGCAAAGCCTTACCAGATAGCGCATTCATTGAGTCATAGGAACACAATATGGGCTTAGAAATATTGTAAGCTTATCGCTTTGAATAATGAGTCAAATTTCCGGCGTCTGTTCGTCTGATCATGTTTGGTATGTCTGAAAAAGTAATTTTTAACCGACTTCAAAAAGGAGGAGATTCTCAATTCAACTGTTTTTTTTTATGTTTGTTTCGCGATATCTTTGTTAATTGAGAACCGATTTTAATGATTATTTTTTTGTTTGAAAGAATACTCTTTCAAAATGGTCCCATTTAAATTTGGTGAAGATCTGATAAAGAACTTCGGAGATAGACAATGGAACTCCTCAATGACGAACAGTACGCATAATGTGATTTGACCATGTTTTAATTAAGGGCACTAAAAAAAACATCATTTTAACAAAAAAAATACTAACTTAAAAAAAGGGAATAAAATAATTACCATATTATAAAACTAACAGTTTCAGAAGTCGGTGCCTTCAATTTGGTTCAGCGTGGATTAGCACCGACTTCTGAAACTGTTAATTTTATAATATGGTGATTATTAATTTTTTTTATTCGGTTTTCTTAAGTCGGTTTTTTTTGTTAAAAAGTCTTTTTAGGTCCATTTATTTGTCTTCTTGGTGGCGATGGCGAAATAGATCGGACTGTCAAGCACAGAATTAACACGGGTGGTTGAAATAGCGGCAGGTCACGGAACAACCTGAGACTCGCGTATTCCCCTTAAACTTAAGGGGAAGATCTATAAAACCATGGTTAGACCTGCTATCTTGTATGGATCGGAATTTTGGGCCATAAAAAGGGTAAATGAAAGGCATGCAGCTGAGATAAGAAAGCTAAGAGGGATGTGTGGTAGGTATTATGCGAATGGGTAGAATTAGAAATGAGTGTGTAAGAGGAAGCCTGAAAGTGGCGCCGGTGACTGAGAAGTTGTGTGGAAACCGGTTGTCATGGTATGGGCATGTGATGCGGAGGAACGAGGAACATGTCGTGAGGAAAGTTTTGAGGATGAATGTGGATGATTATAAGAGTAGAGAAAGACAAAAGAAACGATGGATGGATAATGTGAAAGATGATATAGCTAGAAAGGGGTGACTACTGACATGACGGGTAATAGAGATGTATGGAAGAAGAAGACATACTGCGCCGACCCCAAATAAGTTGGGATAAGGGCAGGAGGATGATGATTTATTTGTCTTCTTGCATTCGTCCTAGCCTTTTCCCAACTTTGTATGGAGTCAACTTCCAGTTTAACCAGATGCGGCTGAATACCATTATTTTACACGGAGCGACTGACATCAGACCTCCGCAACCTATGTAGCAATGCCGATATCCTAAGATTAGACCGGTTGTCAAACATTCGGGCTTCTATCCCCGTAACGACTATCATAGGTATTCGTATGACACCTGGGACCGACTGTTTAACGTACTCTCCGAGGTATAGAGGGGTCTTGATGTGTGACAAACACCGTGCAGTTGTTAATTAGCCAAGAGCTTTGATTAGTCGTATTTGTCTTCCTGCGTGTTTGGAGGTATCACGAAAACTACCTGATAGATTTTGGTAGAATAGGTTAGTAAATAAACTGAAGGCCTACCTGATGCAAAGTAGTTATCATTGCCTATACAAGGTTAGTCGGGAAGGGGGTACTAAGCCGAAAGGGTGTTAAAGTAACTATAATAATGGATAACTTTTGTTCTACAACTTTCCCCAAAACTCGATAGTTTAAGAGAAATAGCTTTTCAAAGATTTTGTAAAAAAATATACTACAATCTATCTGTCCACAGCTATGATCAGCTGTGTTTACAATTTAGGTCATATTTGGGTCACGGATTAGAAACTTAATTTTCTGAATTTATATCTAAAGCAGGTATGTTATTTTATTGAAAAAAATAAAATATAAATCTTTTTGCATGCAATTTTTTTAATCGAATTTTGAAATTTTAACACTTGCTTTGAAATAGTCATCAGTGATACTTTACGTGGCCCGCGGCTTAGTACCCCCTTTCCGACTAACCTCGTATACACTTACAAGAACACCAAGAGCATTGCCAACCTTAGAGACAAAGTTGGAAAATTTAATAGGTTTTTAAAATGTTTCTGTAATTTACAGCTCGGTTTACAGTGGCGCCGCCTACCGGATCTTCAGCCTCAAATTGGCCATTAGGCTGGGAATAATAAATGGCTCTCATTTGAGACCAACCTCTTAAGTGTCGTTTTGATGTAACCTGAGATCCTGATTTGATTAAAAATAAAACACCGGCCAAGTGCTTGTCAGACCACACGCAGTTTAGTCCGTAGTCAGTAGTTGTAGTTGAGAACCAACAACGTTGAAATAAATAGACGCGCTATCTCGTATAGACAACATGTGCCAAATGCATTGACGCAATAAGGTTCAAACTACCGCTAGACAGCTGTCTATTTCTATGTCACTGCGGTTCCGGAACCACAACTCGTTGATACCATATTGTTCTTTTAAACAGCGCATCTAGTACGTAATTACATTTATACATTATTATATAATTACTTGTCATGACTGACTGATTTATCAACGCAGAGCCTAAACCACTGAAGCTGGTAACATGAAATTTGGACAGTAGGTTCCTTTTGTGACGCCCGCGTCCACTAAGGAAGTTTTTTGGAAATTCCACCCATAAGAAGGTAAAATAGGGGATGGAACTTTGTATGAAAATTCACGCGGACGAAGTCGCGGGCTAAGTGCTAGTAGTATATCTAGTTATATATATAGTTTAGAATACAAAGTTGTTTTTATAGTTAACTAGCTTTTGCCCGCAGCTTCGCTTGCGTGATTTTTTTTCACCCCCTTAGGGGTTGAATTTCGAGAAATCCCTTCTTAGTGGATGTTTACGTCACAAAATGAACCTACTGTCAAAATTTCAAGTTTCTAACCCCAGCCGTTTAAGCTGTGCGTTGATAGATCAGTCAGTCAGTCAGCTTCTCCTTTTATATAAATAGATTTAAGTCAGATTGTATGGAGTTTGTATGAACTTTTTCCAGACAAAGCTTCATTTGTCTGGCCATATGACAGTGAGCTTCCTGCGATTATTCAAATAAGGGAGATTGGTTCCTGTGGTGCTCATAACGTGTCTACTTATGCACAATCGTGACTCCACATCGTGATTAGCAATACTAATGCAACAAGTATTGATTTTACTGGAACTTAGTTGGACATAACATGGTGAAAATTAGCATTATAATGCAACCGTGACGCCTGTTGTATCCAAATTAGGGTAGGGTAAATTAACTATTATTTTTTTATTAAAAATCTCGAAACTATGTATTTCCAAAATGATAAGCAACATTGAAAAAACCAATGAAATATTTAATATTAATCTATACTAATATTGTAAAGAGGAAAGATTTGTATTTTTGTATGTAACGAATAAACTTAAGAACTACTGGACCGATTTCCAAAATTATTTTGCTGTTAGAAATCTACATTATCACTGAGTAACATGGGCTACGGTCGGAGCCGTGAGGACACGGCTAGTATTTAATAAAGCCCAAGTTATAGACGATTTACAATTCCTGACTAGTCTGAGACAACACTACTACCACAATGACGTCATATCTTAAAAACTTTTGTTGTCATCGTCTATCCGTTCCATAACACTGTTAGACAGAACTCTTCCCCCTATACTTAAAGTATTAAACGTGTCTCAAAATCTGCTTCGCTGTCTACCATGGACCTTAACATCCCTTCACTGTGTCAGGGCACCACTGCTATATTATTTTGGCCTCCAGAGTCGATAGTATAAACGGTAGCCAATTAAAACTGACACTAAATGTAGGTACACTTGGAAGCAATGAATCCGGGTCACCTACATAAAAAAAACAATGTTATACAATGTTTTCCGAGATATTAAGCTTTATGTTTGTGACCCGGATTCATTGCTCCCAAATGTATATTAAGCTGTATCTAACTACATTTAAGTTATAGGTCTTGCTATTTATACAATAAAATAAATAAAGTTATAAATATGCATCCTCTTCCGCTTCGTGAAGCCAAAAGTAAAATTAAAACCTGGTTACTCCAACTAAGCTATGACCAATCAGAAAGCTTACTACATTCAAACTAATTTCCCCATATGTCCATACACCTATCACATTCACATTCAGACACTACACACACAAAACATGCATAACACACACCAAACACGCATAACATAAACCTTACATACATAATGCACAACAAACACAACACTGTCCAAACACACCCTATAAGTAATCATACTAATTTAACTGCATTATTTTTATTCACAACCATTGTACAATATAAAATTGGGAGAGGGCACTGACTTCTGTAACACAGGTATTACCTAGCTCAGAAGTCAGGGACTTCATAGGATAATTTGTAAAACAGTTTTGTGAATAAAAAAACATTATTATTATTATTATTTAAATCCGACCCCAAACGCTAGCAAAAACCTAGACTGCTTATAATTTAACAAACAAACCCAAACTCAACAAAAGTACTTATCTCCAATTTCAACTGTGCTTCAGTTCTGCAGCAAAGTACTTACCAAAAAACAAGTAGAAGTTGACCTACTTGCACTGAATCTCGTCATGAATATTATGCAGTAACGCCATATTTCTCCTGCTCCGGCCTGACAGGTCGTGAAGTACGAGCATGCTATACCATTAACAACTGGCACTATAAAAACGATTGAAGGAACATTGTAGACTGTTTGGAATTCTTCTAAGGTTTATAACTCGTTAATGGTTAAGCGGCGCTTCATTAGCAACGCTTTTCCTCAAGTAATACATTGTTCACTTGCCTTATATATGCATTGAAAACGCAGCAATATTACAATGATACAAATTTCAGTAATTTTAGCACGTTTATACAGGGTGTAAACGAAAACATGTAATTCCTTCAAACCTCGTGATGTACTGCTGACATAGATTAATCCTGCACGACAAACTTTTGGATTCAATAAAAAAAAATACAAGACTAAACATGTGTACTTAACGTGAGGCATTTTAGCGCCCCGAGCGAATTGCGCAGCTATCGTTCGCCGCGCGGTCATTTAACTCGGGGCGCTAAAATGCCTCACGTTAAGAACACATGTTTACTTCTTGTAATATTTTTGTTATTAAATCCAAATATTTGTCGTTCAGTGTTTATCTATGTCAGCACTACATCACGAGGTTTGAAGGAATTACATGATTTCGTTTACACTCCGTAATATAATACTTTTTTGATTTTTTTATACCGTGGCCTACAAGCTTATCGCACCAGACTCATGTCAACGGCGGCCTAGCTGTAACTTAGGGCTAGCGCGCACTGCCTTGCGTTTTTTTAATTTATAATCTGTGAAGTAGGGAGTGTCATAGAAGAGCGCGCACTGCGAATTATTCACCGCATACTGATTTACTTGTATTTATTTTATTCGTGGCGGTGAAAAAAAAAACGCACCGCCAATCCCCGCAGCGCAGTGCGCGCGTGCGCTTATACTTAGATCAATTCACAGAAATATCAAATCAACACGAGATGGAAGCTCTCAAATGAGAGATATGTCAAGAACCCATCCAAAACTTTACCGCGGCAAGTTTATTCTATTTTGTATAATTTTTTTTCTTTATTTTTAAAGCATTTGACATTATATAATTAGTAAATTTTGATGTCATTCGAGCAGTGACAGCGTAGTGGTGTGACCGTCGGACTGCCAAGTCATAGGTCTCGAGTTCGAACCCTAGGCACGCACCTCTGACTTTTCGGATTCATGTGTGTATTGTATAATTATCACTTGCTTAAAATCGGTGAAGGAAAACATCGTGAGGAAACCGGCATGCCTGAGAGATATTTCTCGACGGCATGTGAAGCCAAGTCAGAGGTCCATGGGCGGCATAAACTCTGATACCAGGTTAGTCACTAACCACACGAAAAGAAAGAAGAAGAAAGAAAGATATGTCATTCATAAATAATTTATAGAAATTGTACTTACTTATAAACTTGACATTGTTAGCACAAAAATTACCTATTTATATTTCAAATTAGTTTGTTGTACAACAAACTAATTTGAAATATAAATAGGTATACCTAGTCCAATTTTAATATTTCTACACCGGCAACGGTAGTATACGTGAAACTGTTATAATATTAAGATCTCAATATAGGTACCGTATATTGAGAAATAAATAAATATTATTATTATTGTACCTCAACAGTAAAAGTAAAACAACAAATAAAAGTTCCTTTTCATAAAAGATAAATAGACGCGCTTTAATTATAAAATAGTAAATTAAATTATTTATACAACAGTTGCGTGTCCACGAGGGTCGAGTAGCCTAGATATTTATTTTCAATTCCGTGCGAATCCAGGTGGATTTGCGAGATTAATCACCTAACGGACTGAAAAAGTACCTGTGTTCTGTTGGTACAAACATTTTTTTTTAGGTTTGGTGTGAAATGTGGCGTATTGAATATTGAATGTAGGGGGATTAAAAGTCGTAGATCCAGATTTAGTACGAATGTAGAGTATATTAAAAAAACATAACATAACATCATGCTTTGTATTCCCCGAAGGGATCGGCAGAGGTGTTTTTAGTACTCCCTCGTTACGCGTTCCCATGTAATAGGGGACAAGCCTATTGCCGGCATTGCGGGCTACTAAGACATTCCTAATGGAAAAACCCAATAATATTTTACCCGGCCTGGGAATCGAACTCAGGACCCCATGCTCAGCAGTCGCGCTTGCGACCACTGCCAACAAGGCAGACCAGAAAAACAGATTTACTTAATCATAAATCTGTTAAGCGTCCTTAAGTGTTGGAACGATCGCGTGCTTAAGTCATTATTTTGCAAGAGTTTCCGAATGTACGGTGAAGTAAGACGCTGATTGTATTTAAAATACGAGATTAAACCCCGTGAATATAAAATTTTTGCTGGTTTTCAGGTCGTGATTCAGTTCCTTAATAAAGAGCTACTAGAACAAAAATATTTGACTTTTATGTTTTATTTATAAGCAGTGTTAGCCTAGCAGTTGAACGATTGCCTTCCATGCAATAGGTTCTGAGTTCGATTCGACCCGCACCTCAGACTTTTCGAATTCATGTGCGGATCATAATTTGATTATCACTTGCGTTACCGTTGAAGGAAAACATCGTAAGCAAACCTACACAACCGAGAGGGCGCCATTAACTTATCTATGGTGTGTCTAGTCCGCCAACCCGCACCAGCCCAGCGTGGTGGAGTAAGGCCTAAACCCTTCTCATTTTGAGAAGAGAGCCGTGCACAGTAATGGGCTGATTATGTTTGTTTTTTTATTATTGATTTGCTTAGAATTTTCTTTGGAAATTGCAATATATGTTACAATCACAGAAAGTCTAATTAAGTAATTATCATATAATTAAACAAAGATAATTTCTCTGTTTATCTTACAATGGATTTCATGAAACTCCTCGTTACCTGCTTACGGGTGGCCATAAATATTTACATTCGGAATAACAGGGCAGTTTCTTCATGCAACGACTAATTGCGCCCGCGCCCGTCCGCGACTCATTTGGACCCATTTGGAGCACCAATTATATTTCATAGCGGCACTGTGGCCAGCTGGAACTTTCAGATTGGACTGCAAATTAGTGCAGGGATGTCGGTGAAGTTGATTTTTTATGCGATTGTAGTTTTATTTATTTGATTGTAGATGTAATGATGTTAAAAATTAGACACAGTTTTTACACATACACGCCTTGTATTCCCCGAAGGGTTCGGCAAAAGTATTTTTAGTACACCCTCGTTTCACCAGTTATGTTTAAGTCCCCTGTAATAGAGGGCAAGCCTATTGCCATCAACCGGGCACAAATCCAAACTCCGGGCTGCTACTGAGAAATTCCTAATGATTAAACCCAATAACACTTTGCCCGACCTGGGAATCGAACCCAAGACCCCATGCTCAGCAGTCGCGTTTGCAACCACTAGACCAACAAGCCAATTTTTACTGTTATGATTTTAGATGTCGCTAGTGTGCGAGCACTAAATCCACAAAAGATTTTTTCTCTTTTCCGCAATCCAGTTTTATGACAATTTTATATTATACATAGTTTCGAATAACGTATTTTATCCAGTGTTAGTGCAGACCATAGACAAACTACACAGATTTTATCGTCTGAGCCTCAATAAGGTTCCTCGGCCATTTCAGTTAACTTAGCCTACTTACTAAAGAACCACCTTACCATCCTTCAGCAACCCTATCCTGAAAATTATAGAAACAATTAACAGGTTCATCCATTATTTAAACGATGACGCAAAACTACCGCATCCTTCAAAAAGAATTGCACGCAGTCATCATTACAGAACACAGGGTCATTAAAATTAATGCCGCGGAACGTCACAATCATGGCTACCGTCAGCGGGTCCTGCAGACTCGTTAGTACTCGGATCTCATTATTGAACTACTTGATTCCACTCGCAGACTGATATTTCTGCCTCATTGCTCGTCTTTTTGCGGCTTCCGTTTTACTTTTGAATACAAATGTCACTAAAAGACTTCACAAAGAAATTTTCTGAATTCTATCTTTAAAAAAAAAACAGCGATTGTCTGGCGGTTGAACGCTTGCCTTCCATGCAGGAGGGCCTGAGTTCGAACCCGGCTCGTACCTCTGATTTTTCAAATTCATGTGCGGATCAAAATTTGATTATTACTAGCGTTAGCGGTGAAGGAAAAACATCGTGACCTGCACACCTGAGAGGGCTCCATAAAATGTTCTTGATGGTGTATGTAGTCTGCTAACCCGCATCAGGTCAGCATGGTCGACTAAGGCCTAAACCCTTCTCATTCTGAGAAGATACCCGTATGTTATGTTATGTTTATGTCTTTGAAAAAAGCGGCACACTATACTCCAGTCGTTTAAATTTTGTATAAAATGTAAACAAACTTTTCGATCGTTAAATGATAATTTTGATTTAAGAATCTATTAAAATACTAATATTTAGAAAACAAAAATAATTAAGTAAAAAGTAAACATTTAATTAAAATAATTCTTATTAATAAAATAAAATAATTAATTAATTATTAATGAATTTATTATTTTAGTGGTAAGGTGTTCTTAAAATATAAATGTTTAATGAATTCCTTAATCAAAATTAATTTTTCACGTTCAAAGGTTTGTTTATTTTTTATACAAAATTTTAATGGGTGGACTATAATGGATTTTTGCCTCCGAAAAAATCGACACACTGTATCCTTTCGGGATATTTAATGCTCTATTCTTTAGATGTCTAAGCGATTTCCCAAGCGAACTGTTGGATAATTTACAACTTTGTAGGTTATAAAAGGTTAGTCGGAAAAGAGGTACTAAGCCGACAGGGTGTTAAAGTACCCATAATATGGATAACTTTTGTTGTACAACTTTCCCCAAAAGTCAATAAATAGTTCAAGGGAAATAGCTGTTCAAAGATTTCTTAAAAAAATACGCTAAATTCTATCTATCCTCAGCTGTGATCAGCCGTGTTTACATTTTACGTCATATTTGGGGTCATGGATTAGAAACTCCATTTTCTGAATTCATAACTAAAGCAGGGATAAATAATGAAAGATGAATTTTTCATGGAAAAAAATTTATCGAATTTTTATATTTTAACACTTTCTTTAAAACAATCATCAGTGATACATTAAGTGGCCTGCGGCTTAGTACCCCATTTCCAACTAACCTTGTATATTAGCGAGTAACAGATCTTCGATGCTCATAGAAGGTATAATTATAAAGTTTAGGTGTTTATCTAAATGAATTAAAAGAGTTGACCGAGAGACGAGCTATTTAAAGCTTTCTTTGGGATCTTTTGTCTTTCTTTTTACCTTTTATAGTGAAAATAAAAGCGTTGTACAACAATAGTTTCATCCATTCCAGATTTCTGCGCATTGCAGTGTCTTCGCGAAAATCATGACGTGGTTTTAAATTGAGGTAGTTCTCTGTGGATCTTGTACTAAATCGGCATCACTCTACAATGCACTTGTAGTAGATTACTAATAACTTTGTTGGACTACTTCTACTTATCTGTATGGTTCTGCCTAGTTTTGTCCCAATAGTGCTGGGGTCAGCTTCCAGTCTAACCAGATGCGGCTGAATACAATACAATACAATACAATACTCTTTATTGTACACAAAACAAACAAGAAACATTACTATAAAAATAGAGATGTACAATGGGCGGTCTTATCGCACTAGGCGATTTCTTCCAGACAACCTTTGGATGGACATGAAGTGCAAGAAAAAAAGAGAGAGGTAGTTCACAGTGTAACAATTAATTAGGAGACATTAAATTATGTACGTTAAATAAACCTAAAAACACAAATAAATAAATATTATAATTATACAATAAATATGAAATAAATATATATATATAAATATATATAGTGTAATGTGTATGTAATACATAATATAAACAGACAATAAATAACTATACATAAAGATGCAAAATTAACTATATTGATAGGTAGTGATCCTTGACGAGTCTGTTGAAAGTGACCAAGGATTGCGCACGTCTAACTGTAACTGGCAAAGCATTCCAAAGCCGAACAGCCTGAACTGTGAATGATTTACCAAAGAAGTTGGTAGAATGCATTGGCATTTTTAACGTCAGATACCATCATGAGCGACTGCCATCAGACCTCCGCAACCCTGATACAGGGCAATGTCGATATCCTAAGGTTAGACCAGTTGTCAGACTTTTGAGTTTCTGACTAACCGTAACGACTGTCATAGGTATTCGTATGGCACCGAGGACCGACGGCTTAACTTGCTCTCCGAGGCACAGAGAGGTTTCGATGTGTAACGAATGATCACCCATCCACGAACTGACCGCTGCAAGTTCGCTAATTGTATGATCCGCGCTGTCGGTAACCAGCCACGACCCCCTCCATCTATATACAACTACTTATACTTAATCGGAATAGTGTTAGTTGAAAGTCGAACTGGATGGAACCTACGTTCATTGTCAGGAACCATTAAAATTCAGAAGTTGAGTTTGAGTTGGTTCTAATGAAGAAAAGCTTATTTGGTGTTGCTCCACAAGTATACAATAAAATACCCGATGAAATAAAATGTATGCCATTAGCATTACAGAAGTTTAAAAAAACACTTAACGGGTTACTGCTTGAAAGGTGTTATTATACTCGAGATGATTACTTTAAAGACGAATCTCTGTAATCATAATTATAATGCTGACCTAAATTTTAAACTTTATTTATTTATTTATTTATTTATATACTCTTTATTGTACACCAGGTTAATATAACACAAAAAACTATTTAAATACAAAAATGCATAATGGGCGGTCTTATCGCGCAAGGCGATCTCTTCCAGACAACCTTTGGATGGACTGGGAGAATGGAAAGAGAAAATCGAGCAATCTAGGTGTACAAGTACACTACGTACCTACATAATATTACTTAAATTTAATAATATAAAATACATGGCAAAATAATGACATAAATATGAAAAGAAAACATAAATAATATAATAATAAACTAATAAATATATGTATAAGAACGGAGGAGAGGAATAAAATAAATAGCAGATTAAAGCGACATGTAATGCTCCTTCACTGACTTTTTAAAAACTGGCAGTGATTGTGCACGTCTCACATTAAGTGGCAAATCATTCCACAGACGAGCAGCTTGGACCGTAAAGGACTTGTCATAAAAAGAGGTGGAGTGCTGTTGTATTTTTAATTGAAGATTTTCTGATGATCTCAAGAACCTAGAATGAGAGTCACAGAGGAACTCGAAGCGTTCTTTTAGATAAAACGGGGTAGAAGGGTTAAAGAGCACATTATAAAGTAGGGAAAGAATATGGGCATTCCGGCGAAGGCGAATTGGTAGCCATTTGAGCTTAGTACGAAATTCAGAAACATGATCATATTTGCGCAAACCAAATATGAATCGGATACAAAGATTTTGAAGTCGCTCAAGCTTTTCAAATTGATCCTCAGTTAGATCGAGATAGCTGGCATCAGCATAGTCGAGGATTGGGAGAAGAAGAGACTTACACTTTTTCTTAAACTTTACATTAATACTAATCTTTTGTCTTGAAATGACATGAAATGAAATTGACTATGAACTGTAATGAAATTTAATTTTCATGTATGCGTACAAATAGGTACCTACTGAAATACTTATAATATTGTATTGTAATACATTTATAAATAAATATTAAAATTTATATGTCATTAATGGCAAAACATAGTGCACTTCGTAATTATTTAAAATCTTGACATGTAAATACCTATGTTTAACAAATAAATGATTCTATTCTATTCTCGATTATACAAGCGATATGAGATACGTTAATAACATTACATACGTTTCGAAATATTTCATTAAAATACTGTTTAAATACAATTAAAATCTGTGTTGAGCTCATCGAATTCCCTTCAGTTTCGTCGAATTTCAGCAAGATCGCCTTTTTTTACAAACACTGTCTTCTTCCCCGCCTCACTGTTTTTATTCCAGAGATATTTTCTATGCAAATGATGTCTTCGGTAAAATTAAGACAGAAATTAGTATGCGAGAGGAATAAGTCAATCATTTGTTAATATTATCTTGGAGCTTGTCCAAATGGTGTCTTTCATCTGCTCTTTAATTCAAATAAATGAAGATAAAGATGAACGCAGTGTTAATAATATTATTTTATAAAGCTAGAAATTATGTAAAGTAACCGAGGTCATTAATCCTTCTATTAAACCCTATTTCTTCAATTGTTTATACTGTATTAAAATAACGTTTGCCACACAGGTTTGCCATTAAGCAATTTGTAATAAAAGAGGTTAAGTCATTCCAATAATTAATAATAATTTTCAGTAATTCACGACTACGATTCACGCTATCCTTCTAATTGCTGTAATGATTCAATAATAATTACTAGATTGTTTCTATCGTGGTAAACAACAATAAATGCTTCACAAACTGATTTACTACATTAATTAAAACATCAGTTATTATCGAACATTACCTGTTCCAAGTTTAAAATGTTGGCAATACCGTCTCTTTGCTTCGGGATTCCCACTTACCTATGTTTTTTTCGTACTCTCTGCTTCTTTTCTGCCGACCGATCGATCATTGAGTTCGTAATGTTATGGTGTCATCTATCAGCATTAACGTCAAAAGTAAAATCCCCTATTCCCATCACATCTGTTTTCCCTGAAGGTTTAGTCAACGGTGTAGTTCTTTACATCCATAGTCCACCGATGACGTCATCCAAGCCCATGTATTAAAAGGTGAATCTAGTGCTAAAATGCAGGCAGTTACTGAAAACTTCCTCTCAGAAAAAAATCAATACCATATTGCCCAACCTGGAAATGAAACTCCACAATTGACTACCGTGCTTGCGAACATTAGACCAATGAGACGAGTCCTCATATCTGGGAAATAAAGATACAACATTGTGGTACTAGCTCAAGATTTTGCCTACTGATAAAACATAACACGCTTCATTATAAATACACGCTGACATTGACGCACATGACGGCTTTGACGACACCGACGCAAGATCACGCGAGGACGTTGACTTAATTGGCAGAACAGCCATCTCTGGTAAAATTACTTTGTAGTTGAGTACATTACACTGTAATGCATTTGTAACCACAGACCAATCTTCGATCGATATCAATTATGTACAGTAGTGAGCACCAACGAACATGTACACGCGAAGCGAAATTCAAGTGATTTTCTCCCTAAATGTAGATTGAATTTGTGAAATACTTTATCATGCATGTATGTTCGCAGATACTATTTCAAAATATTGCTGGATTTCCATTACAACTGTTTCTGTTAATTCATTTCCAATTTTGCTACATTATTTATTAAATACATCATGACATGTGTTCTTACAAATATTACATTACCCCACAAACCGTGTTGTCGGTTCGACTGGGATCGAGTCTCCGTACAATAGTCGAACTACTAATACCTACTACATAATATATCATAATTATTATTCATATCTAATTAAGGGTTCGTGGCTAATTACCTTAGAGTCGGTTGTCCAGTAACTGGGTCGCGGAGGTCTGATGGCAGTCGCGCCGTGTAAAATACTGGTATTCAGCTGCATCTGGTTAGACTGGTACCTGACCCTTTTTTTTTTTTCTCGTTGGAAAATCCTCATGGATGTCCCTCGCCCGGGGAAGGCGAGGGGGTCTGCCGGACTCTTACCGGCTAAAAACCAACGGTGTTCCTTCTCCTGACCGCACGGCCGGGGTCGCGGGATTCGCAAAAGCATGCACCGCAACCCCGGCAGGTCCCGCTCCGCCAACCCATGGCGGACCTCTCCTCTGTGGGGCCTTGCCCCACGTCCTCCTCAGAAGCGCGCACGGAACACGGCGCGCCGCCTTCTCGGGCCTGTTACTGGTCGGGCGGCCTGGAACCTGACCCTAACATGGTGTGGAAAAGGCTGGGCAAATATTATCATATTCATATTCTAACACTTATCAAGGTAATATTTTTTTTAATTTAGGTATTTTTTTAAATGCTGAGTCTATACATGTTGGACCTCATGACTGTATCTAATCTTTTCTTACCACAACGAGGCACTAAGAATAAACAAGAGATTTTCCCAACTCAAGTAGCAAATTTCTTCAACTACGACACGTGATACTTATCTGATTCACAAGCACATCTTCAGCAATTACATCAAACACGTAATAACATACCGAGATAAGGAACAGTAGAAAGCTAATTGTGTAGGATGAGACTGAACGGAACAAAAGAACTGTTACGTTATGCAATGTAGGGTCTCTATTGTTTCTTTGAACGATTTAAGTAAAAGCGGTCGATTGTATCGTATCTGTGGTAATGCGAGTTAGCAAGGGTAGGTATTTGCGTGGTGAATAGATTAAAATTTAAGTTTGGGAATAGTATGGTAGAACAATGGTTGCTACTTACATCTTTTAATCTATCTGTAATCTTTTTTGCCTATTGGTATGAAAATGATTGGCATAATGAAATTGGCGCAAATTTTCCAATTTGCTCTTCGCGATTTTTTGATAAATTACTTAACTAATAAATTTATACTAATATTATAAAGAGGAAAGATTTGTATTTTTGTATGTAACGAATAAACTTATAAACTACTGCACTGATTTAAAAAATTCTTTTGCAGTTAGAAAGCTACATTATCACTGAGTAACATAGGCTATATATTTCATCTTTATTTATTCCAAAATGTTTAAAAAAAATGTGCATCCGTGCGAAGCCGGAACGGGCCGCTAGTCTTCTATAAATCTTCAATAAGTCTTTTAGGTGCGAGTCACTATTTTAATCAGTTTGTAACCGGATACAATTATTTCATCCTAATCTGATAACGTAAGAATAATAAAGTCTATCTCTCATAAAAAGAATGAGCAAGACATTACTCATTTTAGATGATTAATGTAAACACTTGTTAAGAGCGAAACTACACTACAATACCAAACCTACCCTTAAAATCGCTTTAATTACAAAAACCGTACCTTTTGTTTTCCATTTTGGTTCCTTGTAGATGGTCCTTGCGGACCGTTTCTATGTATCTGGGCAGTTATTGGCGAAACCTGAAGAGTCTCCAGCCCGCCAACCTAAGCTAACCACTACTCTAATATCATGACTACTAGCAACAACAGTACTAAAGGCGACCCCTAATGGGACTCGGACCTTGGCTTAGGACGTTGCTGGCGGAAAGACTGGGAGGAAGACAGTTTTATGAGGGCTGAATTAATGGTGTGATTAAAACCGTACCAAATTCCACTCAATATTTAATCAGAACTATTCCGGATACTCAGACGCATTCATGGTGGGGAACATTAAAAAGAAATTAACTATTGTAAAATACTACTCGGAACTAATAACTTACTTACTCAGATGATTTCCTGAACGTTTCTCACAATCATTACCAATGAATGTAACAGACGTGTAACGTTCCACTATACTCATTTAGCGCCAACACTTTCACTATCAGCGCTACTCTAGTGCGACACCACGTGTGTGACAACGGTGGTAGCTAGAGATGGGCCGCGGGTATTCTCATCGAAATATTTTTATTTATTGCCATTTGAAGTAAAATCTGCTTTTAGGATCTGATTTGGAAATCCGCATTATCGACTCGCGAACTCGAAGTTAACAGAAGGTAAGAGATTGACAATTTGCTCAGAGCGGATATAGTTCAGACAAGGACACTCCTACCCGAAAATTTAATTCAGGATCTCAAGTTTCAGTGCTGTTCTCGTAAATACTACGCCAGCGATAGTTTTGACGATTACTTAACTTCATCTTGTCTCAAGCTTTAATCATATCTTTTACTGGACTAACTTTAATCTCGAAGATCATTATAATATTAATATGCTTAGTATCATCACTTTCACAGTAAACAAATAGTTTATTCTGAAAAAAAAAATCACAGCATTTCTTAAACATCTTGTAACGTACTTCTTTAGAATTCATGAAGCTTTCTCTTCATAGAGCTTGAGCAAATACCTACTTGGCATTTAAACTCGGTACTAGAAAAAATCTTTTGAAACACGACACGCCTCTAAATCTCACAAGATTTAACTGAAGGATGAAAGCGGGAGGCATTTTCTACTATTTTGCACTTTCTGCTACCATTTTACGGCGTTTTCCTGAAAATGTCTTGTTGTCTGAATTTTTTTGCCTTTTTTGGTCATTTTTTCTTGTCTTTTTCTTTATCGTGGTGTATTTGGTTTCTGCCCTAGTAAGTCTACTTTGCTTGAAAACTGATCAAATGATCGTTTACAAGCGACTTTTAATTAGATTCTCTTAAATCGATAACATCAAATTCATCTATTTCTTCGGAAACATCAGTCTAATTAAACACAGCTAATGAATTCATAAAGTTCTACGACACTATTTGTTCTGTACAGTTAGAATTAACTGCAAGAAGTTTCACTAATTTATTCAACAAGTCTGTTCCTCTCGATTTGATTACTGGTGCCCCAACTGGCCTAGTAGGTATAAGTTACAACATATTATTTTAAGCTAGTTTTAGTTTTAGACGATAAGAAATTACAGATTTACTCAGAGAATTTTAATAACGGTATTTGAAGATTAAAATGGTCTTAGGTATTAGTATTAATTAAAATAGTATTAGGTATACCTAACCATACAACGTTCTTTTAATCAAATCTTTAGGTACCGTACTTGTAATTACCGAAGAACCAGACATTATTTTATGTTCTTCAATAAGGTAGTTTTCATTTTGTCCTTTAATGTAGGTATAGAACTTTTAATTAATTTAAAATTCTTGACATTTCAAGGAGATCGCTTTATCGGCGATCATGTCTCGTTTACAAAATAACGAGCAGCTTTGACTTTTAAAATTTACGCTGTCAAACATAATTGTATATAGCTACCTGCGCAAGAGCAGAATGCACTGATCGAACAGGTTCGTCAAAGTTCATTCGTTCCCCATTCATTACTACAAAGGCCGTTGACTGCGGCGCGGCGTAGTCGCCGGTCGGTCGGCCATATTGATCCGCCATATTGGCAGCATTGACGCCATGTTGATTTATGTTGGTACCCTTGACGACCACAGCCAACTTCAAGAGACAGCGGTTTTACGCGAACGTTACGTTAGTTATGTTTTGAACTGTTTGTGTATCGGCATACGGTTTTATAAATAAACGAATTTTGAATTTCATCAATGGAACGAACTTGTTTATTTTCGTTGACAGTTAAATATAGCATTTCGTGTTATTTTTCTGTTAGAAAAAGTGTTGTCAAGTGATGTGTGCCCGTTAAATAATAACATACTAGTGAAAGTTTGGTTATGTTGACAGTTGAACTCATTAAAGCGGTTGATTGTATCGTGTTTTTACTAAAAAATGGTGTAATTAGGTAATGATTGATTGTGTGATTTTTGTAACAGGTGACTTATCGACATGTTTACACGTCACAAGACGTGTTTAACCCTACTAGAGACGACGCGAGATCTCGCAGAGCCCGGTCTTAGACCTTCAATCGTTTATGGCATGATTCGAATTAATTTTGTCTCGAAAAGGCAGGATTAAATTATGGTACATTGAATTAAATTTATGTTGGCAAACAACTGTTTCCGGAGAAACCGTCTGCCATCGTAAAGGTGTCTCAAACTTAGTTTAATGGTGCTTTAGTTACATGATCTCTGTTCTTAATTAAGTTGTTAAAATAGTTGCCAATTTAATGGCAGCCTGCCGTTACTAAGCGTCTCCTCTAAATGAAGTAATTTAAAGCTGGTGTTGATAAAACAGGTTTTAAATTTGAATAAAAAAAAACTTTAATACAAAACACTTAAACAGAAAGGAGCATTAAGATATTTTACAACATCCTTATTTTGTCTTACATACCTAATTATTAATACAAATACTGTGTAATAATAACTACACAACTGTAACAACAAAAACCCTTTAATAAAACTTTTAAGTTAAACTGTTTTATCTTGTAGTAACCCTGCAGCATCAGGATTTGAGAATAGAAGGTTGAAATTATTATAATGTTGTATTGCCATGGGAATTGAATTTGTGTGCGAAGTTTCAGGAGAATCGATTAAGCGGTTGAAAAATCTGTCGCAAGATTTGAATCAAACAATATACCTACTTACGAATTGAAGCTAATTAAAACCATTTAATAAAAATGGAGCAGTAATTAGGGACCAAATCAATTAAAACTATTCCGACTGTTTGTCATTTTAAAATATTTGCCAAGTTATTATTAAAACAGCGTGTATTTCTTTTGATATTAGGTTTGATAGCAACCTACTAATCAATTATTCATAAATAACAACTTCACAAAACATAACTCTTGAATTTTTAAACATTTGGTCGCTACCGATCACCGATCGCCACCGACCTCCGGCCATGAAAAACGTAACAAAGTGGAAATATTGTTTTGTTGATCACCTAACTTGTTCTCCTATGTAGAATACCTTTTTATCGATTGGAAATCCAAGACCTTGCTTTAACTGGAACGCACAAAAGTTCTTCCATACAGATCGAATCCATCGATCGAATCGAGATCCAATTCAATCCAGCATCGAGTAGGTACATAATTCCACACCAGGACAAACTGAGAACCTTCTTTTTTTATCCGGTTAAAAAAGAGATTGAATATCGATGATCGATACCTGTTACTTACAACGAAACAAAAACTAAGTTTACGATAAACTTTGTCTTGTTTTATTACCCGTCGTCTAAGTATATAGGTACTTAAATGATACCCGTAATCTGTTTTAATTTTATCGCAGTTGCTTTTGACGTGTATCCGTTCATACAGACAGACAAATAAGAATAAAAGCATAAAGCTAACGGATTCAAATAAGCACTGGCTTTGTTCTACTAGCGACCCGCCCCAGCTTCGCACAGGTGCAATATAGATACTAAGGTGGGGCATATAAACCTTCCTCTTGAATCACTCTATCTATTGCTGAAAACTGCATTAAAATCCGTTGCGTAGTTTCAAAGATCTAAGCGTACAGACAGCGGGAGCAACTTTGTTTTTATATTATGTAAAGATGATATAGGCACGTATCTGCCTAGTCTTTTCCCAACTACCTATATTGGGGTCCACCTCCAGTCTAACCAAATGCGGCTGATTTCCAGTATTTTACACGGAGCGACTGCCATCAGACCTCCGCAACCCAGTTACTGGGCAATCGGTTGTCAGACTATCGGGCTTCTGAGTCTGACTACCCGAAACGACTGTCATATAGATATTCGTATGACACCCGGGACCGACTGCTTTAGGTGCTCTCCGAGGCACGGAGGGGTCTCGAATAGCCTCAATGTGTAACGAACGGTCACCCATCCATGGACGGACCGCGGCAACCGCAGCTTAACCTCGCAAATCGTATGGTCCGCGCGTTTGCTAATTAGCCATTCCTACCTATATAATATTTGTTGTAATATTTCTGTCTTCATAAAGCAAATAAATAAGTTATGCGGGAGAACACAGTTAGTATTAGTAATAGGTAAAACATCCTTAATATTTGGATAGGCATTTTTATTTAATATTTGTCATGTTTACCACATTTCACTGAACACGAACCACAATAAAAATAATGAACAATAAACATATTATTACGTACACCATGCATTGTCCTATTATGATACAAAAATATTGATAATCCACAATAAATAGCATGTTTTTGTGCACAATTATTGTACACAAAAACATGCTATTGGTTTTCCTGTGATAATAATATTATTGTATTATTGAATTCAATAAATACACTCGTAATTCAATTCATACCTATACAATTATTGTATACATACTATACTATATATTATATAATAACTTATTTTATTGAAATAGCCAATTTGTTTTTGTGCAGGAAAATTGTATAATCTCATTATAATATTCAGTCTGTTAGTCACAATGACATGAATTGCACATTTCGTCGGAAACTGTAACACCTGCAGCCATTTTGGCACTAGCTGACCATAAAGTCGGCAACGTTTATATTTTCTTCTTAATTCTAGCGTATTAAATCCTATTGTTAGGAACTGGTTCTGCATTCTAGCTGTCCTACGACGATGGTTTTTTACTTTTTTATAACGTTGCCCCATACTATGATTTCTCCTGTATTGTGGGTGCGTTTACAGAAACAAATCTTCACACGCACAAACATCCAGATCCGGAACAATTATCTGTAGGCCATACAAATATTTGTTCTGTGCGGGAATCTAACCCACGACCTGTAGCGCAGAAGTCAATCGTTCAGCCACTGCACCAAACGTGTCGTTGAAGCTGTGAGCTTATTTTGTAAATTGATATATAAAACTACACGCGCGGCTGCATCGTAATTAAAGTTTTAGTTCATCTCATAATTGAATTCTTTTTTTACGCTCAATAATGACGCTTGACTAACTCAACTGTCAGCAAAACTAGGTTCCCATAGAGTGATGGCATACTGTATGGTGCTCATGCACCTATGCCCTTAATGTCCTTATCTTAACGTACCACGTATTATATTTAATTTGAATAAACTTGATCACGTATAACCATAGAAATGAACATCTTAAGGTTTATGTCCTTCGGGGAGGATGACCTATCTTACGACGCCTTCTATTTAATTTGAACTTGATCTTATATTAGTACCAATGAAGTGAACACTTTAAAGGTATACCAAAAAGGTTAAGTATTTTACACGAAACGCAACGTTTAACAACATAACATAACATCACGCCTTGTATTCCCCGAAGGGTTGGGCAGAGGTGTATAGTAACATCCTCAATTCGCCCATGTAATAGGGGGCGAGCCTTTTGCCATCAATCGGGCACAAATCCAAACTCCGGGCTGCTACTAAGGAATTCCACATGGAAAAACCCAATAACATTTTGCCCGACCTGGGGATCGAAACCAGGACCTTACGATCAGCAGTCGCTCTTACCACCACTAGACCAACGAAACGCAACGTTTAAGTGCTAACATAATGATCTCCCAAGACTACTTCTTAAAAAAAAACAAACGTTATTCTCCCTCAAACAACAGTTATTATTCGTAGAACTTCTACTGCAAATAAGGTCAGCTTTCATGTCTAGCAATCACGTCAGTTTCCGGCAGTTATAAGTTGCAGTTGCAGCCTGATCATGTACCTATTGTGCAGCGCGAACTGCAAGTTGCGCAAATACATTCATTTGGTGCTTTGTGTAAACGTCGAAGTTCGTTTTATCTTGTTCTCGTGTTGGTTCAAAGTGCATGAAACTGTTAAACTTATTGTTAGCGATATTATAGTTAACCTGGAGAATTTACTACAATGCATATACAATGTTTGAATTGAGTTTTCAATTGTATGCTCTTAGCTCGGGAATCAGGAAGATGAACTGAGTCAAGACTCTAAAGACCAACTTTCAAACAAAAGTAAAATTAAGCATGAAAGCTTATTAACACATTTTAAAGCTTCGTCTTAAGTTTGGGAGTTATTGAACCATTATTTTTGTAAAACATAGCTATTAAAACTACGATCTATGATTTCTAAATTCAATTTGTCATAATATTAAACCAAACAATGTTTCATTACAATCTCAAAATACAACAGTTTGCTTTTAAATTGTCACAATATTATCAAAATATAGAACACAGACGAACAACATTAAACTGAGAGTAGTAATCAATCTTCATGTGTCTCCAGCCCGATACGGAAATACAGTACGAACTGAATCTTGATCTCGATGATAAAGTATCTCGAAACTGTCCAAATAAGCACTTCTGAAGTCGCTTTTAACGATACTGAAATACGAATTCTTCGCTTTTAAATCGCATCTGGCGCGCACTCCAAGAATCTGGTTCGAAAATTGGGGTAGCTTCATATTCCATTGCGCCGTCCCTGCAAATTTGTCGACGAACGTTATTGAAATAACGACGAAGAAACTCTATGGAATGTAAAATAAAACTCAAAGGAGTCATTTTTCGAAGCGAGGGATGGCGACTGACATCGAAAATTACCATTTTAATAGTATTCTTCGGAGTTCCACTTCCGTAACATGCACAAAATCAACAAATTTACATAAATATCACAGGGCTACCGATAAAGGGTCCGTGAATTAACGCGTTTTCCCCTCTATTTATCCTGTTTCGTCGTTTCCTGAACTCTGGTTGAATTGATTTGGGAGATAAATACAATTTAAGCTTTTTGAGCTTTTGCAATAAATACGCAACTTTAAAACAATAATAGATGTGAAATATAATAATTATCAATTTACGCGGTTCCACTGTTCACGTCTTTGGTAACATTTTATGTAAGATTGTGGGATTTCTTGATATTTGTTTTGCCGCAACACCTATTAATTACTATGTTGAAAGACATCACGTTTTTGTTCTTCTATATTACTTTTTTAGAAATAAAATCACTATAATACAAGATCTTAATTATGCACTAAGTAATACCGCAATTTGCCCCAAATTAGCTTTTGCGTAACTCGCACGGCAAATTACAATGTTTTTGTCAATAAATAGAACAATTGCCTAATAAGGATAATTAATAATTACCTTGTCTTTATTTACATATTCACAAAGACATTAATTAACGATAAAGCTTTAAAAAGTTAATATATTTTCTAGCTTTGATGTACTTTTAAGATTACATTGACTGCCTTGTTTGTTTAGTAGTCGCAAGCGCGACTGCTGAGCATGGGGCCCTGGGTTCGATCCCCAGGTCGGGCAAAGAGTCTGGCGAAACGAGGGTGTACTAAAAACACCTCTGCCGAACCCTTTCGGGATTAAAAGGCGTGATGTTATGTTAAGATTACATTTCTTTAATCGTTACTATTGGGCTCAAAGAAATCGTGTCATAAATGAATGCGTAATTTTTTTGTTATCAAAAATCAATGTTCGGTGAAATAACCAATTGTTTATTTTTTCTTTGACAATGGTTGGCCATGCTATAAACCGGCTGACTATTGTATTTCTAGTTTTACGCGAAGGATGATAATACGCGTAAAATAAGCTTGTTTAGTTGACTTTAAAAACTTGTAGAATCGACCAGAATTGAATGAGTTTATCTCATAGCGATTCTGATTGAAGAGTGTTCTAAATTGTCGACGGCTTGCAACTTGTACTTATCTTTTTGCGTAATATGATACTTAGTAATTATAGCCTTTAACCCAATCCGTTGGCAAACGTGGTTATAGGAAATGATCTATCATCTTTATCTTTTTACATAGTATAAAATAAAGTCGCTTCCGCTGTCTGTACGCTTAGATCTTTTAAACTACGCAACGGATTTTAATGCAGTTTTCAGTAATAGATAGAGTGATTCAAGAGGAAGGTTTATATGCCCCACATTAGTATCTACATTGCACCCGTGCGAAGCCGGGGCGGGTCGCTAGTCATATAATTACTTGTCCTGACTGACTAATTCATCAACGCAGAACCTAAATTACTGAAGCTGGAAACATGAAATTTGGACAGTAGGTTCCTTTTGTGACGTAGGCATCCACTAAGAAGGGATTTTTTTCGAAATTCTATCCCTAAGGGGGTAAAATAGGGGATGGAAGTTTGTATGAAAATTCACGCGGACAAAGTCGCGGACATAGGAAATAGTATGAGAAACGGGCTATATTTAACAATGAAGCCTGATGTTGTGACGGATTGGCTTTACGGCTTTGATTACCATACATAAATATCCTATCATTTTATGTGGGCGTAGTAAATAATAATCAAGAGATAACATCAGTAGAATAGCAGAACAATTGTATAGATTTGTCTATGACGACATCTAACTCGCTCTAATTACTATAGAATCGATTTTACGGTTCCGATGTCCTTTGATCTTCCTTAATTATAATTATTGTCACATGCACAGACCCTTGTAATTATAATTTGTCCCAAGTGACCGTATCTCGGAGACATATGCTTTTAATTACCATCAGCTTTCATGGCAGGGTGAACACGACGCCATTTTGTACCGTTGGGCTTTAGTTGCGAAGGATTTAATAGGTACCTACATGTATTTTATTCCTTGATTTGTGACAATATTCTGGCTGTCCAAAAGTTAGCAAAAAGGTTTTGAAATTGTTAATTTGAATAAGAATCAAAGTAACAATGTACTTATCAAACAAAAAAATTAAAGCCAACTGACAAATTGATATAAATTAGTATGGTATAATTATAAGTTTTAATGAAGTAATAAGAATCTTATATATATAAAAATGAATCCCTATTTCCCTTGGTCACACCATAAATTGAGAATAACTTTGCCGATTGAGATCATATTTACACAGTATATTTGTTCTGTCGAGACGATGGTTCGTAGTTATCTGGGATCCGATAAGTGGCGCTGTAGTCAAATTATTTACGCGGGCGCAACCGCGGGAGAACAGCTAGTATTAAATAACTTTAAAAACCTAACGCAAGATTAAGTTTATACATTTTAAAGCACCCTAAAAACGAAATTCGCTTAGATTGATTCTTGGTTATCTCAAAAACCTGCTAAAACTTAACTGAACGCTTTATCTGGAAAAGCCGAAACGTTCCGAAATTGTAACAAAAACACCCGGAACACGGAAGATAACAAAGAATGGAAAAAGTTAAGTGCGAGGGTCGCAGTCCCACTTCACTTAGGGGCGAAGCACCTGCTACCTGATCGACACATTACTAGCTTCACGTTGGTTCGAAATTTAAATCAACCTGGTTTTTTTATGGGTATTCCTAATAACAACACAAAGGAAGGACACTTGCATGCCATTGTTAGATTTTGGGTATTTGATGATTTTGAATAATTTATGACTTCGATCAGTAAGTAACTGAACAAATGGGATATTAAATACTATTGATGAAAATGAAATAATTGTTCGATTAACCTGTGAAGCGATGGACGTTGACAAATGACCAACGTGAGTTATTGTGTGAAGTTTCCTTTAAAGCTACTCTTTTATTATTTAAGTATCTGGAACTTTAGTGATCAATAAGGAGGTCAATGTTTACAGTAAAGTTAAAAAATTTAATCGAATTGGGTCAACTACAGAAACTTTATCGCATCGCCCTATTTTTTTTTTTTGTTGTTAACGGTTCTTTTATTATCTGTACAAATATCACCAACCGGTATTATTATATTGCTTATTTATACAGATTATACAGACGGTTAGGTCATAACCTATAAAAGCTAATGTAACCTTTATTTGTGCGTGATACTTAGGGCTTCTTAGTTTTAGAAGATATTATAATTTATTTGTTCACTTGCGCAACATCGTTTACCTCAAGGCTATGGCGATAGCTAAATGAAGTATAGCTGTGACAGGGATTCATTGGGCTATATCTGGGCTAACGGTATTACTCAAATCGGTCTTCATTATCCTAAAGGTTGCTCTCTCAATAATATTATTATCATAGAAGGTACTATAAAAATAAGCCTTTTTCAGTTATTGTTGGAACGTATGCGATAGCAACGACTTTATTCTATAACTTTTTGCTTCTACGCAAAAATCGCAATACAGCCAGTTGCTTAATAGTTTTCTGGTCGGGTATCTTTCTTAGCCAAGGTACTCATTTTATATCTATAGCTCCGTTCATCAAATCTGTAATACGGTTCAAATCGCTCATTATCTACAAAACCGTTGATTGGAACTGGTAATAAAAAACACATATTATCAAAAAAACCTACAAGCATTGTACGTACCTATGTAATAATCCTTAATTATATACTTGCCTTCCAACCAGTTCCTTTTTTACTTGATACAAGTCTCGTGATCAATAATTAAAGCAATGAAGTCTCAATAAATTCAATGCTGACAAATTGACTACCAATATTACTTCCATAAATAGTCATAGTACTCCATTATTGTAATAGCGGTGATCGTTTAATTAAATTGCTTCCTTTTTTAAAATATCTGAAAAATGTCCGACATGCATTATGGAAGACAAATGATGCACAACGCTGATGAAAAAGGTTGAATACATGTACAAAATACGGGCATTATAAATGGCCAGACAAAAGCTAGATTTAAAAAAACACACATTTTGAAATTAGACTAATCCCAGCTGCAGCTGGAATTTTTTTAATGAAATAAATAATCCATAGCTTCATTTAAAATCGTTGTAATTCGGGTGGAATTCAAAAAACGAAAATTCGATTGTTTTCCCGCAGAAATTGGAAGCACTGCAATTCCGAATTTAAAAACAATGCCGCTGTCTGCCGCTCTTTCGACTGTTCCAGAGGTAACTAGGCAAAAAAGTTAGCACGCCTCTGCTGAATTGCATGTGGATTTCGGATACAATAGTTTTTTCCATTGCAACTCTAAATTGCTACCTACGTAATAGAACATTTTAGTATTTCTTTACAACAATAAAAGTTGTTTCACGTCTGTTTATCTAAAATCTGTTTTTATTTTCCTAGTTATTTTCACTAAGCTACGAAAACTGTCACAAGGCTTGCGCAATGTTCATGTGTGTTACTGCTAATTTTGCGTGTTATTAACATGCAATAGAACTTTGTCCTGGGTTATACAAGAGGATCCCAATGACGCCAGTCTTTGGTAGAACTTTCGGCTCATTATTAAGTTTCAAACTATGATTTATAAAGGACTTCACTCAACTTTAACGTAGACATGATAGTTTATAGGTATTAAAACGTTAACAATATGCGAGGTCTTATGAATACCTATTGAAAACCTGTAAAATATTATATTGAAGGGAGACAGTCTTGAATCAATGTTCGTTTTGTTTTAAATATCCATATTCGAATATCCCAATTTCATGTTTTAACCACGTTGTTTCCTTGTTTCGAATCCATACTTTCTTATCCAACTTAAAAGCTTCCTGGTTATTGGATAAGGATATTAATAAATGCCTTACGTGTGGCAACTTTCACAAACAAACAATACCTGCTGGTTTAGTTTGCTTATCTTTGATTAGATTTTCTTTAATTAAAATCCATTAACAAAGTTTATAAACGTAATTATGTTCCATAAACCCCAATCGGAAATGCAGAGAATCATGTAACTTGCGCATAACAGTAGAAATTACCTAACTTCTTATTATCACAAACTCGTGGAGTTATGAGACACAGTTTAACCTCGTTCACTGGCAATGTCCAATAAATTAAACGAATGATCGATCATGGCACAGTTGTCGGCGCACTCGGCGCCGCTAGCGTGCTCTGCATTGCCGTAAATCAAGCCACAGCCAGCACGAACATTGCGAAAGAATCAATACCAACTGTAAAAGCAATGCACCTTTATAATACTCAGCAATTCAAATCAACATATCATTGTCCTTAGAATTTATCTCAGTGTTAACGTCACAACAAATCTGACTCGTGAAATGCGTATTCCAAACAATCATATCTTATCAAATCAAATGATTGTGCAAATGAGAACAGTTTATCAGACACGCGCGTCGGATCGGGCCGGGCTACTGCGAGGTCTCCAGTCGCAAGAGCCCTACCATTTACCACGTTGTTGCAGACCGCATTCGACACTCCGACGCGGCACCGAGTGAACGTCGAGAAGGAAGCGACTCACGTAACTATTGTTAGTGAATAGAGTGCGCGTAGTCGATCGTGACGTGCAATGCCCAGGGCCCAGTGCGCCCCGCTACCCCTCACAGGGCTATGGAGACCCTCCTCGACAAGTTCAAGAGGGAGCAAAGTGGTTTACGACGCTCCAGATCCGTCCGCGCTTCCCTACGACTGATAGGAAACCGCTGGCGGTCTAAGGACGAGGAAACAACAGATGATATTGACAAGATCAAAAGCAACGGAATATTTTTCGCGAAGCCCATCTGGACGGAGAAAGATTACAACGTAGCGTATACGGGTATTGAAGGAACGTATAAACCAAAGACACCTGCCATGGCGAAGCGGAAGCAGGAGCCAGCCAAGCAAAGGAAGAAAAGCGGAGACATCGACTTGAATTTAAAGCCGCAGAGACCAAAGAAAGTGGAAAAGAAGTTTAGTGATTTATTTTCTAATAAGAAACTAAAGAGCGTGTCGGCAAAAGAGCTAATTGTGCCGGAAAAAATACCACCTAAAGCAGCGGCTCTTTTACATATACATTCGCCGGAAAACGACAAAATGAAGAAAAAGTTAAAAGGGATGGGAAAATCTGAATCGGCGAAATCAATGTCAGAGTTAATGACTCATAAGCGCGTGCGCAGGGGTTCGGAAAGCGATATGTGTCCGAACCAGCCGCGCGGCTGTGTCAACCCTGCGTTTGTCTACAGCACCCCACCGAAAGATAGAAAAATGCCGCTGTCACCCACCGCTTTTTTGAGTACGTATATTTGTTTCTTTACAATAATTAGTGTTTAATTTTAGTCTCATTGTTCTGTATCTTATAGAACCAACACCGGCGCAATCTTAATTAAGACTAAAAGTTAATCAACAGTCTTGACAGTTGTCACTTTTCGTTAACCGTCCTCCCCTCTCCCTCCTTTAGTTTGCTTAGAGCGTCGGAAAACTCTGAACGTATCACAGTAATCATACTGACTGAAGTGTCACTAATTATAAACTTAGGTGTGTGCGGTGCACTCGTACTATGATTAGGAGATATCTTTAAAGCATCTAGTACTTAAACTAGCATTACGTTTTATAGACTAGCTCGTGATCATTGCATAATAATATTTTACCTATTTCTCACCCGCGAATAGTAGACCATTACTCAATTTTTCACATATTCTACTCAGTTTTGTTTCTATACATCCTATATTCCGTATTATATTGACTTTATTATATGTGTTACGTAATAAATAAGTAAATATCATGGAAATATTTATGAAAAACAACTTTTGTTGCGTATTAACGACGTCAAACTTGACCTCAATATTAAAACCATAAAAAATCGCGATATCAACACTTTACCGTTGTCATTTCGTTATGCAAGTTATCTATACGGTCCTCCTATTGCATTATTTATTTCCGCGGTTTTTAGATAAATCTCACCTAAAATTAATTTTATCTATGCGAAAACGTGGTTAATACGCTCGTTACTGAATCACTTTGTAACAGTCAAATCGATTTGGATGAAAGTTTATACGGGAAATTATTCGTAAACTGCAATCGACACTATTTTATGCGAAATATTGTAATAAAGGCTTGAATGTAAAATGTAATGCTTTAAGTGGATCAGTACAAATTACAGTTTCTTTATCTTATCCGGCCCAAAGCGGGGGCGAGGTGGGTAGGACTCTAAGCAAAAACAGTACCTACCTAATGCATGTCAGAAAACAAGTAGGTGTATCAATAACGTAATTTCGCACAAATAGTAACAGGTTCCGAGACAACGGGTAATCCGTTTAGTCACTCGATTAACAGTTTACGCGTGTAAAGAAGTTGCCGATTTATTGTGGTTCTTTTTTTAAATTGACCTGTCGGATACCTGTTGGATTAGTTTTACTGCCGGTAACAAAAACAAATTATTCAAATTTCGAATAATAATTGTGCAAGTACGGCATTTGAAAAGTTATTACTACACTTTTTTGTAAGAAAATAAAATAAGTATTTATTTAAATGAATGAATGATAGTGATGTCATTTTGTAAACAAACCTAGAATACCAATTCCGTTATTACGACTGGGAAAATCACCAATCTTGTTTCTAAATTAAATTAAACCGAAGATTAGTGAGATTATGATTCAAACCTCTGTCTTGTTAGTCGGTGTAATCCGACAGTAATTAAACAATAAACTTTGATCTTTGTGCAAGCTCTGACTAAGCGTTTTGAGACTGTTCTAAATACTTCTTAAGGGCTTTCCATTAAAATATCGTGTTTTACTTAATTATTTCCTTAACAGTTTAACAGTACCTACCTAAGCTTTTTTTTTTTTTTTTGATGTGACCACTCGTAGTTTAAAGCTCGCGAGGGCTTTGTTACTACTTAACCGGACACAGTACCTAAGCGCTTCGATATAGGATTAAGAATAAATACGGTCATTCAATTGGTTATTTACATTGTGATAAACACAATGTAAATGACCAATGAGTGCAAGATCTTATTTACTTAAGATTGAGTCCGCCTAATTCTTTTATTTATTTATTTTTGCAATTAAAATAGATTAAATTAATAGGTATATGTTGAGAGAAAATACACATGGGAGTGAATCACTGGCAATAGTCGAAATAATTGTGAAATCCTAATTTTTACAGTCTATATCAAGACAATAAACACAAATTTAACAAGATCGCTAGTGTAATATTTGATTGGTACTAAAACTCGTATTTTTGCTTTCATTAAATAATTGTTTTGCAATACGTGTTCTGAAACTCGACAGGGACGGTAAAATAACGTTGGTCTACGCAAATAAATATTCCAAATAGTTGAAGTTTTAAATAAAAAACAGCGGACGTGCAGTTTTTAAAGGCGATATATATAGTTATGTTAGTGATGTGTGAAATTGCCCACCGTTAAAAAACGAACACCAATTAATCGATTTCGTATTTGACTAAATGGCACCTAATTGGTTAACGCTGGTTTCCAATTTAGATCCCAACCAATCCTGTTTACGATTCATTATTGCCAAATCCACTCATCGCATACATGAATATTCAAACCATAAAAAGTGCCTATGAAATCGACCTACTAGACTAGCGCACACGAAGAAATAATCAATCAAAAAGTGCAATTGTTGAACTAGATAAAAAGCGGTAACACCCAGTTTTAAAAAAGGAACTTCTCTAAATTAAGCAAAAGCATGTCCAAAAACTTTTTGAATATCGAACAATAATTGTCGATGGATGTATCTAACTATAAATGTATGAAAACGCCTGTAAAAAAGTCGCATTCTCTTTCAATAGCACGAATCGGAACTTGCTCGTTCAAACAGATGCGGATGTTCTTTTGTGTCTTTTATTCTCGTGTATTGCTTAATCAACAGCCACCATAAAGAATGAAATAAAAAAAGAAGAATAATCTATGCCCGCTTCTGCGTGTACCGCGGTTCTAATTGAAAACACCTCGTCTCTTGTAAGTTCAGACCAGTTTAAAATCTTTCGAGTTCATTTAGAACGCTTTACATCAACTTATTGGAGAAGGCACTAGCGTAATTCGTAATTCACGTGTCAAGACGTTGACGAACTAGAATAGATTAAACTGTCCGATTTGGTGTAAATCTAAGGTTGTTTATAACAAATAATGGACAGCTGTTGTGCGTGTGCGTTACACCTTATTAAGTAAAAAAGTCAGTACGCCGTGAACGGATCATTAGCTTCTGTTGCAAGTGTTAAAATGATGTGTTTTTCGGTAGTAAACCATTATTACTTAACACCCGCATAACTAGACAGTAATTAGCTATTGTTTCGTAACCATCATACATTTTTCATTATGTGTATGTGTAGTTAGCTGTATTTGCAAAAAACGACTTCTTGGAAAAGGTTATTTTATAAATGACTACAATACGCTTTACTCTGAACAAAATTTTCAATATTTTAACTTGTACGTAAAATTACGAATTTATTTTCATTATGTGATCACTAAACAATATAAAACGTAGATAATCATGATCCAAATGGTTATTTGAAAATTATAATTTACCTCGATGTCGTCTAGTTTGTTGTTTACACGTTATTTGGAAAAAAATATTTCGCTAAATCCCTACTCTACTCTTACTTGTAGGTATTGTTGGAGTTACCAAGCAGTGGCGGTACTTTCATACAAGCTCAAACGCCCGGCTTTCCCCATAAAAAAACTATAGATACATATCGAATAAAATAAGTACCTAAAAAATATCGAGCTTGCCCTAATGTTGACCCCTAGGCACGTCACTGGTTATTCGGTATGTATCTATAGTTTTTTTATAGGGCAAGTCGGGCGTTTGAGCTTGTATGAAAGTACCGCCACTGTTACCAAGCGATTTAATCATTTGTCGGAAAACCCGAGTACAGACTTTGCATCTGAGATTAAAAAATCAAGAAAAACCTGCAGTAAACAAAGATAAAATAATCAAAAATCATGCAATTTATAAATAAGTTACTCGAAGATTTGACGCAAAGATTTATCAATTTTCGTGTAACAAGAGCATTGGTCTCGATATGACAATCAATCGACAGTGACCGATGTTATTACCATTATTACTTCACTAAAACTTTTCCTGATGTAATTCCTAAACATTATGACTACACATTTTACTTTTGAAAAGTACTTAAATAGAGGATTCATGCTGTAGATACTGATAAACTCAAGTGGGTAGGCACTAAGCAAGAGTGTTCTATCTAAGACATTAGATCTCGTCATCGATTTTTATCAAATAAGACTAAAATAAAACAGAAATCTATTTTAACGTTACATAATAATTTAAACGTTATTTAAACAAAGAGCAACTTTCTTTCTGCTGAATCAAAATGTACCTATAACAATGTATTTCAGAGGTTATTACAAACATTCACAAGCTCATGCTTGTGAATGTTTGTTTGTTGTCATCAAGATAGCTCCATTATTTGATCATTCAAATAATGGAGCTATCTTGATGACAACCTAATATTTTTGATTCTTAATGCGACCTAGACACTAGCTCACGGTTTCTCCACCAGAGTAAAAAAAATCGGTTTAAATAAAAATATAACTTTATATACGTGGGGAAATCATCATGAATACCCTCCAGGTAGACGGATGGTTATGCCGGACTCTTACCATCTGAAACCACCACCGTAGACCTATAGCCAGGGTCGCGGGATTCGCTAGTGCATTCACCTCAACCTCGGAAAATAATCGATCCTGCTTCCTTCCTAACGTTGGAGCCTTAAGCCATTAATCAGTTGATCAATATGGACACATCCTCATACATCACTTACCTCCTCAAACTAACTTCTTTCTACTAAACAATTACTCGTACCTCTGCCTTATATATTATTGAAAAGTCTTAGATTTAGGTCAGTATAGTAACGTAAGTATGTTGTACAAGACACGTAAAAGGGAAAGACATTACAATACCATTTATTATTTATAAGATTTGGTGAGATTTCTAGACCCATGTCAGTTGAAACAAAGTCTTATGTGAAATACAATACGTACAATATGTAATTTCGTTAAGAACATATTTTTTTTACGTTTTTGACTTTTTAATGTAGCTAGCTGGAATAAATATTCAGTTGTGGTTGGCTTGCTAAAACCACTTACTTATGGGTCTAGAAATTCTATATAAGTATTCTCTTACCTACTCGTTTTTTGCAAGATATAAGACGATTTTGTCGTCTCGTGTAAAGTTGAGTCTTTTGACTTAGACGCTATTGATTCTTAACCGTCTTAATATCAGGGTTCTACCATTACATAGGCGGTGAGTTTCTCGATGTTATTGACATTCATTTCAATGTTGTTTGTTACCTTTTAACGCGTCAAAGAAGTCTAATATAAAATCAACGCATAAGTCAATGCACTTAAATTTTAGAAGTATTGTCTTTAGTTTCGAGATTCAAAAAGTTTCTATAACAAAACCGGATAGTTAAAAAATTGTACTTTATGAATCGTACAAATAATAGGCTCGATTCTACAACAAACTAATCTGTCTTACATTTTGCTGATAAATCTAACAAAGAACCCATTGTGCTAATAATTCCCATACGAGTGAAAATGTTTGATTTTCCACATTATTATTATCTACTAAGTCTTTTAATACTGTCTCGTATACATTGAAGTACATAGTAAATATTACATTATTGTCTAATATACTTATTGCAAAAAAAAAATTGGTAAAATAAATATACTAAAATGGTACAAAACTAAATAAAAACAATTGCGTAAGTCATACGTGAAAACCACAGATGACGTCATATGACATGAAGAATGGAAGACATTTGCAAAAATGAAGAAAATTTTGATAATGGAAAGTTGGCACAAATATTTAAATTAATTTAATGAGGTTCAAACAATAGAGCATCAAAATACTTATCATTCATGTCATACTTGTATGTAATTTGGAAACATAATAACTCCTTACATAATAACTAAACTGACAATACTCTGTGAGAATTTCGTACTAAGTACCAGTTACGAAATGTTATGAGGAAAGCTCAGACATTGACCTTTTCTTTGGATCGCTTAATGACCAACAAATTGCAACATGGCGCCTCTTCTGTAGCTTCAAATTTCTATAGGAAGTACCTAGTACATATAGGTACTTATGGACTGTGAGAATGATCTGCTGAATTTGTTTACAAGTAATTTAAAGCCTGTCGGAAAAAACACGCTTGAAAGTATGTATAATTTTCCTTTTTTCATTCATTACACTAATTCATTTAACTGTGTACACTGTACACTGCCTTTTTTGCTCATAGCTAATGAACGCATATTTGTATTTTAACCCTTACGTTTGTAACCTTTGCAATCATTATTAAACCAAATACACATACGGTACGAATACAAATTACAAACATGACTGTAAAGTAGAATAAAACCACAGTTTATCGGTTCAATGTATTTTGTCATTTGTATTCTCAGGTCTTAATAATACACCTTGCGTTTTAGTAGCTAGAAATTCATCTACAAACTAGTCAAGCTGTACAGTATTGTGTTTCTCTTTTTTGTCTTATTCTCAGATTTATATTGGTTACTTAAAATTGTTATAAGGACTTGGACGAATCCCTGAAACTTTACCTAGCCACGAAAAATGCACGGTGTACAAAAATAGGAATTTATTCTGCACTCTACCCTCCAATTACAGCTCTATTTGGAATAGCAATGAAGTCGTCCACGTGATTGTACAAAAATCTATTAAAATTCATCGAACGTCTCGAAACTAGATCAAAACGTCGAATACAAATTCGGTGTATTTCCATTTCAAATTACGCTGCCATTGATTTAATTAATTTCTCTGAGATATTTTGTCATCGCAGCGGCCAGAACTGAACTTCCGTCATGTAATTGGAATCGAATATTTTATTAAAATTTATTAGTCGATTAACATAAATCTTGACCACTGTTCCAAAAAATGGTGTCGTTTGTTTTTGATGGCCTGTAGGAAGTAATGCGTTACGAATGCTTTAATTTATGTTCTCTGGGTCGAATTCAATACACAAGTTTTTTTGGTTTCTCGTGACAACAATTTTAAAAGTTATGCAAAGGATTGATTTTAGTAAGTAAAATATATACACTACAGAGATTTTATTATACGAAAATGAAAACTGTACCAAAAGACCAAAAAAAATGCAAATCCTAAACGCAATTAAAACAAAAGCTAAAATTCCGAAACCCAGTCCACTAAATTCTGCCCAAAACAAAAACTTTTAACTAGCCGTAAATGTACGTTGAACAGAAATATTAAAATCCTCTTAGTTATGAAGAGAGTCCATTTGCGTTTGCCATCAGTGCTAAACTAATTTGAGAACTAAATTGAACTTCCACTCAACCTAATTAGTGAGGTGTCGACTCACACAGGGTTTTAAAGCGGGAAACACACTGATCATGATGAAAAAGTAGGAGACAAAATTTCATTTTCTTTCACGATATCGTTCGGGATCTCAGTATCATCTAAATGTTTTATAATATTTCAGATCTGCGCCAAATGATTAGTCCTTCTACGGTGTTTATAGGTTTTCCTTTTCCATGTACCTATCACGGTTTACGATGGTTTAGACTGTGTGACTTATGCTTCAAAACAAAATCCTTCCACCCGAAAATACGAAAACATTTTCCAAAACTGCTCCAAACTTGTTATCGTTTAAAGTTTGCTGTGATATTTTCATTAAAGTGATTGAGTGCGCTTTGATGACGGGCCAAACTATATTGACACCGTAGAAATTGTAAGCACGCTATAAATTCTGGCATTATACTACATGCAAACTTTCTGTGCTTATTAATAAATATAGTTTTAACTAACCACAACATTATAAAAACAAAAAGTTACGAAAACAAAACTGGAACTGAAGAAAATACTGATTTATTACGTATTGCACACGTTACAAAATAGTTACGTAATATTATTTCAATGAGTACTGTTTGCATAAAAAACTATTAGGTCCTTACCTATGAAATTGGCGTTTTTTTCTCACAAATAGAGAACCTCGTCACTTCTATGATTTAAAATATTAATCAATTGCTTGATATTATATCGAATAATGACCATCATAGACCAATAGACCAATAGTAAAAAAACCTTATTATTTATAGTTTTCTAAACATAAAAAATAACTTAAAAATGCCTCCTCTTTTTGTTAGCAGAAATGAACACTATTTTTGTTTTAACTTAGCCAAAACTGATTTTTGTCGCATAATCTAAGTGGCATACGTTATCTTAATTTTTAAACATTAGTGCATAAAAGTTTTAAAACATTAGTGTTCATAGTTGTTAAATAAATTAAGAAAATGTTAGTATGAAAAATGCAACTTCTTTAAAATTCTCCATACAAAACGCTGATTTCATAGGTGGGGACCTAATATTAAACCGTAACTTTATTACTCAGTGTAGTCACAGTTTAAAAATGATGTCGCCAATTAAAAAGATCTAGATAGTCCGCACAATGACCAAACTCAGAATCGTGCGACCATCTCAGTTGCAAATATGATACTGCAATGGAGCGACATGCTAGAATTTTTAACATGCGGTCAGTTCTATTTTCAAAATTTATTTTTTCTGGCCAGTGAAGTGATTCGAATTTAAATTACTTTTCAATGTGTCGGTCAATTTCGGTCAGTGTTTTATTCGGGCGCGTTCGGTTTAATGTTTTTGAATCCAATTAATACTTTACGTTGTGTTATCGTTTATTGTTATTGTTGTGTTTGTTAGTGCTAACTATTAAGTTTTAAAAGGATCGTTAACGATGTAATTGGTTTCACGGGAATCGAATTACAATTTTTCATGCTTTCTCAGAAATTAGAAAACTGTTTTGACGGCTAATTTCATGCCTGCATTTGTGAGTTTGTTTAATTACTTATATTTGGAACCGTGGTTAATATTTCCCACTGTTGCTACTGACTGATAAAGACTTCTAATGTATTTTTTTCTTTAAGTAAAAACGTACCATAAGTAATAAAATCTAAGTATTTTTTAGGGATCAGAAAATTCCGTTTTCAGACACAATGCACCGTGTTCTGAAATAGAATAAACTTCGATTTTTAAATAAATACATTGTCAGTCAAGCCCAATCACTCACGACCGCATCCGATACCCTCCCCAGGGCTATCACCTCTCCATAAATATTTCACATGCGAACATGTTAAGCAAAGGTCAACGCTTAATACAGCCTTCTCACACCTCAGCATATTACTAATTTATTCGACACCACGTTCCGCATCGTCGTCGTACCATGATCCTTCCGCGTTCTGTCCAATACAAACGATTTACGATACATCACTGTTGCTTTCGTGTGGTTTTTTAATGCGTTGAGTAATGATTATCCACGCGATGCGTCGACGCACGTCAATGGAGACATGCATAGGGTTGTGTAAGTAATATTAGTGTAAATACAGTCCGGCAATTAAAATTTTGTATTTATAACAGTTAAACAAACAAATATTTATTTATTATTAGATAACCAAATAATAGAAAAAGTAATGTATTTTTTTTTATAATTCGTTTTCCTTTTTTACAAAATTTTAATGACCGAACTCTACCTCGGTACTAAACAGAATTTTGCAGAATGGTTGATGTTTAAACTTCCTAAATTATAGGCCTATTATCTAGGAGATAAAAACACACTCAGATTTCATGTAGGTAAGTAATGGAAAAGCCCATATTTTCTTTAAGCAAAACCATAAACTACTTAGGCAATTCTCACTTTTCCCAAGCGCTATCTTAGCGACGTTTACCAGACTCCAATTTCCGCCTTAATACTTTCCACTATACTACCTATTTTAGGCTCTATTTACTCTTAATAGAAACTTAGCATATGAGACTCACACATTAAAATAAATATCTAAAACATTCCTTTAAGAATACGTAACGTAAAGGAAACAAACACATACCTTTGCCTAACAAGCGTAATTGCGGGACAGTCAACCCTCAGTGATTGGAACAATAACGCATGCAGACAATCATGGGAACCTTTCACCTCGTTTCGTTCTGGGAATTTACTCCGTGATGCTTTCCTTTGTGTTACGTTACGTTATTTTGCGCTATTTCGCTGTTAAATCGTAATGTCGCTCATTCATTAGGTATGTTGGGATTTCGTTGGTATTTGTTTCAACGTGATTAGAAGAAATGATTAGAAGCGTTTACTCCAATTAAACGTCATTGTATCTATAAAATGATATCTAAAAAAGTAACCCTTATAGGTATATATTTCTTGCCGGTTTTTCTTCATAGAAAATAACAAAAGATGTTCTTCACAAAGGTCAGGTGCGTAGTACTCTCAACCGGCGTGCGTGTATTACAAGATGTATGAATGTGGATGATGCGAAAGGGGTATGTAAGAGTCGTAGCATGTGGCGTTCTATAGTTTCTGCCTACCCCCATGGGAAAAAGGCGTGAGTTTATGTATGTATGTATGTAAAATAACAAATTGGAACTGTGCACCTAAATTCGACTTCCCGTAAGCGGCTGTAATGGTATATATAAAATTAAAAATTAGAATTTTAAACTTGAACTAACTTTCCTATCATCATCCAAACTTTAATCTAATACTGGATATAAATAATAATTATATCTAGCCTTAGGTAAATACAAGCTTTACACCTATAAGGTGTCCGTCTCTTTTTCATCTCTGCCCTATTAATAAAACAAGTTTCTTCCTTTGCAACTTTGTCGATTCAACATGGAAAAACAGAAAAGATATGGGAAAGCATTTTACACGGGACAACCAGACTAACAGCAAAAACCGTTTTTGATTTTATGATGCCACTGGTTTATTAGGATTAAACGGTAAACAGTCGGTCCCGGGTGTCATACGAACACCTATGACAGTCGTTACGGGAAGTCAGTAGTCCGAAAGTCTGACAACTGGTCTAACCTTAGGATATCGGCATTGCCCAGTAACTGGGTTGCAGAGTCCTGGTGGCAATCGCTCCGCGTAAAATACTGGTATTCAGCCGCGCCTGGTTAGACTGGAAGCTGACCCCAACATAGTTGGGAAAAGGCTAGGCTGAACGAATTGCTTTATTAGAATTTTCATAAAACTATAGTTAATGCTGATTTACACGGTGCAAGGTTCTTGAAGCAAGTCTCATGCTATCTCTGTTTTTGTCGGAAAGAAAGACAAAGATAGCATGAGACTTGCTTCAAGAAACTTGCACCGTGTAAATGAGCCTTTAGTTTGTGTGTGGTTATTTATGAAATAAGTACCTAATTGTTTTGATCTTAAAAATTACGACACTGCATTTAACATTCGTGAATATAATAATTTTAATGAAGAGAAATTTGGCACGTCTTTTTGCTTAGAAGCAGCCTTTTGACGAATCATAATGACAAATTATATAAGATAGATAGAGAAGATATGTAATTATATTCTATGACAAACAGCTGAATCATAAATATTGCTTGCCATCTCTAAATATTAGATTAAATCTAAATAAAAAGTCATTGGATACAATGAGAATTAGTAGCATAAAATACTTAACACAAAAAAATAAGAATTTAATAATCGAACTACAATACACACACTCTACCAGAGTAATTTTTTTCTCAAACTTTTTTTTTTATTTTTCTACATATTAAATTTTATCGGCGTAATCAGCCCATTACTGTCCCACTGCTGGGCACGAGCCTGTTCTTGGATTGGAAAAGGTTTAGGTTATAGTCTACCACGTTGGCCAGGTGCGGGTTGGCGGACAAAACGCAAATTAAGTAAAAAATCTCGTATGTTCTAATAACCACATTACAATTGTATGTATTTCAATTACAGTTGTAACCACACACACTAGGCCTCTTTCTGTAAAACCGTATTTCGATAAGATAAGAGTCTGGCCGTATTTTTCCATTAATACTAATTACTAACAAAGATTATTCTCATTAGAATGCATCTTAGTAATGTCTCGACTATTTTTAAGACAAATAATTTGAAAACAATATGGAATCGGAATGTGCTGTAGGTATATTATTTAGTTATGTTAGTATTATTAATGAACGTAACACAACAGAAGACTCATCAAATGTAGGTACATATAAATCTTAACAATACCTGAGAAGTAGGGAAACCACCGAAATGACTAACTACAACTGTACATCTTATATATTTTGTTATTTTTACCGCAAAGTAAATGTAACTCTATAGTTAATAATACGAACTATTATCTGTTACAATGATTTGCAGTAATAACGATTAATCACAAAGAATTCCACTTCACCGAAACTTGACAGCATAATTTTCATCATTAGAAAATCTAAATGACACCGACTTTAAGTTAAATCAAGATACCGTATCTCAGTTTTCACTTTCCCGCTTCTGCATCCGGTCCTTTGCTCATTTTGATTAAACCTCCGATTAGCTTGTGAAGTTGGTCTCGCTTAAATGACCTTCTCTGCATAAGGTGAATATTTTGACTTTGACATTGAAGTGAATGTGAGCTTTTCAATATTCCAAACCACACTGTCACCTTGTAAATTTAATTTGTAATCGATATTGAATTCCACACCTAATCATAATGTACCACCAGGTGCTGGATAAGGCTATTGGGCGTTACCTCGGATATGCCTTGGGGTATTTCTTAAATACTACGTCAAAAATATAGTTTGTCAAGAACATTGATTCTTGTCGCAGTCGTCTGGTAGGTAATTGCTATCCAAAGATTATAGATAATTTTATGATAAGAGTAGCTTTTAACCAAAATTAAAATTGGCTTCATTACATAGTATATAATCACTTTTTAACAAAAATAAAACCGACTTCAAATGGTCTATTTCCGAAGTTCTTCATCAAATCTTCACCAAATTTAAATGGGACCACTTCGAAAGAATACACTTTCGAACAAAAAAAGAATCATTAAAATCGGTTCACAATTAGCAAAGACATCGCGGAACAAATATACACAAAAATAAAAAACATACAGTCGAATTGAGAACCTCCTCCTTTTTTGGAAGTCGGTTAAAAACAAAGTGGCTACCGCTGTCTGTACGCTTAGATCTTTTAAACTACGCAACGGATTATAATGCAGTTTTCAGCAATAGATAGAGTGATTCAAGAGGAAAGTTTATATGCCCCACATTGCACCCGTGCGAAACTGGGGCGGGTCGCCAGTTACATTTAAATTAAATGATTTCTAAGTCAAAAACGATACCTAGATATACTATACAAATCGCCAGAGGCAAGAATAGCTGACTTGAACCTCAAGACAATTCTCCATTAGTCAAAAATCATTAATCATTACTGTGTTAAAAGGTTCTTACAACAGATTTTATGTTAATTAAGTTCCGTATTTAGATTAAGTGCCTCTCAAATTTCGTTAGTCGTGGGACTTTATCTGATTCTACACCCTGGAAGTTGACTGTTACATATTGGTACCTACACAATCCATTCGACATTGAGTTAATCATGTACATTGTTATTAAGTTAACCTTTAGCTGTCGGTTGATCGTGGGCAGTTTGATGAATGGTCCGGACAAACGTGGGTGGCTCGGAAATCCTAAATAAGAATATGTTTTTCGAAACTTGATGTATTTGAGTTCGGGTGAAATATTGATTACTTTTGCGCCAATTCTATAAATCCTGAGCTTGTGATCTAGCAGTTGTATTAAGAACGGCAATAAATAATGTTTTGTTGGTAAATTGATATAATTTGATTAGAAACTGGAAACTTGGATAAAATCTGGAGAATACAAATACAAATTATATTAAGTAACTTTCTAATATTAAAATTATTCACATTCATTCTTATTAAAACTTTATTCTCTGGACATTGGCAGTAATGTAAACGAGTCGCCAACATGCCAGTTTAAGAAAAAAATAACTCTATGTTATTATTTATATCTTAGATCTGATAAAAAGAAGAACCAAAAGCAAATGTCATTCGTCTCCTATGCAAGCTTGTCTAAACAAAATTATATTTTTTATAAGTAATTTCTTAGATTGTTTTAATCCCACATTATTTTTGTTTCTTTCTGTTTATTTTCCCCCTTTTTCCCCTTAGAGTTGCAGTACGGCGCGCTTCTCGAGGGGTGCGGGGGGGAGTTGCCGTCGCTGAGCGCATGTGCGCCCCACCCCCCGCACCTCGACAAGGCAACACGCCGCCAACAGAAGGATGCGCGTGCGCAACAAGACAAAATCGCACAAGTTAACATACATTTACACGGTATTTGTTTCGTTTTTTTTTATTTTCTTTTACTTTTCTGTTATGTTCTCCATTTATTTGTTAATTTAATTTAATATTTTCTTTATGTTTTATATATACATTTCTACTGTATACAATTTCTTCTACATTCTATTCTAGACGTATTTTTAGTTTGTTCTGTTTATCAGTTTATCTTATTTTCTACATTATACGACATACTTACACTTTGTATCTACCTCTATTAAACATCTGTACATAAAGTTATTTGTTTTACTTCTGTAATAACATCAAACTTCATTAACACTTCTATGCCTCACTATTTCTTCTTCTGTTGGACTAGTTTATATTTAGGTTTCTTCAGTTCTTCAATATTCTCAACGGACAGTTCTTTTATCTTCTGAGTTTCTTTATCCTCCATTTATTAACAGGCTTTTACCTTACAAGGGCAAAACAGCCTCGCCTTATACTGATTATATTTAAGATAGCAATCATACGGTAGTTCTATAAAGTGAATCTTAGTTCTGTTTGTTACAGCTCTGTTTGCTGCCGTTGAACATGGCTACCTCGACAAGGCGCGAAATATTCTGGAGTCAACCGATGTCGACGTCAACAGGTTTGTGATTCATTTGCCTTTTATGTGGAACTATTACTGCGTAAATTCGATTGGTACTAGCAAGCTCTAGTTAGTTACAGAAAGTTCTATTACTTTGTAAATACTGCACAATGTTATTAATACTTTTATTAGGAAGATAGAGATTTAAAAAATTGACGTAATTTAAAACAAATGCATTGATCCAAATTCCAAAGGGATTCACAACATACTTAAGATTAAGAGCTAATCTAAGATTACTTACTTGATAAGATCAGCATCGGTGATCTATCGGTTCGAATTCTGGGAGATTTCAATGAGATCATTTTGAAAAATCCATCATCGCCCATCTTACCCACAACATATTCTGGAAGTTAGTCTAGCAGCAAAATAGACTGTGTTTTCAAACAATAAATATTGCAAACGGTATAAATCTAAGCGGAACACGTACCATATATCAAAGAACAAGTACAATAGAGAACACTTGAGACAACTGTTACGATCAATGCTGCAAACAAAATGCATCCGCAGGGGATTTATCTCCGTCTGACTGTTCCTGTTACTGCTACTAAAGAGCAGTTCTAAAGCTGAGGCACCTGGATTTGTCAGCGGGAAACAATCGATGTAGAACGGTTTGAGACATTCAATCTAATCTTGAAAGTGGATCACTTACCGTTTTAGTATCGGGGTTGAACGGAGTTTAGAGTTATTTCGATATTTGTATCAGGAAATGGATTGTTAAAGATTTAAGTATTGCAATTGCAAGTAAAAGATTTATACTTTTTGATTTTGTGACTAAAGAAATTTAAGTCTCTAATCACATTGTTTTCTCCTAAGTTATTTAACAATGAGTTGTCATAAGCTTGCGTTTCGTTTTTTGTGCGTAAACTTCAAGAATTAAATTAGCTAACTTCTGTACGATATTGTTGGACAAAGCTCTCTTTCTTTGAGGCACTTAACAAAAGTTAATCACGATTCCTTTTGCCTTTCCCTCTGAGGAATAAACTTGTTGGGAACATGTACTTAGCCATTAAAACATTAATTCCCATTTTAGAGTTACTTATTTGTAATTGAATATACCTTCCAAAAATTGAATTCAGAATCCCCTTTAACTTTTGAAACTATATTACGAATTTATGATACAACGAATGTCATTAGAGTAGAAAATTATGCTTTTAAAGTGTTTTTTTTTTCTGTCTGTAGCTTAAAATCTTTTCCCTTTCAGCCTCAATGCAGACGGCCTGTCACCTCTGGATGTGGCCGTGCTTGCGACCAACAGACAACTTGCCAAAATGCTTATGGAATTTGGAGCCAAAGAAGGAACTCAGTGTAAGTTTTTCATATTTACGTCATTTATTTCCCATGGATCTATATAGTTGCAGAGAATTGTACGCACTCTTATTTGGAAGCAGTATCGTTTGTGTTAAGAGTTAAGTTTCTAGTTTAATTGTGTTCGTAAAATGCAGAATTTTCTCGTCTAATATTGATGTCTGATCTAAAAAAATAACATCATTTATATTTCTTTAAATTAAAGAGTGTCACTAACCGTTACCATGGGGTTAAAAATCTTTCCCCATAACATGTGAATCACTACCGAAGAGAGTCGTAAGAAGAGATTGCATCGGCTGCAGATCTAATCTGTTTTTTAAAGTAGTGTCAGGCGACATTATCTGATAATAGAAATGTATCGCGTGATAACCTTGCGTTTACAGCCTTTTTACTTCTTATTAGTGAATGTTATTTGTTTTACAGTTTCGGTTTTCAGTGAATCAGTTTCCTGTGCCTTGTAAAAATTATAATAAACTGGCACGTAATCTTACCTATGTTTCTTTCGTTTTAAATACTACACTCATCCACCCGCACGCATTAGGTGTTATTTTGTTTCACACAAATATTTTATGTAGGTACATAGATTCCATTAAAGGCTTTTATTTACATAGTTTCTATGTGAAGACTTTTATTGGCTTTGCGTTGTCGTAAAGTAATTTAGCTGATAGTGTTCCTAATAGTTATAAATAAATAAATTAAGACTTTTTGTTTAGGCTTCTTTGTAAGCTGTAGCATGAGCATTGAAATGGGGAGGGCAACGTAAAACGAAAGCAGATGGCAGCACCTCCATACTTAGTTATTTGAACCAATCAGAACCATCATATTCATATTAGCAATAATGTCAAACACATTGCAACCAATAAGATGGCATAGGTACAATCGAAAGTGGCGCCATTAGTTCCACAGTTGCCTACCCCATTCAAAGCTGGAAAATCATTTTCTTAAAGTCTGGAAATCTTCAATTATCATAGCTTTTTTTCGAAGACTAATTACTAATTCTTTTATGCATAAAAAACTTGACCCTTTTGCATGAATTTTTGATCTACACTCGGGATCAATGAATCCAGGTCACCAACATAAATCTGAATATCTCGGAAAACATTGTTTAACATTGCTTTGTTTATGTGGATGACCCGGCTTCCTTGCTTCCGAGTGTAACATAGGTAGAGAGATAGTTGAAAAATAAATCTCCTACAGCTAAAACTTCAAGTTCCCTACTTTCATTCGCCTTTGCTTGTACGATAAGCAATTGTTTTTCTACGCTGTTTTGTTTTGTACGCTAACCGTAATATAAAAATCAAAATAACCGTACCGAACAACATCAACGAAGCATATGCGCAATAAATAGATCCCTTCAGTGAACTCATATGATATGTTCAACTTTTGATATCAGATAATACGTCTCATTTTCATAAACACACTGCCTTGGTTCACCGTAGGGTGAGGAAGATTATGGATTATTATTCCACTGTCATTCCTCCGCATATTTCGGTGCCTCAGGTATTTTTATAATTTGCATACCTTACGTACGCGGGAGCTAAGGCTCCAAGAAATGTGCTTTGGTGTAAGAACAATTTTTAGGTGGAATTTTTAGCGGACGTAAATTATGTGCGTGTGTCTGTCGGTCGTACATTATCGACGTGAATGATATCGGATTGATTAAAAAAGGAAAAATTATAAAATCTCCTTTTAACGTAGAGTTATTTTAGATTATGGCAAACACTTTTGATGATAAAATTATAAACATTAAAAGAGACTGGAGTCTCTTTTAATGTTTATAATTTTATCATCAATCTTATCACTCGTGGACGAGTGACGATAATTAAGTCTATCCTAGGTAAAATAGTCGATGGTGGTGCCAACTTTGACAGATAACCGTTCGTTACATATCGAGACCCCTCCGGCCTTGGACAGCACGGTCCCCGGGTATCATAAGAATACCTATAACAGTCGTTACGGGTAGTCAGAAGCCCGAAAGTCTGACAACCAGTCTAACCTTAGAGTATCGGCATTGTCCAGTAACTGGGTTGCGGAGGTGTGATGGCAGTCGCTCTGTGTAAAATACTGGTATTCGGCCACATCTGGTTAGACTGGAAGCTGACCCCAACATAATTGGGAAAAGGCTAGGTAGATAGATAGGTGCTACCAACCTTACCGACTGGTTAATCTTTTCACCACGCCATTAACTATTCTCATATAGATCGTTTCGACTTGAAAAAAGACGCATTTCTCCTTAACGAAACATTGCAAAGAATATTCATGCACCTAAAACTCTATTCTAGATTTGAAAATTAAACCAACATAACATACATAATCAGCCTATTACTGTCTCTACTGGACACGGGCCTCTTCTCAGAATGAGAAGGGTTTAGTCCACCACGCTGGCCTAGTGCGGATTGGCAGACTACACACACCATCGAGAACTTTATGGAGCCGTCAGGTGTGCAGGTTTCCTCACAATCTTTATCTTTCACCGTTAAAGCAAACGACTGTAAAATTATCCATCAATTATCATGTGGAAACAACTGAATGACTACGCAATGATTGCAAAATGCAACAACCAGCAACTGGATTCCACGTAAATGTCCCTGAAACAATAACGACGGAACTGCAAAATGCTAATTCAGTTTACTACCAATTACATATGCTGATGCCAGTTGCAAACGAAATGTTCTTGGAAATAGATAGGTACTATAATAAATGGTGGTTTTGTGGAAGTAAATACATAGGTGCATGCACGAAGATTTCGTGATTGAGCCCTAATGATTAATTGCCTATCAGGACTTGACAGGCGTAACCCCACGCCGCCGTGTCCATATTTGTAACGTGTCAGCAAACTAGTAGCCGTATAGGGTTGTCGTTTACCCGGTTCTGAGCAAGTGCTAATTATACACATGTAATTATAAACGCATCCGAGATTGGAGATTAGCTAGGTTGGTTTTTTTTCTTTTTTCATGTTCTGCTCATGAATACTACCTAGAGATAATTTAGTTTTGATACGATCTGCAGCTGCATGTGGTTAGACTGGAAATTGATGGCAGTATGCTTGTAATCCAACTTCTTTAACTTTGTTCTTTATCTGTTTGTTGGAAACAGGCGGTTGACATCAAAAATAATTAAATAAAACAAAAAAATACTGTTGTCATAAAAATAATGGAAATCTTTATACCTTTAAGCAGTGATAGCCTAGCGGTAATGCTTGCCTGCCATGCAGGACGGTCTGAATTCGATCCCCTCAGAGTTTTCGAATTCATGTGCGGATCAGAATTTGATTATCACTTGCGTTAACGGTAAGGGCAAACATCGTGAGGAAACCTGCACACCTGAGAGGGCTCCATAAAGTTCTCAATGGTGTGTGTAGTCTATCAACCCGCACCAGGTCAACGTGGTGGACTAAGGCCTAAATCCTTCTTATTCTGAGAAGAGGCCCGCCTAGCAGTACGACAGTAATGGGCCTTTAGCAAGAAGTTCCTAATGAACAGAAATACTGTATACTTATTTTGAATAGCAAATAAATGTTGACCAAACCAAAACCATATTTACCTCGTCCGTCATATCCCATGACGAGGCCACAACCGTCCATCATACACCTGACCACAGCTCGGAGCAGCCCTGTCCTGCACAGCACTGTCCCGCTTGACAAACATGCGACTGTTACGTCGCGTGACGCGAGTCGTGACAACCGTATATCCACAGTTATGTCACGAAATGTGGACGACAGTGTGCATTTACCCGCATTTACAATCTAATTAGCAACTATTTTCGGCCTTATTGCTCAAGCTTTAAGGTTCTAAATACTCAGTTGAGATTTTAGAATTGCTAAATGCAAAGGAAATATGTATTTGGTACGTCATAATTGGAGAAGAATTTTGAAATAGTTTTATTATGGATTTTGGATATAATGTGTAATATGTCCGTGCCCTGCTTGGCTCTTGTCGCTAGATTTGAAATTGTTTAGGATATTTTCATTAGGGTTATTTCTTTGTCACCTATCCGAACCGGTGGAGCTATGGAATGGAATGGATCTAAAGAGTACAGATCGTTTTCAAAAACCTATCTATCTGCGCTTTGCCCTATTAGAAATATAAATGTGATGTTACTTTCATGAAGATTCTGTAGAGGCTCGTGGCTAATTAACAACCGCGCGGATCATATGATTTGCAAGGTTAAGCTGCACTTGCTGCGGTCAGTCCGTGGGTGGGTGTCCATTCGTTACACATCGACACGTCTCCATGCCTCGGATAGCATGTTAAACAGTCGGTCCCGGGTGTCATACGAATATCTATGACGGTCGTTATGGGTAGTCAGAAGCCCGAAAGTGACAAACGGTCTAACCTTAGTATATCGGTGTTGCCTAGTAGGTATCTAGGTTGCGGAGGTGTGATGGCAGTCGCTCCGTGTAAACTACTGTATTCAACCGCGGCTGGTTAGACTAGATGCTGACCCCAACATAGTTGGGAAAAGGCTAGGCAGAACGACCTTTCATGAAGATTCTGCCATTTTTTTTCTTTAAAAGTCTATGAAAAGGTGGGTGGATAAGCCAATCGAGTCCACTTTGTTCCATTTATTTCCCACTCAATGACTGTTTCAACAGATTAGCGATAGCTAACCGGTAAGCCAATCAAATAAATTTATCTATTACAATTTCCGGCGATGATCGGTCTCAATAACTGTCACTATCTATCGTTTATCTAATCGATCGATTTCTTATTTGTTTTTACTTTGTGGACGTGATTTGTTTTTCTAGTTTTATCGTAGCCCTACATTTGACCTACAATCAGATGTTTAGATAAATCTAAAAACGAGATGATAGGCTATCTGTTAATACCAACGTGTTGCTGGATACTATGATGCCAAAAAAAAACAATAAAATCTATGAACTTTTTATAATCTGCAAGAATTGTTTAAAAATCGAATGTTGAAGATGCATAGGTATAGTTTTGGCCGTAAAGAGCAAAATGTGCCTGTTCTTTTTTTAAATAAAACAGAAATCTAAGCTGTTGCTACCAGCCATCCGATAAATGTTTCCTATAAAAAAGCTATGTACAGTCAACACTGACATCATGACATGTGTATTTACGTCACGGACGACAAATCGCACAAGAGCTCACATGTCAATACAACTTTTTATTTACGGATAAGAAATAGGAAGAAAGGACCAAAAAAGTAATACAAATACCAGGATCTCGGTCGGATCGCCGCGGGCGAAACTTGGCCCCGAGCACACCCGACGAACACCCGAAGTTTATCGATCTAGTGACACAAGTAGAGCTGTAAGTGACCCGGCTAACTTTGGTACCGGTATCGTAACATGCGTTGCTAAGTCCAATAAACCTCAACTTGCAAGACTGTTCTTTACTACACGTACCGAAGCTATGTCTTTACTGTAATTCGACGAGTAAATTCAAGCTATCGCAATAACAACAATATTCGCCAAAGCCGAATTATGAAAAGGAAAAAGTAAAATAATTCAAACTCTTCCGAATTCTTTTCTTTATAATAATTAGGTACTAAGTATGCCACGAACGGCTCGTGGCTAATTACCAACCGCGTCAATCCTACGATTTGTGAGGTTAAGCTGAGCTTGTCGCGGTCAACCGTGGATGGGTGACCGTTCGTTACACATCGAGACCCCTCCGTGCCTCGAAGAGCACGTTAAGCAGTCGGTCCCGGGTGTCATACGAATACCTATGATAGTCATTACGGAAAGTCAGAAGCCCGAAAGTCTGACAACCGGTCTAACCTTAGGATATCGACATTGCCCAGTTACAGGGTTGGCAGTCGCTCCGTGTAAAATTCTGGTATTCAGCCGCATCTGGTTAGACTGGAAGCTGAACTCGATATATTTGGGAAAAGGCTAGGCAAAACTGAACTGAGTATATAATATCATGGACTGAGATTGTCAAAAAAAATAGAGAGGTATTTTTCTAGGAAAGGGCAAATAAATCATTCAGATATTGTCACTAAATTCCGAATTTTCACGACAACCGTGAGCAGAGAAGTAAAAAAAAAACCTCATCAAAAACAGCTTCTTATTCCAAGCATACTTCTCAGCTTGATAGCAGCAAACCCCTTTATCAATGAACTAGCGGCCCGTCCCGGCTTCGCATGGGTGGACATTTTTCCCGTTTTTGCAACATTTTTCATTTATGCTCCGCTCCTATTGATTGTAGCATGATGTTATATAGCCTATAACCTTCCTCGATAAATGGACTATCCAACACAAAAATATTTTTTTCATTCCAACCAGTAGTTCCTGAGATTAGCGCGTTCAAACAAACAAACTCTTCAGCTTTATAATATTAGTGTACAGGTTGTAAACGAAATCATGTAATTCCTACAAACCTCGTGATGTACTGCTGACATAGATTAAATATGCACGCGATACATTTCGATACAATAAAAAAATAATTACAAGAAGTAAATATGTGTTCTTAACATGAGGCATTATAGCGCTCCGGGTGAATTGCGCGGCTATCGCTCGCCGCGCGGTCATTTAACTCGGGGCGCTAAAATGCCTCACGTTAAAAACACAACATGTATTACCTAATCTTGTATTTTTTTTTATTGATTCCAAATGTATTCCTTGCCGTTAATCTATGTCAGATTATAATCACGAGGTTTGATGGAATTACATGATTTCGTTTACACCCTGTAGATATCTCGACTGCACCCCAAATTGGGAGGATTGCCAGCACTAGTACCCGAGAGGTTTCCAAACACGAAATATATTCTTGCCAATACGAAAATGCATTTCACGATATTGGTTTCGCGGGCGACGACGAACACTCGTGTGACGTATCTACAATATGTGAATGAAATTCGCTCAAAATGAAAACACACAAGTAGATGTCCTTGGTGCCAAATGATGATGCAAAGAATATCGGTGAACAAAGGAGGGCTAAACAAGGAACAAAGATGTAGAAAGTTACAACAAGACAAAATTGGTAATATAACATCACGCCTGTATTCCCCGAAGGGTTGTGCAGAGGTGTACAGTAACACCCTCATTTCGCCTTTATGTTTAAGTACCATGTACTACCAAGCCTATTGCCATCAACCGGGCACAAATCTAAACTCCGGGCAGCTAAGCTGCTACTGAGGAATACCACACGGAAAAACCCAATAATACTTTGCCTGACCTGGGGAGCGAACCCAGGACCTCACGATCAAAAGTCGCGCTTACCACCACTAGACCAACGAGGCAGTATAGAGATAAATTTTATCATTAGTTTTTATGAAACTTTTTCAGCCAATTAGTTACCTTTTGAATTGAATAAAATTACATTTAAAACAGAAATATCTTTAGACGACTACGTTAATTAGTAATGTACAAACGAAGCCTTTGCAGTAGGTAATTGCTATTTGATGACTTTCAAAAGCAATGTTTTGTCGATATTGGAATCCTTATTTCTTATCGTTGGGAAATCCTCATGGATGTTCCTTGCCCGGGGAAGGCGAGAGGGTCTACCGGACTCTTACCGGCTAAAAACCAACGGTGTCCCTCCTTCTGACCTAAGGCCGGGGTCATGGGATTCACTATTGCATGCACCGCAACCCCGGCAGGTCTTGGCCCATCAGCTTCTTCTGGTGAACCTCTCCAGTGGTGGGGCAATTTGTCCCCTGCCCCACTTCCTTCTGAGAGGCGCGCGCGTTACACGGCGCGCCATCCTCCCGGGCCTGTTACTGGTCGGGCGACGGGTCATATTGGAATCCCTGATTCTCTGAACCCTCTTTCTTTTAACATTTTGTGTTGTATGTGCAACGCGTAGAGTCCGACTCCTCTAACCTACAAAAAATCTTATCTTATATCATAATATTATCTTTATTTTCTTAAAAGTAGCCACAACATGATTGTTTCTCTGTTTAGGTAGGTACCTCTTGGAGAAAATGTATGTCACACGAGATCACTTCAATCAAAGTGAACGTAAACAAAACAAACTGTAAAACCATTTTATCTTATTCATTACATAACAGATGACTAAGACCCGATTTATTAACGTCGGATAGCGTTTATCTAAGGAATGAGTAAGACGTTTTGACAGAACTTCTATAGCTGTCAAAACATACATATATAAACTCACGCCGTTTTCCTATACGATCCTTACATACTCCATTCGCTTCATCCAAATTGACAACACAGCACACACACATTATATTGGAACAGCAGTGATAGCCTAGTGGTGTGACGGTTGGACTGCCAAGTCATAGGTCTCGAGTTCGAACCCAAGGCACGCACCTCTGACTTTTCGGATTCATACAATACAATACAATACTCTTTATTGTACACAAAACAAACAAGAAACATTACTATAAAAATAGAGATGTACAATGGGCGGTCTTATCGCACTAGGCGATTCATGTGCGTATTGTATAATTATCATAGTCTACATAGTTGTCGGCAATAAGATTGACAAGCATATCATTTTGGGATCCAGTGCATAATATCAGCAAGCACATTGGGTCACCCGCGCGAACGTTCAACGAGTATTCCCAAGGAGGGTTGATGCAGGAGGCTGGTCATAAAACAATAAGCCAAAACCTCTAACAACATGGATTTATGAAATACATGTTGTGCCGACCCCACCTAGTGTGGGGTAAGGGCAGGAAGAAGAAGAAGATTGTATAATTATCACTTGCTTAAAAACGGTGAAGGAAAACATCGTGAGGAAACCGGCATGCCTGAGAGATATTTCTCGACGGCATGTGAAGCCAAGTCAGAGGCCCATGGCCGGCATAAACTCTGACACCAGGTTAGTTACTAACCACACAAAAAGAAGAAGATTCACATTCATACTTCTTGTCGTATACATAATATAGTGTCAAAACATATTTCTCAGATAAAAGTTCTCCGACGTTAGTAAAATCGGCCTTAAGATTTTCTTATTTAGCAGTTACATTTTTACACTCAGGTAACTTGACGACAACTTTAGAAGGTAAAATGTTAAACTATAAAATGTAGACCGCGATAAGAGTACTTGCTAAGGAACTTGGGGAATGAAAAATATTTTTGATGAAAGATTTTATAAAAATCTGCGTACTTTCTTACACTTCCTTGGTATATTATTTTTGCGATCATCAAAATAAAGTATTAAAAATATTATCTAGCTAACGTTCCGTCTCTAAGGACCAGAATACGTTAGAGAGTGAAAGATGTACTTCAAATATTCTTTTATACTTTTAAGATACTTTTATTATGGGCTCGTGGGTATTAACAACCGCGCGGATCATTTAATGCAAGGTTAAACTGCGCTTGCCGCGGTCAGACCGTGGATTTGTGACCATTCGTTACACATCTAGACCCCTCCGTGCCTCGGAGAACACGTTAAACCGTCGGTCCCGGGTGTCATACGAATACCTATGACAGTCGTTACGAGTAGTCAGAAGCCCGAAAGCATGACAACCGGTCTAATCGTAAGATTGCCCAGTATTTAGCATTGCCCAGTAACTAGGTTGCGGAGGTCTGAAGGTAGTTGCTTCGTGTAAAATACTAGTATTCAGCCACACTTGGTTAGACTAGAAGCTAACCTCAACATAGATGGGAAAAGGCTAGGAAGAACGAACTTTATAGATGCTAAAAATCTTTTATTTTTCAAGTATATTTCTTACAATTCACGAGCGCGCGTGGCGTGACTTTTATGTAAACTGTCATAGGGTTCAAATTCAACTGTTTCACACGCGCTTGTGAATTGTAAAAACTATACATAGGTAATAATGCTTTCAAATCGACTTTATATTCGAAATTTAGGTACCGTCTTTCCTAACGTGTGAATGTCTATCAAAGTAGGTCGTATAATCAGTTAGTTTGCGAAACGTCGCGTGTAGCGTTAACGTATTCCTTCAATATGTAAAACAGTCGGGCGTTTACAAGATTTGCGACGCCTTATTTCAAGATTGTGTTCAGGCAGAGTGAATATTTACCTTTCAGGTATTATATTATCTGATGGCATGGTTCTGAGGTGTGTATAGAACCTTAATACCCCACACGGGTGGGAAATACGACTTAAAGTTAAACGACAGATCGATCTTTCTAGTAATATGAACTTGCGAAGTTTTGTTATTATTTATTGCTTTTATACAGATATGATATGCTCGAAAGATTTATTTATTTATTTTACTTTAATTACAACGGTCTTGGACCAATTGCAATAATTAAAGATAGAGTAATAAAACGTAAAATACATAGTGAATTAGACATTTTTCATGAATCTCTCTCGCAATGCTTCAGGCATACTAATAAAATCTTCTTCCAATCATCCGCATAGTTCGGATTACAATCTAAGAGTTCGTTGAGTGCGGTGAGAGTACGAGGTATTGGGGATTTAGCTCGCGCTACAGTGCGACATGAAGGCACAGCAAAAAGCTTGTGCTTCCTGTTGCGATGGTAATTAAGAACTAAGATATAGTTTTGTTATCCGATTCTCCATTAACTATTTCCAACAATTCAAGTTAAGTCAAAGTCGCTCCCTGATTTTTAAACCGAATTCATTGTTGAACGGATGTAACAATATACGAACTTATAAACTTGTTATTTTTAACTCTAATTTGAATTATACCAGTCCTTGTCATTTGTATTCCAATGAATAGAAATGGCGTATGATCCATTTTAGTTAAATAGCGTTTATAAGTAACGGTGATAATTGCTTACTCATGATGAGCAATTTTTATTAATCTGTTAGAGATATAGTCTTATATTCACTATTCTATGTTTCCAAGAGTTTTCGTAATAAACAGTTCCATGGGAACATCACCACGACTTTTAGGAATGAAGGTTTTTATACGACACTTATAAAACGTATTTTTGTGTGTGTACATATTGGATTTTACGACTACTTACGAGCGTCGCTTAAAAACTTTGAAGTATTCTGATAAAACTTTTGCAGTTAAAGTTCTACAGATACTTACTTACCGTAAATAGAGTTTCCTCGCAATATAATATGGCTTAGAACTTTACTATATTGTGTTAATTCTATTACTTGAATAGACTAAAAGTTTTGGTTACTTTTTCCAATCCGCCCGAAGAAAGGAGCGAGTAAAACCAAATTATCTTGACTGAAATATCAAATTACTTTTATCATTGTATCCGAAAACAGCTCTTCTTCCTTCAAGCCTTTTCCGATCCATGTCGGAATTTGCTTCCAGTCTAACCAGATACGACTGAATATCAGTATTTTACACGGAGCGACTGCTATCAGACCTCCGCAAGCCAGTAAATGGGCAAGACCGGTTGTCAGACTTTCGGGCTTCTATAATTCATAAGTATTCGTATGACACCCGGAACTGACTGTTTAACGTGCTCTGCGAAAACAAATATAGGTATATTATAGTGCCGTTTATTTCACCAGTGAGGAGAACGTTAAAAGCCTGTAATTATCCGCTGTAAGCGTGTCAAAGCGCTTTAAAGTACTCAACTGAAACATAAACATTGATCTTACTCGCATTTACGCGCGTCACAAAAATATTGCCACCATTTTTTTAAAAGCAACCATAAAGCGGACCATGATCATGAATAATAAGGCCCATAATGCTCTTTTCTCATCCTAAAACAAACAAGGCTGTAATAGAAGACATTTAAGTATAATACCTTCGATAAGTACCTAACTTCAAGGTACTTTTACCTGGGTTTGGCGGGCTTAAAAGAAGGGATTATGAATTTGACAATAATTATGAAGGGATATTGCTATGATGAGAGCAGTGGTTGCCCAGTGGTAACGGCCCCGACTTACGAGTCGTATGTCGTGGGTTCGAACCCAGCCAGGCGCATTACTTTGTGTAGGTAATTTATTTCATCACCACTGCTCTCAAAACGGTGAAGGAACACATCGTGAGGAAACCGGCATGTCCTAGAATCAAAAAAAAATCGAAGACATGTGACATCTACCAACCCGCACTGGGCCCGCGTGGTGGATTACGACCCATTCCCTCTCTCAGAGAGGAGGCCTGTGTCCCAGCAGTGAGAACATTATAGGCTGATGATGATGATTGCTATGATCATCTAATTTTGTAGCCTCTTTTTGCTTTGTAGAACTCCAAGGGCCGACTCCTATAATTTACTGAGCGTCATTGGTTAAAATATTGGTAACCAAAACGATTCGTTTTTGTTTAAGGAACCGGGCATAAAGATGCGTAGAGACATCGCGAGGCATGCACCGGGAATGGCTTGTCACGTATGCCTCAGGGGTTTGCCACGCATGCCTCGGACTGTGTGGACGGGGTGCTCACTGTGAGCAGCGAATGCTCACAGTGCAAACCCTTGATGCATGCGTGACAAGCCATTCGCGGCACATACCTCGCGATGTCTGTAACTGTATGTACCTTAATGTGTACTAGAGGCATATAATCCTAAAAATAGTCCTACTATCTTTACCCGAAAATTAAATTTGTACCTTTTCTGTAATTCTCATTTCTTAATTTTCATCTATCGCCCGTGACCTATCAAAATAGCATATTAAAACCACTTGGCGGGATAGCAAAATTTTCATCAAAATTACAAACAAAAATGGAAATCAATACAGCCGCGGTCCGTCAACATCAGTAACCAATTTGACTCTAGTAAATTAATCAGTATTGTGATGAGTAAACGCGACCGTCATACAAATAGCTTCGATTCCCCGATAAACCGTGGTTAGCTGATCGAAATTGGACAGATTGAACTGAATAAATTAAGCAATACAAACGGATACAATGATGACGGGACTTTTGTTCTATCTATTGGATTTACGTTACGTGACTTACGCGTAATTGTTTTAGAGGATAGTTAGAAATGATTACGCGGTTAGATAAAGGAATCCTACTTGTGATTCTTGTTGGCGATGTGTAAAGCGATTAGTTATTGTTGTGTGCGGAATAGCAAGTGGATTTTTGGAGATTGCAATTTCTACAGATCAACGACGGATTAGCAGCTAACCTGCTTTATATTTTTGCTCCTAGCGTAGTTCACGGAATTCAGCGTAGATATAGGTATGGAGTTATGTTTTTATGATCTTTATTATTATTTATTTTAATAATACAAGGTTAAGCAGTGATAGACTAGCGGTTGAACGCTTGCTCTCTATGCAGGAAAATTTGAGTTCGATCCCGGCCCACACCTCTGATTATTCGAATTCATGTGCGGATCAGAATTTGATTATCACTTACGTTAACGGTGAAAAGAAAATATCGTGAGGAAACCTGCACACCTGAGAGGGCTCCATAAAGTTCTCGATGGTGTGTCTAGTCTGCCAACCCGCACCAGGCCAGCGTGGTAGACTAAGGCCTGAACCCTTCTCATTCTGAGAAGAGGCCCGTGCCCAGCTGTGAGACAGTAATGGGCTAATTATGTAATACAAGGCTGCGTGCCTACAGATGCACTGAGCAAGTACCTAGTTAGTGACTCAGAGGAGGTACGCAAATCATTAAAATTATTTATTTATTCATAACAAAGTTTCTTGAAAAGGGATTTTCAACCACAATCCTATATCAGACTCCAGCTTCGGTCCAGATGATTTGAAACTAACTTTTTTTTCCAAAAAAAAAACACACGACGAGCTACGCTTTTGAATCCAATGGATTGAAACTTTCGACTGAGACAACTTCCGTTACATCTCTCTCCTATTATGATTTTAAGGGTCTAACTTTATAACTACGTGAACAATCATGATCCTCATATTCCCAGTACCCTACATAATATCGATTTAACCTCACCATATCCTTTCATTGTTACAGTTAAAAACTCGGACTCTCTGGGCACTCACCTCCGGCGGCTGGCTCGCGAGGCAGAGTCCAAACTGCACGAGGTGACAGGATGTGCTCCCGAAAGGACTTGCAGGGAAGATGCGTGTACCAGGTACAGTCTGCTTAATTTTTAAAAACTTTCAAATGTAGTGTTCTTTATGGAGCCGCTGAAAAGAAACCTGCTACGATCCTGACACACCCTTTCCGCTTCATGTACATTAATGAATATGGATGAAGTCTTCTCGTGCATGCTTGTCGGTTTAGGAAATCTATAGTCTCTTCCTACCCCAATGGGAAACAGGCGTAATTATATACAAGGTTAGTCGGAAAGGGGGTAGGTACTAAGCCGCGAACCACTTAATGTATCACTGACGATTGTTTTAAAGAAAGTTCTAAAAATTCTTAATCTGATTAAAAAAAACTATGCAAAATGGTTTTGATTTTTCTATTTTACAGAAATTCTTCATCCCTGCTTTAGTTACGAATTCATAAAATAGAGCTTCTTATCCATGACCCCAAATACGACCTAAAATGTAAGCACAGCTGATCATAACTGAGGACAGATAGAATTTAGCGTATTTTTTATAAAATCTTTGAACAGCTATTTCTTTTAAACTAATGAATTTTTGGGAAAGTTGTAGAACAGAACTTATCCATTATTATGGGTACTTAATCACCCTTTCGGCTTAGTACCCCCTTTCCGACTAACATTGTATATGTATGTATAAAAAATAACGTAGAACCAAAGTCAATCAATGAAAAAAGAAAAAAATAACTACTTTAGAAAAAAGTCGACAACTTATTTGTAGGGACCTAACCAAAAATCCTAACTTTATTGGAACAGATAGATTAATGCGAACGTAACCTATTTCTAGTTATCTAAAAATTTCACAACGGTCTTAACTTATCTTAAGCCTAACCCATATTATGACAAATGATTACTCTGAAATGCGTGTAAAGCATGAAATGTTCCAATTTTCAAATAATTATTTATTACAAGTACATAATTGAATGTACATACAATTGCATTTAACAAGGAACAATTGATAAAACCTAACCTTGTATTGGCAGGCGCAAATGTCACACGATGTGCCTCAATCAATTTCACCTTCTGATTGATTTTAATAACTATACTTAAGTGAGACCATGGTATAATAATATACTTAAGCAGTGATAGCCTAGTGGTGTGACCGTCGGACTGCCAAGTCATAGGTCTTGAGCTCGAACCCAAAGCACGCACCTCTGACGTTTCGGATTCATGTGCGTATTGTATAATTATCACTTGCTTAAAAACGGTAAAGGAAAACATCGTGAGGAAACCGGCCATGCCTGATAGATGTTTCTCGACGGCATGTGAAGCCAAGTCAGAGGCCCATGGATGGCATAAACTGTAACAGTTAGGACAGGTCAACTCAAACCTGCTATAGCACTTTCCTAAAAAGGCCATTCCAGACGTTGCCCTACATTGCTACACTCACATAGTTTTTATACCACAATGTCTGGACTTTAAAAGAGACCTTGATCTCTGAGTTTGTTTCGGCTTTTCTTCTCAGAGCTAGTCAGCTAGGAAATGCCGGCGCCATCTAGTATTAAAAAAATAACTATACATTGACTTGTAAAAGTGTCTGTAACAGATTTATTTACAGAAATAAAAAATCATTTATAACACCAGGTTAGTCACTAACCACACAAAAATAAGAAGACTATCGCTACCCCAACATTCGCCATAACCCTACAAGTGTAACCCGGGGCTAAAGAACCAACTTTGCACAAAGCGAAGACCGACGCAGTTTGAGTTATGCATGCGAATATTAATCAACTTGATTAAAGAGTTAAACAACTTTGGAGTGGAGCTGAATATTCGTTTAACTTCCTTTGTGGGTTGAATTTTGAAGGCTAATCGACATCCCTAAGTTTTGTAGAGATTCCAAAGCTAACGAGCAAGCTGTCACAATTATTAAAGATTCATTTCGTAACGTCTTTGGAGGAGTACATCCTGTAGACCTTCATAAATCTTTGCGCTGGTTATTCGGATTTTGGCATTACTTCTGAGTTGAACCTAAGAAATTCTAAAATCCAATTGTAGATTTTGAATTCAACGTGTTTTTAATGTTGGGTGGTTTGGTCATATTGAGAGAATGAGTGAACGGCGATTTATGAGGCGGATGTCAGTGGAAACGCCGGAGAGGACGCCCTAGAAGGACATACATCGATGTTATTTGTGATGTTCTTCACAAAGAACAGATGCGTAGTACTCTCAATCAGCGTACATATATGACAAGATGTATGAACGTGGATGAAGCGAAAGGAGTATGTAAGGATCATAGCATGTGGCGTTCTATAGTTTCTGCCTGCCCTCATGGGATAAAGGCGTGAGTTTATGTATGTATGTGTTTTTAGTGTATAAACTGTAACGATTTATTAGATCAGGACATTTTTAGGGTCATTTTAATAAAATTCTTTAATATTACAGGTCGTCAGCTGCTAGTCAAGCGGCGGGCACAACGGGCTGCGCAGGCGGCACTGGTTCTGAAAAAGACAAGCAAGCGCAACATTGGGAGAGGAGAGTGAGAACCCTCAAGTGAGTCCTTGTTTATCTTTAAGTTTTATCAAGGTATAAGGGGGTACTACGCCACTTAAAGTATCACTGATGACTATTTTAAAGTGTTAAAATTTCAAAATTCGATTAATTTTTTTTCCAAAAATAATTTTTATTTTAGTTTTTACGAAATTTCTTCATCCCTGCTTTAGTTATGAATTCAGAAAATGGTGTTTCTAATCCGTGACCCCAAATATGACCTAAAATGTAAACACAGCTGATCATAGCTGAGGATAGATAGAATTTAGCGTATTTTTTATGAAATCTTTGAACAGCTATTTCTCTTAAACTATCGAGTTTTGGGGAAAGTTGTAGAACAAAAGTTATCCATTATTATGGGTACTTTAACACCCTTTCGGCTTAGTACCCCCTTTCTGACTAACCTTGTTTATGATTAGATACTTCAAATTAGCAAATTACCCTGTGAAATTTCGCCAGTTAATTCGAAGTAATCCTGTGTATGATTCGCAAACTAACTAGCCTCTTCATACTCATGGAAAGCAAACGAGTTTTTTATATCCTTTGTGTAGCCAGTAGTTTTCAGCTAGTCCTGGGGGCACTAGTCGCGCCAATCACCAACTCGCTTACACATAACCAGCGCATTACTATCCCACTGCTGGCTACGGGCCTCTTCTCAGAATGAGAAGGGTTTAGGCCTTAGTCCACCACGCTGGCCTGACGCGGTTTGGCGGACTCGCTAAGCTTTGACAGATTAGTTACGGCAAAATTCTTCCAAATTGAAGGAAGGAACTTCATAAATATAGTTGATCTAACGTGTCATAAAATGACATGGCAAAAAGTTTAATGCCAATTATTGCCAAGAAATAAAATGTTTTCGTTATCTAGAACAAAATCTTTGAAAAACCTTGTACTAGATTTTCAGTAAGAGATAGAAGACACGTGTGTTATCATTACATTACATAACTGCGTTTTAGAAGAAAGCATTCATATTGTATCTTTCTTTGTGTGACGTAATGTCTCAATCACGGTAACGTCCGCTGCATCTGCAGTAAAGGCTGATTTACACGAGGATAGTCTCTCGAAGTTATTCTCGTTCTGTCTTTGTCCTTCTCTACGATGAAAACAGAGATAGCATGTTACTCGCTTCGAGAAACTATCTCCGTGTAAATGAGCCTCAATTGTAGATACATTCACGTACTGATAAGAGGATGATAATAATCTATCAATTTCCCAAATTGCGTTTGATGTCGGCACACTTGAAAGAAAATTTGATTTTTTTGGCGACAACGGTACATTGGCCCATGTTATGCATAGGTCATCACCCCATTCGTGTAATTCATTGACTGATAAAGGCACAAAAATATCGATGCTCGATGGTGAGTTGGTCTTCTTCTGCTCTCGTTTCGGCTCGAACTATATGAAAATAACTCATGGCGTGATGAAAAGAGTAGCTAGTCAGCAAAAGTTGGTAGCGACGCTGACTGCCCAGCGTGCGCCGGGCGTACTTAAGTATCGTCACTCGTGGAGGGTCCTTTTATGCACTCCATACATGTATTAACCCCAATACTGAACGTTTACTGGCTGCCTTGTTGATCTGATGGTCGCAAGTGCGACTGCTGAGCATGAGGTCCTGGGTTCAATCCCCAGGTTGTAGTGTATACTACAACTTTTCTTGATATTTTCATTCAACATAATATAGGTTTGTATATTTCACAAATTCACCTTAATTTTGATAATATCACACCTTACCATTATTTAAGACCACAGTGTCAGCATCATTTATGCATAACATATTAGCAAACTTGTTTATTTTGTCACAATGAAGCATTCCTATCATATTAGTGTTTTCACACATTCTTCGGTTGATAGCGCAAAACCTATCTAACCAATAAAATCTATTAAGTTCTAGGTAGTGTAATTAGCCTAAACTCTAGTAGCATTTTAGTATTCCATGGACGTATGTATCCATGTTGTTTGAGTATCCTACTCACTTGAATTGTCGTATTACATTCAAGCAATTTTTTTTTAAATTAATTTAGTTTGTTTTCGCGTGCCATGCGGTTCACACGACTGTGTGAGACGTGATGTGGTGGTGAAAATCATAAATTTAATTTGTGACGTGTGAGGATAGAATATTTTTTTTTTTCATTTTTTTTTCTCACACGTTACAAGGTCGAGCTAAGTGTCATTGGGTTTTTCCATTAAGAATTTCTCAGTAGCAGGCCGGAGTCTGGATTTATGCCCAATTAATGGCAATAGGCTCGCTCCTTATTACATGGGACTTAATACTGGCGAAGCAAGGGTGTACAAAAACACCTCCGCCGAACCCTTCGGGGAAAACAAAGTTAAATGTTAAATGTATGTTATATGTGAACAATTAAGGGCTGGTATAAACACAATTTCTTCTTCTCCAGACGTTTAGTCGTGGGCTGGCAACAGACCCGCGTGCCACCAGCACCCCCACCCCCTGAACTGGAAGTATGTGGTGCTCACGCGGTCACCGTGCGGCTGAAGGACACCCGAGCCATGCAGCCTGTACCCAAGGACCTGCCTGTTATCACTAAGTATAAAGGTAAGTAAAAAATATGACACCAGTTCAGAACATGACAAAGACCTGTGTAACCTTGCTGAACCATGCTAGGGCATCAGTTTGTACCATCTACAGACTTTAATTCCGAAATGCTCGTGTCGTATCCCAACGACTCTGAATAAATTGAACTCGATGCATTATCACCATGAAGACTAATTTACACGAGGATAGTTTCTCGGAGCGAGTCTCGTTATGTCTTTGTCTTTCTCTACGATGGAAACGGAGATAGCATGAGACTCACTTCGAGAAACTACCTCCGTGTAAATGAGCCATTAGGCTGTTTGTCCACGGCTCAAGACACGACAAAATGTTGCCACGACTCCGAGCACCATATATTTCTATGAACCGTTTAGACAATCGTAGGTCCGTATTAATAAACAGCTCTCATTTGAAAGATCTTCCAACAGCAGCTACCATAAAGTAGAATTCCATACATTTGACAACTTATTTTTTTTAATATCTTTCAGCTAATCTAAAATGAATACGGGCCCACAGAGTACTTTTATATATACGGAAATGTACGGGCCTTAGTGTCGTGAGTAAACGGTGTCTTTGAGACATTCTTTACGCATTTTTAATACAGATAGAACGAGTTGAGAATGCAACGGATAGTGTTGTTCGCAAGTCTGAATTTTTCTTCTGTTTAACCTAAATTTTCTCATCCCACAGTGGAATGGTCGTCCCGCGCTGACTTCTCGAACGTGTGTGGTTGCCGTGAAGTTGCTGCATCCGGAACGAATAGTGGTACTCGGGTGCTTGCAGCCGGTTTGACGCGCGGCCGACGGTACTTCTTCAGGGCAGCGGCAGGGAATATCAAGGGATGGGGGCCGTATACTGTGTCGATTCCGAGAAGTGTTGTTCCAAGCAGTGAGTATCTTAATTATTTGGGATTTCTGTAATTTTAATTGCGACGTCACAGCTGCACAATTCACTGTGCAGCTCATATACAGCAAACGACAATTCCGCAAATTCTTGTTACAAGATTTGACATTTTTTTTTATTCAAACTTTGTCCCACACTAAGATTTCTCCTGTATCGTGAGTGCGTTGACAAACACAAATCTTCACACGCACAAGCATCCAGACCCGTAACACCTATTTGTAGGCCATACAAATATTTGTTCCGTGCGGGAGTCAAACCCAGGACCCGTAGCGCAGAAGCCGAACGCTCAGCCACTGCACCAAACGTGTCGTCAACACACATCAACGTATTTAGTCTTAACGACCTAACTATATTTCATAAGTTAAGTTACCAACCTAAAACCTATAGTTTCGGATGCAATTTGGCACGCACTGTGTAGATATGCATATTTTTTGCATTGCACTCTGCTTTACTTGTTAACGACCTTTGAGTTGGTTGATCTTATACACGTTTAAGCGTAGGTACTTACTCCCTCCCGAAGCTGTAAAACATACCCCTATAGACCTTGGTCTTATCCATTATGCTATCCTAGTTTCGAATTCGTAGTAAATGTGAAATACTGTCCCAGGTTGGCGTGACGTGTGCTCGCGCGGGTCTCGCGGCACGGGCGGCGCGGCGGCGGCGCTGGAGGCGCTGTCGGCGGCCGCCGCCGGCGCGCGCGCCCGCCCGCCGCAGCACCACGCGCGCCAGGGACGGAAGAAGACCGCTACTATACGACAGCTGTTCACTGCTGCTAGCAAGTTCCAGAAGAACTTAAGAAGGTGCGTTTTCTTCAAAAATAATTGGATATTAACACTCTAACCATCTGCACCTTTCCACTGGCTGACTAGACTGATAGACAACCAATCCATCCAGCATATCGAAAGACATTGCCAGACATTACTGTAATTGCCCTAATCCCTTTTAGAGTCTAGAACAGCAGTGATAGCCTAGTGGTGTGACCGTCGGAGTGCCAAGTCCCAAGTCCCAGGTCTCGAGTTCGAACCCAAGGCACACACCTCTGACCTTTTGGATTCATATGCGTGTTGTATAATTATCACTTGCTTAAAAACGGTGAAGGAAAACATCGTGAGTAAACCGGCGATGCCTGAGAAATATTTCTCAACGGCATGTGAAGCCAAGTCAGAGGCCCATGGGCGGCAAACTCTAATACCAGGTTAGTCACTAACCACACGAAAAGAAGAAGAAGAGTCTAGATTACTCAAAAACCATTGACCGAAGTACTACTTCTCGACTAGGTACCTACTAATACTTCTGAAAAGACAGATCAGATATTCTAAACTAGTTTCTATATTATTTTTAGGGGCGTATACCTGGCGTGCATCTTATACCATGAGGACAAGGTGTTGGTGACCAGCGAGGAGTTCCTGCCCGTCATCGAAGTGGACGAAACGTACCCCACCTGCATCTACACTGACTTCCACTGGCTCATGAAGGTAACATAGATACTTCTTTTCCGAAGCACAAATAAGTACTTCTTTCATACCTTTTAATAGAGGTATGAAGGAAATCTGATATTATTCAGTTTAGCGAGAATACGAAAACTGTTGGTGTTACTAGGTGTAAGGTAAGAATAACACGCTTTTATTTTCATAATTTTTGAGGCATTGAGTCATTAGACAAATTTTATAATGGCGGAGCAGACATACATTTCAAGGGAAGATTGAGAAGAGAGAGAGAGTCGGTGTTGCCACACACATAAAAATATAATCCAAAGATAAAATGTTGCCAGTTTTAAACAAAATGTTGCAAATTAAATAATTAAAGGGGAATGCCAAGATCCGGCCTAGTATCAAGTAGTTCCGCCAGACATACTGACTGTAATTTGGATAATTCGTATTTATTTTTTGTAAGATTTATGCAATATAAATAAAATCTGGGGAAGTACACCGTCGAATTGTAATTTTAAATAGTATAATATTTAAATTGTCGTAGTAAGTTTCAATCATTGATGTCAATAGTTTCGTAACTTTTTTTTACAAACCAATTACAATTAGAAATATGGCCAGTATAAAAATAAAAACATATCGATCATAAAATTATATTTGAAAATCGATTACAACTCTCAAACAATTATGTGACATTTATGTTAACATAAATAATTGTATCATATCAAATCATGTTATTTATTTATTAAATGATATTAATTTATTCATTTTTGTATTGTTGGGCGAAGAACCGTAGGTTGCTGTGCTCACACAATGACAATATTATTATGTTAAGATCGTCGGCTGGGCAAGTTTCAAAATAATATTATAATTACTTCTGCTCAATTTTTAGATGAATTATTAATTAATTATGATAACATGTTTGACGTGCAGTAAATTGTTTAAATATCAATGTTTTATTCAATGTTATCGTTAAAAACATTAGATCGATGATAGTAGACTGTTAACTAAGGGAAGAATGTAATGAGTAAAGTGCAGCAAGGGCGCCTATAGTTCGAGTAGGAAATTGATACTTTTACCCGAGATTTACACTCTACTTTTCTTTGCGAATGTAATGTCAGTAAAAATACAGAATAAATAATCGTACAGAAAAAAGTTCCGACTGATTGCTGTTCTATTCTGTTCTATTATTATTTTTAGCCAATGTACGCAGGCAAAGGTCGTAAAATCATACAGCCTTGTACTTCGACTAAACAAAATTCAGTTTTGAGCCCTTATTCTTTTTATTTATATGGCTTTATTCTTTTATATTATGGCTTCTCTTTTACGCGGGAGTGAAAAGGCTAGAACAATTTAAAAAAACCTAATAGGTGTATTTTTATGGTTATTTATTATTCTAGCCATTAAAAATGTTTTTATTTTGTTATTCAGATAATTAAATTCCTTAAATAAAATAGTAATATTAAGAATTTTACAAAAAATATCAAGGCTGTATACTTCCGTTGCCATCAAGTACGATAAGGATTAAAAAAGAATTCATGAAAATGTAGAAAGAATATAAAGAAAATCTTAATTCGATTTTCGAATTATTTTTCTTCCCTAGGTAAATAATAATCTACTATTATATTCATCTTTATCGACCTATAACTTTTTTTGGTGTACTTCCTGCGGAAATGTTGTTATTGTTATACATTCAACAATATTAGCCCTTTTCAATAATACATGTTTCATCTTTGTCGGTTCTGGCCAAGTCGTAAAGGAAATCTTGGCATTCCCCTTTCATGTTTAATCATGCATGTATTAAACACTAGGTGTACTGGTACCCATCTAAAAACAAGTTCCCGTTCCAGGTATCATGTTCATGGGACGACGTGAAGGCATTACGATCGGATATGGAGAAGCACACGTCATCGTCGATCCACTTCAGACTCAAGTTACTGACGGCAGCAGCTCAGATGCAGTCCGCGTTGTGTATACAAGACTTAGGTAAGCTACAATCATATTAGTTGTTCTGAGAAGATGATCACGCCATTACTTTGGTTATCGTACATCCGAGGAGTTAGGAAATATAATCAGCCAAATAATATCCTACTACTGGGCACGGGTCTTTTCCCAGAATGAGAAGGGTTTAGGCCTTAGTCCACTACGCTGGCCTGGTGCAGGTTAGTGGATCGTCAAGGACCTTTTTTGGATCCAAAGACAATCAATATAGACAGTTTGCAGAAATATAAAAATGTAGACTTCTAACCACATCGAACTGAAAATCCATAATTTACATTATGTCTTCATCTACTTTTAGGCCAGCTCTATCACAAGCCTCTCCGAGACTCGCACGGCACCATAGTCCTGTCGTGCGTGAACAGCGTCAAGTCAGTCAAGGCGGTGTCCGCTCTGAACTCGCGCTGGGCGGCCGTGTCCAGGTTACGGCGAAGAGTGCTAAGCGAAGATAACACCATCGGAGAGTTGCTCATGGCTTCTGTTCACGAACAGATCGCTTACCATCAGGTAAAGTCTTTAAGAGGAAACGCGGGCTGCAAAATATTAATAATTTGAATAGGTTTTTGCGATCTATTTCCGTCCCACCCCTCTCACAAACCTTCATAATTGAGCGCGAAAGAGACGCCTGCATCTCGGACTGATTTCTTCTGTGCAATATTAGCGAAATCGTACTTTCGTATTTCCCTGTTGCTTCTTCAAACCTAGGCCGATTTTAATATTTTTTTCTGTAATAATTTAAAAAAGAATTTGGTTATGTCTGTATGTTTTTCTTTTATTTTTTATATTCGTCAAATTTGTTTGCCAGATGTTTGAAAACGGTGGTAAATCCGATAGATTTTTGTAATTTAAACGTTTTTAGTTATTTTAATAATGCATTAATTGACAAAAACAAAATATAGGAACATAGTGGTGGTAGATACATATCATATGGTAAAAAATATTTGCTCTAGTGTCATTATCCAAGGAGGAAACTGAGGAATATGTATGTATGAACTAAATGCCGACCGCATTTCCTCTTAAAGAGAAGCACGCATTGGGTAGCTTATATTGACGGATGAAATACATCCTCGTAGAAATGAAATAATTAACACATCTAACATAACATCACGCCTATATTCCCCGAAAGGTTGGGGAGACTTCCACCACTAGACCAACGAGGGAGTTAGTTTGAAATGATTAAACTTTTTAGAATTAATTGAAAAAAAAAGAAAAAAAACAATGATTAAAGCGTCATTCTTTTTACATCACTGCGAACCACAATTCCATTATTCCATTTTTTTACGTAATGACATTCAAAGTAACAGTTGAAATTAATAAAAGCTTGTTAAAAATGTTCATTTATTTATTTATTTATTATAATCTCCCTTACAACTATCATTACAGGTGTATACCTAATGCGATAGTGTGGTCTTAAAATTACCATACAATTTAAAAATATCTATACATATAAAAATAAAATAAAAACAACAACCTAATTATATCCTACACTAATCTACATTGTAGCATAACAAAAACAACAGTATCCAACACAGTAAACAACAGTATATACTCAAAGGGCATGTAAATACATCGATCTTCACGTGAAGATCGTTAATAACCCGAATTGCGCGGGTCAATGGTGTGTTGGCGAGAAGGTTGGTCCTGGTCGCTGGCACGGCCAGTAGTGGCGGGCCGCGCCGCCTCCACACACAGCGGTCGGGTACACATACACTTAGGCGCTGCAGTACTCCTGGGTTATGCTCAATGCCACGAAGTAACCTAACCACATACGCAACAAGCGTGAGTTCCCGCCGTACCCTCAGTTGGTTGTACCCGACCATACCGAGCACAAACAGAGTGGGGTACATCAACGGGTAAAACGGATATACCCCATATAGTTTATTGTACAAGTGGCGCGTGAACTTGTTCTGTACCCGTTCCAGCATTACCGAGTACCTACTTGGCCTCATGCGGAGCCCATATGACAGCACTATGTTCAAGATGACTCCTGACAAGTGCGTCATACAGAACTCTGACAGTTGCGATGTTCTCGAAATGCCTTGTCTGTCTCAGAACAAACCCCAAGTTTCTAAACGCTCTTTTACAGATCCTCGTAATATGATCGCGAAACGATAATTTCGGAGTGACGGTAACCCCTAAATGAAAAAAGGAATAAAGGTTGATGAGTTTCTTATTTCGTGTTAATACCATGTGTATGTATGTGTTCCCCCGCAGGTGTCGCTTGTGCAGGTCCCGCGCGGGCTGTACCTGGGCTACCTCAAGCTGCAGTCGTCCGTGGAGGTGGTGCGCATCGTGGCGCCCGCGCGCACGCCCAACGTGCCGCCGCACACGCGCGTGCGCCACAACCCGCACGTCTCTGCGTAAGCACCTTTCTTAATACTGATGAAACTCATTCATCTTCATGATGTATCTTAAGGAAGAAGATGTTCTGCCTAGCCAACCCAGTTACTGAGCAATGCCGATTTTTAAGTTACACCGGTTGTCAGGCTTTCGGCCTTCTGAATTCCATTAACGAGTGTCATAGGTATTCGTTTAACACCCGGAAACAACTGTTTAACGTGCTCTCCGAGGCCCAGAGGGGTCTCGATGTGTAACGAACGGTCACCCATCTACAAACTGACCGCAGCAAGCGCAGCTTAAGTTCACAAATCTTATGACCCGCGCAGTTGGTAATCAGCTACGAGCCCCTCGATATTGAGATATTCCTAAGTATTATGTCATTAGCCAAATTTGATATTGGTGTCGATTCTGTAGCACATTTTGACAGTACTAAACTAGACTAAACGCAATTGTCACTTTCTTTTTCTATTGAAACAGAAAGAGACAAACGCCCTTAGTTTAGTTTAGTCCTGTCAAAGTGCGCAACAGAATCGACTCCATTGTATTCCGTCATAATAGGCCATAATAACCGAACGATTTGCTCTCAAATAACATTGATACTATCATGTCCTTTTTTCATTTACAGAGAAGAATGGGAACATCTGAAAAACCAATCGGGCAAATCTGATGATTCGCAACCAATCAACAGCCTCGCTATTAGCAGTCAGGAAAAACCCTCAGAATCTCAAGAAATGTTTCTCGATTTAATCGCTTCGGGCGCAAGAAGACTCTTCAAGGAAATGGAGATTCCCATCGAAAGCGTCATTGCCCATCGAATATATGACCTTGAAGTCATTGAACTGAATAATGACGTCAGTTTCATCATGATATGTCCTCCCGCAGAGCAGGCCTGCTCTGTGCCGGGACAAAAGGAAATCCTCCTACAGAAAGGTGATCTGCTCAGCTTACCGATACAAGCTTTTGAAATGATACACCTACAAACTTATCACACAAACATTCTCAACAAATACTCGAAACTCAGCTGCGTTCTAGAATTGGACGTAGCCTTAGCCGCCCACTCGCACAGAGAGGCGTTTTCCTGCACGGAATTACAGACAGCCAAAGAGAGACTAACTAAACTGGAAGATCTCCAAAATAACCTGAACACTGTGTGGAAGGCAGAACGATGGCTTATGGACCTCATAGGCTTCGCGAGAGATAAGGACAAAGCTGCGCCGAGTTCTGGCATACTGCTCAAATATATTCTGGACAAAACACCATCACAGACTACTGAGAACCCTGTAGAAACGAACGAGACAGATAACAAGTTCAAAGACTTCCTTCAAATACCGTCGAGAGATGGTAAAATAACTAAAACTTCCCCCGGCAGGGGGTCCTGGCCCGGTCCTGCTGGAAACGGTAACCATGCCAACCTTCATCCAGAGTTCAGCAAATCTGAACAACAGCTGAGCCTATCACCTCGCCAGACTTCCGTATCAACACTAAATCTATGCAGCTCACAATTTCTGAACCCAGAAACGCATAAATTTCCTAGAAAAGGCAGTGCGGACTCCCAGTTCACGCAATCCAGTGCTGTAAGCAACAATTTTATGAGTAGCAATTCCCAGTTCGATATCAAGTCTTCGGCTGGCTCTCATAATAGTGTCGGAAGCAATCGTTTACCGCCATCCCGGAGCGAAGATACCCTAGTGCTACAGAACGAAAACGTGGAACCGAAGCCGAGACCTCACAGTATTAACGCTAGTTCAACCACATCGAGTCCTCTTTTAACAGTGAAAGGATATTATCCGGGCAGTATGATAAGTGTTAGAACATCTAAGAGTAATGTTTCAGAGTCCGCCCAGAGTTTGTCGAGCGACTCAGAGAGTCAAAGTTGTCCACTAACTTCAGTTCCTTTGAAAATCCGTCCGCAGGGGAAACACTATAGGAGCCCTTGTAACGTCATAGCTTCGAAGAGCATGACGAATGTAAAAGGAGAAGTTGACTTCACAGACACAGGGCAGGAGTACGCGAAGTCAAGTTTGTGCGTCAAACGTCAGCCATTGTTGGAGACGCAGGAGGACGCCGAGTATAACAATAAAGTTCCAAAGACTGATGAGAGGAGGGATAGCGAAGATGTGAAGGCACCGGAGCAACGAACTCCCGATCAGGCGGGTATATTGCAGGTGAGCATTATAGAAGTCAAGATAACCTAATTCTATGATACTCAGTTAAAAGGTTTTTTTTTATAAAAGGGTTACAGTTATGGAATGCTACTTCAAATCATGGTAAAATAAATCAAGGTAGTCTCTTCCCGTGACAGCTAGATCACGCGACTGTACGTTACTACGTCATAGCTACTAATAAATCAATAAGTTTCAGTTTCTGATGTCAAATTTTGTTGTTATTGGTGGAAAAATATTACAAATAGTGACGTAATATCTACGATTCATCGTCGGTAGAGAATACCTTGGTTTATAATACCATAGGTATACTTCAAATGAGTTATTAACTTTTTTAAGACTATTGTAAAGATCCTACGAGAAAATACTAATTGATTGAAGCAGCTTCGTGTGTAATGCATCTGCAATTGCGTTTAAAGGAATGAATATTACATGATACAAATCTTGTTTTTTCTAGGTATTCGCTGCATACGAAACTGGTTTAGCATCAGGGACATCGCTCAAGTTGCACGTGACGCCACGCACGTCAGCGCGGGAAGTCATCGACCTAGTTGTCAAACAACTCAACATGGCCGCCGTTCTCAAAGGCAAAGCCGGACCCGTATACGGCCCAGAGAAACTACAAGACTTCTGCCTAGTAGCAGTCATTGGCGCCCGCGAACGATGTCTTCGAGATGATTTTAGACCTCTTCAACTTCAAAATCCGTGGAGAAAAGGAAGATTGTACGTTAGGCTCAAACACGATGTGTTGGCAGCACTGCAACATTCTGCCAAGCAGCCCGCTTACATTTGAACGGGTTTTATTTTTAAACTAGGCAAAGGAATAGAGATATTGTTTCGTGGCATAGAATTTATTGTTGGAACTGTTTAGTCACCGTAGGAAGGTAGTTAACGCTTGTACGAAATAAGACATGAATTTGAGAACGATACCCCTCGGTTACACCTGGGTATAAAACATGTACCTAATACAATATATTAGGTAAAACAAGTTGCAAACATGTGTGTAAATCTTTAAAACACTTGTTTTAAAGATTTTATACATGTTCATTATGTGTTAAAAACAATCCCACCTTCAATACAACTTGTATCACAACTTGTTTGTAGTATCCAACGAGGGGGTACGTCGTATATACAAGGTTAGTCGGAAAGGGGGTACTAAGCCGAAATGATGTTAAAGTACCTATAATAAGGGATAACTTTTGTTCTACAACTTTCCCCAAAACTCAATAGTTTAAGAGAAATAGCTTTTCAAAGATTTCGTAAAAAATATGCTAAAATCTATTTGTCCATAGCTATGATCAGCTGTGTTTACTATTTATGTCATATTTGGGGTCACGGATTAGAAACTTAATTTTCTGAATTCATAACTAAAGCAGGTATGTTTTCTTTTTGACAACCCAAAAAAAAAATCTTTTTGCATGCAATTTTTTTTATAGAATTTTGTAATTTTAACACTTTCTTTATAATAGTCATCAGTGATACTTTAAGTGGACCGCGGCTTAGTACCCCCTTTCCGACTAACCTTGTACATATAATTTATGGTAAACATAAAGAATGTAGGTAGCTGTCTATCTATTAAAATTCGAACACATTTGGTCAATTGATATGTTTCTTTCTACAGTGACTAACAACTTTATTAGTTTCATTTTTTGGTGCCAATTCTGATTATGTTAATGCTTTAAATAGTTAAGTGAAAGTTGTGAGTAATAATAGTAAATATTTAAACAGAATTTATGGTGCTTTTCACTGTAAAATATTATCGCTTTAATGTCTCTATCAGATTTCCATGGATTATATTTTGTTAGACTGGCATAGAGATTATGCTTATCGAGATAGCTATTGCTGTTTAGATGAATTTCTAATTCTTGTCGTACTGTTTATGTAGTTCTATCAATCAATTTTAAACTATCGTAGATCATAGACTCAGTCGTTACTATAATCTTAAAACTTATTCAGATATTATAGTGAATCATTAAAAACTCATTTCTCTTCTTTTAAGGCATTGTAAAAAAACATAATATGACATCATGCCTGTATTCCCCTAAGGGTGATAGAGGTGTATAGTAACACCCTCATTTCGCCGTTATGTTTAAGTCCCATGTAATAAGGAGCCAGCTTATTGCCATCAACTGGGCACAAATCCAAACTCCGGGCTGCTACTGAGGAATTCCACCCGGAAAAACCCAATAACACTTTGCTCGACCTGAGCATCGAACCCAGGACCTCACAATCAGCAGTCGCGCTTGCCACCACTAGACCAACGAGGCAGTTGTAAAAAAAAACAGTTTAAAAACTGTAAACTATAAAATGCGACATCGTTTTTTATTTCTTAAGAACATTTCCTTCTTATAAAATGAACTCGTACAACGTGTATCAAAGTGCCTGATTATTTTCGAAAAATAATATCTACTGATAAAATCATATCTCTGAGGTAAACAGGGTTACATTTTTATTACACACCTAATCCATGATACTATTTTAACAGTAATTCTTTATCTCGCTTATGTGATTTAAAAGCAATAAGATAATAGACAGAATTAAGATTATGCCGAGAGGGGACAGTCGATTGGTAAGCTAGAATTGCCTATTTCTTCAACATTCAGAATTTTCCTAGATATTCATCGATATTTTTTACCACCGCCGCTAAATATTTAGATTATCTACTTACACCAACTTGATTAGGTAACGACTTACTTATCCTATGCAATTATAAAAAACAGTTTGTTATCGAAAATAGGTGTAGTTTAAGTGTAAATAATTGGAAACTAATGTAATCTATAGTTATAATTAATTACGTAGATATATTTTGATAATTTTAAATGTCCAAAATTGTGCAAATGTTGAGAAGTTATTTTGTAAATAACTTGTTTCCACTTTCAGTTTAGGTTTTGTTGTAGAGTTATATTTACTTTAAAAAATGCATGAATGAAATAAGTGCTTAAATAAATACCTATTGTTTAGAAATATGAAAGATTCCAAAAATTGCTTAATAACCTTTTTATGATCCTACGTGCTGTAGGATCGTTTATTTTTTATTTTTAGTTCAATAGATCTCTTAACAAAATATTTTGTTATTTTAATTCTACTTAGGTATATGAGTACTTATTATCTTATGGACAAGATTGTGAAAGAACTGAATGATTGTTTATTAATTTAAAAATATTATAATACTCAAGATTTGTGTAATTTACAATAATTTTACTGTAATGTAATTGTAAATTCTGTAGTTAATTGCTGTGTACAAAAGGGAGTGTAAATTAGAACAGATTAAAAAATATAAAGATGTAAAAGAAAATTATCAACGATTCGAGCCATAAATAAAAGATATATTGCAATTTTTTAAAGCCTAACTGAATGTCTTATGATAAAAATAATTTAAAGTTTTATTTTAGATTATCATGTATGTATTCACCCTATCTGGTGTTGTACATTAGAAGTTAGCGAGAGTGGGGTTATGAAATGATGCACAAAAATAAATGTATTTCAAATCTTTCTTTGTCATTTTATTTATCTACTCTGCTTTTAAGCGCAGGCCACACCGCCAGCTAGCAAGCGAACGAGCGAGCCGGGCGAGCATCGTTTCACCTCTTTTCATACTTCGTTTCACACCCCGAACTACAGAGATAAGCTACGTCAGCGACACAAACGATGCGAACGAAATATCCGAAGATGCTAACGATGCTATGCGTTCACCTCGTTAGCGTAGCTTATCTCTGTAGTTCGCGGTGTGAACCGAAGTCTGAAAAGAGGTGAAACGGTGCTCGCTCGGGTCTGCTGCTCGGAACTGCGCGTGTGTGACAATGAGACGGAACGCTCCCCTCGCTCTCCCGGCCGCTTGCTCGCCTGTCCGTCCGTAGTTTTCGGTGTGAACACACATAGTTTAGCTCGCCAAAGCTTCGCTTAGTTTTTATAGTTTCCCTAGCCTCGCTTCACCCGCCAGCTCGCTCGCTAGCTGGCGGTGTGGCCTGCGCTTTAGACCCGTCTTCTCAAAAAAAGGAAGCAACGGAATGGCCAGTCTTTACATGAGAAGCGGTAGACGATAGGAAGTAAGTATCTTTCTGATTATTCAGTGCCGTAGAGGCAGCCTACTTGCCAATCATTCAGTTTTTCAAGTTGTCGAATCGTCGTACCTACGTTGCGTTCGTACAAATGCTATGGGAAAAAAGCGATATTTATGTAAGTATTTACCTATTTTAAGTATAAAATGTATTATAAATTACCACTCAATTGGCCAATTGGCTTTTTTTTACTCTATTGTATTGCATAAAGATGGTCCTTACGGACCGTTTCTAAGTTACCGGGCAGTTATTGGAGGGGCCTGAAAGGTCTCCAGAGGCCAAGTGACAGGAAGCGTAGAATAGATCGTGGGGTCCTGATTTCGACCCACTTGTTGGGCAACCCGTACCCCTCCCTAGTACCTACGAGTTCGCTAATTACGAAAACGGCATAAATTTTCATGAGCTCGCTAAACTGAATATTACAGGGTGTAAAAAACGATATCATGTAATTCCTTCTAACCTCATGATGTACTGCTGACATAGATTATACTTGGACGAGATACTTTTGGATTCAATAAAATAAAAATATGTACCTAGTTTAAATAATTAAAAACACGCTTTTATCACGCAATAAAAATTATAAAATAATTATTTTATATCCAATGGTTAATTTAAAAAGCGTGGAACGCTTTTTAGTTGTGTGTACTACATACTTTTAGCAAATGTAAACAAAACGCTCCACGCTTTTTGAATTAACCATTGGATATACCTAAAAGAATTATTTTATAATTTTTAGTGCGTGATATAAGCGTGTTTTTAGTTTTTTAAACTACATATTTTTATTTTTTGCTTTTTAGTTTTAAAATATCTTTTAATATATTTATTATTAGTTATTACCTACAGAATGCATTTAAAGTTGGCTTAGTTAGCATTATTTTTAAAGTTACATGTATATTAATTAAGTTATAATATTTACGAGGGGTCTACTAGTAGCCACTGAAGAGTTCCACAATCCATCATCAGGCCCTTGTTACCAAGCCCAATCTATTAGACTCGCCAAAAAGAATCATATAATCCGTAACTCGAGTTGTTTACTACTAGCCACTGCAGAGTTCCACTATGCACCTCGTGGCTCCATCATAAACCCTCAACACCAAGTGCAATCTATTGGATTCATCAAGAGGAATCATATGACCCAAAATTCGAGGAGTTTACTAGTAGCCACTAAAGACTTCCATCATCCACCTCCTGGCTCCATCATCAGACCCTCGTTACCAAGCCTAATTCATTGGACTCGTCAAGATGAACCCTATGACCTGAAACTCGAGGAGTTTACTAGTAGCCACTGAAGAGTTCTATTATCCACCTCCTGGCTCCATCATTATAACCTGGTTATCAAGCTCAATCTATTGGACTCGTCAAGACGAATCATATGACTCGAAACTCGAGGGGTTTACCAGTAGCCACTGAAGAGTTCCACTATCCCCCTCCTGGCTCCATCATCAGACCCTCGTTACCAAGCCCAATGTGAAAATGGGAGCCAAGTTCAATAATAAGAATATGCTTGGTCAAATCTTGAGCTTCATGATCTTAAAATAAATTTCAGGATTGTCTACAGAACTTGGCACCCATTTAGATCTCAATGCTTTTGGCGGCGAAGTCGACAACCAAGCATAATTATATTCTTATTATTGAACTTGGCTCCCATTTTCACATTTATGTTTTTGATGGGATATCATTACTTTTTGTAAAGAAATTACTTTTATTCATTATTGAAAAGTGATCTGTAAAACATCATAGACATCATAGCACTTCAGGAGACGTGGCTGCTGCCGCATGACCTAACGTACCTTAGCAGTATTGACAATGGTTTTGGATGCACGGGTACCTCAGCAGTCGACACCTCTGTGGGCATACTCCGTGGCAGACCGTTTGGTGGGGTTGCCTTATTGTGGAAAAAGACTAAGTTTCCAGTGGTTAACGTTGTGAAGTGTGACAGTGTGCGTTTAACCGCGATTAAAATCGAGTTATGTAACGATCGCTCAGCAATAATATTTTCTGTTTATATGCCCACCGATTCAAGGGACAATTTAATTGAATTCACAGAGTGTTTAAGCGAGATTAACGCTATAATTGAAAGTCACAGTGTGGAATCAGTGTACATGATGGGTGATTTTAACGCTCACCCTGGTGAGTTATTTGCATCAGAATTATTAAGTTTTTGTGCCGATCAATCTTGGTCGTGTATTGATATGCAATTGCTACCTGTAGAAACATTTACATTTGTAAGTGAGGCGCACGGTAGCCAGCGGTGGTTAGATCACTGTGTGGTGACTGAAGCTGCGTGTCACTCTGTAATAAATAGCTCAGTGCTGTATGATACATACTGGTCCGACCATTTACCAATTGTATTGAGATGTAATTTTGATCGTTTAAAATCTAAAGTTAGCATGCCTAGCCCAACTCACGAAAATAAAGTAAAATGGGGTGAGCGTGACAGAGAACAGATTGATATGTATCAGAATAGTTGTCATTCTAAATTAAGGGACATAGATTTTCCTAGTGATTTCACCTACTGTGCAGATAAAATGTGCAGTGACCCCATACATAAAATGTTAATAAACGAAATGTATGATAGTATTGTTTTGGTACTTTCTGAAGCCGCAGAATATAGCCACAATGTGAGAAAGAAACGGCAAGGTAAATATGTTACGGGTTGGAATAGATATGTGCGCGGCGCTCACGAGAGGGCGCGACGGTGTTATCAAGTTTGGTTGTTGAATAATAAACCAGCCTCGGGTATTATTTATAATGACATGCGCGATTCAAGAAGATGTTTTAAATCTAGATTAAAATGGTGTCAAAACAATCAGCAACAAATTAAATTGAATATTATTGCTGAACACCACGCAAATAACAGTTTTAATAAGTTTTGGAAATCCAGTAACCAGTTGTCTCTTAGACCTAGTCTTCCCGTGAGCGTAGCTGGGGCCAATGACCCATGTGACATAGCAAATATTTTTCTGCGTCATTTTAATGTAAAATCTGTACTGGGGCCAGCCTCGCCGACGATGCCCTATGCTGGGGTTCATGCCCGAAGGTTAAGTGTAAGATTTACCGCAGTGGATGTAGCTTCCGTAATAAGGAAAATGGCGACCGGAAAATCTCCAGGGCATGACAACCTCAGCATCGAGCATCTTAGGTACGCTGGAGTTCACCTTCCGAGAGTCCTGTCAATGTTTTATAATGTATGCTTAAGCCATTCTTATTTGCCTGAGAGATTGACGCACACGATAGTAGTCCCGGTTATTAAGAATAACACAAGTCACTCATCTGATGTCTCTAACTATAGGCCGATCTCTCTCGCTACAATTATGGCCAAGGTACTGGACAGTCTGATTGAGCAACAGTTAGAGTCACACTTGAAACTGAACGATGCCCAGTTTGGGTTTAGATCTGGCCTCTCAACTGAAAGTGCTATTCTGTCGCTCAAACCAACTGTTCACTATTATACAGCTAGGAAAACTCCAGTTTATGCCTGCTTTTTAGACTTATCAAAAGCGTTTGACTTAGTTTCTTATGATAAGCTCTGGTTAAAGCTGCAGGATACCAGTGTACCCACGGAAATTATATCTGTACTGGTACATTGGTATGATAAGCAGAAAAATCAAATAAGATGGGCAGGCAAACTCTCGGACGAGTACAAGCTGGACTGCGGTGTAAGGCAAGGGGGCCTCTCCTCCCCTCTTCTGTTTAACCTTTATGTAAACAAGCTGATCGAGGAGCTTTGTGGCGCCAGAATCAGCTGCCATATAGACGGTGTTTGTATTAACAATATAAGCTACGCCGATGATATGGTGCTTCTGAGCCCCTCGATCTGTGCGTTAAGAGAGCTCCTACATATCTGTGAATCCTATGTGGAGGCCCATGGGCTCAAATACAACTCAAAGAAATCTGAGCTTATGGTGTTTAAGGCAGGTACTAAATCCTATGAAAACATACCTGAAGTTCTCTTAGGTGGTACCGCCTTAAAAAGAGTTACTAAATTTAAGTATTTGGGTCACTGGGTCACCGATGACTTAAAGGACAGTACTGATATTGAGAGGGAGCGCAGGTCATTGGCTGTGCGATGTAATATGTTGACTCGCAGGTTTGCACGGTGTACAAAACAAGTAAAACTGACACTGTTTAAAGCGTATTGTCAATCCTTTTACACGTGCAGCCTGTGGGTTAGCTATTTGCAGAGAGCATACAGTGACCTGCGAGTGCAGTACAACAATGCGTTCAGGATGCTGATGGGGCTGCCGCGGTTTTGTAGCGCCTCCGGCATGTTTGCTGAGGCCAACGTAGACAGCTTTGCGACAATTATGCGCAAACGTTGCACCTCCATCGTAACGCGCATGCGTGCTAGTTCCAACAGCATCTTGTGTGTGTTGACAGATCGATGGGATTCTCCGATGCTTGAGCGCTGGATACGACTGCATGCAGTCAAGTAAGCAGGGGACGGTACCCCTATCAGTGTGCCGTGTCGGTTTATCGGACAATCCAACATCAGTATGTTGGATTGTCCGAAAAATTGACATGGCACAATGAATGTATGTATTTTTAATTTTTAATATGTATTTTCTTTACTAATCATAGTTTATAAGTGTCTTTGTGCTACTAACAACGATATGGATATGTTGAAATTCCGAAATAAAATGATTATTATTCCGTTTATTCCTTCTATATACATATTTTGTTACATTTTTAAATATTTCAATAAAAATCATAAAAAAAACATTTAAAAATATAAAAAATAGGGTTCCACGCTGCCGCGTGTCAAGATAGGTAATTATTATGACAAAGCTCCTATGGCAAAACATGTAAAAAAGAGAATAAATAACAATAGTTGAGCGTTAACATAGTTTTTAAATGGTTACATTTAATGAGCTTTAACTCCATAAATACTAATAATTGACAGTAAGTAGCTGTAATACGAAAAAATATTCTACTTAAAATAACCTTTCTATTGATATACTTATCACTAATTGCTAGAGGAGGGGTAGACCAAAAAAACCATTCTCCTTTAATTCCAAGATTTTTTTTACATTGTTAGTTACAAGTGAAGCTAATATAAGCGTGTAAAAAATTAGGTATTTACAAGAAGGAAACGTGTGTTCTTAACGTGAGGCATTTTAGCGCCCCGAGTTAAATGACCGCGCGGCGAACGATAGCCGCGCTAATCGCTCGGGGTGCTAAAATATCTCACGTTAAGAATACATGTTTACATCTTGTATTTATTTTTTAAATCCATCACGAGGTTTGAAGGAATTAGGTACATCATTTCGTTTACATTCTGTGTAAGGTACTTATCTATTTGTTTTTTTCTAGTAGAGAATAGAGCTTAACGAGCACACGAAAACTATTGCCGCTTTCGTAATTTGCAAACTCGTACTAGGAGTTCAGAATTAATTTTCATAATGACTATAATTATATAACGCAATTAAAAGCAAGTGCTCAATAAGACAGGGCAAACGGGTTCCCTGCATGACTATACACTTCAGGTAAATACGTATAGCAGGCGGTCAAGTGACGTAAACTTTTGCTATATTACCTATCCGTTACCTCGTAGGACGAGATTATGTCAACGTTATCGCACATAATTGATTAATAGATTGAACTTTAGACTAAAAGAAAGCATATAACAATTTGTTTTGCTAAAAAGTACCTGATAACAAAGAATAAATACAAAACATTTATTAGGAGATTCCAAAGGTCGTTGATAACTTATCCAGTGATCTTTGATCGCTATGAAAGCTGGCTATATTATTTTTCTTGCCCTGATAGAGGCCATTGTAACATATAATATTCTGTGGAAATTTTAACTGGCTACGTATTACGATTAAAAGATAAAGCCCTGTGACAGACAAACGGATGGAAGGACAAATAGACGGCGTAGATTTAGCAAAAGGGTCCTGTTGCCACCCTTTGGGTACGGAACCCCAAAAACCATTAATGTTTCAAAACTTTGTTTGCGCACAAAAATTGCATGGTAAGCTCTTTATAGTTTTATCGTGTTGATCCTAGAAAAAGGTTTATAACGTCGGTTTGGTCGATTAGATTATTTGATAGGAAACGGCGAAGTAAAAGGGCAAATCTTTATGGCAAATGAATATTTGAACGCTGGCAGCACACACGTGTTGTTGATATCACTATTAATCTGTGGTTGTCCTTGGCGTCTGCCGCTGACGGTCCTCCTTCTATATAATCCTATACTAATCTCAATGTATATAATAAAGTACTCTGTGGGTCCTTCATTCATTCATGCGTTCGGTCGTTGACGTAGTCGTTGTCTTGTCAATTGTCACTGTCAAGTCAAGCGAATTCTTTTGAAAAGAAGAAAATATCATTGGCTTCATCGGACTGAATATTATTTATTCAATTTTGGGATTCGATACAGTAACCTTTCCCACATTATAATAAAGTAATCTTTTGAAAATGAGTTTAGTTGCTAATACCGGGTAAGATATTTAAATTTGGAACGTGCACTGTTAATGTTGCTGTTGATCTACTTTCTTCTATATAATTTTTCGTTTCGTTGTATAATTAGGAAATTGGCTGGACGGACGCTGTTCATAACTGGCGCGTCCCGCGGTATTGGTAAGGCTATTGCTTTGAAGGCGGCTAAAGATGGTGCTAACGTTGTTATTGCCGCCAAAACAGCTGAACCTCATCCGAAGTTACCTGGCACTATTTACACTGCTGCCGAAGAAAGTAAGTATATAAAACTTCATTTGAAACCCTAGGTACATTATTTTTATAGTTAACAACCTTATTTAAGTCATTAAATGCCAATTTGATGTTTAAATTGAGTGTATATGTGGTTTGGACTTTGTCCTCCATATTGCTTTGGACTTCGAACTTCCGTTAATTGACCTACAATGTATTTGTTTTGTAAACGATCAAAACAATGTTTATGTACAATTATAGAGTGATGAGCATAATGTCCTATATTTATATTATTGTGCTTATGGTCTGTAGTCAGATAGGAAGACTTACAGTTAATGCATCATCACTATGAAATACTTGGTACAATTTTAGTGGGTTGGAAGTTTATCTTTTTATTCTTTAACTGGTTCAATTCACTGCTGGTTGAAGGCCTTCTCATGGCCTTGTCATTGTCCTCTGTCTCTTAAAAGTTGATATAATTATTTCTTGACTTATAAATTCTCAGTAATTATAATGAGCTACTTGTTTTCCTTATATTTATAGTTAGATTGATTTAAAGATCAAAGCATGCTATAGACTTATTTTAATATTTTTTTAGTTGAAGCCCTCGGTGGCAAGGCCCTGCCATGCATTGTGGATGTGAGGGATGAGAAACAAATACAGAAAGCTGTTGATGAGGCTGTCAAAAAGGTAAATCTTTACCATATCTATTATCCAATTTAGGCTAGGTTTATCCATATAGAATACAATTTAACCTGCAAAAAGTGGGCTCAGAGAATACAAAACTAAGGCCCATATTAATATACAGCTCTCATTTGAGATATTTCCCAGTCCAACAGCAGCTACCATAAAGTAGAATTCCATATATTATAATATGACAACATTTTTTTCAAATATGTTTCTAGTTCTGTTAATACTACACTTAAGATCTCTCAGATGAGATAATTATGTTTATTAATATGGGACTTAGTCTAGTTGCCGCAATGCCCCCTTACATGTTTGTGGCATTGGGGTACCACGAGGGCCACCCCAGCTGCACCTTGACCTTGAGAATTAACCTACTGTGACAGGCAAACACTGTCACAGTAAGTTAATTCTATGTCAAGTTTCCTCAGTGCCCTGTTGCATACACTCCTACCAAAAGTGGGCAAAGATAATGACTACACATGGAGGTATATTCCAACATGAATATTTTATTTTCTTGAATGATTCAAAGGTAATTTATGATATGACTGATGTCTAAAAAAACTTAATTCATAAAGGATTACTAATTTTGAGAATAACCTTTGTTTTTCAATAGTACACTGATAATTAAATTTTCCGAAGCCAGGTATTTAATTAATCTGGAAAAACAAGCAACATCTTCAAAAATAAATACCTACTTTGTAGACAAATAATGTTTGCAGAAAATATGGAAAAAGGTTTGTTGGGATAAATTCATTTATAGAATTATGGGATGTGAAATGAAATTTTCAGGTTTGACATCTTATAATACACCGTCCCGGCTTCGCACGGGTGGAAATTTTTCCCGTTTTTGCAACATTTTTTATTTATGCTCCGCTCCTATTGGTCGTAGCGTGATGTTATATAGCCTATAACCTTCCTCGATAAATGGACTATCCAACACAAAAATATTTTTTCAATTCCAACCAGTACTTCCTGAGATTAGTGCGTTCAAACAAACTCTTCAGCTTTATAATATTAGTATAGATGTGAACTAAATAATAACTTATCTGCTTTACAAGTATGATTGACAATAACTTCTAGATACTCTTCTGCAATGCTGCATTTTAATTAACAGACCTTAACTGCTCAAACCAAATTGATAAAAAGGTATACAATTTATAATGATTAAAAAAAAAATTGCTACATGTTTTAACAAAAAAACTACATATATTTAGAATTAAATTAGAAATAAATTTGATTTGATTTAACAATACCTAATAATTCGATTATTTATGCTTTTTCAAATTTGTAAAGGCCAGTCTATAATTGCTTGATTGATGAGACAAATGGGAGCATTTTTAATGACTATGTTATTGACAAGTTGACAGCTGAATTGATGTGATGGCTACACATTTGCCCTTAATTGCCACACAAAAAACTACAATTCAGATTACTGGTTAGCAATAATAATTATTGTGGCCTATATTTATTTAGTTTGGGTATTTGAGCATGTTGTATCTGTATAATTAGTAACTGTATCCACTATCTATTATTTCATAACATAACATCACGCCTTATATTGCCCGAAGGGTTCGGCAGAGGTGTTTTAGTACACCCTCGTTTCGCCAGTTATGTTTAAATCCCATGTAATAGGGGGCGAGCCTATTGCCAACCGGGCACAAATCCAGAGTCCAGGCTGTTACTGAGAAATTCCCAATGGAATTCCCAATGGAAACACCCAATAACACTGCGCGACCTGAGGATCGAACCCAGGACTCCATGCTCAGCAGTCGCGCATGCGACCGCTAAACCAACAAAGCAGTCAAAAAATCTATTATTAATTAGCCGACATTGTTATACTACTGTGCAAATGCCAGGGATTATTTTATAGATATTTTATAGAAATTTCACTATTTTTATACAATAAAGGAGACCACTTTTGGTCCCTGCTCCCTATGTGTTAACATTATAATGATTGTATTCCCATTAAAGCTTAATATTAACTACATTTATTTTAGTTCAACGGCATTGACATCTTAGTGAACAATGCATCCGCTATAGTGCTGACTGGCACTGCTGAGACTGATATGAAGAGATACGACCTCATGCACAACATCAACACTAGGGGAACTTTCTTGGCGTAAGTGTTTTTTTTATACCCAATAGTGTAGTGACGTTAATAAATGTAAGGGGCTTGTGGCTAAGTAACAGCCGCATGGATCATACAATTTGAGATCACTCCGTGCCTCAGAGAGCACGTTAAACAGTCTCTCCCGGGTGTCATATGAATATCTATGACAGTTGTTACGGGGAGTTAGAAGCCCCAAAGTGTGACAACTGGCCTAACCTTAGGATATCGGCATTGCCCTGTAACTGGGTTGCGGAGGTCTGATGGCAGTCACTCTGTATAAAATGCTGGTATTCAGATGCATTTGGTTAGACTGGAAGCTGACCTCAACATACCTATAGTTGGGAATAGGCCAAGCAGAAGAGTGAAGTGACATTGATAGGTACAAAAATCATCATTGGTGTCGATTCTGCTGCGCACTTTGACAAGACTAAACTAAACTAAGGGTGGCTTTTTCTATAGAAAAAGAAAGTGACAGTTGCATTTAGGCTAATTTAGTACTGTCAAAATGTGCTACAGAATCGACACCATTGTCTTCCTAACTTTATTCCCATGTGGGGTCTTCATCTTTGCATTTATTACCTTCTTTTTAGTGTGAGTCTTATCATATCTTATAATTCATAAGATAAAGTACAAATATATGGTGAATCAGCATGACAACTCTACAACCAACAATCATAATGCAGATTGGTAATAATATGTTTAAATTGATGTTGCATGCAAATTATATGAATTGCCACATCAATTTATGAGAAATCTGTACACAAACACACAACACTGACAGCTTTGATATAAATCAAATATTATAAGTACTTGATAAGAACTATTTCTATTTTAAAATACTTTAAATGTATTGTAACAGCAGTGTTAGCGATAGGTGTGACCGTCGGACTGCCAAGTCATAGGGCTCGAGTTGAAACCCAAGGCACGCACCTCTGACCTTTCGGATTCATGCGCGTATTATATAATTATCACTTGCTTAAAAACGATGAAGGAAAACATTGTGGGGAAACCGGCATGCCTAAGAGCTATATCTTGACGGCATGTGAAGCCAAGTCAGAGGCCCATGGGCGGCAGAAACTCGGACACCATATTAGTCACTAACCACACGAAAAGAAGAAGAATATATTGTCTACTTGTCTTACATTGCAGGTCTAAGCTGTGCCTTCCTCTTCTGAAGGCAAGTAACCATGCCCACATCCTCAACTTATCTCCTCCTCTGAACATGAACCCCTACTGGTAAGTAAATGGAAAGGACAAGAAAACCAAGATCTCATTTATTATTAAACAAGTAGATTACCTAGCAATAGCTCTTATGACCTAGAGACTTTTTTTCTTCTTAGTGCTTAACTGTTCTAAGGAGCTCGACACACCAAACGCGGTACGGTTTGGTATAAGTTGCGTAACTACAGCGCGGGGCTTTAAAAGTATATTTCCATATTGCTGGTTTATTCTCTATTCCAACTATAAATTGGACGTAGTTAAGCGAAAAGGATCCAACCCACAAAAATATCGAAAGAGAGTTATTTATATCAAAATACTCACTTAAACTTCTTAAGCCAAACTACACATAATAACACTTTAACAAGTTAAATATTATACATTTGTCCTTTAATTACAATAAAATCAAGAAATTTAAATCAAAGAAGCAATGAAGAAATACAGTCTAAACTTAAGAATTTAATATCTCATAACTGTGTGGGTTGGATCCTTTTCGCATAACTACGTCCAATTATTCCGTATCGACCTCTTTCTCCGTTTCAAAATAAGAAGTCCAGCAACCGTCTGAATAACCTGAATTCAGCGCAAGCTGGCGGCGCGGCGCGTCAGAAAACTGCACCGCGCCGCGTTTGGTGTGTATTGTCTCATATAAATGATAATGCCGACGATGAAACCAGTTGTTTAAAAATAAATATTCTGACGGATCATCATCCCTTTCTTTGAGTACCTATGTTAGGTTTGACTTACAGTTTAAACAAAATATGTAGCTAAAGATACAAGTTACTATAACTTTATTTCAGGTTCTCAGTCCATGTGGCTTACACAATGGCAAAATATGGTATGTCAATGTGTGTGCTGGGCATGGCTGAAGAATTTAAGCAATACAACATAGGAGTCAATGCTCTCTGGCCCAAGACTGGTATGTACCTGCAAAAATATGACTGTAATCTGTAACGAACCATATTTTCATTTAAAAATTAAAAATGGAATTCGAAATTTAATTTTTGTAATCATTTTTTTATTTTTGTTGTTAATAGTTTTCATACTTGACGATTAGGTACATAAAGTCTCTTTGCAGCTAAAATTTGTTTTTTAAGTCTAGCAACACTTTCGATTACAGCGATCGCGACCGCCGCCATTGAAATGCTGACTGGCACTAGTTCAACCAGTCGTAAAGTGGATATCGTCTCCGATGCCGCATACGTCATGCTTAGCAAGTACGTATTGACACATACATAAATACACACGCCTGTAATCCCTGAAGGGGTAAGCCATCTATTAGACCCCTGTCTTTACACTCACATTTCGCCATTGGTGTTAAGTCCCATGTGGCCCATGTGGCGTACCTATTGCCATTTTTGAGACACAATTATGGCGCCAGGATCGTCGCCACTTACGAATCGCTTTCCCGGTGATGGAGAGGCATTGTATTCTTAATCCCAGTACGTATACCTTCTATCCGTCTATTATGCTGGGTACAGACTCGGCCAGTGAAGCCAACGAATGGGTTTCGCTATAGCATTAGTTGGCCCTATGTGGACGGTTTTGCGCACTTAAACGGAACTAACAAACTAGATTCTGCCATCTATAACGAGCATTAAAGAATGGGATAAGAAATGACTGCTCTACTATTCGCCTTTCACTAGCGGAGAATGAGTGCGAGCGAGAGGCAAAGAACGGCAAGCATTAGTGGAGTCGCCTTTATTATTCAAATAATTAAATAACTTGTTATTATATTTTACTGGCGCCCCGGCTTCGCACGGGTACAATGTAGATACTAATGTGGGGCATATAAACCTTCCTCTTGAATCACTCTATCTATTGCTGAAAACTGCATTCAAATCCGTGGCCTAGTTTAAAAGATCTAAGCGTACAGACAGCGCGAGCGGCTTTGTTTTATACTATGTAAAGAATAGTGTATTATTTATGTTTAATAGCAGGATGTGGTAATACAAATCATGATTTTAACAGAAAATTCAATTAAAGCTGTGTTCTTGATCTGTCTCTTCAGTTCATACTCTCTACAGCTCTCTTAACATTATTTTCCGCTCTACAGGGACCCCAAATCATACACGGGCAACTTTGCGATTGACGAAGACGTCGTGCAATCAGTTGGCGTCAAGGACCTTACACCCTATGCTTGCGATCCTAGTGAGTATTTACTACTTATAGTTAGATTGATGTATTCTGGTCATTAAAATTGTGTATAAAAGGTAAACAAACCTTTGATCATGAAAATCAATTTTGCTTTGAGAAAAGCCTTAACACTTATTTATCAATCGTATAAAAATGCGTATTTTTAACGATTCTTACAGCAAAATAAATGTTTCACGATCAAGGATTTGTTTACTTTTTACTCAAAGTTTAAATGGCCGTTCTATAGATGCTACCTAGTAAACAATAAGTTAAATGTGTCATCAACTCCACTCCTGTCGTATTTTTTCTATGGATTCTTTTAACAGACCCTTGTTGGAACCATACAATTAATCGCCATTCATGGTCCTATGTATGCATCCCATGCATCTCTGGTTGCTGAACGTGATAACCTTTTTGTCCTCAACATGGATAGGGATTTTCGATAAAAAAGCCATTTAAAGGTTTCGTCCAGCGATGCACAGACTTATTAGGAGTTGGGGCCACTAGGGCAGACTGAGCTAAAAGCGGGCCGTAGTATGGTCATTATAAAAATAATTAAAATCATTTATTCAACGATATTAAGCTGGCCCGCAATATTAAAATTATTGCAGTATTTTCATACAAATGCATAAAAGAGTTTAATTCGCTGGCAGACCGCATGTATATTGACGAAGGGCCGCGGTCTGTGCATCCCTAGTTTAGTCTCATTGTCGATATTTAGTCATGAAACTCACGCTGGTTTAATAAAATTGCCACTGGTATACCTCATATTCAAAGTAAGATTAATTGCTAACATATTTTTGTTGTTTTGTCCTTTGGCTCAATCTTGGAAAAACCATTAAAATAACCTGCATAACATATCTGTTTCCTAATTACTCTGTGCAAAAACAGTCTCTCAACGACACTGTTGTACCCAGAGGACCACTACACAGGGTAATGATTGATCACAGAGAACGCAGATAACCTATTACTGGACGGTTTCCTGGATGTTCCTGGGGCTCAATCCCACAACAGGGCAACTGTCACAACAGCTACCCGGGCCAGACAGTACCATACCTCCGCTGTTCACTATAAGGAGAAGGTTTGTCCTTGAAAACCGTTCTTTTGTTGTGAAGGTGTAGAAGTGGTAATTTTCTGTACCGGTTGGGTTATCTACAGTTTTTGAAAGATTCAGCAATCTAATCTGACGTCATGTGACATGTCAGCCATTATTGGTTAACAAGAATACTAGAGTAGGCGCAAGATAACTCTGCACGCGATGGAGAACTAAGCTTATAAATGTGCCGTGATTGAATAAGAATGCATTATGATTATTATCGTCTGATGAGGTCTAATATCTTCTTCTTCCTGCCCTTATCCCACACTACGTGGGGTCGGCACAACATGTATTTCATAAATCCATGTTGTTAGAGGTTTTGGCTTATTGTTTTATGACTGGCCGCCTGCCTGACATCAACCCTCCTTGGGAATACTCGTTGCGCTGTCGCGCGGGTGACTCAATGTGCTTGCTGATATTATGCACTGGGTCCCAAAATGATATCATAATGATGAGGTCTACTATAATCTTTATTATTATATTTTCTTTTATTCTTAAAATCTGGTATATCTAGTGACAAAGTATAAAAAGGCAACATTGTGGTGGACCATGATTAGTTCCGATTTTGGCCGCGCGCAGACTTATCTTGCGCGCTCTCTAACAACCAATCACATGAATTGACGTGACATTTGACTGTTGATTCGTGATTTTTTGCGATGAATGACCGGTTCAGAAACGGAGTTACTTCTAACGAGTAGTAATATTTGTATGTTTTGAATTATAACCAACTGATGCAGTGAAAATTTCTAATTCGATAATGACGTGTGCACCTTGACTTATTAGCTTTCAAGGATTTTTTTACGGCTTTGTATATAAGTATGTATGTAAGTATGTTTTGCTTGATATAACAAGCAGAAAGAATCAGTGGTCAAAGATATTCGTTAGGTATTCAAAACACAGGTCCAGGAAACCGGTCCAAATATTCAAAAAAAAGTTTTTTTTTTGTAAATTCAAATTGGGAATCTCCATTTGTTCACAGATAACCTAAAGAATTTGTTACCCGACTTCTTCCTGGACCTACCTGGTATGACAAAGCAGGAAAATAAAACGGTGTGAAAAAATTAAAATTGAGGTCTAGACATATCTATGACCATTTGTTTCTTCTGCATGTTTGTTTTTTAATTTTGTGTTGTTCTTCCGTTTGCATGTTAAAAATACTAACCCAAAAAAAAGATAGAGGCACTTACAAGACTTTTTATATATTATACATAAATAATGACTTTTTATTTAAAGGACATGGACAAAAAAGCACATTCTATATACTTATACATAGTAAATAATATTGTAAAATAGAAATAGAAAAATGAATTAATACGTAGTTTTTAGCCTCTCTGAACTTGTCAGTTTTTATTACAAAATAATAAGTAATGCAAGATGAATTCAAAGTTCCGTTTGTCAACGTCCGCCATAATGGATCATAAAGAAAGATAAAAAATAATAATGGACGTTCCAAACCAATATTCACGAATATAAAACACAAAAAATCATTGGTGTACAATAAATTCGATAACTATGCCGACGCCCATACAAAAATTGGCCATGTCCTTTACTGTTTAATATGTTGTTTATTTTATTATTAAATTGTTGATTCAAAATGATTTAATTTATATTTTAACTTTACTCTCAACAACAATTATTACAGTAAATATTTCGCTTATTAACTCAATTAAGTGCTATGTTGGAGTCGAAGGTCGGCTGTAGATATTTCTGTCAACTTTGGATTATTTATGTATAAATGTCGTAGGATAATCGGAAAAATCGGATCTTTGTGATAATCCTAGGACGATTGCAAAGGACCGGATATTTGGAATCTAAGACAGATTTTTGCAATCATAATCATTCGTGATATTTTCAGGATCATTGCCAAAATCCCAGTTTGTTTAGGAGGATTGGAAACATGAACGCTGATTGGCTAATCTAAGAGTCGATTTATATCATCTTTATTCTGGTTGGTCATAACATGACTTTTCACAAAGATCAATAGACATAAAAAAGTGATAACGATCATATCAGCCAATCAGTGCTCATAACGTGAGCGGTATTCGCGACTTACCTAAGATAAGCCGGATTTTTGCAGTGATCCTAAAAATAGCTCGAATGATTACGAAAATCTTTCTTATATTTTAAATATCCGGTCCTTTTGCAATCGTCCTGGTATTATCGCAAAGATTCGATTTTTCCGATTATCCTACGACATATATACGAGAATCTGAATGCCGTAAAGGCACTGTTTTGGCTCTGTTTGTGACGTTTTGGCGCTGACATGTTATGGGTTAACTGCCTCGTTGCTCTAGTGGTGGCAAGTGTGACTGCTGATCGTGAGGTCCTGGGTTCGATCCCCAGGTCAGGCAAAATGTTATTGGGTTTTCCCATGTGGAATTCCTAAGTAGCAGCTCGGAGTTTGTATTTGTGCAAGGTTGATGGCAATAAGCTCGCCCCCTATTACATGGGACTACTATACACCTCTGCCCAACCCTTCGGGGAATACAGCGTGATTTTATGTTATGTTATGGGCCTTTCCTAATCAAAAGGTTTACATTCAGCAACATCTATTTATAATAGGTAACACTCATGCATGCTAGTAAATGTATTAACGTTCTAAATTGGCCAGGGGTACGGTAAATTAATCTAATTAAGTAATACACTTGAATACCTATCTAAGTACCAATGTGGTAAGATGTCGCCCGATGTAGATTCTTACCAACGGTATATTGCTCCGAACATCATTTTTTTTAATCGTTTTATTTTAAAAGACTATTTCGTTTATTAATTTAACATACTTATTAGATAAATCAAATAATTCAATTTTTTTTAAATATGCTTTATGGCCTCTAGCTTTTTTTATTTTGCTTAACTTAGTCTAAAGCGCCAAACCTACTATACCCTATTTAGATTGGCTTGAGACAAAGTGTAAACAACATTTGACTACTCTTAATAAAAAGATATTCTGTAAAATATATTAAAACATTACTTTCTAACAAAAAAAAATTGTGTGAGCTTCTTACTTGAAAAACTTCTTATTGAAGTAAGTTTCGAATTTTTCATTGCCTAGTTTCGTATTTCACCACAAAAGGACAGTAAGATTGTTTATCTTTGTGTCAAGTCAAGTTGAATACAGTATACCAAGTGTTACTGCACAAGTTGAGTTCTGCAACCTTGTTTATACTTTGTTAACCGACTTCCAAAAAAGGAGGAGGTTCTCCAATTCGACTGTATGTCTTTTTTTTGTATGTTTGTCCCGCGATATCTTTGCTAATTGTGAACCGATTTTATTGATTATTTGTTTTTGTTTGAAAGAGTATTCTTTCGAAGTGGTCCCATTTAAATTTGGTGAAGATCTGATGAAGAACTTCGGAGATAGACAATTTGAAGTCGGTTTTATTTTTATTAAAAAGTTATATTATTTCAAGCCAAGTTGAATATAGTACCTATAGCAAGTTTTACTTCTGCGGCTTCTGCGACCAACTTTCCAACTGGACACACTCGCAGCAAGTCGACTTCTGCAAGTTTTATGAACTGAGCGAGCACTTGCTGCAATAACTTGCGCTATAATACTTGCTAGTGGATTTGGCGTATAAGGCAATGTAAATAAAATAAAAAAGCTTTAGTAGTCGATTTAAATCCAATTCCAATATGAATTGCTCTTAAAAGGAAATAATAAAGATCCGTTTTGACCCTTTTGGTGCGGAATCCTTAAAAAGCGTCGCGGTTATAGGAGTTTTAATTTTTATATTGTATTATGCTGTTACAGGACGCTTCAGCAGGCCAGATCCCGAGTCTGTTTGCCTCTATCACCAAAACTCTTTCACCAGAGTTGGTAAAGAAGACCCAGGCCGTCTTCCAGTTCAATGTGAAAGGTAATTAAATTATTTGTGCGTTCGTTTTATGCAGCGTACATACCTAGCCAACGAACCAGGCTCAATGCCGCTAAAAACCGGATGAATCCTGATTCTGTGTTTACAGGGCAAATTCAACAAATTTTCAGGCGTTCGTTCGGCTTCGTTGGTTAGGTGTGTACGGTGCATTATAAAAGATTGCCATGTTTTATTGTTCTCATGAAGAAGTTTTCTTTTATTATTCATACTTGTACATATTGTGTAAATCTGTGTTCCTTTTATCGCTTACCGGTGTACTTATTATGTACAATAAAGTGTATATAAATAAATAAATACTTTATTAAGGATTGAATTGTTTGGCCATTTTCGCTATTTATCAACATGTCTTCGTTTATTACACGTACCGATTGCCTACCTTATTCAACTATGTACATTTTGTAAACCGCTAACTATACTATCCAGGTAAGGAGGAAGGTGTCTGGCACATCGACCTGAAGAATGGAACTGGTGCATGCGGGCAGGGCGAGCCCAAGAACCCGCCGGACGCGACTCTCACCATGGACGGACAGCACTTCGCCGATATGTTTGCGGGTATGTACTCTAAATACTTTGAAAAAGTACCCGAATAAGGCTGAGAATCCACCAGAGCTGTGCTAAACTGCGTAGCGAGGAATGTGTTTTGTAAGCACTAATAGAATCACTTCATTTACCTAGCTTCGCTCTGCGCAGCTCTGGTGGATATGGGCTTAGCGGCGCGAGGTTTTTGTTCATACAAAACAAGCAAGAAATGCGAGCGAGGGATGTGTTGCGAGGAATGTCTTACGAGGAATGTGTACCGCTCCCGCCACACCACCCTCATATTCGAAAAGATTCCGCTACCTATCCTCACACCACTCATTTGTACACATTAACACATTACGCATTACACATTACCCATTCCTCGCACAGCTCTGGTGGAAAGGGTCACACTGTTTCACAACCTCGCTACACATTTTCGCACTGCACATTTTCCTCGCACAGCTCTGGTGGATGTTCAGCCTTAAGTATCTGTTATCTTTGGAGGCGGCCTGTAAAGGACAAGCCTTGCTCCATAAATAAAACAATATGAGTTTACTATAAAATATAACATATTGTAGATGCCACAAGAATGTCCTATAACTAACTTAAATGTGGCACAGACTATAAACTAACCTAACGTATTCTTATGCGCGGTGCGGGCGCCAGTATTTGGGAAGCACGTGCGCTTCCGGACAACTGGCGAATTGATAACCAATAATTATAATATTATAAACCTCACCGACGCTGTCCCCTAAATGACTGAAAACACACTTTGAACAAAAGCGTTGCACCATAGATTTATTATAGAATCTGAATATCGAGTCTTGATCGTGTTTAAATATTAAAAGGTACGATATCTTTGTTCCCGACGTTTAGTACCTTTGAATGTTTAAACGCGATCTAGACAGATATTTAGATTCAATATGAACAAACCGCGAATGTTTAAAATCTGTTGATCTGTTGAGTAGGTACTTAGTCGAGTTAGCTAGTGAATAACTTGACCGAATGTGTATGTAGTGTATGAATAATGGGTTAATGTAATCAAGAGTATTTAAAGAGTAGGTAACCTATGTAAAGTTTAAATAAGCACCATAACATGTGTTACAGAAAAATCATACAGCATACTGCTATAATTAACTGCAATTAGTTTTACGGCCGTTTAATAACCGAACTCGATCCAAAATCTCTGGATTGCTGTTGGCGTTTGACATTACTTCTATTGAATTTCTGTCAAATACCTACATCAAGATTAGTTATTAATATCGACTGTAAGATTACCAGCTTAAGGTTGATATTAGCGCATTTTTCGCTACTTAATGTAGTAATTAATAACCTTTATATTTCTTTTTAGGTAAACTGAAGCCAACAACAGCTTTCATGATGGGCAAATTGAAGATCAGCGGAGACATCCAGAAGGCAATGAAATTAGAGGGCATGATGAAATCGCTGCAAAAGAAGAAGTAATAGGATTCACTATACCTTGACTATTGAACTTTGTATAACTATTATATTGTGCGATAGAATCACAACTGTTTTCAAGGAGGGTATTGTAATTTCTTAGTTTTATTTTAAAATACAGAAATGTATAAAAAGAGCACTGAAAGTATAACTGATCGGTTCCTTAGTAGTATGACAAAATATTGTTGTATAAATATATAATTAACAGACTGCACTCAGAAATTGTACATTATGTATATTTAATGGTTGTATATTTGTAAGTAGATTGTTTATTGAGCATTGGTATTATAAACTTTCGTTCAAATGATTCAATATGGCATGCGCTGATTAGACTTAAATTTATATAAAAATTATATTATTATTATAAAATATGCACACTGCAATCTACACATTGTGAACATCGTTACAAACTGGTGCCTTAGATCTACTTAACTGCCAAATATTTGTATTACATATTCAAGCAGCTACAGTATTTTTTAATGAAAAAAATAATGAAATATTATTATCTGTTGTTGTATGTAAATAAAATATAATTTTTAAAGTTGTCTTTTGATTATTGGCTACCTAACACTATATCGGGTGTAAAAATACCCTTAAAGAAGCCGAGAGCCACGTATTCTTCCCATCATTACGAAGATTTTTTGGTATTGGGTCATACCTGGGAACCGACTGGTTATGGAGATATTGAAGGTCAAAGTCACCATATTTTTTAACATTTTTCACGAAAACTAAGTTTAAATGTTATTACTAAACATTCTTCTATACAAACACTATCAACATTTTCGAAATGTAGGCACAGTTTGATGCGCGCGCGTTTACATTGCGCGCTACAAATAAAAGTAGTTTTTTAATAACAAAAAATAAAAGTCGTTTCCCAGCAATTATTTTTACTGTATGTTACTTAGTTTTATGTACAGTATGCGTAGACTTCGGCTTCGTTAAGGCTATTTTTACACCCAGTATACCTAGGTACTTACACGCAAGATGGTTGTTATAATAGTGACACGAAAAAATTATACTGATGCATATGGGTACATTAGGTACCATTTATTGGTAATGTTCACCAACTTTTATTAAGTAAGCTAGTATAAAAAGCAATAAAAACATACTTACTGTGAACTACCTGTACCCAAGCGTCTTGTGAAGATCGAAAGATAAAATAATGCAACTAAGAATTGGTATGTACCAGGCAATGCCATTTATTTTACTTCATGCTCATTAATAATGTGAAATCTATAGATATTGTCTGCTGTTGTAAATACAATGAAACCTCATTATCCCAGGGTAAATTAAAAACAACGTTAATTTAACCAATCAGATATTAGAGATGATGGAGGGTCTGATAATATATTATAGTTCAGTAAGCAAATAGTAATTACTTTATTTATGCTAATATTCGCTCCATGATGAAGTAATAAGTTGTTTGTATTAACGACACTATAACTGTCCTACTTTCGTTAAATTTCGTCATGCAATAAACATTATTTATTAAGATAACCTTGTTATCAGAATTGAATTCTCCCGCCGATGACCGACCTTGGTATTGTTAGGTTATGTTCATTAAAGTGTCAACTCTATGCGGCTATTGACGTAACTATCGCAATACCAACAGTGTTTTACAATAAACTGTGATCAATATGTTTTCAATTGACGCCCCCTCGGAACTATTGAATTCGGAATATTGTAATTACCGGTCCCCACTGAGTACCAGATATGCTTCGAAGGAAATGCAATATAATTTTAGCGACCAGAAAAAGTTTTCGACCTGGAGAAAGCTGTGGATTTACTTGGCTAAAGCTGAAAAGGTAAGTTTATCAAAAGAATACCATAATAACTTAGAAAATAATCTAATTTCTTAGATAAGTTTTAGGTTATAGGTATTTATTTCTTATTTTTTTTTATCTATGGATTTTGTTGCATTGCTACTTTTTTTATTTCGAGCTGACAAGCTTTTTTCGAGGTTTGACACAAGGTCTTTTGGGATCTGATTTTTAATCCTAATTATAGGAGGCCTAAAGCCGGGTACAGACTTATGAAATGTAACATGCAATGTAACACGCAATGAAAGAATTTGCCGACCACATTGTCGCAATGTATCATGCAATGTAACAGAATTCACATAGTGTGGACGCCTTGCGTGCATGAACCGTGTACTCTACGCGTGCGTACTACGTACCTTTCATGTTACATTGCATGTTACGTTACAGCAATCTGTACCCGCCTTAAAATATTAGCTCTAACTGCCAGTCGGTCGGTTGACATTTGCCTGTCTGCCATAATGTAAGATTGCTTGCAACTAGCAATGGCAACTAGAGCTTGTATTTAAAGCTCATCGCTTATCCAACGCTGCAGCTCCGCCTTACCTCAAATAGAGCATTAAAAAAAGAACTTGTGCTCCATACATACAGTACCTACAGTACATTTTGCATGGGCGTAGCCAGGATTTTGTGCAGCGTGGGGTAGTGCAGCTCATTCAAGCAGTAAATTTTTATCTTTTCACTATATCTCTGAAGTGCAGAATGGGGTTATTGGGCAATTTTGTCCATGCCCGCCTTTATGGGTGTCGAGTTGACTGAATCTAGACTATTTACCTATTCTTCCCTCCACCAGGGTGGGGCAAGCGCCCCATTCGCCCCACTCTGGTTACGCCTATGACATTTTCTGAAGCTGGTCTGGTTCGACGATGATTAAGTTAACGGCGCGGAGATTGGTTACAACGATGATGCTAATGCCATCAGCCCGAGATATTTATCGGCGTCAACATTAATCTACTATTTAATAGGTCTCCATCCATATCTCTGAAATCAACTATTCAACAGTTATTTCTCCACCATTGCCAAAGCATCATCTTGGTGAATTTTCGGCAAAGATTATGGAAGCAGAGTGTTACTTGTACTTTCCTTTTCAGCAGGTTTTCGTTTTTCTTCTAAAAGTAAACTGTAGAGCGCTTTATGGGAAGAATAGGGGAGTGTAGTGCATCAGGATAGCCTAGTGGTGTGACGGTCGGACTGCCAAATCAAGGTCTCGAGTTCGTATCCAAGGTACGCACCTCTGACTTTTCGGATTCATGTGCGTATTGTATAAATTATCATTTGGCTAAAAATGGTGAAGGAAAATATCGTGAGGAAACCGGCATGCCTGAGAGATATTTCTCGACGGCATGTGAAACCAGTTCAGACGCCCATGGGAAACTCTAAACTAAACTAAACTCTAAACTCTGGAATCAGATTAGTTAATAACCACACGAAAAGAAGGAGGGGAGTGTAAGGCTGGTTTCCCAAGGCACATAACACGACATGACAAAATGAGTTGACGACTCCGGGCGTAATATCTTCTTTACATAGTATAAAACAAAATCGCTCCCGCTGTCTGTACGCTTAGATCTTTTAAACTACGCAACGAATTTTAATACAGTTTTCAGCTGATCTATACCTAGAGTGATTCAAGAGAAAGGTTTATATGCTTCAAATTAGTATCTACATTGCACCCGGGCGAAGCCAGGGCGGGTCGCTAGTATTTCTATAAACCGTTTACTCATGAAGCGATGCGACCAACACTTAGGCCCGGTATCCACCAAAGCGGAGAGGAGAGGAGATGTGCTGCGAAGCTGGCAGGTTATTTCCACCAAAGCGGAGAGGAGATGTGAGCTTTGTGTAGCAGAGATGTGAGCTGTGAGAGATCGAAACCAGTCAAGTTCTGTCTACGAAAGGAAGACTTCATGTCGTTACAAAAGTTATAGCTGAATTTGCTTGAGGAAGAGGAATTAGAGGTTGAAGAAACACAATTAATTCTTCAATATTTAAATTATCGACGGCAAAATAGATTCTGGATAAGAAACCATATAAAATGTCACAGTCATGGCGAATGTGCCACACTGTTTCAAGAGTTTGATGATGAAAGTTTTCAAAAATCTTACAGGGTAACAAGCAATAATTTCGACGAGTTACATGATTTGATTAAACCGCCGCCGCCCAACTAGACACTTCTCCACTCTGCCGCGCCGCTTGCTCGCTCGCCGCACAAAATTCTATAAAAAAATGAGACATCTCCTCTCCTCTCCGCTTGATCCATTTCCACCCAAGCTAAGCGGAAAAGAGATTAGGAAATAGCGAAATCGGATTGGTTTATTCAAACACATCTCCTCTCGTCTCCTCTCCTCTCCGCTTTGGTGGATACCGGGCCTTGGTGTTTTTTTACAAAAAACGCAATCAATATTTTTATAATCAGAACATCACCTGAAAACCATTTAAATGAAACAATATTTTAATGCTTTTATTTATTCAATTGTTACAATACAGATAATACATACGTGTGTTTTACATTATTTTTATTCACCTTAACGAGACAGAGATTAGTTTGTGAGTGACGCGGGTACCTTTTGTTATTAAAATGGGGAATAAATAAGGTAACATTAGCGCCGGTTACATAAGTTATATATTTTTATTTACATGTTTCATATAAATCTTATATTTTCTTATTATTAACGTTCACAACTCACGTGATATCGACACGTAACTCAATATTGATTACATTAAAACTAAATTAACTAATCTTATGATGATGAAAAATATTCTACACTACGATTAAATTTTTAGACACCAATTGAATCTACAGCTACTTTTGAAGAGGTGTTAACTACTTCACGCCTTATAAGAAAAGTAAATTAAATAAATTAGAAAAAGCAAAAAAGAAATAAATTGGCTTAAGCTTAAGTGAATACAACAAGAAATATTAATTTGAAAACATAAGTTTAATCAGATCATGACAGTGAAGTTGAAGTTATTACATGTAATTTTGAAGACGATAGAAATAATCTGAAGTTGTCAGAGAAAACTTAACTACCACTGGACGGATACTGATTACTGCTTTGGTTTATCCTTTAAAATATAACTAAATAATGTATACTTACTAAAAATAAACATCTTAAAGTAAACTTCTAAAATAATCTTAATACTTAACTCAAACGAAAATAAAATTGCGAATCTGTTTTTTTTACTATATTTTGATTTATAATATTTTTGCTAAAAAGAGCGTTTAATTTTTGACGTTGTCATTCCTAAAATTGAAAAGAAAATAAATAGAATATGCGGTGGTTTTGCTTCACTTATTCGATATTTAATAAACGTTATCCTTATCCTTACCATGAATGAAAAATTTCTGTTTATTTTTTTGTTTTATAATCCTAACGGCATTTGTTTTGTCTTTGATAGAATGAAGAATTACGCAATAAAAAATCCACTAGGCATCATCAAAATAATGCAAAATACTTAAAAACTTTATCAAACATGGTAAGGACTACAAGCTTATGCGCTATAACAATAGAATTTAGCGGAATGTTTTAGTAATATAATCAAATAAACAACAACTTAAACTAATTACCTCAAAGATACATACTAAAAATGAAAAGTAATAATTTAGAATTTTCACCTAAAAAATAATAAAGAGTCTGACAAACGAAAGTAAGTACTCGAATTATTTGCAAACTTTTTATATGGCAATGCTATACCATATAAAAACAAATAATTCTAAAGTATCAAATCAGGTTATTCCAGGTATTTTATACAAATTTTGGGGTTGCTATGCTGATATTTTTTAAATAGCCGCGATTTTTCATTCTCTAATTTCGTTTTCCAGACTCTAAGCAAATTAAATTCAAAAACATCAAATCTACAATATTATTATTATTACATTCTCTAGCTTTCTACTCGATTCTTAAGAAGGACTTCGCCGTACACAAAATAAACGTAGTATACAAACTTATTAAAAGAACGTATCTCTATTCCTATACTTGCACTTGCGGCCGAAATATATTGCATTGTAATAAAAAAGGTTAGACTAAACGACAACTCAAGTCAACCAGTAAAACTAATGCAAACAAAAAATTAAGCTGCCTTTTCAATTTATTTTTTACTAAAAATAGCTGCAATATAAATAGCTCCATTTTCGGAAACAACATCGCATGCGGAATAATATGTGTAGCTGCCTAAAAATACTGAACGTAATTAAAATAACGTAATTAGCTGCCTTAATAATAAAAATTAAAGCTGACTTAATAAAACAAAAAAAATTGCTGCTTCAGTGCTTGTGTAGGCTCTTGGCAAACGCTGCTCGATAAAAACTATTTTATAATTTTCTTTATCATTGAGAAAATTGCTGCCCTCCCATGTTGTGTAGATTATAAAGCATTTAGAAGAAATAGCTACAACGAAGAACAACTCTTTATGATCTACATTTTTGTCAATTTTACTTAATAATTACATTATACTTTAGCTGCGCTTTTGGAAATACAATTACTTAATAGACTGCCTGTGTGATAATATCGTATGTAATGAACTGCACCTATTTATAACATAAAAAGTTGCCTGTTAAAAAAACATAAAATAACTGCCTGTATTTAAAATAAGACAAAACAAGCTGCCTGTATTTATAAAATAAAGTAAATAGACTGCCTTTATTTAAAAAAAAAATAATGTAGGTAGTCTGCTTGTGTCTAAAAAGCAATATAAAACAAAATAGACTGCCTGCATTCAAACATATAAAATAGACTGCTTGCATATTATGATGAAAACGTTGCCAGTATTTATAGAATACTTACAATAAAATAGTTGCCTGTATTTTTAATATAAAAAATAGTTGCCTGTTTTCAATATAAAATAAAATAGACTGCCTGCATTCAAACATATAAAAATAGACTGCTTGCATATCATTATGAAATAGTTGCCAGTATTTATAGGATACTTACAATAAAACAGTTGCCTGTATTTTTAATATAAAATAAATAGTTGCCTGTTTTTAATATAAAATAAAATAGACTGCCTGCATTGAAACATAAAAATAGACTGCTTGCATATTATTATGAAAAAAAATCCAGTATTTATAGAATACTTATAATAAAATAGTTGCCTGTATTTTTAATAAAAAAAATAGTTGCCTGTTTTTAATATAAAATAAAATAGACTGCCTGCATTCAAACATATAAAAATAGACTGCTTGCATATCATTATGAAATAGTTGCCAGTATTTATAGAATACTTACAATAAAATAGTTGCCTGTATTTTAAATATCAAAAAAATTGTTGCCTGTTTTGAATATAAAATAGACTGCCTTTATTTTTAAATAATTATATGTGCTAGCATTTTAAAAAATAGTAATCAATTAAAAATAGCTACTAACGGTACATAATATTCTTTTAAATAAAATAGATAAACCTTTTCAAATAGTAATAATTTTGTTATAAATAGCTGCTTCATTTAAAAATAGTAAAATAGCTGCTTTATAATAAAAATAAATTGTAGCTACTGCAGAGGGCAATGAAATATAAATGATAAATAAAGATAAAAGCATTAGCTACCCAATGGGCAACATGATGTACCTATATACAATTAACTTAAATTAATATAAAAATCTTAATTACGATTATGTCGAAATAATACTCTTAAAGGTTAAGCTTAAAAATAAAAGATCTTTGATAATGAAGGCTTGCAACGGGCTTTAAAAAAATTAAAAGTAAACTGAAATACCAATGAGAGAGCATCTTAATGCATTAAAAAGCAGAAATACTGTAATTAAAGCGAAAAAGTTAAGTTAAAGGGGGCGACTTAAACGATAAGACTTTGGTTTTGATAGCAAAAATGAATTTAAAAAAATGAAGAAAACCAATTAATTAATTTACAAAAGTAGAGCAGTCATTGTTCAATAATCGGCCTCCTCTCGAAAGGTTACGAAGGCATGGACGAGGAACACAGCGGCCTCTATAACGGCAAACACTCCTGAAGCTATAAGGAGGTCGTATGCTTGCTTGTTCGGGCGGAGATTTGCGTAGTAAGATCTGTGCCAGTCTGTAAAAAAATATTCCATAGTGTCAACATTAACTTTATTCAAGTAAATATGTAAAAAAAATAATTAAAAAATCCTGTTTTACAAACGTTGTTGTAGACAAAAATGTAGGTATAATAAAATTACAAACGATTCATTAAAACATAACTTGTATTAGAAAGGAACGGAAGTTACACCTCACACCAATCCCCATAGACTAATTGTCAACATTTTTAATAGGCAACGCCAAGGCTCTGCCTTATACAGCCTAGCGGACCCATAGGTGCACTGTGCATATTAATTATTATTTTACAACTATCTGTGACTAGAAACCTTTATTTATAACTTGATATTTACTACCACATAGATTTTATTGTTATAATTGCATCGTAAAAGTATGTAGCAACGTTTTACGAGTATTTCAAAGCTAATTTCAATGTGACTGCTGTATGTTAAGATATCCGACAAACAAATAAGATACGATACCTACCCAATATTGTAAACACCTACATAAATGCATTCTTCATCCTTATGTGTTTTAAGGCAAACTCAATCACAGAACATAGCAAGCCACTTACATAATTACACAAACTATTTGTATAATCAGTAAACGGGCACGTATTAGAACATTCCTCATGTGGGACCAGTTTAAAGTAGGACCTATCTATTGCGATGTTATTATCCACGCTCTATCGGATGAGTGGTCACGGAAACTACTAGATTACCAGTTGTTTATATTCTTGAATAAATAACGTAATTGCTTTGTTATACGCGTGTAATTTTAGAAAAAAGCAATCGGTTATAACCAGCAACGTAGGCTATCTGTAAGTAGGTAATGCTAATTTTGAAGAATACACAGACACCTTTGTGTTTGTGTAGATATCTAGGTAAGTAATACTTAAATCAAATTCGTCATTTTCTGAAATGTTGCTCATAAGTTTCTAGACTGGTTATCATAACATAACATACGTCACATAACATCACGCCTGGAATACCCCGAAGGGTTCGGCAGAGGTGTTTTAGTACACCCTTGTTACGCCAGGTAAAGTCCCATATAATAGGGGGCGAGCCTATTGCCATTAACCGGGCACAAACCTAGACTGCTAGTGAGAAATTCCTAATGGAAAACCCCAATAACATTTTGCCCAGCCTGGAAATCAAACCATAATCGAACGACTGGTTATCTATGCTAGGAAGGACTAGAAGGTTCTGATTCTAGGAGACCTAAATGTTTAAAATAAAATTATTCATTGCATGGTCACGGGAATCTGAAATAACTACACCTACCTTCATTACATAATAGCTAGAAATAAAACATTAAAAAAAACAAACACTCACCATAGAATATGACAGCAGCAGCGGCAGTGAACATGATGACGCCCAACACTGAGAAACCGATGGACGTCCTCCAGCCAGGGGACTCGCCGAATAGCCTCGCGATGATTAGCACGCCCGTGATGATGATGTAGCCTGTTTGTCATGACGTCATTACTGTATGTTCATTAACGAAGGCCTTATCTTTGGCTATGCTAAAGTTTATTTTAGTGGATTTTGTGAATCAGTTGATCGAGTAAAGTGTTATTTTTAACCGACTTCCAAAAAAAAGGAGGAGGTTCTCAATTCGACTGTGTTTTTTTTTGTTTTTGTATATTTGTTCCGCGATATCGTTGCTAATTGTGAACCAATTTTAATGATTACCTATTTTTTTGTTGGAAAGAGTATTCTTTCGGAGTGGTCCCATTTAAATTTGGTGAAGATCTGATGAAGAACTTCGGAGATAGACAATTTGAAGTCGGTTTTTTTTTGTTAAAAAGTTTAGTTATTTAAATTCAGTCCAATTAGTATTAACACCGCCAATACACTTATAAATTGCCTCCGTAAAATGTATGTAAGTGACTTATGACAATTAATTCGACTTTACAAATCAGTCGACAAGCAACTTACAAGAAATTTATCGTAAGTTAATTACGTAAGGGACTTCCGTGAGGAAAACTTACAAGTGTAAATCCGGCCTAAAGCTAGCTACGAATATTATACGACACTAATAATGAGTACCCTAATTACATTTGAATTAACTTCAGTTCTTGTTGCTACTTATCATTAAAAAATATTAATTGACCAGCAATCATTTAGATGTAGGTAATTCATCATCGCACTTACGGCTTACCTAAAGTTAACAGATTGATTATTACAATTGATTTAATATTAATTGCGTGAAACTTAATTTTTGAGAGTTTCTAAATAATTGTACAATTAAACAATTCAGGATGGAATCTATAACATCAATCAATGACGATGCGTGCGAAGTAGCATTTAACCTATATCTACTGCATATAGTTACAAAACTGTTTTAATTGTGATTTCACAATTTGATAGTTTTTTTTCGTAAGGTAATTAAGTGGAAAAATTATGAGAGAAAAAATTATATCTCAAAAATCTAAGAAAAGAGAGACCAATTGCAATCAAAACGAAATAAATATAGCTATAAACAGGAAAAACCGATAATGTTTTGGATAATAAATCACGACCATCAACACCGCATACAGGAAGTTATCGTAAATCGGTTTACGGTTGACGGTTTACGTTTACAAGTGTTTACAGGTTTCACTTTCACACACAAAGTTCAATGAAACCAATTTTCCACTTAGCTATGAAGTGAAACTAATTTATCAGATTATTACGTAAATATGAATGATGTTTCATCACAACGATATTTAATGAATAAATTAAATCTACTTAAATGAAAAATTCACGTTCAATATTCATCAATGATTAATACTGGGTTCTTGTTCATGTTTTCTTTGCAGTTGCTCATTTTTTCCGGATCAATGTATCTTGCTTGATATTTTTTTCTATTTTTTTTTCTTTTGAAGGTAACAGAGGCCAATTTTAAGGCCAGAAAGTACTATTATAATATGACAATGGATGGACTGTGCTCATTTGAGCGTTAAACCACTGTTTACATAAAAGATGGTAAAGGATACGAACTAAAATACAATTACACACTAAATTAAAAACTAATTAACAAAAAGTTGACTGACACTGTACTCAATTTCAGTTGAAGACTTCGCAACTCTGATTTTTTTAAATTTTATTTGACCTAGGTAATAATTTCGGATCAAGAAATGACAGCTTAGGTACTACAGGCAGTTAGAACTCATATTAACTCCCCCATTGTATGTAATCTCAGTCTAGCATCTTATTCTCCTTGGGGTCCATCAGTTCATGTTAATTCATAATTATTAAAATCCATTGTTGTATCTAAATCTCTAATTTTGTAGAATATCCACTTTGCTTTATTAGTTAATTGTCAGTTTGTGGATTTACCATCTGACCGGCCATGAAATGTGCCAGAATTGATTCTGTGACAATTGGTAAATTGAAAGATTAGAACAAATTCCGTTGTAACGAATCGGGTCATGGCTCTATCGGGTTTTGTGGTAAATGAACCAGTTTATTGTTCGCAACTTGGAATAAAAGTTTCCTCTGTTTTTTTAAAGATTTTTAACAATATTGCCAAAGTAACACGTTCATTTCTTAATATATAAGGTCCAACCAAAATACCTGGACAAACTTTTACACAGTGTTCAGTAAGTGTAACTGAATATATCTATGCAAAAAAAACCAGATCCAAGTGTTTTTTTTTCTAAACAATTTTTTTTTCAACTTTAATTTTACTTATTTTTTACATTTTTCACTTCGCTGTTTAGGTAAAACACGGCACGGAATTAGCACGCACCCCAATGGCGGTCGATGCATAAGAAATGGATGAGTTTATTCTTAGAGAGTACAGGCAATTTAAAACATTATTATTTTTTTGTTAGAAAAAATCACTTTGATCTCGTTTTTTTTACATAGATGTGATTAGTTAAACGTACTGAACACTGTGTAAAAGTTTGTCTAGGTATTTTGGTTAGACCTTATATAAACTAAAATTGCAACTCAGTCTAAAGATTCACAAAACATAATGTTGGTCAATTCCAATGTCTTGTCAATCACATCTAAATTAAATGTTCTGGTACTCACTCGAGTAGGCGGAGTAGATGACGGCGATGTGCCTATGGTCCGACTGCACCACTTGAGGGGAGTAGAGAGCACCGACAATTAGGCCGATGGCGATCACCGCGATTATCTGAAAATAAAACGTTAACTAAAAACGATTGCAAAGTTTCATGGATACTAGTTGCATCCAGTTGCTATTGTCCGTTAACATGTTATTGATTGTTTGGATACAAGACTTTATTTTCCTTTCTTCCGTAATACTTATTTTCAATCTTACTACGTTTTCTTTAAAAGGTAACTCAGATGTTCCAGTAACTAGTCTTTGAGAATCTCAAACCGTTTTCATGATTGCTCATTAACTTTTTGCATTGCCAAAATTTCGAATAACTTTCAGTCATTCTTTAGCAATTTACCCAAATAACAAAGCTCACGTACACGAATAAAAACATGAAACCGTTTAAAACAAGTGTTCTCAAGTATTTGAGTGAAAGTATCTTCCGTACGTCGCTCTGGTGGTCGCATTGTCAAATACCCGTTTTCACCTTTTGGTTATTCTTGAATACCGCAAGTAAACGCTTTTCCAATACCGCAGGCGTCTTCCTAAATGATTATTACACGGTTTTCACTTTCACGCATCGTTTGGTTAGCCCCAACCGTTATATGATTTATAATTTTATAAAACAGCGTAGCCATCTTTTTATTTTATTAATATTGTATCTGTTTTGCACGTTTTAGATGGGTTTTTGTAAAGCTAAGTGCTGTATGGGCTGACAAAGCATCACTGTTTGTACTGTATTACGGTCTTCAACCTTATAAGTCGATTTACGTTACTGGCTTTAAGCGTGCCGTTTGAAGCCCTACATATCCTTTAATGGAATAACTTCCTCCTTTTTCGAAGTCGGTTAAAAAGCATAAGTCGACTCGTATTAGTATTCATTCTATCCATTCTATTAAAACAAAGAAGGTCTCGTTTCATAGGTTTTGAGCACTTGTAATTTTTTTCTCAGCTCTAGATGAAATATATTTATATTACTCCAAAACAGCAGTTACATTGTTATTAACTTTAAATATTTGATACACAATCTACTTCGTACTTCTTTCATTCAACTTCGTTAACCAAATTCTACCAGCACATTTACCTTTACTGCTCCTAAACTGCTACTATACTGTGCGATTTCTCTAGAGAAACAAACATCAACAGAATAAAAACGAGGTGTACTGTATTTAATTAAATATAAGTACACGAGCACAAGGGATCCTTTGACTTCAAGGGCAGTGTGTCGTGCTACAAATTATCATAATCTTGCATCGCAACATTGTCAGTTCCCATACCCGCCATGATTGCAAGTAATTACTGGCCGAGTGCCTTGCGAGTTGCGATCATCCAGTTGTATCGATTTCCAATTATACAATGTATTAAATAGTTTTGTTTAGATGGACTAGTTTTTTTAGTGAAACATTTTCTATTGCTTGTCGTTTTTCTTTGTGCTACGCGAATGTTTCAAAACTTTCACATCGTGACGGCTTCTTCATCCTCTAGTAAATATTGATAATGTTGTAATTTAGAGCTCATTCAAACTTCTACTTCCTCGTGCCGTTTTCCAAGCTTATTGCCAATATTTTTAGGGTGCTCTACTACGGTCACGTACATCGTTCGTAATTTGGCCGTGTATGGCAAATGTTTTATCGACTTGACAAGGACAGTCAATTGAAGTTTCCTATTGGTCCCTTTGTCATTAACTAGTTTTAATGTACAACCAGATTTCTTACTTAGTCGGTGAAGGCAGCCCTATCTCCATTCTTCTCCTAATCTGTCCCATGCTCCGTCACTTTTATCTTCAAGTTTTTGTCTCACAACTTACCAGTTAAACGAGCCTACTACCAGTATAACTTCAGTGCGTTAGCTGCTCTGTTGTTACGGTCGTTGAGGCGGCCTCATCTTCTCTTTTGTTATCATCCCTTCTATCTATCTTATGTCTTAGTCTAAGAACTTACCAGTTCGACGGCTCGTAGCCCCACGCACCAATACTGCTTCAGCGCGGCGGCTGCCCTGCTGTCACGGTCGTTGGAGGCAGCCTCATCGCCCTTCTTGGCCTGCGCCTCGGCCTCTCGGTCGCCCGCCGACATCGCCCACACTACTCGAGCGCCACCTCCGTACTCAGAAACCTAATGAAAATAATTAACTTATTAATGTAGATGTTTGTTGATTAAAACGGACTTCCTCCACCGTTACGATGGGTGACAGTGGGGGATAGCTCTCTACTTTACAAATATTTAATTAATTACTAGAATATAGTAGGTACTGGTACATGATACTAGGACCCTAGATTTGATTTTTACCAGCTATCGTTTTCTGTGTTGTTAGAAGAGAGACGTGATAAATATTTGTTATTGCTTAACCATGGTAATCGTATGCTGCTAAAAAAGGCCTGACTTCTCAGCCAAATAAAATTCAAAGTGGCTATAAAAAAATACGCTAAATTCTCGTTTTTAAGGAAGTCTTGCTCTACTATTAACAAGGTACTTTGGTATCCAATTTTATGTGCGTTCATGATAATAATGGTAACCATAATATAGTATGTAATGACTGTAAATTGTCCCTCAGTTCGCGTGATTCTGACATATTATTATTATCTATCTCATTTTTTGTTCTAAAGTAATTAGAGTGACTCACTTGGAAAAATTTACACATCTGTCAGAATGCTTGGCAAGGTAAATGATGACTTACTTAAACATCACCGTAGCGTGATTGAATCAATTAAAATCTAACATTAACGTAATTAATTCAATTAATACTAACTAGTCTCGTTTACGCGTGTCGTTATGTATTGGAAAAGTAGTTGGTTACTGACGACAATACATAAATCATAAACAGGCTGAATGCCAATCGCTGAAACGGAACGCAACTCGCGCGTTATGCTTTCCCAATCCCAACAAAGTGTATTTTTTTACAAACATGACTAGTGATGTTGCTATAGTCCGGTCATTAAAATTTTGTATAAAAGGAAAACAAAGCTTTGATTGTGAAACATTCATTTTTTCACAAACATTAATTCGTTAAGAATCTATTAAAATTACACATTTTTAAAAATGAAGAATAAGTTTTATAAAAGTGTGCATTTTTAATGAATTCTTAAAGGAAAATACATTTACGATCAGAAGTTAGTTTAAGCACCTACCTTTTATTAAAAATTATAATGGCTGGACATTAGAATATGAAACACATCATGTAGGTAATTGCCTCGTATCCATTAATGGATTACTTTTTACTAATTTGATGGATTCTTAGATTATGAATAGAGTATATTACATATTTTACTGAACATTTTCCTCTGCTTTCTGTAGAAACATAATAGGAAAATTACAGACCAAAATATAAAGGTTTTGTTTCGCGCCAAAAGCCTTTGAATTTTGAATAGTTTTATAATTTTAAAAGCTTATTTATAATAATAGAAGCGTGAATTTAATTATCCTTGTACGTAATTTATACTAACTAGTCTTAAACTAATAACTAATTATTTAAATTAATAATCTTAAAACAGTTAAAATTATACCACTGAAACTGTATAGAAAATTATTTACTTAATTCCAACGATTTATCTTTATGTTATATTCATAAAATGATTTTAATATCGCAAAAAAATACCTTACTAACGTAATGTTATACGAGGTACCGTATACTAACATGTAAAAAAATACAATAGAACAGCAACTTCACTTGCGTGCAGAAAAAAAATCTTACCAAAGACAGGAATTAAAAACTCCTAGTTGCGACAATGAACGCACTGTATTATTTTTTTTTTTTCACTTGCACTTCGAAATTCAAAATGATAGACGCTTTCGGTGTCGCGAGGTATTTACTAAGCTCAGTGCAGACACGAGTGCGTTCAGCGTACCGCGCGATGCGACTACCGCTTGGCCGACAATCGGCGCTCCTCTATGCTTCATTTGAAAATAAACTAATGGTCTCTGATTGTCCTTCCGTTTTCCCTTATGTCGCCCTTTGTAGAATGCAAGGGAGGAACCATGAGAGGTCAAGTAAAATTGGCCGATGAACCGTAGAACCGATGGCGTAGTAATGCGTAGCACATGAGTAAACAGTTTTCATTCATTTGTAAAGTTACTAGTACATTATTAGAATTTTACTATCCTGATACATTCAAGATGTGAGCCTGTAGGCAGAATTTGAGGCAAAATATAGGTACCTAAATGAATTCATAGTGACAGACTTAACTTATTCACAACTCAACTTAAACTTCAGTTGGTCTTCATGTCCATGTCCCAATGCGAGCTTTTTAATCTCTGATTTAAGAATATTCTTTAATAAACAAAAAGAAACGATACAGGAAAATACTTTTTAATTAGTAAGTTACGTATTGTAATGTTGTAACGGCAACATTCTCCAATTTTTTTACATAATCCTGCGATACATACCTACGCGTTTGCATACCTACGATAACAATATTTACGTGCTGAATTCCGCACGATAAATAGTAGGCCATCTTAAAAATACATTTCCCTTCGAGATCTGCAGATGTGAATGATCACAAAATAGTTTCCCTTTAAGCTTTGGATCGGTTTATTTCGGTACACGTTCGTTCTAATCAGCAATCAAGAAGCCCACAAGCCCCAGACGAGATGGTTGCGAAATAGTTCGAATTTATTAAATAATGGAGCGACTATTTGTAGGTACTATTATTGTAGTACGCTGTTTTCTTTCATACTTTACGATGTAACTCTCGACAGTGCTTGCATTGAAGACGATGTGATTGAATATTATGAGTAGGGTATAGAGGTGGATATTGAATGAATTTTAACGCAAACTTGCTGTAGATGTAAGTCGTTAATTTTTATAATTATACCATATTAAATGTACCAACATGTAACCATTCTGTGAAGGAATTGTTAACAAAGTTAATTTTTTCAACAAAAAATACGGACATGTAGGTACGTACATATTCTATTTTGAATAATTTTTAAATATAGGTACTTAATATTTATTAACATTCATAACATCCATTCGAATAAAAAAAAAAAAACATAAAATCGATAAACCTTTTTTTAGAAAACGGCGGAATGCGTGAACGTATGTTACTGTCACAGAGTAAAAAACACGCGCATTGACTATTGATATTGACATGATTATTCATGAAAAACTTGCAGTGCAATCAAAGTTTTTGTAATATAATACATATATCGACGATGTAATAGGTACCAATATCAACTAAGTTAAAAATTGTAACTTTACAGGAAACGAACAAAAAACGTCTCATTCGCAGCAAAATTAGAGTCTAATATTTCAGCAGCTATTTCTATTGGTGGTTTAAGGCATAAATAGTCAAATATGGTCTTAGAATATTTTGCTAGTACATGCGAAATTGCATTCTACGTCGATTGGCATTAAAAACTAAAAATCAACAAAAACGAAGTTAGGAGGTATTGGTATTACATCGTCGATATGCAAAAATTATATAAATAAGTAAGCACACACATAAATTTACTTACTACTCAATGATTTTCAGGAAGAAAGTCTGCAATAAAATAAAAGCTATCATTGCAAAACATTTAAAATAGTTTTAGTGTTTTAATTTTAATGACTAAGAGTTGTAAAATGCGTTCATAAAAGTTTATTCGAAATTATGATAATTAATTAATTGCAGTATGGGATATCAATCACGATCTAACATAAATGTGATTTAACATCAACGTACGCGTTGAATCGACTCAAACACATTTATTATGTAGCTATTCGTAAATTGAAAAGCCACTTTCTAGCGTTTTCCGGTCTAGAAGTCAGCGCGCATAACTGCACACATGCATGCGACTCGCACGCACGACGATGGCCAGCGATAACTATGCGAAATTATAGCTACGTATGCTATAAAACAAACATACCATTTGTGATCTTTATTTATAGGCCGGGATGATATTTATACGGTAGTTTAGTTATCGGTGTTAACATCAATTCTATGTGGAATGGTTTCGAGCTGATTAATTTGTTTGAGTTTCCTTTGAATGTACTTATATGAATCTTTGTACCTATGTCTGTAAGTTCTACCCTGCATGCAGGTGCCATATTAAGATTTAAATTTTGTTGAAGTATTATGTGGTATTAGTTTTATTTTCTTCTGTCCATTGTGTAAACTAATAAATTGTCTTACCTTTAAATATATTCCCAAATAGATTTGGAACAAATTTAAAAAAAAAGTTATTTAGCTAGTAATAGTCAGTACTTACCTAATACATAGATACCTATACCTAGTATTTTATGTAGTTAAAGGGTGATGAGAAGAAACGTCCCCACCATCCAACAGATTTGAAATAAGTGTCATTTGAAGCGTCTATTAGGATAGATATTTTTTTACTATGGCCACGTCCTTCAAATACGGTTTAGGTTTATAATATACCTATTGTTTTTTATTATATTTTTTCTTTTTTACTAACACATTTACTTAGTGGAACTCTTATGGAACTCTTAATAATGAAGCACCGACAATCATCGTAGCCAGTAATATGATTCGTCTTGACGAGTCTAATAGATTGGGCTTGGTGTTGAGGGTCTGATGATAGAGCCAGGTGGTGGATAAGGGAACTCTTCAGTGGCTATTAGTAAACCCTTCGAGTTTCGGGTCATATGATTCGTTTTGATGAGTTCAATAGATTGGGCTTGGTAACGAGGGTCTGGAGGTGGATAGTGGAACTCTTCAGTGGCTGCTAGTAAACCTCTCGAGTTTGGGCTCATATGTTTCGTCTTGACGAGTCCAATAGACTGGGCTTGGTAACGAGAGTCTGATAATGGATCCAGGAGGTGGATAGTGAAACTCTTCAGTGGCTACTAGTAATCCCCTCGAAAATATTATAACCTAATTAATATAAATATAACTTCATAAAAATGCTCACTAAGCCAACTTTAAATGCATTCTGTACCAGTCTATAAGTACTAATATTATAAAGAGGAAAGATTTGTATTTTTGTATGTAACCAATAAACATAAAAACTACTGGACCGATTTCAAAAATTCTTGTGCCGTTGGAAAGCTACATTATCACTGAGTAACATAGGCTACGGGCGGAGCCGTGGGGACACGGATAGTAATAAAAATGATAAAAGAAAAAAAAACTTGTATAAATAAGTACGTACATATATTTTATATATTTATGATTAGTTACGGTTTACTCACGTGCATTTTCGGGATTGCACGACTAGTTTCGGACCCAAACGGAGCCCTTAATCATGAGCTGATCACGCGGCGAGGTCGCGAGTTGCGACGCTAGTCGTGTCTCACGAAAGTTATAATACAAAAATATATTTTTTTGTTTAAACATTTTTGCCGAAAAGTATTTTTTTTTTATCGGAATAAAACCAATAGTTTTTGGAACTAATACAGGAACTTTAGGCTTTTTTGGGTCCCAATGAACAAATTGACACGTATACTGTTGTAGGGTGGGGACGGGGTTCATACAAAATCCCCCATGGTCCTTTGTGTCTAGCTACCTATGATTTTAACTGATGTGACTAGGACGTAATAGGTAGGTAGGTACTAATGTTCAGCGTGACTAATTCATTTATGAAATAAGTCCCATTAAATTTTCCTGTATATCAGACGTCAACAAGCTAGGAATCATGTTTACAGTAGTTTTAACCGTAAGTACAACGTACTTCGTCAGAAAATATGACTAATTACAACAAAATAATGGTTTTATGATCCCATTACTCATAAATTGTACGTACCTACTATGAGGAGAATATTGTTTTTATAGGACACATCCTTCCATTCAATAGGTTGAATAATCGGAAAGAGAACTCGGTTAAGGTCTTTATTGTAAGTTTAGGTTTGACTCTATAAGGAAAACCTCTTAAAAGTAAAATACCAATATCAACATGGTGTTTTTTTACACGTGTAAAATATAGACCGAAATGTAAAATATACACCATTTTTTTTTAAACCTGCTTCAACTGGAAGTATGTTAGAGGTTTCACTGCTCTACGTATGTCGTTCAAATGATTTCGCAGTCGTGACTAATTTAATTTAAACAATTGACAAAATCTGAATAGGCTTTAACAGTTAAATTAATAACTGACACTGATGCCAGTAGCTATATTTTTTATAAGGATTAACCTTCATAATGGCCGTGACAAATACTGCGCGTACGCAAGGCCAACATGTAACAATTACCTACGTTTTACAGATCCTCTATCTGTAGTAACTATCGGAAAACACCTGTGACTAAGCATGAAAAATATCACATTATGCTTGGATCGTTAATTTTTCATCAATGCTTAGTAGATTTTTATTAAATCGGCGTTGCTTGATGTAAGAAATGTTATTTGGTTTATAACTAACCGACCAAATTTAAATAAATTAACGAATAAATTGCACTTTATAAAATGTTTAGGTTTTTTACAATGTGTTAAATGTGGTTCGTGAATTCCGACTTCCAAACGGCTTTAACACAGACGTTGCTTTCAACGTTTTAAATTGAAACGAGTAACAAGACCTCAAGTTTCCTTAATATCAATTGTTTTAAGGCAAAATCCCCTCGTATGCTGCATATAAATGAAATATTAAACCATAAGTGTGGCTTTTATTGGTAAGGCCAAAGAGTGAGCAATACGAACAATGAGTATTTGTCGCGCTCACAGCTATGTTGTTAGACGTCGCTGGTATGGGCCATTGTTTTGTGCCCATTACTTACCAACACGCGGTCGTACGGACATTCTGAATATTTGACATGGTTGCCGTTGCATACGCAAATAAAATTAAGATTATTAGGTGTTTTGAAATTGAATTTAATAAATCAAAACAAACCTTTAAAAAGAGCCAGTAGATATTTTTTTTTAGATATTATATTTTCATCCATCTTAAGACTTTCGAAGTTAATTTAAGTAAGTAAATCAAGTTCAGCTATACGCGAAGAAAGACGAAAATACATAAATCATAGCTTTGTTGTTTCTCCTCATCTTTGTTTTCAAGACAACCTCTGCAAAACATAGTGACTGACTTTTTGTTTGTTTATATTAACTTAGAATTCTTAGAATTAATTCATATATTATCCCGTAAGTGCATAAAATAGAGCAGTGTCCCGCCAAGTTGGCGGCGGCCGGCGCCATTTTGCCGCCAGTTTTGGCGCCAAGGTGCCCGCGTCAGGGGGTGCGCTCCGGGGCTGTTGTTACAGTGACCTATTTGCTCAAATGACACAGTACTCCTTTGTGACCAGATTGTATGCACTACGCCCCTAACATCTATAGACGTAGCTTGTAATTACTGGTGTACAACTAGTAGGTTAAGTCAATGTGCTTAAGTGTAGCAAATTCGAGAAAGTTCTGTTTTTAACCGAATTCCAAAAAAAGAGGAAGTTCTCAATTCGGTTGCATGTTTTTTTTTTTATGTTTGTTACCTCATAACAGATCTCATTTATAAACCGATTTGGATAAAAAAATATATCTGAAGGGATATAGGTACTTCCAGATTGGTCACAATTAAATTTAGTGAAGATCTGATGAAGAACTTCGGAGATAGACAATAGAACTCCTCAATGACGAACAGTACGCATAATGCGATGCTCTGATTATGTTACGAGCAGCGTCTTTAGTAGGTCCAACCATATTTTAATTAAGGCCACTAAAACGAAAAAAAGAAAAAACTTTTTAACAAAAATAAAACCGACTTCATAAAAACGATGAAAAGAAAAAACAAATACCTACCATATTATAAAATTAACAGTTTCAGAAGTCGGTGGTTCAGCGTGGATTAGCACCGACTTCTGAAACTGTTAATTTTATAATATGGTATTTCTTTTTTCTTTTCATCGTTTTTATGAAGTCAGTTTTATTTTTGTTAAAAAGTTTTTTATTATGTACTTAGCTCACTTTTTCCCCGATATTTAAGAAGAAATCCGAAGTTTTAGGGACGTATGTTCATATTATACGACGACAGATTATTGAAATGTTCGCTAAATACCATTCTTATGCTGCCAAGTGTGGCTGCATCTATACGTGCCAGAAACAGAGCATTGAACTTTAAACTTCCATTTATCTAGGTTTAGTATTATTGATTTTTTTAATATAAAACTTCAGAAGGGGGTATAATATTTACTTGAAATTATTAAGTATTCATAATACAGCACGACTGGTTAGTCGCTTTACATCTGAAAACCATGAATTCTGCTCATCATTCCGTACCACTTTTACAATGGAACAAACTCGGAATTCGTGAATAACAATGAACAAAATAATCAATGTTGCTTAACAAAATGTATGGAATAGCTGATTTTTATTCACGAATTCGGAGTTTATTCCATAGTAAAAGTCGTACAGAATGGTGAGAAGAGTTCATAGTTTTCAAATGTAAAGCGACTGATCAGCCATGCTGTATAGGCGCAGTTTGCAATGTGTATAAAGTAATAATGGTAGGCTTATTATGTAAGCATAAGAAATGATATCGTCAGTGGAAAGGTAAAAAGACTAAAGCGCCAATATGCCAAAGTATTTTTTTAAGAAGATAAACACAGTTATTTTTCTAAGAGTATACATACATATATTAAATAGATAATTAAATTATATATTTAATATGTATACTCTAAGAAGAATAACTACTTTGAATCTCTCTACTGTAAAGTAGGTATATTGGCGCTTTAGTCTTTTTACCTTTCCACTGACGATATTAATTATTTATTGCTAAGTTACGTTGTTAAGTTAACAACAAATAACAACCTAACTTAACAAGTACATTCTAAGAATCAAAACCGTTACCTTTATACTTTAATCCCGTTTCAACTGATCAATGAAGCGGCGAGTACTTATAGTACTTAAGTGCTGCTTGGCATGGTAAGCGACCGATAGAAAACTTAAAATTACATGCTTACACGATCACCCATCCATTTACTGGCGTTAGGTTGCTTAATGTCTGTCATTATGATAGACATCGTGCATCATGTCCGCTAAATTATAATAAGACGTAGTCATCTACAATTCTGTTTTATTTCTTTTAATACTGTAAAGACCTAAGATCCGACTAGGTAGCCTTAAGGGAATTCCATTTCAATGTCATTGAACATTTTGAATTTTTGCATTTTGAATTATTGGTGTTCGTTCTGCCTAGCCTTTTCCCAACTATGTTGGGGCCAGCTTCCAGTCTATCCAGATGCGGCTGAATACCAGTATTTTACACGGAGCGACTGCCATCAGACCTCCACAACCCAGTTACTGGGCAATGCCGATATCCTAAGGTTAGACCGGTTGTCAGACTTTCGAGCTTCTGACTTTAGATAGAGTTGGTGCTACGAGATAGATATAATTTAGAAAAATTTTAGAAGAACTTTAAGGTCCTAACCACACATATCAGGGCCGTGTCAGGGCCGGGACCGGGCCGGAGATCAACATCGCATACATTTTGTATATTTTGATCTTCGGCCCGGTCCCGGCCCTGACACGACCCTGATATGTGTGGGTAGAGCTTTTATGCAATTCTATTGGTTAGCTTCACACCGCTCCGCTCTTCTCCGCTCCAGTGGACGGGCAGTATTATTACTTACTTACGTACGTCCGACACACACTAGATAGTCAGCCTCGCTACTAACTTTGCTAACTGGCTAATCTTTTCACCAGGGCATAAGCTATTATCACATAGCTCTTGACGACACGAGAGAAGAGGAACTTATAACATAACATCACGCCTCACATTCTCCGAAGGGTTAGGCAAATGTGTTTTAGTACACCCTCGTTTCGCCAGTTATGTTTACGTCCGATGTAATAGGGGGCGAGCCTATTGCCATTCAACGGGTACAAATCCAGACTCCAGGCTGCTACTGAGAAATTTCTAATGGAAAAGCCCAATAACATTTTACCCGACCTGGGGATCGAACCCAGGACCCCATGCTCAGCAGTCGCGCTTGCGGCCACTAGACCAGCAAGGCAGTCAAGGAACCTAAGTGTTTGTAAATCGGGTTTAAGACCCAAGGCATTACCTAGTGACTTCGAGTGTGTCAAAATGTGAATATTGGTACAATTAGTAGTGTTTTTAACTTGAGTATTATTCTCACGTGTAATTAAATAAACAATAGACAGACGTCTCTACTATACTCGTAGGTACTTCAGTATTACAGGTAGTGTAAATACATAACACAATTACGTTACGGTAGTACCTACGTTTACAGAAGCTAGGGTAAAGCACGTGATTTACCCATACTAGGGTATCTATTATGTAAGTACCTATTGTAAGCCACAGCTCAGAAATAAAGGGGTTTGCTATAAAAGACTAAACACATTATTTAAACACAAACATATTTATTTCCTTTTCCATAATACTTGTAAAAACAATTAGATCACATCACCAAAATAATAAGTCCTGTACTTACGTTAAGATCTAGATTTTAATAATCACTGCAAGTTACTACTTTTGTGTGTTCACTGCTCGGTGTCTCGAACAAGAAGGCCGGCTGTCGGTTGTCTTCCTTAGAGGATGACAGTGAAAGTCATGATGAACGAATAATCGATTGAATGACATACGAGTATAAGTCGATTAAATAAGTAGGGTTACCCGATACAAGCTAACAGTATAGACAGCTGCATCAATTAGGTACCTACCTACCTCCCTAGTAACTTGTTGCTCTTCTAATGCACTCTACTAGATACAATTTTTGTGTAGGTATTTTTATAGAGGCCTACATTAATCCCTATTATATTCATAAAACTACAAGTGCCAGGGTACATTATCTGTCTGTAATATAAAAGGTGAAACTAACTGACTAATCTATCAACGCAACGCGGTAGGGTTAGCAACTTGACATTTTGACAGTAGGTACCTTTTATAACGTAGGTATCCACTAAGTAAGGATTTTTCAAAATTCCTTCCCATAGGCGGTGAATAAAAATCACGCAACCGAAGCTGTGGGCAAAACCTTATAAGTAGGTTATAAGTGCCTCCAAAGTTACCAGGGGGCTACTTAATTTATACAGTATCTATAAAGACCAGTAGCCCCGCCAAATACCACAAAATGTCAAATAAAACCATGGATGTTTTCCTAATAAGGCTCGATTTGACCAACGTCGGATAGCCTTTATCCAAGGAATAAGTCAGTCGTTTTGACAGAATTTCTATACAAAAGCTGTCAAAACGTCAAATTTATTCCTCAGATAAAATTTATCCGTCGTTGGTGAAATCTGCACTAACAAAAGTAGGAAAAATCAAGCACCTATTTGTTATTACATTACAATAATGTTATAACAAGCTACGTGTAGTGTGACAGTTTGACGTCGCTAGTTAAAATATAGGTAGAATTACTACCGTAATATTAGTCACGGCTTTGCCCTTATTTACAGGAAAATTAAAATAATAGGGTAATAACTCCTTCAAGGTTGAGGGACTTTTGATATTCAACTTAGCACTGCTGCTTATCTAAGCTAGTCAGATAGGAAATGCCAGCGCCATTTAGTCTTAAAAAAATCATTAATTGACTTTGTATAAGTGTCTGTAACAGATTTATTTATAGAAATAAAAATCATTTATAATTTATCAGATACTGACTTTTGTGAATTCAGAACATCAACCGTAACTGACCATTTTGACGTACCTACTTACCAAGTACATAAATCATTCATGTGCATAATCCTTAACTTATGAGTTACCTAATGAGCCCACTAAACAACAGATAACAAACTAGGCAACGGCACCTACTTTTTATGCTAATGACCCGTCCCTTTAGTGGGCTACAGTTAGATGCGCATGCGCGTGCCTCCGTAATGTCAGTGACAGTACAGTTACCGTCGAATCTGGGTGACCCGCGATTATCATTCACTTGTCCACAATATTTCTACTGTCATGGAATCTCTATTACCATCGAGTTACGTAATTTCGCCTCTGTTTTTTTACATAGCGTGATGCATGAAATGGTTTTTGCTGAATCCAATAGAAGTGCTATGCTTTTTCCTCTAAGGATTTTCCTTAATCATTTACAGTTGTAGCAAGAGTTATTATACTACGAATGTTTAATAGTCGAACTCATTAACAAGTCCATAACGTTAAGGGATAAGTATTTTGAAGATTTTAAAGACAAGGCAACATATATTTTTTTTTATCTAAAATAAAACCGACTTCGAAAAATCATTTTAACAAAAATTCGTCATTGAGGAGTTCCATTGTCTATCTCCGAAGTTCTTCATCAGATCTTCACCAAATTTAAAAGGGACCACTTCGAAAGAATACTGTTTCATACAAAAAAATAATTTTCTAAATCGGTTTATAAATGACAGTGTCGTGAGGTAACAAACATTTTAAAAAAAAATTGTCGAATTGATAACCTCCTCCTTTTTTGGAAGTCGGTTAAAAATGGGTCGCGAACTAGTAAAGTTAAAACTGTGTCTAACTTCAAATTCCGTACGTAAAACTAACTACAAAATTTGCTCACTAACGCGTTAGAGACATTGTATTAGTGATCTACGCTTAATACCAATGCAGACATATCATGACCATCGTAGTCACGGGCTTTGTCGACGGAAAATTGACAAAATGACATATTGTCATGGTGAAATGACGACAAAACCCTTGTCATATGTGGTCATGCGACACCTACTGGATGTTCGTCATATTTAAGGCCTTAAGCAGGTGAGTAAATGTTAATTTAAAATAAAGTTACGAATATTTGGTTCGTTCTGCCTCTCGAAAAGAACTCCTGCGCTCTTTTCGGGATTCACTTCGATACGCCACTTCCGAAACCAAGCGCCGAGGCGGTTGGCTGCGGTCTGTAGGATGCGAGAGATCGATTTTAAGTCACTACCCGTGTAGTAAATAGCCGTGCCGTCGGCGAAAAGTGCCAACTGGGCCTTGCCTTGAGTGGGAATGTCGCTGGTGTACAGCGTGAACAGAAGGGGGGCTAGCACGGAGCCCTGAGGGACTCCGGCTCGGATCGGATGTGGAGACGAAAGCGTGCCGTCTATTCGGTAGCGAAAGGTGCGATCCGACAGAAAGTCTCGAATGATGAGCACGAGACGGTCTGGCATGTTGAATTGGTACAGTTTATATAATAAACCGTTGTGCCAGACCTTGTCGAAGGCTTTCGCTACGTCGAAGAACAGCATGCCTGTCTTGTATGAATACATGAAGCCGGAGCTTATGTGTTCGACAATACGGTGAAGTTGCCTAGTGCAGCAGTGGGTGGGACGAAAACCAAACTGCTGGTCGGGAATGAGGTTATGGGAATATGCGAATCCCTTTAAACGTGAATAAATGATGCGCTCATAAATCTTCCCAAACGAATTGAGAAGGCTTATGGGGCGATAACTGGACGGCTCACACTTGGGTTTGCCGGGTTTGGGGATGCCTATAAGAGTGGCTTGTTTCCAAGCTTGCGGAAAGAGGTTGTTGCTAAGAGCGCCATTGAAGATGGCGGTCATTAGGACTATGAGCTGGGCGGAAAAGAGTTTAATCACCTTGTTCGTGATGCCGTCGTAACCGGGGGCTTTCCTGGGCTTAAGATGCTTGATTATCGCCTGCACCTCATCCGCGGTGACAGGGGGCCGGGGATCATCAGGATCTTCTACGGGGGGGAGAGCGGCTTTACATTCGACTTCGGTATCCACCTTGGACAGATGGACCGGGTCTACTGGTAATGCGCTGGGCGTACACTGGGCTTCTAGACTGTCGGCTAGGCATTCGGACTTTTCGTCGTCTTCAAAAAGGCCGGCCTTTGATTCGGACGATTGAGAGGGGGAGTAGAAGCTACACATTCGTTTTTGAGGGCGCGTTGCAATCGCCAGAAAGCGTGATGGGATGGCTCTAATTCGCCTAACATCTTGTCCCAGCGGGACTCCCTAACCTCCTGTATGCGTTTCTTTACAGCACGCTGCATAGAACGCATATGGAGGCGGTTGTCTTCGCAGGGAAAAGTGTCATACGCGCGTACGGACGCATTCTTCTCCGTCAACAGTTCACGTACATCGTCAGGCAGTTTCCAGCGGTGCCCGTAACGACTGTCATAGGTATTCATATAACACCCGGGATCGACGGTTTAACGTGCTCTTCGAAGTACGGAGGGGTCTCGATGTGTAGTCAATTTTCATCCATCCACGGACTGACCGCGGCAAGTGCAACTTAACCTTTCAAATCGTTTGATCGGCGCGATCGTTAATAAGCCAGGAGGCCTTCTAACGAACACTTGGTAGTTAATATAATATTCATACCACCTGATTAATCAAACGCTTCAAAGCAATCAAAGCATACACAGTAATCGTTTCTACTACTTATACTAATAGCTATAATAAATCACGTTTGTCTTGTTGTCAAACTAGTGATGGGTTTAGCACGAATTATTATATATTATGTATACCTGACACATACCTAATCACATGAGCTATAATAAAACTACTTATAAAATCTAAGTCTTATAATTCTTGACTCTACTATTTAAGATTTTGTTCGGGCAAAGTGATTTTGGGTTTTTTCATTAGGGATTTCTCAGTAGCAGCCCGCTGTCTGGATTTGTACTCGGTTAATGGCCGAGCGAAACGAGGGTGTACTAAAACCTCCTGCCAAACCCTTCGGGGAATACAAGGCGTGGTGTTATGTCTACTATTTCGCTTGTGATAAAGGTTCTGGTTGCTTCGTAGATTTATTTAATTTCAATATGGGGTAGGTACTAACCTTCCCAAGTATGTCGTCATAAGAATCAATGATGGAGGAAAATAGGTTAGGTACTGCAGTATATACGTATAGGGGAAGCAAACTTTTATTACGCACGACATGTGTTTCGTTTGGAAATTGAGGCCAATAATTGGCCGCAAATCAACCACAACCTTCAGTAATTTTTCGTTTAGGGAAACTGTCAAAATGTTTAGTTTTTTTGTGCTGTCATACATGAATGTTCGGTTTTAAGGTTTTTAGGATATCGGCATTGCCCAGTAACTGGGTTGCGGAAGTCTGGTGACTGTCGCTCCGTGTAAAATACTGGTATTCAGCCGCATCAGGTTAACACAATTGGGAAAAAGTTAGGCAGAACGATTTATTTTTTTATTTGAAATGGGTTTGCTCTTGACTTTAGTCTAGGTCAGAGGAGACAGAGACAAAGTCTACGATGGAGTGAACTTACCCAGAAGAAGCCTGTTAACTCTAACTTTGAAGAGATTCAGGTTGAATGCGTTCGGGAACACAGACGCGGGTAGTGAGTTCCACTCTTTTGCAGAACATAAATGTTTGGTTTAGTTGTGGTACCTATGTTTGCGATTTGGCAACAATATTTTTGTAGAATTGGCCGCCTGACCTCTGTCATACTTATAATTCGAACCAGTTTTATAATCGATTTAAATGAAATAACAAGTGGCATCACTATTAGGTACATACTCATTTCGTGTGCACCTTAACAATGCACCATACACCGGGTGCGTTGACGCGGTTAACGCGTGACACGCCTTATATGTTTACTCTATATGCAAAACGATAATTACTCACCTGTTTCATTTCCGTTGCCCGTCCAGTAAGATTAGCTCAAATGAGATTCTTTAGGGATCCCGCAATGGTATACAAAAAGTTTGTTTCGTCGTAATTACTACTGATTTTGGGTCATGGATTAAGTATGTTTTAAGCTTATGTTTATACACGTTTCATATGGTAAGTACAGTACATCAAGTACTTACTTTATGGAATAATTCATAACTGGAAGTATATATGCATGGCTTTTTAAATTTCGTTGCATCGCATCTACGTACCTAAGTAATTTTCTAAAACATTGTTTTAGGATAGATATTATATTTCGGTTAAACCAGATCTAAATATCGTTTCTCTGAAAAAAGAAACCTACATAATATAGGTATGTTCACATGTTAAGAAAACTGATGGAATACTTACGGTTTCCGTGAGTGGAGCAATTTTGGCGTCTTCCACGTCTGCTTCACTCAAATAGTCCCTGGAATCGGGCGCAATGGTTACCCAGTCTGCGTACAGGTAATCCACTTTTAGTTTTTAATCGATAACTATTATCTTTAGATAATTACAACTATACAATAACGTGACTAGGTATTAATTTTAATCAATGACAAATGAAAATGCACGCTTCGATTTTTAAATTTTCTTTTTCTTAATTTCAAGTTGTTGTTTTTTTAAATAGCACAAGGCATTATTATTCTTTCTGCCTGGCTGTCGTGAAGTTCGCGATACGAAGTATAGTAGACTAATCCTAACCATCACACCAGTGAGTCAGTTCTTCCCAACGACGGATCGCACTTAACCTGTGACCTTAGCCACGACATCTAATTTGACTCTCGCATTGACCTCGGATAGTTATCCCATGGTAGCTTGTATTGTTGCGTGTCGTTTCCTGTCAAATCTAGATAAATCTTTTTTTTTATATCAAAAGCTCCTATAATTAGAACGCGTATGTTCCTTATCTGTGGGCTTATTCCCGACAGCTTCGAGTTCTGAAACACCCGAATTTGATTCGAATTTTAATAATTTCTCATTTTAATGAATGGGCGGGTTTTTTTAAATTGAGAACTGTAGAATAAATTGCGTTTTAAATCCATTTTTTTACCTACTGCTAGACAAATAAGAGATTATTTATTGGTGAAAGCTATAGGCTAATCCCAACATACTTATGTACAAACTTAATACGTAACAAAATAAGGATAAAACAAAAGTGTAATACGTGACAGCGTGCATATTGTCACCTAAAATGTCGTAAAACAATGGAGTGACGTAGCTGATCATACTTATTATCTTTAGTTAATAAAACTTTTACCCCGTGTGGGGACGGGTTAGAATATAAAACTTCCTTCCTCACTGCAAGCGGGAATAGACGCGTGTTGTAAGATTCAACAAAACCCAGCACGCTTGGTGGTAGGATCTATACGGTCCGCCTGGCTAGCTACCACCCTCACTCACATTAAAGCCCGGCGCCATGCACTTTACTATGTTCCGTCTTGTGTATGTGAGAACCAGAGGGGTATAGGGGAATCCCTCTATATCTCTGTTCCTTGGATTCGTGTGCTCCATCATAGCCCTGTTTGCGCTTGCCATCAGGTGAGACTAGGGCCAAATGCTACCAAGTCTAGAAATTAAAAAAAATCTAAATTCCCTAAATTATTACTCGACTTATTTTATTTTTCCTAATTTCTGCTTAAACTTAAAATTGCTAATAAATCAGTACCTACCTAAGTTTCATTATTTGTCTGTTTATTTCTCCTTGAATTCTTAAAGTCTTTACTAACTTAAACATCAAATTCTGCAGTGAACATCTTATGAAGAAGTATGACTTGTTAGTCATACTTCGGTCATTGTGGGCAGAAGACAATACTATTTTTCCCTGAAGAACGACATACTACATGACAGTAACGGACTTTGTATTATGACATTACTGATGACTGACATCTGACGTCATTATAATTCCCCATAAAAGCGACAGGTATGTTGACAGTTGACGGGGCCTGTAAACGCGAAAATATATTGATAAATTCAAAACATTCCCTTTTCCGCCGTCAACCAAGATATACTAGGCGCACTGTAGGTACAGTCAGCATCAAAAGTAAGTGATGATTGCCCAACGTTTCCAAATTGCTTAATGAATGAAAACTTGTAAATTATTATTTTTGTTAACAAATAACGATAGAGGAGTGGTTTCTACATAGAACAATATTATATTAATGTAGACAAGCAATTAACTCCTGAGATAATTAATATTAAAATTCCAAAATATTCATCGACTTTTGCCGTTGACCGTACCTACCTTTATCGATATGTATATTTGAGTTTTTTAATCTGGGGACCTACCCACCTACCTCACTTTGGCAGGTCAATTTACAAAAAAAAATGGGAAAATAAAAAGACACATTATTACACATTAGTTTATTTCAAAATAATAATTACATTACAAAATCAAAACTGACATACAAAACAGGTTCTACATTAACTAAATTAGGAAGAAGGTGGGTAATAGATAATGTTTTGCGCGAGAGCATGTCATAAGATTGTCAATTTCGGTTTAGGTGTCTGACCAAAAATAACTCGTAACTAAAATATTATACATTTGCTTACAATAGCAGTGATAGCCTAGTTGTGTGACCGTCAGACTTCCAAGTCATAGGTCTCGAGTTCGAACCCAAGGCACGCACCTCTGACTTTTCGGATTCATGTGCGTATTGTAATAATTATCACTTGCTTAAGAACGGTGAAGGAAAACATCGCGAGGAAACCGACATGCCTGAGAGATATTTCTCGACGGCATGTGAAGCCAAGTCAGAGGCCCATGGGCGGCATAAATTCTGACACCAGGTTAGTCACTAAGCACACGAAAAGAAAAAGATTTGCTTAGAATATGTTGATCGTATTTTGCATAAAACATGCAACATTTTTCAAGGATTTCGCAGAAAAACAGTAGAGGGTCCTTCGTTTAACACTTAACAGTACTTATAATTAAATAAAATTAAGTTTATTTACGTTTAGTACTACGTTACATCTCTTTCGTGAAGTGTATGACAGATAGTGCCGTGTCTAATAGGTACACCGCTCCATTGATCACGCATAGGGCTCCGACAGCAAGACCGACCTGAAATATACGACAAAAGACCAATAAAGTATTTTTGAAACTGGGTTATAGAAATACATAGATAGTTAAGCAGTGTTAGCCTAGCAGTTGAACGCTTGCCTTCCATGCAGGAGGGTTTGAGTTCGATCCCGGCCCGTACCTCTGACTTTTCGAATTCATGTGCGGATCAGAATTAAATTATCACTTGTGTTAACGGTGAAGGAAAAATATCGTGAGGAAACCTCCGCACCTGAAAGGGCTCCATAAAGTTCTTAATGGCGTGTGTAGTCTGCCATCCCCTAAACCCTTCTCATTCTAAGAAGAGGCCCGTGCCCAGCAGTGGTATAATAATGGGCTAATTATGTTATGGGTTATAGAGGTAACACTCTCTCTGTGTATTAAACTTATTCAGTCGCATCTATAGGTAGTTAGACAGGATGACTTCCTACACATGGCTTTGAAAAGCTAGAGAGATGAGACATAAATCTTGCTACCTGGGTCTGCTTTCAAATAAGTATTCACAACTTTGCTCAATCATGTCCACAGTAAAAGACATCTAAGCTACCAAATATCTTGCTTACGTAATATCTTCCCAACGCTTCTTGCATATCCCCAAGTTATTTACACAACCACCATCAACCCTGAAAAACACACCACATGGAAGGTTGGGTTCAAAGAAAAAGTGGACTTGAACGCAACTTGTCCAATCATCAACCCTGTCTAAACTGTGGCGCACATAGCCATTGATAGACGATCAGTAGATAGCAAGCCTAGCCTTCACTGACCATAACCTATACTTGCCAGCAAATACGTGCTAAGAATATACACTATCCCAAGAGTCACATACCTGTTTCTCAGCAAACACGAACTGGTACTGGTGCTCGCCCTGGTAACCGCCCCAGTAGTGAAGTGCCACCGCGCCCACCGCGATCCACAGGAACACACCCACGAAGTTCATCACTATCTCTGACATCGCTCTGGAAAAGACATTTTAATTTTATTTTTATGAATTTAGAAAACTGTCATACCGGAGCTTGATTGTACAAGGTTAGTCGGAAAGGGGTACTAAGCCGCGGGCCACTTAATGTAACACTGATGGTCGTTTGAAAAAAAGAGAGTTAAAATTTCAAAATTCGAATATTTTTTTCGTTGAAAAATCTATTTAATTTTTGTTTTTTAAAAATTCTTCGTCCCTGCTTAAGTTACGAATTCAGAAAATGAAGCTTTTAATCCGTGACCCTAAATATGACCTGAAATGTAAACACAGCTAATCATAGCTGAGGATATATAGAATTTAGCGTATTTTTTATGAAATCTTTGAACAACTATTTCTCTTAAAGTATTGACTTTTAGGGAAAGTTGTAGGACAAAAGTTATCCATTATTATGGTTACTTTAACACCCTTTCGGCTTAGTACCCCCTTTCCGACGAACCTTGTATTATTCTGGACCAAAGGTATAGTACGAAATAACTAAGAAGTCACATCGGCAAACTTCGTAAAACCGATCACTTCCGAACTGAGTGCGACTTCAAGACCTCGAATATTTATTAGTACTGCAGTAAAAAATTATCTTTACGCTGACGCAATAAGTGTGTGACGCGAAAATGAGTGACTGCCATTGGTTGTTTGATCAAGTTTGCCGTACTATACACGTATTCTCCCAGTTCCAAAACAGTGCTTTGGTGTGACCAAAGTAAAGTACGTCTCATTTTCAACATCATTTTTCCAAAAGAGTTCTCCCAACGTCTCACAAAATACTCAAGTTAGGAATGAGTAGAAATCTAACGTAGGTACCTTTTATGTTCCGTGGTGCCAAACAAGAAGGTGACTATTTGCACGAGCGTGTATATGAGGTAGCCCACGATGACCCCCGAGGCCACGATCTCAGCGTCAGGATTCTTCTCCTCGTTGAGGTTCCACGTACCGCCCACACCCAGGAACTCGCCATTGTATCCAGTTCGGTAGAGAACCAGGATAATTACGTTGAGGACCTGTAACAAGAACGAGAGCGTGTAAAAATCTTTACATAATATAAAACAAAGTCGCTCCCGCTGTCTGTCTGTCCCTATGTATACTTAGATCTTTAAAACTACGCAACGGATATTAATGCGGTTTTTTTAATAGATAGAGTGATTCAAGAGGAAGATTTGTATGCCCCACATTAGTATCTACATTGCACCCGTGCGAAGCCGGGGCCCGCCCCGGCTTCGCACGGGCGCCCCGGCGCTAGTTAATAATAAAATAAAAATTCCGCATAGGTATTAGGAATCATTGACTTGATAAAAATTCTAAAATCAAAGATGAGTAAATACCAGGAGGGAAGGTAAGGTCCGGGATTTAAAGGTTCTACGAAGTTGCATAACTCAAACTAATGCCAACGATTAATCCCCTAAGGGTTGCGGAGGTCAGGCGATACTCGCTCTGCATAAAATTAGAAACTTGTTCTATCCTGGATATAATTATGATCGTGTACTCTCGAATGTATTCCAAACAAATTCCTTTTAGCAATTTAGAATATTATATAGAAGTAGGAGAAATGATGATCATGAGGATAGATAGATAGATACTTTATTGTACACTAAAAGAAATAAAACAGAAAGAGTACACATTATTAAGAACAGTACAAATGGCGGTTTTATCGCTTAAAGCAGATTGAAGATGTGAATGAAGACTTCGAAACCTAATTTGAAAATGAATTTCTGATGTATTCTGTAGGCCTACCACGAACGTCTGACGTAAACGTATTAATGGAAGCTAATTTTGAATCGCAAATACAACTGTCCTATACCATTTTTTTTGCAACATGCACAATTGTATCATACATAGATATGACTAAAGTTTTCAATTTAATTAAATAGTATGTGCGAAACGAGTATTTCCGATTCAAAATTCACTCACATTAACATTACGTCTACGTTAGTAACTCGACAGCGTTCGTCCTCTACTGTAATTATTTCAGTAAGTCAAGCTTCAGTCTTTACAGTAATACGCTTAAAAATAACTCTTCTTGTGCTTGGTTCCTGTAAATAAAACGAATCGTTTTGCTTACCAATGGTAGCATTTATTATTGCCAAACTGGGAATATAAAAAGACTAGTAAGCTAATTTTACATGTTATAGCTACTTCCATATTGAAGGGTCTACTATGCAAAGCTATGGTCTTTGCTTCATCTATATCTATACTAGTATTATAAAGAGGAAAGATTTGTATTTTTGTATGTAACGAATAAACCTAAAAACTACTGGACCGATTTCAAAAATTCTTTTGCCGTTAGAAAGCTACATTATCACTGAGTAACATAGGCTACGGGCGGAGCCGTGAGGACACAGCTAGTTATTGGTAAAGATACAAGAGTCTAAATTTAAACTAATAACGCTCCGTAAATTATAGGAATCGGCCATTAGTATCATTATTAAAAATATTGTAACATTCTTTTGCATCAGTAAGTTCGTATATGATAAAAGACAAAACTAAACTCTTTCTTAAACTATGACTTCCTTATTAATTTTGGAAGCAAACAATGTTATTCATTAACAGGTAGACGCTTTATTTCCTGTTGTTCGGCTTAATCAGCTCGTTATCGCTACTTCCGATGACACTAGTCAGTGGGTGCCACTGTGCGTAGTTAGGAACTGAGTCACTCGTAGGCTTAAGACGAATCCTGTTGATGACTCCCATTTTCATGACGAAGTTATTTAGGCTTAGTTAGCTGTGTTGGCAATTATTAAATCCATTTGGATTTTATAACACAAAAGATTTTATTTACTAATTTGATTTGTTCATAGAACATTCATAATAATTCCAACACACTTATTTAAATTAAGTAACAAACGCTGATTTTGGATTAAAGAGAAAGATGGAGCGAGTTTTTTATCTACACACAAAAGCTTATGAGAAGGAATATCAACTACTCTTGGGGCTCTACATAAGAAACAAAATAAAAATAAAGCATTTTTAATTGCATTTAATTTACCGTAAAAAGTGAAAACTTGTGCAAATATTTGTAAGCAACCGGAATCGTAGAGTACCTAACATCGTTCAACCGTTTGTGTGTCACGAATCGATAAGATAGCGTATCAAAGAATTCCTGATAATCGTATATAGTCATTATTTCCAGTTACCAGAAACAATCTACCTGTGTGTCCGATACCATAGACATGGCAAAAGATAAAACTAATAATGCTAGTAAATAGAAGATATTTGGTACCATAGGCCCGTAAACGGCAACTGTTGAAAAAAGCGCTCCTCGCAGACTAGTAAAATGACGAGTCGAGAGGGATATTGCAACAATCCATGAGCTTGAGATATTTATTGATCGTATGTGTGTATTTTAGATAGTAACACAATCCTAGCGTGGCTTTACTAAAATTCTACACTTGATACACTACTTCAGAAAGTTTAGAAATCCGATTCTGACTTATGTTATGCCGACCCATGTCCTCCTAAAGCCTTTTCCCAATTATGTTGGATCAGCTTCCAGTCCAACCAGATGGAGCTGAATACCAATATTTTACACAAAGCGACTGCCATCAGACCTCTGCAACCCAGTTAAAGGGCAATGCCGATATCTTAAAGCTAGACCGGTTGTCGGACTTTAGAGCTTCTGACTACCCGTAACGACTGCCATAGGTATTTGTATCACACCTGGGACCGACGGTTTAACGTGCTCTCCGTGGCACGGATTCTAACCCATGTCTGTAAGCAAATATAAAACTGTAAAGTGCAAAATAATGAATTTGTCATAATTTTCATGTTGTTTATTGACTTCTAAAATCGTCTAAGGAACAGAATTATCACAATTTTGTAGATAGGGCCTAGTTAAGCCAGTGCCCATAACATTCACAGTTGCTTTACCTAGCGGTTTCATGCAAATAATAGTTTCCTGGTAAAAGCGTGCAAAAATCTAAGACTGGTTCTAAATGCAAGGTTAGATTCTCTAATTGCTCTTGACTTAATTGTTCACGTGAACGTCGCCATAAAGTAAACATGTGTACCTATACTTCATATAGGTCAGCTTAACATAGGTGGGTGAAGGTCGTGGTGTTGGTAGTAAGGTGTACTAGCATTCACGAATCACGTGAATTATGAATATAGACTCCGTTGGCGAAATCATACCACGGGAACCTTAGGTCTTCCATCAAAACTATGAGGTGATGATTCCAAATTAAAAGGTCTTTTTGAGACATTATATTTACTGACTAGCGACCCGCCCCGGCTTCGCACGGGTGCAATGTAGATACTTATGTGGGGCATATAAAACTTCCTCTTGAATTACTCTATCTATTGCTAAAAACTGCATCAAAATCCGTTGCGTAGTTTAAAAGATCTAAGCGTACAGACAGCGGGAGCGACTTTGTTTTATACTATGTAAAGATATCAGGATGCTTACTCTAAAAAACGAACGTCGTAGTTTTGGATCAAAACGATACAACGACGAACATCGAACTACTAGATGTTAATTGACATTTGGGAGTACCTAGAACCTCTTGAACGAAAGACAAAATATCAAATTGCGAAAACCGAATCTATCGTCGGATCCAAAACACTTTCGCGGTTGGAAAAGTGCAATCCGACAGCCTTGGTAGTTTCATTTTTAGGGTAGGCCCACAAATAAGTGACGCGACATAAAAATCGAAAGGGTGAAAATTAAATTAGTGTGAAGTGATTTAATAAAGTTAATACTACAGAACATATGAAGTGAACCACGTTCAATAAAGGAAACATCTAATTCAAAACGATTCGTAGATAAAATAGGCTTAAAAAAATGAAGTCGGAAACATATGCCTTACAACAAAGTATGTTGATAAAAAGTTATTCTTAAAACATTTATTATCAGTTCGATTTGTTGACATTGAGTATTGAATTACGTCATCACTAAATCATTGCCACTAACACAAAAAAATACAACAACTGTTCAATAAACAAACATTTAGAAGAACAAAAAAATATTGTGGTTGACTAAATTTAAATTGGGTTTAGTTTTTAGATCTAACTGGTCTTTACTGTGCCTATTTGCATCACTCATTGCATGGTAATAATACATTCGTTGATGGAAATTACGTATGAGTTAGAAGCTACGAACGTTAAACATAACATCACGCATGTATTCCCCGAAGGATTTGGCAGAGATGTATAGTAACACCCTCATAAGTCCCATGTAATAATTATCGCTTTTGCCATCAATTAGGCACAAATCCAAACTCCGGACTGATATTGAGGATTTCCACTCGGAAAAATCCAATAACACTTTGCCCGACCTGGGGATTGAATCCAGGACCTCACGATCAACCAGCCTTAAATGGACCTTCTCAAAGACCGCTACAAAGATATTGACGTATTCTTTCCATAATCACCACTATTGACGAACGGATAGGTGGATAATGATCGCAATATGTTTTCACTAACACACCGAAGCTTCTGCCTTCTTAACATTTTATTTATACCAATCGCCTTTAACTATACCGATGGGCAGAGAGGCCTATTCCTTACGATTTACATTGGCTTCCTACGAACTTTGAAGTCCATTGTGTATAGAACCCAATAAGATCTTAGTCATGTGTGTAAAGATTGGTATGCACTAGATAACCCTATGGTGACCACACACAATCTTTCTTATCTCGTCACATTCCCTCGGTTTGTACAGAGGTTTATATTAATCCTGTTTATATGCTATTAAGATTCTAGTTCATTTGATTATCTGAGAAAGAGATAGGGAGTAAATGTTTTAGTTACCCAGCTTAATCACGAACTAACGTAGAATTAGTTATAAGTAATTGATCTCACTGAAAATCATGATGGAAATGGTTTGTTGTGATTTTTGAGGGAGATGATCTGCTGAAAACGTGGTTCAATTGAACTAAATTAAGACGTTATATGTATATAAAATATGTCAACGTCGAATCTGTTCCTGAAAAGATACAAGTACTTGAAGAAGAACAAAAAATGCCGCCGACTGTAGCCCCTGTAGTTCCCTTTTAACTACGCTAATGTTTGCTTCTTCTTTACGTGTTGTTAGTGACTAACCTGATGGCCAGAGCTTATGCCGCCTATGGGCCTCTAACTTGGCTTCACTTACTGTCGAGAAATATCTCTCAAGCATGCCGCTTTCCGCACGATGTTTTCCTTCATCGTTTTTTAAGCAAGTGATAATTATACAATACGCATATGAATCCGAAAAGTCAAAAGTGCGTGCCTTGGGTACGAACTCGAGGCCTATGACTTGGCAGTCCGACGGTCACACCACTAGGCTATCACTGCTAATGTATAATGTTTGCTGTATATTGCTCATAACAATGGTTCACCTAAGTTGGGAGGAGAATATATTTTGTCGCTCATAATCCTAAACTTGAATCATTACAAATATTACAATATAAAGTGATAATTACGTGAGTTTCAGTAGTTATCGTTTGACATTAAAATGACCCCCCACTATAGTGATCAATCATCAATGAATTGCGTCTAAATTATTTCATCATTACATTACTGGGCTGTGATACCAGGAAGCCAATTATAATGAAAACAATTGTTGACAAATCGCAATCGACCCACCCACATGGGAACCAAACCAAAAATTCTGATATTTTTTAGTAGAACTGGCCCCCGTATCAAATTCACACTTTAACTCCAGTATATATAATACTAGCTTTTGCCCGCAGCTTTGCATGAGTTTTTACACTCCGATAGGGGAGGAATTTACAAAAATCTTTCCTTAGTGGATGCCTACGTCATAAAAAGTACTTACTGTCAAAATTTCAAGTTTCTAACCCCAGCGGTTTAGGCTGTGCGTTGATAGGTCAGACAGTCAGTCAGTTATATATATACGGATTATTTATTTTAGTTTAGCTTATTAACTTAAAATCTTAAAATTCGTAAACATTCTCGTTTCAGAACAACTAGAACAAGCACAAAACGTGCAAATAAACTCATCATTAATTGTTATCCGTTGTATAGTTCAGATCAAAGATTTGATCCACATGTTAAGAGTTTACATTCTGTGGTCCTCAGTTTCCCTATCACTGTACCAGCTGGCTTCATAAATTATGTTGTCTTTTTTCTTAAAATTAAAGCAAGTTTCAGTCGTAACATCGTCGCTGCGCCTGCAAAACAGATTTTAAAACAAACAGTGGATCTGTTTGTTTTAAAATCTGTCTTTGATGCAATTTTATAATACTTCTCAAGCTATGTGTACCTGTAAAATCCGTTTTCTAATCATTTATTTGGTTAAGAAGATAGTAAAATAAATTATTAGAAAACGTATTTTACAGTTGCACGTGGCTTGAGAACTATTATGAAATAGCATCAAAGACAAATTAAAAAAAAAACAGCGGATTTTGCAGGCGCAGCGACGATAATGTTCTTTAAGAAATGATTTAATAATGCAGTCTTCATTTTCTGTAATTGCAACTCGTCTAATTGCATAAGTCATCTCAGTTGCAAAAATTAGGCACACAAGCATGTGTTAAAACTGCATCTGTCGGTCTGGTTATCGCATTCATTATGCGAGCGCCAAGGTCCAGGATAATAGAATAGAATAGATTTTTATTTTCTTACCACAAACTACAGCTTAAAGTTAACTTAGTCTACAGATACAATTTTGTACTTAATTTGTGGAAGACTGATGCCTAAACTAAGTTTTTTTCAAAACCTGTAAGTCAGGTCACCAGGCCCCCTTTACAATTTATACATTTCAAGTATTGCACTGGAGACGTTATGTTATCAGAGGTTAGTAGTATTCATTAATATGTTCATTTTTAATTCATTTATTATTTGATTATAAATAGGAATATTACAATTTATTTATTTTTTAAAAATTTTAAAATTATTTATTAAACATGCAAAGGATGTGTGAGAGTTTGGGGTGTGTGTGTTTGTGGAGATGTGGGTGTGTGTATGTGTATATGTAATGTGGAAGTGTGGGTGTGTGTATGAGGTTGTGGGTATCATTTTGGGAACACAAAATTAGAATATGGTAGTGAAAAGATTTTCAGTTTGGGCAAAATCTAAGGACAGCAGCCATTCAGTCAACGTTCTTTTAAAAATTGTTTTGCTTAGGATATGTGTTGACAATAGATTATTCAGTTTGTTGTAAAGAAACGGCCCAAGAAAAAGAAAGAAATTGCGAGCAAATTTAGTTTTAACTGGCCTAGATTGGCATACGTTCCTTCTTCTATTCCTTACATCAATGTTCTGGGTTGGTTACATAATGACAATTAGTTGATATTATCATTAGTCATTGGGTCAGGAGTCAATGGTTAAGGAACACTGACATGACTTAGATGGTGTATAGAGTAGTTATGAATTAAAGATATGTTGTTTGCTTGTGGGCTTCCGCACTCTGTCGTGAAATTATCGTCTTTGAGGAAGAAACGACGACACATTTAGTGCAGTGGCTGACCGATCGGCTTCTGCACTACAGGTTCGATTCCCGAACAAATATTTGTATGGCCTACAGATAGTTGTTCCGGGTCTGGATGTTTGTGCGTGTGAAGATTTGTGTCTATAAACGCACCCACGATACAGGAGCAATCTTGGACTGGGGAAACGATGTTTAAAAAAAACGGCGTTATTTTATGTATCTAATCTATCTATCTAATACCTTTAAACGAGCAATTCTTGTATATATATATAATCTGAATCTCGGAAACGGCTCCAACGATTTTCATGAAATTTAGTTTGCAGGGGGATTCGGGGCGATAAATCGATCTAGCTAGGTTTAATTTTTAGGAAACGTAGATTTATCAAAAAAAAAATACGGTCATCCAGGTACTGTATCTTAATGTAAGCAAGTGATTTTTAAGATTTTGTGTCCACCGTAGACATATAGCTCAAGATAACAGGAAACTCTCATCTACTATGTCAATGTCGTCATGAACCAGCGCGCAAATGTTTACATTTTAAACTAAATCCCACATTTCCTCTACGAACGTGTCATCAATCTAACTTTTCCCCCGGGCACTGTAATTATCTAACACTAAACATCCTCCATGTGTTTATGTGTCCAACTCTCTACTCTGTGGTAGCAGCTGACAATTACGACCAATAACTGGTTTAATTGCAACTGACAGGAAGGCAGGATCCGACTTCCTGTGCAAATCACAGACATTAATTATCATTGTGCTGATTTTTTAGTTGGGTGTTTATTTAACTTCATTAAGGTTTTAAGTAATAAGGAGATTAAGCTTGGACAATGACTATTAATTATATCGTAAATTATACCTTCAGAAGAACGTGATTTAGATAAAACAAATAGATTATTATGGAGCATTGTATATTTTTTTTATAGAATCTTCCTTCAGGGTTGCAAAGACATAAAAATTTGCAAGTAAATAATTAAAAGCTGATAAATGAACTAATCGTACCCTTGCTAACGATCGCATGTGCATTGCAGTGCTTCTCGGCAACGACGATTCTCGATTCTGTCCATAAGCACCACTAGCACTATAATAAAATTGCTTAAATGGACTCATGATCGATATTCTCTACCTCAGTTACTAAATATTTCTATCTAAACTAACATTATGGTGTATATAGAGCAGGTTCAAATATGGTAAATATCTAGTCATATGTTTGCCTCAACTTCATACTTGCGCGGGAGCAAGCTTGAAATCCTAAGTCAACAACTGAACTACATCAAAGTACATCGATACTAGGAATCCACAGAGCGAATCGATCACGTACATTATATGGCACATTCAAGGTAAATAGCGTACGATTTGATTGTCCACGTCGCTTGGGAGAGCCATTGTATGCGCGTGCGCAGTTGATCGAGATGGCATGCATCTATAATGCGGTTTAGAAAATGCGTGTACTTACTATGCATTTATAGTTTTGACGTGTATTTGAATACTTACGCTATAGTAAATATATGGTATTATAATCTCTCCCCCAACATATAAGAAAGTTTCGAATCGAAATTACTTGCTAGCTACGAGTTAATAGCCATTTAGAATTTAAATAACGTTATTCCAAACATTGCAATTACATTCCAGTAATGATAGCCATTTTAGTTTCCATCCGTCTAGCAATTCGTGTATAATTCTGCAACTACTTATTGTAACTTATAATATCCATACACAGGGTATATTTGAAATCGCGTAATTCCTTCAATGAACCAATGACGAATGATCTACTGGTGACACAGATTGACCCTGCATATTTTTTTGCAGATTTAACAAAAAAAGCGTCTTTTTCTGTTTCCGAGTCAATTTAGCGTCTCGAGTGAACTGGGTGCGCGAAGCGATAGCGCGCTAGTTGTGCACGCCAGCTGTGTCGCTGTGCTTTCATTAATTCATGCGTTGCGTTGAAATGTTCTATCACATAACATTTTATTTATTCAATTTTTTTATCTGTTGTGTGATTGAGAAACTACCAATTACCCCTTCCACGAGAAAAAAATAACTTTTTTATTTTTGATAAACCTAAATCTCATACAGGATTAATCTATACCAGTAGTAAATCATGTGGTTTTAAGAAATTACACGAATTCGTTTACACTCTGTAGGTGTACATTTTATTCTAATCTCCCTTCCATCGTAAACTTGAGAAATCGATACTGTTCCACCGTACGAGTTTCTAAGATTCCTTCTTAAGGCATCATGAGTCATACAAACCAAAGTCTGTACTGCCCGGTTCCTATAGCCAGTAACGAATCGTTTTTCTTACCAATAGTAGCACTTTTATGGCAAACAGCATAGTTAATTTTACCTGTGATAGCTACTAACGTATGGGAAGATCTACTATACAAAGAAAGAATGACATTTTATTTTGGACCAACACGAACGCACAACAAAATAAAAATAAACTTAAAATAACAGCAAAGTGTTGCCACTCAATTTAACAGTTCAATTAATCTGATAACACTTGACAAAGTTATGATATTCGCTATATTATTACTAAAGGTACAACAGTAAATTTTAACCAATAACGCTCGGTAAATAATAGGAATCGGCCATAAACATCCAGGTTCAATACTTGTATTCAACCCATAAGCTGAATATTACTCATGGTACCTATTAGTCAGTTATACCTAGTACTCGGTATGCCCATAGTACCGTCAGCGATGCAGTGAGTAACGCGTTATCAGATAACGTTTGTTTGTTGTATTGTTTTGCAATGTGTACTGCGGTTGAAGGGCGGAGGACCACAAGATGAGTTGGATCGAGCACGTGAATGAAAATATTGTCTTTTAAAATTATTACATAATGGTTTCAATTGCAACACGTGTACATAAGGAAAGTGAAATCTATACCTAATAAAACTGTAGAACAGTTCAATTCTGTTCATTGAATAAAAACTAAAAAAAATACCCTTAAGGGTGGGTCTTCATACAAGTAACACAAGCAAAAAAAATCATTTTGAAATTTTTGTTTGTCTGTCTGTTGTCCGGCTTTAACACAAAAAGTACTAGACGGATTTTGATGTTTTTTTTTATATAGCTTTTAGTCCTCGGCAACATATAGGCTATAATTCATTTTGAAGTCTCAGGTAGGGTAGGTAGGTAGGTAGAGTAGGTAGATAGGTAAGTAGGTAGGGTAGGGTAGGTAGGTAGGGTAGCCAGGTAGGATAGGCAGGTAGGGTAGGCAGATAGAGTAAATAGGTGCGCCGTAGATACCATAAATGAAAAATGTTGCAAAAACTGGAAAAACGCAGACGAAGTTGCGCGGGTCAGCTAGTTGCAAATAACTTACCTCCTGTTTCCGAAAGCCTGATTCGTCTTCTTTACATAGTATAAAACAAAGTCGCTCCCGCTGTCTGTCTGTCCCTATGTATGCTTAGATCTTTAAAACTACGCGACGGATTTTGATGCGGTTTCTTTTAATAGATAGAGTGATTCAAGAGGAAGGTTTATATGCCTCACATTAGTATCTACATTGCACCCGTGCGAAGCCGGGGCGGGTCGCTAGTATCATATATATTATACGTTTTCAATAAACCACCAATAGATAGATTATAATCTATCTATTGATGGTTTGCCCTACTAGAGAAAGAAATCACACATTCTCTTCTTTTTTTTTAATAAAAACTTTACCCCTCTAGGATTTCTCTTGTATCGTGATTCACAGACAATCTTCACATGCACAAACACAACTAACAACAACAACAATTCGGAACAACTATTCATATGCCTTAAAAATATTTGATCCGTGCAGGAATCGAACCCAGACCCGTAGCCCAGAAGCCAATCGCTCAGCCACTGCACCAAACGTGTCGTCATTAGTTCCATGGACCTTTTATCAAGCTTCTATCCGTAGTAGTGCAAATCGCCGATAGATTGGTTATTGAAAACGGCTGTGATATATTGACAAATCTTATGTCAACAAATATGATTGGTCGACCAAAATAGTAACAACCAATCACATCAATTAACGTGAGCTTTGACAAATGATTAGTAAATTTATGCGTTGATCAGCCTTTCAAAATCCAGGGCGGTTATATTGGAAGGTATGAAGCTATGATGGAAGAAGATAAAAGTTGAAATCACTATTACCAAAGTTTATGATCGCTAAATGGAAGGGATCTTCACGCAGTTCTCACAGCCACTTTGAATGTTTCAAGGAAACTTTTTGTGTATTAATTCAGTAGTGCGATTCAGGATGCGCTAATATGACTAAAACATGAAGCACTTGCTACATGGTCTAGTCAGGTCAAGTCATTTTTTTAATTTTTTTATTCTTAACTTAGTCGCGTTTGGCTTCAGTCTTACCTGATGGTAAACGCAGACAGAGGCTGAGATGGAGCACATGAAGGCAAGGAACAGAGATATAGAAGGATTCCCCTATACTCCTCTGGCTCTCACATACACACGACGGAACATAGTAAACTGCTTGGCTTTAATGTGAGGGTGGCAGGTAGCCAGGCGGACCGTATAGATCCTACCACCAAGCGTGCTGGGTTTTGTTGAATCTTACAACACGCGTCTATTCCAAGCATGCGTTGAGGAAGTTCTATATTCTAACCCGTCCCACGTTAGATAGCCCATGAGGCTCGTGTTTTCCATTAGATGATCAGTGGCACATATGAATGAGGGAAATTAAAAGCCCGAAAGTCTGACCACCAGTCTAACCTTAGGATATCGGCAATGCCGAGTAACTGGGTTGCGAAGCTCTGATGGCAGTCGCTCCGTGTAAAATACTGGTATTCAGCCGCATCTGGTTAGACTGGAAGGTGACTCCAACATAGTTTACAAAATTCGAGGCCGAACATTACATCCGTCTCTTTTTATTCATCAACTTAAAAAGAAAAGTAGTAATGATAGAAGTATGTACTGTTAATACATTGTATCAAGCAGGTGTGGCTCACGTTATCAGTTTGATAGGGAATGAGGCCGCAAGGGCCGATTAACCTTAGTACGATGCACGTAGGTAACGCCAAATAAATTAAGTACCTACTTAGACCTACCATGGTAAAGAAAACTGAATTGTGATGGAAGTTACGTCATCCAATTTGAAAAAGTAAGACATCCAATCTAATCGACCTGTTGTAGTCCTTGTTAAATAAATGAGCTGAAACGACCTCCTAAGGTATTTAACCAGAGAACAACAGCCTGAATACTAAACTTGAGGACTGGTGTTGACAATCGCCTCGAGCCTAGGGGCTCTATTGGCAATCGCCGACACCATTCTATTTCCCTATCGTGATGATTATGGCACAAACATGGTAGCGGCCAAAAATAAGCATTTTCAGCAGTATTTTAATAGACCAGTGCTGAATTCAAGCGCTTCCCCGAGGTTGGAGGTCGCAACACACGGTTGTCTTGATTGGTGAGACGTATTAAGCGTTGTATACAGAGTATTTGAATAGAAATAATCAGTCTAAAATAAAAGTATAATTGTAATACAAAATATAAATGAGCCTAATTTCTAAACACGTTGACATTTGCCTTAATCATTACTCTTAAGGTGAGTATAGATTAGAGCATTAACTTGTAACAAAACATCGAGCCGCTCTAATGTCGCCCTTTCACGAACCGAACAATTATCACGACTCGAGCTTTTACTTGTATTGTACCATTCGCAAGAACGTTACATTATGTGCGTCCAGACCTGACGAACGCGCCGCGAATGCGCCGCTCGCGAGCCGCTTGCGAACTGCGCGCGTGCTGCTCGCGTGCAGTTACAGCGTACGTTTGGTGCGCCGCTCTAGTGCAACTCCGGCAAGGCTCGAGTGGGGCGCGCTTGCTGAGCGCGCGCGGCTCGCGCGCCGCTCGTGCGTACATAGCTTCTTTCGCGTTTGAACTATGAGACTCAATTGTGAATTTGCTTCCAAAAATGTCTGACCATACGACTGCCGTTAGCATAATTGCTGCAGCATCGGCTATTTTATTACTGACAAAAACTAAAAGGAAAAACAGAAGACGTTGGTGGCAGGTTCCACGAGCGGCACGCGCTCACCACCTGCGCCGCTCGCGTACAGCGCGTAGCTTGCGCGCGAGCGGCGCGCGAGCTTCGTACGAACATGAATAGCACGCGCGCATCTCGCGAGCGTATAGCGAGGTGCGCATTTGCGGCGCATTCGGCAGGTCTGGACGCAGCATGGAAATGCTCGAGAAAATGCTATAGTGTATACTCACCTTTAGGTTAGTGACACTGACTCTTTAGCATCGATCACATTTCCCTCCAATAGTTCTATTATTTTTGACAATATTGATAAATCAATTCACAGTAATAATAATGTAGGTATTATAAATGCGAAAATGAGTTTATCAGCCGTCTGTTTGTTCCTTCTTCACGACTAAACTACTTAACCGATTTTGATCAAACTTGGCACAGTGAAACCCTGAATCCCAGAGTAGGACATAGGATATTTTGGATTGACTTTTCATCATCATCATAAACACCACGTGGGCAAAGCCGTAGACGTCAGTTAGTTCGTAATAAAAATAATGGCCTTACATTATGGAATCATGGTATGAGCATGTGATGCGGAGGAACGAGGAACATGTCGTGAGGAAAGTATTGAGTATGAATGTGGATAGTTATAAGAGTAGAGGACGACCAAAGAAGCGATGGATGGGTAGTGTGAAAGATGATATGGCTAAAAAGGGAGTGACTACTGAAATGACGGCTAATAGAGATGTATGGAAGAAGAAGACATACTGCGCCGACCCCAAATAAGTTGGGATAAGGGCAGGAGGATGATGATGATGACATAATGGAATCTGTTTGATTACTGCTTGTAACTTCGTGCTTTTGTTTTAGCTTTACTCATTCCACTTTTATATAGAAAACATAAAAGCAAAATGTTGTTATCTCTATAATATTGGCAACTAATTTCATTCAATAGATACTATCTACAAGTGCTTGTATTTTTATCAGTACCAAGGCATGACATCATTTCCAAGCAGACTAAAAAATACTTGGTTTCATGTACTTATTTCTATACACAGGGATTAAAAGTGAATCATAAGTTTTCATTGTTCTTGGAATAATAGACTTTTACAATAATTAATAATTAATTAATTATAATAATATTTAAATTGATGTTTCACGTTTTATCGGATACGTATTACCTACTTTATTGTTTCAACGAAACAAAGGTCGATTCTATATTGTTTATGGATAACTTAATACCTATTTAGCGGTTAATAAACCTTATTATTTGTCTTTAAATGGGGATCTTACCCACCATAAACACAGGGATATACCTAAACTATGGTATAAGAGTCCCGCAACGCAATACAGTCTACATAGATTATATTAATAACCATAGACATAATATTATTTGTTAGTAGTAATTATAAATAGGTTGACGGCCTATCGTCCACTAACATCATTGTAAACATTGTCACAGTTGACCCACAAAACTGAGATGAACAAATAATTCATGATTCATGCTTCAAACATTCCAAAATCTTCTATCTACATTTTTTTAAAAATAACTTCCTACTACCCTTCTAGATATAATCGTAACATCGATCTAAATAATCAATTGTTTAAAACGGACCTTTAATAGAAAAACATGGTAATGAAGAAAATTTAATATTGATATCTTTCTAAAAGACATTCATTTGCTGTAATAGATGATCAGAGAAGCTTCTTTTAATTGTTAGAACTGTTCTAACCATATCTTCTCTATACTTAATAAGAATACTTTATAGAACATGTAAAAAAATATAATATTTCAAATGATTTAAATTCTATGTATTCAGGGCACTCTTAAATATTCATTCTAAAGATTCTTTAGCTTACTATTTAGCACCCTTCTGAAAGAAAGCGGTAGGGCACTAATTTGGAATTGCTTGCCCAGTTCTTTTGTCTATATATGATAAATTCTTTATTTCACATGAATCGACCTCTGTATCAAGCCGCACCTTAATATGGTTCTATGTGTATTAAAACCTTTATACTTCTAATTCCATAAAAAACAAGCTACTTACAATTTTAAAAGTCTTCACGACAATAGTCGCGATGGTTTGCACGGACACCATTGTCACAAACACTAAGAAATCACTCCAGGTATGATAATGTACACTCTTTTGTCTTTTATGTCCGTTTTCGCTAAAACCTTGTTCGTCACTGTATGGCTCTCATTATCAGTTGGTATAGCTTTATCAACACATTCGAGTTCTAATCTTATCTCTTCTAGCGAATTAGTAGGGCAGGTTGCATTGTACCTTTATTTCACTTGCTTTTCAAAACTAGATCTAAAATTAATGTTGTTAGATACTATTTTTGGTTTCTTTATTGTTTTTAGTTGTTGATCTAAGTCGTTATCATCATTTTTAGGCTACTATTCTATTTTATTTTTTATGTGACTCATTCGAACTTGAATCGATTCTGTTACTTTTATATTTGAATCGATTTTCTACATCTCTACTTTTGAAATATATTAAAAAACGAATTGAATTTCACTTAAGTCTCCTATATCGTACGGTACTTGTTAATTGTATGCAAATACATTTGATAATGATGTGAAAGCAATTTATAAATTCGCTGTTCAATTTTCCTTCATCGATTTTATAAATTGCGCGGGAAAGATAGCAACTGATGGGAGCCATGTTTATTTTTCATTACGCTTTCAAACTGAAATGGCTGTAGCTACACAGTACCTATATAAAAACTGCATAGATATTGATAATTAATTAATAATTGCAGCCCCATTTATGATTGATCGGATTTTTAAAGATGGTAGATATGTATAGTAAGGTAACAATTTCAAGATTTCACATTTAGTGCAGAGTTCACCCACGTTGGATAACTTTTATCTCAGGAATAAATTTGATGTTTTGACGCTTTTGTATAGAAATTCTGTCAAAACGTCTAACTTATTCCTTGAACTAGCGGCCCGTCCCGGCTTCGCACGGTTGGACATTTTCCCCGTTTTTGCAACATTTTTCATTTATGCTCCGCTCCTATTGGTCGTAGCGTGTAGCGTTATATAGCCTATAACCTTCCTCGATAAATGGACTATCCAACACAAAAATATTTTTTCAATTTCAACTCGTAGTTCCTGAGATTAGCGCGTTCAAACAAACAAACTCTTCAGCTTTATAATATTAGTATAGATAAACGCTATCCGACGTTGGTTAAATCGGGCCCTAATGAAGTCTGGTCCAACTAAAACTAACATCCATTATAAGTTGTGAAAGATTAGCAAATTGCTAAATTAATAGAAAAAGCACCATAATGTCTCTACCAGCACAAATTTATTTAGATAAGGCTTGTTACATTTTGTTTGGTGCTACTTGTCCTGTAAATGCTAAACTCGTGCGCAACATTAATTACAAAAATCAATTAATTGCAACAGCATGATTAACAATCCACCGTGTCATATCGAAGGTTTGAAATCTATTAAAACCATTGTCCTAAATAACAAACTCGTTTTGTGACAAAAACTTAACCGATTTGGAGACAAAGGAAAAGGGTCATTGCGCATAGAAACCCAAGTGTTGTACCAAACACAACTATAGAAATGTTTCGTAAATGGCTTCCGGAAACCTAAAAACGAATAGTGACACATTGCCTGTGCCCGTAGATAAGTCTTGCAGGTGTCTGTTAAAACAGTCTCGTTTTAGGGTTCCGTACCCAAAGGGTAAAACGGGACCCTATTACTAAGACTTTGCTGTCCGTCCGTCCGTCCGTCTGTCACCAGGCTGTATCTCGTGAACCGTGATTGTTAGACAGCTGAAATTTTCACAGATGATGCATTTCTGTTGCCGCTATAACAACAAATACTAAAAAACAGAATAAAATAAATATTTAAGGGGACTTCCATACAACAAACGTGATTTTTTCGCTCGTTTTTGCTCGATATTGATAACGGCAACAGGTAGACGCTTGAAATATTCAGAGAATATTCAGTTATATGTATATTCAATTTAAAAATAAATAATTAAATTAAAATAAAACAAATATTTAAGGGGGGCTCCCATACAACAAACGTGTTTTTTTTTGCCGTTTTTCTAGATAATGGTACGGAACCCTTCGTGCGCGAGTCCGACTTGCACTTGGCCTCTTTTCAACATTCTACTTCCAAAAACTTGGATAGTTGGCTAACATTCTTGCTAAAAAGCTCCATCAGTTAGGACAGTAATGGGTTGGTTATGATAAAAATTTCAATAGCTTAGGATTAGAGTTAATAGTCTATTAAAAAAGCCATCATCAGCCTAGCCGTTTCCTAATTAGCGTTGGTCAGCTTCCAGTCTAATTATTAGTCTATTACTAGTCTTCGACTGACTATCAGTAGACGTTAGTGCATATGTAACTGCATCGTTGGTCTAGTGGTGGCAAGCCCGACTGCTGATCATTGAGGTCCTGAGTTTGATCCCCAGATTGGGCAAAGTGTTATTGGGTTTTTCTGTGTGGAATTCCTCAGTAGCAGCCCGGAGTTTGGATTTGTGCCCGGTTTATGGCAATAGGCTCGGGACATAACGGCGAAATGAGGATGTTACTATACACCTTTGCCCAACCCTTCGGGGAATACAGGCGTGATGTTATATTATTATGTTAGTGTATATAATTATGTATTTTTTAACAATAATCAGTCGGTATTCGACACGAAGCGCATGGTGTCTGACCTCGTCAAAATAAGATGGTATCGATGGATACTGATATCCTAACTAGTCTTCATAAGTTGATAGCTACAGTTAAATCATATTTTAGTGGTGTTCTTTATTACTGTAAACGACTCAAAATTCTCAACCATGAATATCTGTTTGCGTCTATTTTCGGCTAATTCAAGAAAATGACTGGGTTGATTTGGATGTGGTTTCATGATCACTTGAAATTCATGGAAGGTTTAGATGTTTTTATGGCGCTGAAAATAAACTATGAAGCAATTGATCAATAAATACAAAGGCATGTTACATATTTTTCTCAATAACAAAGACGAAGATTGCTCAACTAAACCGCAAAGCCACAATTACAGTTTATGAATGAATTAATGTTTTCTTAAAATAAACTTTAAATTTTTATTGCCCTACAAAATTTACGGTGATTCTAACAATGACTAATATTCAACCACACAGATTGATCATGGTCTCATAACCAAAATAACATGTTAGCTCATTTTACTTGGCGCCACTTCTTAGTAATTCTCGACACATCAATATTTTTGCTTCTTTATATTGATTTCGGTTTCGGAAAGTACCTACAAGTTTAGCAAGAAAGATCTATCGTATTATAAACAAGTGAATGCATCTCTCAATCGATCTGGAATAGGGATGTTAAGAAGAGAATACTGTAACTTGCTTTAAAATAGTCATCAGTGATAAAAGTATCACCTAAAGAGGTGGCCCGCTGCTTAGTACTACCCGACTAACCTTGTACAGAGTGTAAACGAAATCATGTAATTCCTTCAAACCTCGTGATGTACTGCTGACATAGATTAACCCTGCACGGGATACTTAGGAATTCAATAAAAAAAATTACAAGAAGTAAACATGTGTTCTTAACGTGAGGCATTTTAGCGCCCAGGTTAAATGACCGCGCGGCGAGCGGTAGCCGCGCAGTTCGCTCGGGGCGCTAAAATACCTCACGTTAAGAACACATGTTTACTTCTTGTAATTTTTTTGTTATAGAATCCATAAGTATCCCGTGCAGGTTTAATCTATGTCAGCAGTACATCACGAGGTTTGAAGGAATTACATAATTTCGTTTACACCCTGTATATGTATTGTTGTTACACCTATAATAAATTAATAAATTAATGCATTATAGAATATTAATTTCTAAAGAGCTTCAAATAACTACGTAGATTATGTACCTACTTTTACCCTTAACGTGACATTGAGAGGTTCCTTCATTCAACAACAACATTTTTATTTAAGAATTTACCTAATAGTTTGTGTAGCAAGAAGGCAAAAATAATTTTCGCCATTCTTACTAGCAATGCTAATCCTTTCGATTTTTCATTCCAGGAGCTCGGGCTTGACATCAGCGACGATCAGATCGCGGAGCTAGAAGCCGCCATCCACGACATCGACTTCGTAGTCGCAGCAGCCCACGAGAAGAAAGTCCGTCATGACGTCATGGCCCACGTCCATACCCTCGCCGAGAGGTGCCCCCGAGCTGCCCCCATCATACACTTGGGAGCTACCTCGTGTTACGTGGGGGACAATACGGATCTGATCGTGTTGAGGCACGGTTTGGATCTGTTGCTGCCGAGGTTGGCTGCTATCATCAATCAGCTGTCGAAGTTTGCTGATGAGCACAAGTAAGTACCTACGAAGTGATTGTTTTGGTAGTTTATCTGTATGATAGTTAATTTATCCGTGCAAATGAGTACTGATCATCTGCATAATTTAATCCTTCTGTCATAACGATTAATAGAAGGACAACACTAGTAAGTACATTAATGGTGCGTCCAGACCTGACGAACGCGCCGCGAATGCGCCGCTCGCGAGCTGCGCGCGGACGGCGCGCGATCTTTTGTACGAATTTGAAATGCACGCGCGCAGCTCGCGAGCGGCGCATTCGCGGCGCGTTCGTCAGGTCTGGACGCACCATAATATATTATAATGTTTAGTCTATGATTTCTTCTTCTTAATTTTTTGGTTTTGAATAATAAAAGTCATTATTATTAATAAAATGGTGTATTCAAAATCTTTTTTTTTATTTCACATAAACCAATACAGGTGCTTATGAAAAGTCAAATTTAGATGCACGGTTCCAATTAGTTGTTTCCTATGGAGAAGAGCCGGCAAGAAACTCCATGGTTACTCTTTTTTTTATTAATTAATTACATCAACAAAATAGCAAATATAACACCTACAATCGCCCTAACGACGACCACAGGATCAGATGGTTTATTGAGATCATTTATTTTACTATTTTGCGTAATTTTACTTACCAACTTCTTGCCTAAATGAGGTTTTAAGAACTTAGGTCCGTATTAATAAACAGCTCTTATTTGAGAGATCCCTCTTAGTTTTAAGATGACAAGAAAGGTATTCCAAAAAAAAAATTGTCAAATGTATGGAATTTTTTATGGTAGATGCTGTTGGAAGTTCTCTCAAATGCCCTTAGTGTATTGGCTCTAATTTCAACTATGTTCTGAATATATATTTCTTAAAGCCATCAATTTCACCACTCGCGCCTAAAAACATGCAAATATGTATGTAAATTATTCATCAATCATTGCTTACTCCATGATTACTCTGATGTATAGGTACGAAAGGTTACGCTGGAATAACCAAATAAATAACACATATTGAGACTTCAATCAAATGTCGCAGCCATTACGACTGATATGTTTAGCATACAATATCGATAACCTAGAACAATAGGCAATAATCGTTAACCGTTGTATAACGTACGAACTATTCGATATTAACTGACAGATGTGTATGTTTGGACACGTTATTAATTAAGAAGAACTTCCTGATTAATTCGTATTATTGAATTTTACGTCACATCGTATCAAAAGGTCCTACCAGGTGTTTTAGTGTTTTCAAAATTAATTATTGTAGGAACCAATTTATAATAGTTTACCTACATAGGCCGATAATTTAAGGATAAATAAATAAGGTTGATATTTTTGGAATATTTAAATTAAAGAGTACATTATTATCATTTTCAGAGCACTCCCCATTCTCGGCTTCACCCATCTTCAGCCGGCGCAACTGACAACTGTCGGCAAGAGGGCTTCCCTATGGCTGAGCGACTTGTTGATGGACGAGCGTGCCCTCTCCCGAGCGAGGGACGACCTCCGCTTCCGAGGAGTCAAGGGTACCACAGGTACTCAGGCCTCCTTCCTCCAACTCTTCAAAGGAGACAATGAAAAAGTCAGAACCCTAGACAGAAGGGTCGCCGAACTTGCTGGTTTTAAAAAATGCTACATCGTCACTGGACAGACATACTCCAGGAAAGTTGACTTGGAAGTCATTTCTGCATTATCTGGACTAGGAGCGACCATTCATAAGATGTGCTCTGATATCCGTCTATTAGCCTCCCGTAAGGAGCTAGAGGAGCCTTTTGAAGCATCTCAGATCGGTTCTAGCGCTATGCCGTATAAGAGGAACCCGATGAGGTCGGAACGCTGCTGCGCTCTCGCCCGTCATCTCATCACATTGCATGCCAATGCTGCTAATACTCACGCAGTACAATGGCTAGAACGTACTTTGGACGATTCTGCGAACCGCCGCATAACTCTTGCTGAAGGCTTCCTTACAGCTGATGCGACTTTATTGACTCTGCTTAACATTTGCCAAGGATTGGTCGTGTACCCTAAAGTTATCGCCCGTCATATCGCTCAGGAGCTACCTTTCATGGCCACTGAGAATATTATAATGGCTATGGTGCAGGCTGGTGGTGATCGCCAAATATGTCACGAGAAAATAAGGGTGCTCTCTCACGAAGCGGGCGCTCAAGTGAAGCAGCATGGAAAGGATAACGATTTGATCGAACGTGTGAAGAAAGACAGCTATTTTGCGCCTATTATATCTCAACTGGACAAGATCCTGGATGCATCTACGTTCATTGGTAGAGCTCCTGAACAAGTGACAGAGTTCATTGAGGAAGAGGTTACTCCTATTATTGCGAAGTATAAACATTCTTTGGAGGAAGTAGAGAAGCCCGTAGCTTTGATCATTTAAAATGTTGCATTCATGTTGTGATTTTTAATAATTTGACATACACTTATGTATTAAGAATTAATAATGAAAATAAATGTTCATTGAATAAAATCGTATATTTACAAATTACAGCAATTATTATTTCTATATTAATTTATAAAAATACAAAAATATGACTTCACTATTTTTACAATAACATGAACTAGATAATGGTAACTCTAATTCCAATAATGAACATTGACAAGGCTTATCATAAGCAAGCTTTAAGCTGAATAAGAGATTATGTAATAAATAACTATGAAATAACATTAACAAAATCAAACAAATAAATAAGCAACTTAAACAAAAGAGAGACAAATCGTCCAACTGTATCGAAGATAGAGAGTTAGAGAAAATTCGTGATCACAATTTTATCACAATTTCGATGGCACGACGAGATTGGCAACTATGTTAAGGTACTTAAAGGACGTTGGTGAGGAGTGTGTCACCTTGGCACGCGGGACCTTGGCTGGGCCAGTTACACGCGCCTATGCTAGGGTCGAAGCTCAGCTGGATTGGGCAGTTGAACACGTGCAGCGTGAACCTCTGTTTAGTACAGTCCCATCTGCACGCATAGAATTTGTTGCATTGTTTCGGGTGTCGGAACAAACCGGCTCTCTGGCAGTCAACCGATCCTTGCAACGTCTCGTCTCTGCTTCTCCATCCACCGGGACCGTATCGGTCAAACGCTTGAGATTCTATCACAGATCCAGATTCAGATCCATCCTTAATAGTAACAGTTGGAGCCTCCTGGTTCAACAACACAGTTTTGTACGTAGGTGCAGCGGTAACAGCCTTAACTCGAGGCCGGACTCTGACAAGCCTCTCTGTGGTAGAAGACACAATAGGTGTGCTCGATACGTAGCTTTCGGAGTACACTTCCTTGTGTTTTGGCGTAACAGCCACATCATAGCCGCTGTGTTCCTGATAGTCTTGGTAGAACGAGTCATCGGGAACAATGATAGGGTTGAATGTGGATGAAACTATTGGCGCAGCAGTAGCAACTGCATTTACATCTGGAGCTTGTACTTTAGTGTACCTGTGACCATATTCACCGTTACTGATGTCCTCACCGGTAGAGTATTCACCAAGATCCTGTGATGCCTGAGTTGGCCTCTTTCCTTTGAGAATCAGAACTGGTGACTGACAGCTGCAGACAGCTCCTAGCTTGCGGACAAGGAAGGGGTTAAAGTCGTTGATCTTTGTAACGACAGCCACTTTAGGCTTAGTTCTTCGTATAGACGCAGCTGACGGGGTGACTTCGAATAAACCTTGCTGAACAGGAGTGTATGTAGAACTTACTGCCTCCTCTGAATAGGAGTACGATTCAGGGCTAGATACAACAATAGGTGCTGATGTTGTGTATGAGACGGGTGAGACTAGTCCTGCGTCGGACCCAACTGTTCCGAAGTCAAGTTGATGAGATTTTGCTGTTTGAATAACTATATTTTGTTTCCTTTGAATGGGTGCTGAAGTAGATACCGTAACTTCTTGGTAAGGATTATATTTTATGTCAGCACCAGATAATTGTTCGTTATATCCAAAACGTTCTAAATTGACTTCAGATTGCGTGCCGCCCGAAGGTGGCAAATATTCCCGTGTGCTGCTATAAGAGGGTCGTGAGGTAGACTTTACTCGTTGTCTGTATGTGGAAGATACAACAGGTGCGGCTGTGGTGTATGTTACTGGAGACACTAATCCAGCATCGGGGCCTACCGTTCCGAAACCAAGTAAATTCGACTTAGCGGTTTCAACCACAATATTATGTTTCCTTTCAACAGGAGCTGCGTCGTGAGTAATAGTGAATTCCTGATAAGGATTGTATTGAATCTTGGAAGCAGCGTTCGCATCATTGAAACCAAAGCTTTCGAAATTAACCAATTTAGAACCACCATCTTCTACTGGAGGCAAGTACTCCGGTGCCTGGTAAGAAGTTGTAGATTCTGCTCTGTAAGCCGGTGTGGTTGACTTTACGATAGGTCTGGCGGTGGTGGAGTAGTCATATTTCGGTTCCGATGGTGGCAGATACTCCCTTGTTGTAGACACAGTGGAGTAAGTTCTTGGTCTGTAAGTAGACGTTACAATAGGAGCACCTGTAGACACAACAGGTGGTAAATATTCTTCGCCCTTCGAGACGATTTGGATTTCAGGAGATTGGTACTCCACTTGTTGATATTTTGGCGAGGCTGTAGAACTGGGGAATGAAAAGTGGATGGATTCCACTTTCTGTGGTTGTTCGATATGAGATGTACTGAAAGAATGCTGGTTAACTGATGGCAGCGATTTCTGTACGGTTTCGTATTGTTGCGAGTAGTCGTAATCGTCTTGAGTCTGGTGAAGGACAGCACTTTGGTGAACAATTGGAGTTGCAGCAGTAGATACAGAATAGGTCCTGTAGTCTGCTTGAGGAGCAACGTATTCTTGAGCTTGATGAATTACAGAGCTTTGGTGGATAACGGGGGCAGAAGCGGTTGAACTAACCGAATAAGATTTGTAACCTGTTTTAGGGACATCATACTGTTGAGCTTCGTGAATTACCGAGCTCTGTTGAACGACAGGTGTAGACGCAGTTGATCCAACTGAATAAGATTGGTATTCTACTTTAGGGGCAGCATATTCTTGGGCTTGGTGTATTACAGAGCTTTGATGCACAACTGGTGCAGAGGCAGTCGATACGACGGAGTATGATTTGTAGTCATTCCTTGGCGGAATATATTCTGGAGCCTGGTATGTTTCTACCTTCGGAGATTCGAAATCTACGTAATGGTCTTCGTAAAGAAGAGTTGAAGGTGTGGTTGATACATAGACGGCACCTTTTCTGGAGTTGTAATCACTCTTTACGCTTCCACTGGATTGGTGGTACACTTGATGGGATACCGCACTTGCGTCAGAATAGCCCTTAGATTCAAAGTTCCTCTGGATTTCGGGTTGGCTGTACGAATGTCCTTCGTGGGTAAGCTGTACTTGTTGTTGTTCATATTGCACAGGTTGACTCACAATGTGTTTGACTTCATGTTGCTGGATTAAAGGTTTGTACGTCTGCGTGTAAACTGCCGCCGTAGGCTGGAAGTACTGGACTGGAGTTGTCTTTTGAGTGTATTTGAGAATAGGGTTCTCATATGTTGTTACGGCTTGTTGATATGACAAGTCAACTTGAGGAGCCGGAGTAGAAGAAACCGGAACATATTTCTGGGTTTCTACTTTATGAATGGTCTGATGACTGTACGTCTGCGGTTTGTAGGTTGATGTTACTATAGGAGATGGAGTCGAGTATTGGAATACAGTCTTAGGTGTCTCCACGAATTTGTCAGCGGGCTTGTTGTATTCATAACCATCGGTTTCTTGAGTGTAAGTATTAACTTGACTGGCGTCTACGTTATGTAAAGTTTGTTGACTGTACACTTGTGGCTGGTAGGTAGAAACAACGGCCGGTTGAACTGTAGTGTAACGAACCTGCTCTTTAACAGCGACTGCAGGTTTGGTGTATTCGTAGCCAGATTCTACATTGTAAGCCTTATTATCTTCTACCTTGTGTATCGTCTGATGGCTGAACGCCTGAGAATTGTATGTAGGTTCGACGTAAGTGATTGGGGTGTTCTTCTGCGTATATTTAATGATAGGATTTTCGTAGACAGTGACAGGAGTCGACTGGTAGCTGACCTCATATTTAGGGGTTGATGAAACTGGCACGTACTTCTGTGTCTCGGCTTTGTGGATAGTCTGATGACTGTACGTTTGAGGTTTGTAAGTCGAAGTAACAATCGGTGCGGGAGTTGAATATACATTCTTAACTTCCTCGAATTGAACAGAAGGATGCTTGTAGCTATAGCCTGAAGAAGATTCGCCAGAGTAAGTGTTTACACGATTCGCATCCACTTTGTGAAGTGTTTGGTGACTGATCACTTGCGGTTGGTAGGATACAATAGGTTGGACAGCGAGATCCGGTTGCGCAGTTGTGTAGTGAACAACCTTAGGTTCTTCGAAAGACACTCCAGATTTAGAGTAGTCATAACCAGTATCAATTGAAGCAGACTCTACCGATGGAGTATAAGCCTTGTTGGATTCTACTCTATGGATAGTTTGATGGCTGAAAGATTGAGGAGTATATGTAGCAGCGGTAGGTGGAGCGTACGTGGAAACTGATGGCCCGGTGGTATAAGCTACTACCTTCTTGAAAGGCTCTTCGTGAACAGGCGTTTGGGTGGAATAACCGAAGCCAACTGATTCAACTTGATGGTCAGTTTGTTGGTTATGACTATAGCCTTCGGGTTGGTATGTGGATACAGAAATGGCGGGCGCTGCAGTAGTATAAGAAATACCTTCTCCGAATGTAATGCTTGGCTTCGAATATTCATATCCAGATTCAACCTTAGTTTCACCATTATAGATACCTGAATAGTCTTTACTTTCATATTGGTAGTTCAGACCTAGATTGTTATCAGTTACGTGAACTTGAGGAGTGACTTGCTTAACCGCAATAGCCGTCGGTTGGACGTATGTTACAGATGGCTGTGAAATACCAAATATTTGCTTCACAGTCGTCTTAGGCGCTTCGGGAACGAAAGCGGTCTTATACGTCACTGTTGGTAAAGAAGCTGTGACGGCAAACGGAGTAGCAGTGGTCGGTATGCCGGAAGAAGTAGGGGTAGTCACAAAGCTGTATCCGTCAAGGTTGTTACCGTCAGTTCCAATGTGGTTAATGGCTACTGCTGGTTGGGAAACATATGACACGTGGGCTGGATGTAACGTTTGTGTGGAGTGACTGTAAGATTTTGATCCTTGATAATTTCCCTGACCGTGACTGTAGGCTTGAGAATTTGATCCTTGGTAATTACCCTGGCCATGGCTGTAGGCTTGAGAATTTGATTCTTGGTAATTACCCTGGCCGTGGCTGTAATATTGATCTTGCGATCCTTCATAGTTGCCCTGGTTGTTATAATCAGCGTCGACTAAAGTTGTTTTGCCTACTAAGCCAACATTAATAGCTCCCGCAGTCAAAATGTGAGATGAACCAGCATAAGCCTTGGTGTCGCTGATGTAGTTACCAGCATTCGCTTCGCTGTAACCGTGGTACTGTTGGAAGTCAGACTGGCTTGTTGCTTTACCTTCGCCAATATGGCCATCAGCCCTGTACACTCCAGCTTCGTATTTGCCCGAATCGTCATGTTTGTACGTACCAGAGTAATCACCACTGTAACCAGTGGAATAACCGCCAGAATAATCTCCTTTGTAACCAGTACTTCCAGCACCAGTTTCTACATACGCTCCAGAGTTATCCTGAACATATTGTCCACTTTGGCCTTCAGCGTAATTGCCTTCATAACCAGATTCAGAAGATCCGGAATATTTTCCATGGTCGTTATAGTCTCCAGACTGTTTGTATGCAGCACCGTCGTGAACATAAGGTACGACTGGTGAGCCTATGTGTTTGTAAGGCTCTGCGTGGTCTCCTGTGGGGTCATGGACGTAGGCGCCGGAATTGTCATCATCGTAACTTGAGCTTTGGTATTGGACTGTATTTTGACCCTGTCCTGTTGAATATGAACCCGAATATCCGTTGTATCCGGCAGTATTTCCTCCACTTTGGACATATCCCGTAGAATGCGCTCCAGCTTGGACATATCCCGTAGACTGTCCTCCAGCTTGTGCTGTATATCCGGCGTTATGTCCAGTCTGGACTGAGTACCCAGAACCTTGTCCTCCAGCTTGTGCTGTATATCCAGCGTTATCTCCAGTCTGGACTGAGTACCCAGAACCTTGTCCTCCAGCTTGTGCTGTATATCCGGCGTTATCTCCAGTCTGGACTGAGTACCCAGAACCTTGTCCTCCAGCTTGTGCTGTATATCCGGCGTTATGTCCAGTCTGGACTGAGTACCCAGAACCTTGTCCTCCAGTTTGGGCTGTGTATCCAGTGTTGTAGCCTCCAGTTTGAGCAGTGTGAATGCTTGATTTCTGAGCACCATGACGTAGCGCTTCTTCTTTGGTAGGTAGTCTGTAGTCATCCAAAATAATAGAACCGCTTGAGTATTTCAGTTGTCCATTATATTGGGTCGGTTGAACGAGTCTTGCGTTGCCGTTGAGAGGAACTGCGTCTCCAACGTGGTAAGCCAAACCATTCTCGATTTGGGCTGAACCATGATCGATTAAGCCGTTTCCAATTTGAGCAGACCCATGTCCGATTTCATAGTTGTGTCCAGCGTTGGCCAGTTCTTGGGAGACGATGAAGTTGGAATCCAAAGCGTCATCTCTAGTGAGGAATCCTCCTTGGATGCCGACTAGGTTGTTGAGGGAGGCTCCGGAGGCCAAGCTCTGGTGGGCAGCCACATTGATCGAATCAGCGGTCTGGCCTTGGTAGCCTGCTGCGCCTAAAAATAAAAATAGGATATTTAAGAAACAAAGTGAAAATGTTAAACCTTTTGACTTTCCTACCTTCTTATGCATGAACAAAACAAAACAAATGTGCTTTATTGTCTATCACTAACACCTTACTCAGCATGAGTAAGTAAGTGCTCTCATGAATTTCGGCGTTTCAGCTTTATTTTCATTTAACAATATTCGTACACACAAATGATCATTTTAATCAATTTTCTTTCGTTCTGCCTAACCTTTTCCCAATATGATGGGGTCAACTTTCAGTCTAACCAGATGCGGCTGAATATCAGTATTTTACACGGAGCGACTGCCATCAGACCTCCGCAACCCAGTTACTGAGCAATGCCCATATCCTAAGATTAGACCGGTTATCAGACACAGAACAACTGTCATAGGTATTTGTATGACACACGGGACCGACTGTTTATCGTTCTCTCCGAGGAACGGAGGGGTCACGATGTGTAACGAACGGTCACCCATAGCAGATTAACCTCGCAACTCGTATGATCTGTTTGGTTGGCAATTAGCCACGAGCCCCTATTTTATTTCATTTTCTTTATTCTCATTAAATATTTTGCCCTATCGCCCATGCTGGATGCAGATAACTGTTTCTTTTGCAAAATATTATCTTTATTTTCTTTCTTACCAGTGAGGGTAGCAGCAGAGAATCCATAGGCCTCGGCCTCGTATCGTGCGATGTTGCCACAAGCTGGCACCACCCACGGCCAGTCGCACTTGAGTCGTTCAGCGTCGAAGCCCAGACCGAAGGGGCAGCGGAACTCGTACGCCGTCAGCGGAGACTTGCCATGGTCCAAGCAAGCGAAGAACCAGCGGCAGTTCTCGGGGTCAGCATAGTAGCCTAGAAGATGAAGAAAGAAAAATGAATACATGTTATAAAACGAAGTTTCTGACCACACTTGTCCATGTTTGCGTAAACTTCAAAATGTGTTACTATCTAGTCGTAAAGCTTATTTCTATGCAGAAAAAGGCAGATGTAGGGACCTTATCTTTACATAGTATAAAACAAAGATCGCTCCCGCTGTCTGTACGCTTAGATCTTTTAAACTACGCAACGGATTTTAATGCAGTTTTCAGCAATAGATAGATTGATTCAAGAGGAAGGTTTATATGCCCCATATTAGTATATACATTGCACCCGTGCGAAGCCAGGGCGTGTCGCTAGTTAAAAATAAATAAACGATTTTGTCATTATTGTGCTGTAAGTTGAACAGGAGCAGTCACTGCCTACCTGCCTGCAATGGACGTTGCTAAAGACATATTAAGCCCTGGTCAGCCATGGACATTTGTTGATTAAGGAACCTAACAGGTAAGTAATGTTACAAGGACTACAGATTCAAATATACAGGCAGACTTCGATTGGCTTGAGCATACAATAGATTTTTTTTATTTTATTTCTTATTCTTGACTTGGTCGCCTTTGACCCTAGTTCCACCTGATGGTAAGCGTAGATAGGTTCTATGATGGAGTACATGAATTCAAGGAACAGAGATATAGAGGGATTCCCTTATACCCCTCTGGCTCTCACATACATACGACGAAACACAGAAAACTGCTTGGCGCCGGACTTTAATGTGAGGGTGGTAGATAGGCAGGTGGACCGTATAGATCCTACCACCAAGCGTGCTGGGTTTTGTTGAATCCTACAACACGTGACTATTCCTAGCATGCGGTGAGGAAGTTTTATGTAACCCGTTCCCATTTCCGTTGTAGAAATGGCATATACAACATACCTTCATGTTCAGGACAGATGAACCTAGTCCTGGGCACGGGTGCGATCTCGGAGGAGCCGGGGCACGCCTGCGAGTGCGGCAGGCTGCCCGGCCACACGCACACCTCGTAGCGCGCGTCGAACGCTAAGCCAGCCGGACAGTCGAACTCGAACACCTGAAATTATGGGAGTGTTGGATGATGAGGCCTGAGTACGAAATCAGTGGATTTCTTTGTATAGATTTTGACTACTTTCTGCTCTGTGATTTTCTAGTAGAAACACGCCGCTGCAATAGCGCATCGGCGCGAACTCGTCTTCGAAAACAGCGCTGCCGCAGCGACGTGTTTTTACTCGAGAATCTTATAGCTGGTTTCGAACAGAGCTATCGATGTCTGATCTCTACAAGCTTTAGAGAAAAAAGTTTTTAGCAGTATAAACCAAATCTCTTTTCTATACATAACGTAACATCACCCCTGTATTCCCCGAAAGGTTCGGCAGAGGTCCGTAGTAACACCCTCATTTCACCGTTATGTTTAAGTCCCATATAATAGGGGACGAGCCTATTGCCATCAACCGGGCACAAATCCTAACTCCGGGCTGCTACTGAGTAATTCCACACGGAACAATCCAATAACACTTTGCCCGACCTGGGGATCGAACCCAGGACCTCACGATCAGCAGTCGTGCTTGCCACCACGAGACCAACGAGGCAGTTCTTCTTCTTTTCTATACTATCGAAGTTTTATGTTAAATGTATATACAATTAAGAGTATCTTACGGTGTATTCTGGCGAGAGCTGGTCGAACTTGACGCAGCGGTAGAAGCGGGCGCAGGAGCGAGGATGCACGAAGTAACCTTGACGGGAGCAAGAGAACTCAGTACGAGTGTCCTGCAAAAACAATAATTATGATTAAATGCTATCAGAGGCATAATCAGTCCATTCGATACTATCCCACTGTTGGATTTGGGTCTCTTCTCAGAATAAAAAGGGTTTAGTCCTTAGTCCACCACGCTGGCCTAGTACGAGTTGATGGACTACAAACACCATCGAGAACTTTTTGGAGCCCTCTCAGGAGTGTAGGTTTCCTTGCGATGTCTTTCTTTACTGTTAACGCAATTCATAATCATATTCTGAACCTCACATGAATTGGATAAGTAGATATGGGTCGGAGTGGAACTCAGAAGAACGGAAGGTAAGCGTTTAATCGCTAGGCTTTCATTACTAAGTCTTCATTGTGACGTAATTATAGTTTTACTTACAATACCTACATGCCCCAGTAAGCTATGAAACTTGCCTTTCCCTCAATATATCAAGGCAAGAAATTAAAATGATCATGTTAAATTATGTAATCAGATCAGGTAACTTTTCGTTTCGCTATAGTATTACTAAGATTCTGAGAACATCTTTACATGCGTTAAAAAATATTCTTACCTCTCTTATAGAGTGTATGACACCATCGGAGTCGACGACCTGCGTAATTCTGTAGGGAGACACTTGTAAGGCATCGATGGCGCGAGCATGACCTGGTGCTGACAGGATCTCGTGTTCTAAGGACCTGGAAATTAAATGGACTATTATGTTATATCGCGTTGCAACTGCTTTTCGCGGAAAATCAGGGAATTGAGTTTAAAGGTTTGTTTTATGTGCCAATGGCGGCGTAGTGCAGCGTGCTGTTCCTGGCCAGGTCGTGGACGCATTGCTAACTGTACCCTATCACGAAATGTTTCTAGGGTCTCCTTGTCTATTCTTCCAGGTTCCACATTTATCCTTTGTTTATCGTAGAAGTTCCATTCGTAAAATGAGGATAAAGTCCTATATTAAGACAAGTATGTCCAATTCCACCAGTGTCCCTGGGGAATATGAAACCATGGTAGACATACCAGTATATGATAACATTTACCTCAGTACGGCAGCCCTGGGCGCTCTACTCTGCTGGTTGAGCACCTTGGCGAGTGATGCCCTAAGTGTCGGTCCACAAGCTGATTCCACGTCACGGTCAGCGCTTTGTAAGGCCAGTCCAGCCAGGCCGCGGACTCTGGCATACTTGCCCTTGACGTCGATGGAGGATGAGTCCTCGAATGATATCCAGGTTTTGTTTCTGAAACGTAAGAAGTCAGTAGATTAATATTGGGATTGGGATGAATAAGTAACTATTTGGAATACAAGGGATTCGGAATAATTTCAGTCTATGAATAAGAAATTGGGATATTTATTTTCAAAAGTATCGCTATACAATCGTCCTTACACATGTGCTACATAAAAATTTACATTACCAAGAATCTTAAGACCACTTTGATAACGTATTAGAAGACCCTCGCTTAAGAGGGGACCTCACAGCACCGTACATTTTTATTCTGATCAAAATATTACCTTATTATTGTACGTATACTGTGTTTGTAAATATAGCTGTCAAGTGTAATCATGTCACTTTAAGCATCGATACATACAGCTGGGAACTGGGTAGATGGGGGTGAAATTTGAATTACTTACGGCTTTATAGCCCCTCTTACAGCTAGTTCACACAGAAACTGTTTACAGGACCCGTTTTTATTTTGGTGATGGCGCTCTAATTGTATGAGCGAGTTCACATACACGACAGTATTCCGAATCCAGTAAAAAATATTGGTCCGACATTTTAACATGTTCCGTTTTGTCATCAAAAACTGGATGCCGGAACAGTATAAAAAACGGATCCGTACATGAAGACGTATGGAGAAGTATGGGTGCGTTCACACACGATCCGTTATTTTTATCGGATCCTGCCTGCCAGATGCGACGTAGCTGTCATTTATTTAACGGATCCGTCGGTACAGGTGTCAACAACACATCCAGTACCGACGGATCCGTTAAATCGGATCCGCTGTGTGAACGGGCACTTAAAACAAGAAACAAGCACCTAGTAACAAGCGTGTATACGCATTCAACAAAATCTAATCACTCACTTGAAAGCATAAGGCGCTGACAAATCTTGGTCCCTCTCCAAAGTCCAGCGTCCACTCCTCAACTGCCTGCACAGTTCAGCTTGATCTATCTCCTTTGGTTCGTCCCCTTCAGTGGGGCTGCCAGGGGTACTGAGGGTTTCGTTGACTAGGGTGAACTGACGAGCAGTAGCGGGCAAGCTGATCACCATCTTTGAAGATGGCACGCCGAGACCTACGACGAGGTCTACCACGGAGTCCTGTGGAAGGTTGTAGGAATGTTAGAAAAAATAAATTATGGAAAAACTACCAGTGATGGGCCGAATACGGGTTTCACCGAATACGAATAATCGGCCGAATGTTCGGTTAAACTTTTACCGAACCGAACATTCGGCCGAATATTCGGCAGGATTTGGCGCGCTTTATCGTGGATTGCAAAAATTCAATTCTGTACTTGTCGAACGCATTGAATTGCGCGACGCTTCCCACCTCTGACGCTGCTACCCCCGGAGGGTGGTTCTTCGAGTAAGGCATTCTTTGGTGATTTTCGTGGCAATTTTCAAATATGTTTTTTTTTTTTTTAAGTTGGTATCAGATTCATAAAATATACGTAAAATTAATATTTTTTTTATAAAAAAGGCACCTCAGAGAGCGATATAATTACAGAGATAATCGAGGTTAAAAAAATGGAGGCCACGCAAATCACAAAACACCCCACAAAAATGAAAATTTTAATTTAACTTTCTCAAATGAGTTACTTATTGTTACTTCATATTGAAAATAAGTTATTTTATTATATGGTAAAAAAATAGGTAGGTTACTAAGGAAGAAAACGTTTTTTAGTAGAATCAGTCCAACATTATTTATTATTTGTTACATCAAGCATCATCGGGCCGCGAATTTAGAGATGTGCTAGTGAAATTATAATAATCCACGCAAATCAGCCATTACCTCGGGACAGGTACATTTAATTTTTTTTAAGGAAATGTAGTTCTTTTAGAATTATGGTCTAATTTTTCACAGCATTGTAAACTTCTTAGGACTTAGTGTTTTTTTTTGGTAAGCATGTAGCGTTTAGTTTAAAATATATAATTTATTAAGTGACCAGATCGGGGCTTGGGACACTCCACGAAAATCAAAGAATGGGGGTATTATATTTTTTAATGATATTTAATAATAAAGATAATTGAATAATAATCAGTATCCCAGTTAGGAGAGGATTTAAGGTTTGCGCGAAAAAAAAATGGCATGCTGACTTTTCGATTTCTATTATTTTTAACTAAAGCCGCTTGAAAAACCTGTCCAAAAGAATGACCCCGGACTGTTATTGTGTCATCTAGTTAGCGACAAAACAGTGACACATTAATTTGTTTTTAAGTAAAAAATCGTTAAAACTCAGTAAACTGCCAAAAAAAACAATGAAATAAATGGGAGGAAGAGGTAGAACATTTGGACATTTTTCTATGAAACTGATGATAAATAATAAGACACATTTGATATGGATACAAGCATAGAGGCAACTTTTTATCCTAACATTGTTCGGTAGAAGAATGTTCGGCATTTTTGCCGAATAATCGGCCGAATACGAATGTTCGGTAAACCTGCCGAATATGACGAATACCAAACACATAAAACAACATAAAACGAATATTCGGCCCAGCCCTAAAAACTACAGATGTTAATGCTATGCCAAAAAGCTTTTACTTAATACAGTTGTATCGTACCCAACATCCAATTATTTTTTTACTGGGGACGTCATTGTAACCTTCCATCCTAGGTTAGGGGGAGGGGGTTAATTCGGGCTCTTACCGACTGAAACGACCACGGTATTCTCAGAGGACCTATGGCCGTCGTCGCGGATTTCTCTATTGCATTCACCGCAACACCAATATCTAACCTACTGTCTGACTACAAAATCTTGCTAGTCAGTAGATAATGAAAAAAATATGTGAGCTAAAACCAGGTCCTTATAATATACAGCCTTATCTGTGTCATATCAACCACGCCTAAGAAATAAAAGCTTTCAAACATAACATAACATCATGCCTGTATCTCCCGAAGGAATAGGCAGAGTTGTTTAGGAAAACCCTAATTTCGCCTTTATGTTTAAGTCCCATGTAATAGGGGGCAAGCCTATTGCCATCAACCGGGCACAAATCCAAACTGCGGGCTGCTACTGAGGAATAACTCTTTGTCCGACTTGGGGATTGAACCCAGGACCTCACAATAAACAGTCGCACTTGCCACCAACAACAAGGCTGTTAAAGCTTCCAAACATCCTTCATAAAAGTTTCTCAACTCATTATATTAACACAAAAGCAACTACATCTAACGACCTTGCATCTATTTGCGCCTTTTAGACGCTACTTAGCAATCAATCACCGAGAGATACATTTAACAAGTTATACAAGCACCAATTAATTGCCATCCATCCTTTTAAACGGTCGAACATCACCGCACATACCTAACAAGTAAGATCATTTGTTCATCATAAGAGATGCACCTGCTAATAATTGGCCCACATACCCTAAATTGTATAGACACGACCAAGTTAATTCTGCACTTCTATAACGTTGGAATTTAGACCTTAATTTTATAGGCTCAAGGATCATTGTGTGTGAACTGTTATGTTTGCTTGTGAAGTTTTTCTCGCAGTGCAGTTTACCTTCAACTAGGTACCATGGAGTACGTGACCGAAATACGAATGATGGATTATAAATAGATGTTTTATTCGAATGATTGATTCCTAATTATTAAAATAGCGTGCGTATGCGCGTGCAGTTGTTATGCTAATTACTAGTCAAGTGGATTGGGCACCACAATAGATGGAAATTATAAAATGGGTCAGGCGCGGTCCTGGTTGGTCATGGGGATCGTGATCCCCCCCCCCCCCCCATCATCCAATCTAGCGAAAGCTGAGTAACTCATAATTGATCTAATAGCTAAACAAAATGTTTAAATATGTAAACGAATGCATCCTTTATTTTATCTAACATTTCTTCTTCTTCTTCCTACCCTTACCCCACACTAGGTGGAATCGGCACACATGTATTTCGTAAATTTATGTTTTTAGACATTTTGGCTTATTGTTTTATGACCGCCCCCTGCCTGACATTAACCCTCCTTGGGAGTACTCATTGCGCTGTCGCGCGGGTGACCCAATGAGCTTGCTGATATTATGCACTGGGCCCCAAAATGATATGCTTGTCAATCTTATTACCGACAACTAAGCAGACTATGTTCTTCTTGGTGGAGTATACTTGAAATTCCTTGACCCACTCATTCAGTTTTGCTGGGGACTTTGGTTCTGAGACATCGTAAACTAATATAGCACCGTGAGCGCCTCTGTAATTTTATCTTACATTTGAGAGTAGGTAATGTTAAGTTAAATAATGTTTTTTCAAATATAAAGCAAGGCGATACTTAGTGCAAATTCACCTTACTGCTGATTAATCGACGAATATTCACTGATTCAGTTGAAGATAATTTTTTATTTTATTTTAAAATATTCATATAATATTATTTACTTGTTTTATGTTGACCCCCCCCCCCCCCCGCAAATCCTGGGCTGCGACCGCGCCTGAATTAGGTACCTACTGATTTACCTAGTAGAAACGAAGATTTTTAAGCGGTAGACGACCAAAATCTGCTTTTCGATGTTTTCGTTTCACTTTATATATTATTTTTTTTAGGATTATCAAAATCAGTTGACGTTTTTCCTTAATTGGTATCTTAATGATGTCTGTCGGCTTTTTCATTAATCACAATTTCTATCAGTTTACCTACTCAAATTTTCTCTTGAATTACACTCGTCAATGGAACAGTTTTTTCTACAAAAGTAATTATTAAAAAATGAGTTGTATTATCATCAATATTAATATTATCATGATCAATAATATCATCATTATCACCATCATTATTACGTATCTTGACATCATAAATGTTACTCCCTTATTACAAAAGATGGTGTAAGAAAAACCTAGGTTTTAAAATAGCCTTGTCTTTTATTGTTATATGACATTAGAACATGTCCTGCCTAACCTTTTACCAACTATGTTGGGTTCAGCTTCCAGTCTAACCAGATGCGGCTGAATACAAGTATTTTACACGAAGCAACTGCCATCAGATCTCAGGAACCCAGTTACTGGGCAATGCCAATATCCTAAGGTAAGACCGGTTGTCAGACTTTCGGGTTTCTGATTTCCCGTAACGACTCTCATAGGTATTCGTATGACACCCGTGACCGACTGTTTAACGTGCTCTCCGAGGCATGGAGATGTCTCGATGTGTAACGAACGGTCCCCAATCAACAGATCGACCGCGACAAGCGCAGCTTAACCTCGCAAATTGTATGATCCGAACGGTTGGTAATAAGCCAAGAGACCCTCTCGAGAGATATGACATTACCACTAGTAAATGATGGATATATTTTAAATCTAGGTTTATCTTAGTTTTGGTTTTAGCCGTCTTTTGTTAAAAGGGAGTAAATATTTAACATAGTACTAAATACTGATACTAATATTTTCTTTCTGACTTATAGTCTGTCGTACTCTATGCCTACTGTCCTCCTTTAAGATAATTTCTCAAGTCTACTTTTCCAAATTGTCCATACGCATTGCCCAAGCGCAATTGGAGCGCCACTCGATCATCAGATGTTTTTATTATATAACGGCAGTACATAACTCCATTGTATCAGATTTCTAGTATTGAATTACTTTCCTATGACATACAAGCGGTATTGTTTCGATATTTATCTGTTTATTAAGTGTTGACTTATTTTTGTCATTGTTTTGTACGACCAAAAGTTTTTTCTACATCTATGTTTCGAATAATAGTTTGATGTTTATTTGTTTTAGATATAGTTTGGAAAGAGAATTGTAAATTGTAACACTGATTTAATTATATTATTGTAGGCCTTTTTAGTTAGGTACGCCTTTAAAAATAGATAAGTCAATATTAACCGAAGTTGATGCAGATATTTTTTTTAACTGCGCTCTTTAATTTTTGTATCAAAATAACCAGATTAATTGCTTCTCATATCTAATAATCCATACTTTCATCAGGAGATTATTGTCATTCACTGGAAGAGTTGGGATATTTTTAAAGAAAAGTTAAAAATACTTACAGTGTTCATCATGTCCCACATGCCGCTCAACCGACTCGGGTGATAGGTCATCTTCTTCACCAAGCCTAACGCATGTGTCTGCACCATCATCAGATCCACTTTCTTCACCAGCGTCCTCAAGTCGTAATACTTGGCGAGGAGTTCCGGATGCGCTGGTAAGGCCAGAAACAGGGGCCCACCTCCTGAGGAGGTGATGGCTGTACGGGCAGCCTCGACGGCCTCCATGACCTTGGTCTTGTTGAGTGACTTGTGGGCATCGTGAAGCTCGAGACCTTGCACGTGCTTCGATTTTAGAAGGCTGCGGAGATCCTGAAACAGAAGAAAATTGGTTGAGAATCGAAATAGTTTATAACTGAATGTGTTATTGAGTTAAAAATCTTCATAATATTTTGTATGGTGTGTAAAATTGTTTGTTGTAGTAATTTCTTCTGTCGTCTCAGCACGGGCTATCCGAGAATAGCTCACACCATGGTGGAGAGATTAGCCAGTCAGCAATGTTGGTAGCTAAGCTGACTACCCAGGGTGTGCTGGACGTACTTAAGTTTTAAGTTTATGACAGAGATAGCTTAGCGTGGTGTGACCGTCGGACTGCCAAGTCATAGGTCTCGAGTCCGAACCCAAGGCACGCACCTCTGACTTTTCGGATTCATGTGCGTATTGTATAATTATCACTTGCTTAAAAAACGGTGAAGGAAAACATCGTGAAGAAACCGGCACCCCTGAGAGATTTTTCCACAGTGGCATGTGAAGCCAAGCCAGAGACCCATGGACGGCATTAACTCTGACACCAGGTTAGTCACTAACCACACGAAAAGAAGAAGACTTAAGTATCGTCACTCGTGGAGGCACTTTTAATGCACCCCGTTGTACCAACTAAAGGGCCAACTTATGCAGTAGTAAACAGAAATTTAATGTACTTAGAGTCCGTTAGTACAACCAATTATTTTCGCATAAAATCTAAATTCAAACACCTATTTCAATCGAGGTAATTAAATTCTAATACATTAGACATCTAGGTACATTGACGTGGTCTTGTTCCCATTTCGTTGCATATCCTGATAAGCGCAAAAACATATATTTGTCAACTAAACATAAATCACATGCGTGCGCGCACACATGCAGTTCAGATACAACATTTAACCGGAGTGGTTCAATTAAATTCGTATTACTTAATTTATGTGGAGGAAACACGCTATTAAGTTAGTAGGTATTGCAAAACACATTTTTTTTTGACACGAAAATGAGTCAGAATTAAAAATTTGCTTTAAAAAAGCTTATCTTACTTAATTTTTATCTTTGACGTTGGTTTTCAAGTTTGGCAAACGTGATAAATTAATATTTTTAAAGTGAATTCTTGCTGTATTTAACTAATTATTTATTTTTTAATTGGTTATTTTCTTTATCTTCCAAATCGGTTAAAAGTTTCTTAAGGCCATAATACAAGTGAAAGGTAGGTACTATTTGTTTGAAAACAAACTCTCTCTGATGTAGAGATACCGAATTGAAGGATAACCGCCCTTCCAAGGAATAAGTTCTTATTCATATTTTGTACAGATAAAAACGTTAAGTACTTTACACTGATTTAATCGGATTTCATTTCAATTTATGAGGTATATAATTTTTAATTGTTACTCAATTGAACAGCTTGAAACAAAATGGATTTAAAACGGTAAAAACAACCACTGTCATAACTAGGGCGGTGCCGGCGTTGCGGCCGCACTCGTACACCCTAAGGGGGCGCATGAGTCTTGGTAATTCCTGCGTAACAGCATTTTAGAAGGCACCGTTATAGAAACTCGCACCGGGCGCGCAAAAGACGTTTGACGACACGTTTGGTGCAGTGGCTAAGCAATTGGCTTCTGCGCTGCGGGTCGTGGGTTCGATTCCCGCACGGAACAAATATTTGTATGGCCTACAGATAGTTGTTCCGGGTCGGGGTGTGCATGTGAAGATTTGTGTCTGTAAAACGCACCCACGATACAGGAGAAATCCTAGTGTGGGGCAACGTTTTTATTTTTTTAAAAAGGCTAGTTACGGTACTGAAAACAAGATACACGTTTTACAGTTTCAAGTAACAGCGAAAACTGAAATCTCCACAAAATTTCAAAAGAAATGCCACGTCAAATTAGAAGTAAGCGTTTTAATAGAATTCTGATACAAACAACGTAGGTCAAGTATGTTTACTTTGTTAAACCACCGTTAAATCTAATTCAACAATTAATTTGTTACAATATCAACATGAGTCATAAAGTCATATAAAACTATATTGGCGTGTACAATGTCGTAACGCGGGAGTGCCGCGGTGTCGTGTGTCGTGTCACGGCTTCGCTAAACTGTACCACATCTGCGCGCCTAGTAGCTATATAGATATTTATGTCCTCTATAATGGTCGTAAGTAGCTTTTATGTCTTTGATATTGTCTAGCTGTCAAATCGTTCTGCCTAGCCGTTTTCCAACCCGTTTGGGGTCAGCCTCCAGTCTAACCACATGCTTTTTTTTTTTTAGTTTATACCACTCGCAGTGCAACAACTCTCTGAGGTTGAAACTGCTTAACCGGACAATCCTGTGGTGGCAAAAAATTGCTTTAAGGCCCCCAGCCAGGGCTTATAAACAATGGATTTAAATTATATGACCGTCTAACGAGATGCGGCTGAATACCAGTATTTTACACGGAGCGACTGCCATCAGACCTCCGCAACCCGGTTACTGGGCAATGCTGATATCCTAAGCTTAGACCAGTTGTCAGACTTCCTGCAACGACTGTCATAGGTATGATACCCGGGATGCGCAAGCGTAGCTTAAGTTCGCAAATCGTATGATCCGCGCGGTTGGTCTACGAGCCCCTAGCTGTCATATAAAAATTGAAATACAAGCTTTTGGGAATCTCAAATGAATGCAACCATTCCCTATAGACTCCAGATCTTAGCTCTCAACTTTGCGTATTCCCGAGCAGAATCTTCGGCAGGTTTCGCTCCGGAACGAGTGTTTATCAATGAGAATACTGAACAGATCAATTATTAATAAGGTGTTACTGATTTTATTGATCATCATCATCTCCCTGCCCTTATCCCACACTAGGTGTGGTCCGCACAACACGTATTCCTCTTCCATTCTCCTCTATCTGCCGTCATCTCTGTACTCACTCCTTTCTTACCCATGTCATCCTTCACAAAATCCATCCATCTTTTCTTTGGCATACCTCTACGCATATAGGTACTGATATTATTGACCAACACAATGAATACCAATTGAGGTTCTACAACGCTCTGTTTATAGAACTACTAGCGGCCCGTCCCGGCTTCGCACGGGTAAACATTTTGCCCGATTTTGCAACATTTTTCATTTATGCTCCGCTCCTATGGGTCGCAGCGTGATGTTATATAGCCTATAACCTTCCTCGATAAATGGACTATCCAACACAAAAATAATTATTCAATTCCAACCAGTAGTTCCTGAGAATGGCGCGTTCAAACAAACAAACTCTTCAGCTTTATAATATTAGTATAGATAAAGTCTACTAGGTTAAGTCTACTAAGTTAAGTCTACTCTAAAGTTCTATTTACAAACAAAACGTCCACTCAATTGACAGACATGAGTTGTGAGTCATACTACAAAAAAAGGCTTTAATTTAGCACAATGTCGCAAGTCGGGAGTGCCAGTAGCCGCGGCTTATCTAGACTGAGCTGCATGTATGAACAATTTGAGACTAGCTTTGTTATATCTGCTACTCTGACAGGTATTAATAGACTTGTTAGATTTATTAGATTATTGTCGTTGGAATACAAAAAACTTTAACAAATGTTTAGTTTTTTACAGGGTTGTTGTTTAATTAATTTCAAGATCAGCAGTAGTCGTTTGCTAGTGAATGAGATCAGAATTCAGGTATTTTTTTGAAGCAGAAATCATACCGGGTGATTGCGTTTTCGTTTAGAAATACTGTCAAAATGTTTGGTTTTGACAGTTTTTGTAATCGATAACATAATATAACGTAAAATCACGCCTTTATTTCCCGAAGGGTTGGGCAGAGGTGTATAGTAACATCTTCATTTCGCCGTTATGTATAAGTTCCATAGGGGACGAGCCTATTGCCATCAACCGGGCACAAGACAAAACTCCGGGCTCCTACTGAGGAATTCCACACGGAAAAACCCAATAAAACTTTTGCCCGACCTGGGGATCGAACTCAAGACCTCACGATCAGCAGTCGTGCTTGCCACCACTATACCAACGAAGCAGTTAGCCTACTGTGCTATTACTATGTCAATAAAACTCATACCTACTTCTCATAAGACCGTTTTTACCATCAAGCGATAGGTACTTCAAGGTATCTATCCAGTAAAACACCGATTTAAAAAAAACACAAAGTGATAAACAAAATAAAAACTTGGTTAAAGTCAAGGTAACTCGTTATACAACCTTTACTTGCCCTAAATGGACGGGTTAACTACAATTAGAGTTGACGACAGCTGAAAAGCGCTGTTATCTCATGATTGATTGATTAAAGCTTCTACACAAAGGAGCAACAACTACTGCATAATACAAAAGCCGAAACATACATTAGTCATTACGATACATATGTGCATCTGAACTGAGGAATCAAACTGCGAGTCAAGAGCAAACCCATTTCAAATAAATCGTTGCGAAACAAAAAGGCAGAATTAGTAAAAAATTGTTTAAATCTGATGGGATACTCCAAAAACTTATTAAACGCGATTTAATAAAGTAAGATCCAAATACTCAAACGCTACTCAAAGGGCCGGTGTGGCGTGATGGGCCGGTCACACAGCCGGAGAAATCGAAAGAGTGAGGGGAACGTAAAAAAAAGGTCGTTCGCCTATCGCTTGAAAAAGAAGCCGCAAAATTGTTTGTGTTTGTAAATGCACCCAAAATACATGAGAAAGAGGGGAGTGTCTAAAAAAAAACGTCGTCCGTCTAATCGCTTCGGAATGACTTTTTTTTGCCAGCACTGTGCCGACCGTCTCTCAAATGCCCGGGCCGATTTCAGGTCCCAGTCTGGCCCCGGCACTAGGTGTACAAATAGGCAACGTATCGTTTAATATAAATCTTCCAGCGTGTCATATGCGTTAATAGTCGGCTTATAGCGCCAATGTTACTGTAAAAAGATCTATTTCGGTTGTACCTAAGGGATAAGAAAAGCTAAACTGTAAAACTCAAGTAGAAAAGCTCCTCAAAAGGACACTCCAGACGTTGCCCTACATTATTACTATTGTCTGGACTTTAAAAGAGGCCTTGATCTCTGAGTTTATTTCAGTTTTTCTTCTCAGAGCTAGTCAGATGGAAGTCTAAAAAAAAACATTACATTGCCTTGTATAAGTGTCTGTAAGTAACAGATTTATTAACAGAAAATAAAAATAATTTATATAATCATTCACGGAAAAAATCTTCTTTAACTACATTCACCAATTTATGTTGATAATCTGAAATTAGCTTGATTTACCGAAATAGCTTTGGATTAGCCATTCGCCGGGCTTCTAAAGTAACACACACCTAGTAGGATATACACGCTGTATTAAATTGCACAATTAGTAGTTGCGACGGTAATAAACACACCTATCTGCTCCCGTCCAATCAGCAGTGATGGATTGCAATATGTTGGCACAGAGAGAACGAGAGCGTATCTATCGCGAATTCCTTTCCATTCACGTGCTATCTAGATTTATAAATTGGCTGTTCTGTTGATCGATCGTGAGAAAATTGGAAGGGATTAATTAAGATTTTTTCAGTGTAATGTTTTGAAATTATTGCACTAAATTAGTCGGTGCATTACAAGTTTTGAATATCAGAGTTTACTTCGCTGTGCTTGATGAGAATCACATTCTGTAGTATCAATAAGTTAGCCCTTTACATAATTATAGATTCTTGGCCATTTATTATAAACTAACTATTGCCCGCGGCTTCACTCGCATCCTTATGAAACTACTTCATATACCCGGATCAAAAGTATCCCATGTCCAAATTCAGGTCATGGTCTACCTGTGTGCCTAATTTCATCCAAATCTGTCGAGCGTTAAAGCGTGATTGATTAACAAACTCACAAACATCCAAACTTTCACGTTTATAATATTAGTAGGATAATCTGTTGCAGTCCAGTCCATCCAGTCTCCGGAAGACGAGGAATTACTCGTAGTCGCCCCACGGGACGTATTGGTAAGTCAATGATAACAGAATACCTACTTCTTTTCGACTAGCTCTAAATTATTCTAGATTCAAAGAAGTTTAAATTAATGGGCTCTTGGCTAATTAATTATCAACCGCGCGGGTCATACAATTTGCGAAATTAAGCTGCGCTTGCCGCGTCCAGCATGTGGATGGGTGACCGATCGTTACACATCAAGTCCCCACCGTACCTCAGAGAGCACTTTAAACTGTCGGTCCCGGGTGTCAACTGATCAAACCTTAGGATATCAGCATTGCCCAGTTACTGGGTTGCGGAGGTCTGATGGCAGTCGCTCCGTGTAAAATACTGGTATTCAGCTGCATCTAGTTACTTATACTGGAAGTTGACTCCAACATAGTTGGACAAAGGCTAGGCAGAACAGTATAAAGAAGTTTAGGTGAACTCTATTGCCGTTTCTAAAAAACAAAACATGAGCCTACCTTACTTAAATAAACATTTTAGTACCTACTTACGGGTAATTTAGGTTGTAGTTAGAGCCAGCCCTAGGCTAACTAAAACAAACACCAACGAATGATACACGGCCTCCAGCGAGCTACTTATTAGGAGACACCGCTTTGCGACACCTGCACTCACTAAACAACTACCTAATCTTATGTTTCGAATTGGATATCCGTTTCTGTGTTTTGTAACTATTACCGGTCTTGGTTAAGCAAAGTAGGCCCGATTTGCTAATCGAAAGATAATTTTATACTCAATTCTCTCTAGTTTATAGAAACTAGAGAGAATTGAGTAGTAATATAGATTAATATTGATATGAAATCTTTGAGAAGAAATTGTGATGCATTCCCGTCATTATTATATAAACGAAATCATGTAATTCCTCCAAACCTCGTGATGTACTGCTGACATAGATTAACATTGTAAGGTAAACGATTGGATTCAATAAAAAAAATATTACAAGAATTAAACGTGTGTCCTTAACGTGAGACATTTTAGCGCCTCGAGCGAATTGCGCGGCAATCGCTCGCCACGTGGTCGTTTAATTCGGGGCGCTAAAATGCCTCACGTTAAGAACACATGTTTACTTCTTGTAATTATTTTTTATTGAATCCCAAAGTATTCCGTACAGGGTTAATCTATGTTAGCAGTATATCATGAGGTTTGAAGGAATTACATGATTTCGTTTACACCTTGAATTTGCAGGACTTCCTAAGTTGAATGTCAACTATACAAGCAAACGAAAGCGATTCATTTTATAGTCCGCGCGCAAGTGTTTGTCACCTTTGAGGTATAGGATCGGCAGGAGGGGGGTGCGCGCGGTAGACAAAACAAAGCAAACTGACAGAGCGCGTCTATTGTTTCGCACCCCCCTCCTACCACGCTCATACCTCAGGCGGTGACTAAAGTGCGGTCGTGGACCAGGCAGAATTTCGTACAATGACCTCTGTGCCTTCAACCAATTGCAATCTGTGTTGTCGGCGGTCACCGTATCTGTGCGAGCGTGACGGCAAGATATTTCTGCGCGAGCGACAGAGATAAGTAGTGACGTGTCATTGTACGAAATTCATCCTGCACCGCGACCGCACTTTAGTACTTGTGCGCAGACTATAGTAAAACTACTTATACAAAGTTAGTCGGAAAGGGGGTACTAAGCCGCGGACCACTTAAAGTGTCACTGATGACTATTTTAAAGCAAGTGTTAAAATTTTAAAATTCGGTAATTTTTATTTGCATGCAAAAAGATTTTTATTTTAGTTTTTTTTTATAACAAAACATACCTGCTTTAGTTATGAATTCAGAAAATTAAGTTTCTAATCCGTGACACCAAATATGACCTAAATTGTAAACACAGCCGATCATAGCTATGGACAGATAGATTTTACCATATTTTTGTACGAAATCTTTGAAAAGCTATTTCTCTTAAACTATCGAGTTTTGGGGAAAGTTGTAGAACAAAAGTTATCCCTTATTATAGGTACTTTAACACCCCTTTCGACTAACCTTGTATAGCAATCAAGATTAATTTCCCAATAAACATATCGATGTAAAGTCTTGTCCTAATTCAATCATGATATAAATTGAGTTCAATTGTGTAAGAATTTTAAAAGAATTTGGTAATTACTGGCCTTCGTTGAACAGTAAAGCTATAAACTTTAAAGGCTGGTAATAGTTAACTTCCAACGACAGGAAACCCGTAATAAATTTCAATTTTCCTGGCCACTTTAGTGTTGGCTAAAGAGCAAACATTATTCTGTAATAAATTAATTTCAAAAGGTACAATCAAAACAATAAAACTAGGTAGGTACTTCGAATATCTTTTCGCAGAATTATATGGAGACTAGCTGAGCCTGTCGCTACACCCGTGGTTACACCCGCGTGAAAAGTCTATAATTTTCCTGAAATTAAAACGTAACATAACAGGTTGTGCAGAGGTGTATAGTAACACCCTCATTTCGCCGTTATGTTTAAGGCCCATGTGATAGGGGGCGAGCCTATTGCACTTAACCGGGCACAAATCCAAACACCAGGCTGCTACTGAGGAATTCCACACGGAAAAACCCAATAACACTTACTTTGCTCGACCTGGAGATTGAACTCAGGACCTCACTATCAGAAGTCTCGCTTGCCACCGCTATATCAACGAGGCAGTTAAAACTACCATGTATTTACTATCTAATAGGTAGGTATTCAAGTTTACCAAAAATCATCAAAATTGGTTTGATTATTCAGTCATACACACAACTAACACACTCGCATTTATAATATTACTAGCGACCCGTCCCGGCTTCGCACGGGTGCAATGTAGATACTAATATGGAGCATATAAACCTTCATTATTCTTTAAAAGATCTAAACGTACAAATAGCGGGAGCGACTTGTTTTATACAATATTAAGAAACATAACAAGCTAATCTTTTCAACATTTATTGTTTGTAACTAATTGTACGCCAAGTTAGAAAACTTTACGAAGTGCCTAAGTTTTCAAAATAACCACTCTAAACTTAGAAAACTTTACGAAGTAGGTTTACAAAATAACTTCTCGTAGTACCAATAGTAATACAGATGGTGTAAATCTGACCTCAAGTACAGTCGGGCAGGACGCTATTTAATATTCCGTTTGCGTAAAAAATGTGAGCTGTTTGACAAAATAACCCGTTTTCTTGTAGAAACTACAGATGTTTATAAAACAAACTCATAAATGATAAGAATTTATCTGTGCGTACGACTGACCTACATTTTGTAGTTAGTAATTTTGTTGGTAATTTTGATAACCATTTAGTATGTAACTGTCCACAGTTATAGCGTATAATCTGTGCATCTGTTGCGTGTTTGCACTTTTTATTAGTCAGCTCCTTTTTAACATTGCTACCACCAGCTGCAACTGACGCTAATATGGCCGATCTCGGCAAATCTCTGCCAGAGGGTCTAAAGGCCTTAACAGTCTTTTACGGAATAACATACTAGATTGAAAATTGACACCCAAATCGTGTCACACAGACAATCGAAATACCTACAGGGTGTAAATGAAATCATGTAATTCCTTTAAACCTCGTGATGTACTGCTGACATAGATTAGCAATGAACGGGACAATTGGACGTAGTTTAGCAGAATGGACTCAATCCACAAAATTGTCAAAAATGAGTTATTGGTGCCAAAATGGTCTATAAGGTAGGGCCTTTCATTCAGCAAAAAAGATCCAAGAAAGAAATAAAAGAAATACGTTTTTTGTGACAGGGAACCAAACCACATATTAGACAGGAATTTTCTTTTTATTACCTATAAAGACCCAACCTGCTTAAATCATCCAACCCTATATTTTCCTAAATAAGTCCAGAAATACACAATATAACCATCAACCACCGATTTTACCAAGGATGTATAATTACGTAACAAAATCTGAATACAGCATCACTGAAGAAAACCACTCTGAACTTAAAACGTCAATAACTCAAAAGTAACTCTGTGTGGGTTGAGTCCTTTCTGCTTAACGACGTCCAATTGTGGACTCAAAAAAAATTTACAAGAAGTAAACTTGTGTTCTTAACGTGAGGCATTTTAGCGCCCTGACCGAATTGCGCGGCTATCGCTCATCGCGCGGTCATTTAACTCGGGGCGTTAAAATGTATAGCGTTAAGAACACATGTTTATTTCTTGTTTTTCTTTTTTATTGAATCCAAAAGTATCCCCTTCAGTGTTAATCTATGTCAGCAGTACATCACGAGGTTTGAAGGAATTACAAGATTTCGTTTACACTCTGTATATTTAATTTTGACAATACAACAATGTTCATTGTGTGGTGCATAGTTGCTGAGAAGACGGGTTGTTAAATATATGGTGCAATCATTGATATAATATGTACTTACGTACTAGACGCGCTGTTTAGAAGAACAACTTGGTACCAACGAGTTGTGGTTCCGGAACCACAGTGCCGTAGAACTTGAAACCTGTCTAGCGGTAGTTTGAACCTTATTGCGTCAATGCATTTGGCACATGTTGTCTGTACGAGATAGCGAGTCTATTTATTTCAACGTCGTTGAGTTCAATGGCCATTATTGAACTGTCAAAATCAAAGCTATTGCGAATGTGTTTCGTAATTAGGATGCGTATTTAGCTTCTGCTTTTTGCTTTTCTATTAATCCTCTTAATCAGATTAGGATCACACGAACATCACGCCGGTATTCCCCGAAGGTCTGGGTAGAGGTGTATAGTAACACCCTCATTTCGCCGTTATGTTTAATTCCCATGTAATAGGAGGCGAGCCTATTGCCATCAACCAGGCACAAATCCAAACGCAAGGCTGCTACTGAGGAATTCCATACGGAAATACACAATAAGACTTTGCCCGACCTGGGAATCGAACTCAGGACCTCACGATCAGCAGTCGCGTTTGCAACCACTAGACCAACGAGGCACTTAGGATAGAATGCCTCCCCACAGAGGAGAGGTCCGCCGAGGGTTGGCGGACCGGGACCTCCGGGGTTGCGGTGCATGCTTTTGCTTTGCGAATCCCGCGGCCCCGGCCGAACGGTCAGGAGAAGGAACACCGTTGGTTTTTAGCCGGTAAGAGTCCGGCAGACCGCCTTCCCGGGGCGAGGGACATCCATGAGAATTTGCCAACGATAAAAAAAAGGATGGTACGCCTCTATGCATATTAATTAACAAAACAACATGACACATCAAAGTTTGTACCGCTGGTAAACCACAAACAATAGAATATCTACATACACTCTCATGTAAACGACCTGCAAATATCTCAAGGTGGCCCTTGATATTATAGTTACGCCTCTTCCATGTTCCATTGCGTATTTAAAAGGGGCACGTCATGAACCGGCCAAACAGCAGCGGCCTCGTATGTGATCCATTGTATTTCCGCGGTTTTGTCTAAAACTATCAGTGCCAGTTGTTCAAGGATAACAGTGACACAACAATACGATTGATGAGTTGACCTGTCTTTTGAGATTTATTATTAGTACTAGCGGCCCGTCCCGGCTTCGTACGGGTGGAATTTTTTTCCGTTTTTGCAACATTTTTTATTTATGCTCCGCTCCTATTGGTCGTAGCGTGATGTTATATAGCCTATAACCTTCCTCGATAAATGGACTATCCAACACAAAAATAATTATTCAATTCTAACCAGAGGTTCCTGAGATTAGCGTGTTCAAACAAACAAACAAACTCTTCAGCTTTATAATATTCGTATAGATAGGTTAATAATCCCTTAAAAAGTTAAACGGTATTATCTTGCAGTACCTACCCCGGCAGCATCAGGGTTTGAGGATTGAAGGTTGAAATTATTATAAAGTTGTATTGTCATGGGAATTGAATTTGTATGCGAAGTTTCAGGAGAATCGGTTAAGCAGAAGTAGTTGAAAAATTTGTCGCAGGATTTGAATCAAACAAACAAATATACGAAGTGAAGCTAATTAGACCAGTTAAATGAGGTACTAAATAGCCCAATGGCTACCGGAGATTGTGTACTCTATCTGATTCCTGTCTAAGAAATTACGACAGAACTAGCTGCAGTAGGTACCTACCTACTATAAGTATATTTTTTCTGAATGCTTGTACACTGCCTATATTTCCAGCCAAGTTTACACGGATCGTATTTTTTCGGATTCGGATCGGACGTACCTAATGCACAAATAAGCTGGCATCGGACTGCTAATCGTAAGGTTGGAAGTTAACAGTTGGAGATTAAAAGTGATTGCTCTACACGAGTTTAATGTTTGAAATTAGAATGACTTCACGAAGTCATTCCAAATTCAAAGATCAAACTTTGTTAAAGATATTAACAGGAACCATAACAACGTGTATTTACCTAAACCTTAAATTTAAAAAGACCGACGACTCGATGCAAAAATCTTGTAGTAAAAGGAAAAAAAAGAAAGGTGTTTAAAGATGGCCATTTTATTTATGGCAACTCCATCTAAATAAGTACTATTATTTCCGATTTATTTTATTATGTAAGCTAATGCCGACAAAATGCGGTTTAATCAAGACCACACTAAATCTAAGTCAAAGTGACAAATAGAGCAAGATTGAAAACAAAGGAACTACTTACCTAACTGCCGTGTCGTTCGATAATGTGCATGCTCTCTTAACATCAGGGTTTCTCAACCTATTCGCTAGCATGTCAAAAGGGGTCCGCGAACAACATAACAAATAAAAATAAGTAATTTATATCACAAAATTTACATGTCGTGGTAACTGTTTCGGAAAAAAAATATTATTACTGTTTTATTTTTTATATTCAAGGGTTCCGCAACTTTCATCGTTGATTTCGTAAAGGTTCGCCGTTAAGAAAGGTTGGGAAAGACTGCCTTATATCGACACATCGCATCTTGAAACAAAGTCCCTGTAATTACCGTGACCAAACCGGATGATGTCACAGTTCAATTGAATAATGATCGTCATTTGTTATCACTGAATAGTGGTCAAGTGTTGACCATTTATTTTTGACTGTACATTTGCAAATGGCTGAGTTGTTCATTTGTTTCATGAATCATTAGCGATTTTTTACTTACTTTGTGATCTCATGAGCGAATGATTTTGTCGTGGAAGAACGAATTTGTCAAACACTTGCGGTTTCTTTACAGTGTGGAGTCGACAAAAGTATATTGTTCACGATTTCACAACAAATAAGATAAATTAGATAAAGATTAAATTGATGAACGAACATATACATACATAACATAATATCAGCCCATTAATATCCCACTGCAGGGCATGGGCCTCTTCTCAGAATGAGAACAGTTTACGCCTTAGTACACCACGCTGGCCTAGTGCGGATTGGCTGACTACATACACCTTCGATAACTTTATGGAGCCCTCTCACGATGTTTTCCTTCACCGTTAACGCAAGTGATAATCAAATTATGGTCCGCATATGAATTCGAAAAGTCAGAGGTGCAGGTCGGGATTGAACTCAGACACTCCTGCAAAACGAAATCAACTAAATAATTTTTAATTAAGTCTAGTTCTAGTTACGACAGACACTAGTGCAGATTTAAGACGGCTAGGACCGGTCTGCAATGAATATTAGTTTGTTAATAAATATAGGTATATCATTGACAGCACACAATTACTTTAATTAAACTGATGTTATAGGTTTCTAATTATGTAACTAACAGCTAGTTCACACAGAAACTGTTTACGGGATCCATTTTATCGGATCCGTTTTTATTTTGGTGATGGCGCCTGTAGTTGTATGAGCGAGTTCACATACACGACAATATTCCGAATCCAGTAAAAACTACTGGATTCGCTAGTTTTATTGTATCCTGTCTGCCAAATGCGACGCAGCTGCCATTTGTTTAACTGATCCGTCGGTACAGATGTGAACAACACATCCAGTATCGACGGATTCGTCAAAACGGATCCGCTGTGTGAACGGGCGGTTACAATTAGAATAATAACAGGAGCCATCCATAAATTACGTCAGCATTCTGGACCCCTCCCTCCTTCTTAACGTGTGATATAATTTGTGGATGGTCCCTCTTACATTTTTGAACATCATCACCTAAAAATTTCGCAACATAAGTACAAAATTATAAATCGCGATCACTATGATGCAAAATCATTGACCAATTTAACGAGCCTAAATCTTGATACATCGATTGATCAATCATGCCCAACTAGTTGACATTTTGTTTCTTAGATAGTAATAACTGCGAATTTTAATTAATATTAGGCATTAGGTCATGTGTAACACCTACGCAGGTGCCTATGCGAAATAATCGGGTTAGGTAATGTGTATGTATGTATGTATGTCAATAGTTCTGACTAGGAAACTAGGTTATCAATGAAAGCATAATTTTAAAGAGTTTAACATAGATAGAGCCATTCGATTTGGATAATTTAAAACATTTTTTTTTTCTTTATGAATATGAATGAAACTGTTAGAATCTGTTTAAAAATATATTTTTAGAAAAAAGAAAGAAAATAATAATACGTAATTTTATTTTTGCGACCAGTTTTGACGGAATTTTAGAAACATGATAATAATAATTTAAAATAAAATTGGTAGAAAGTACCTCTCTCTGAGGCCTTGACCACCGGTAGGTTAGACCCCATGCCGGTGGGCTACTACTTTTAATTTGTAAAAGTATTATTTTTATTGTAATTGAAAATATTTAAAAATGCTATCTATACAAATAAATAAAATTGAAGTGTTTGTTGGTAATGTCAAAATAACAGCTTTTGACTAAATGCATATAAAAGTATACCTATATACGGTACTTATACCAAATACAATTTTTTAAATTGTTGTCTGTCTGTCTGTTTGTTTGGGCTAATCTCCAAAACGACCGGACCGATTTTAATGAGACTTTCACTGGCAGATAGCTAATGTTATAAAGAGTAACTTAGGCTACTTTTATTTTAGAAAAAGAAAACGAATAAGGACCCAGCGCAAAAAAATAAATCCCATTCGACTTCTACGCAGACGAAGTCGCGGGTACAGCTAGTTTGAATAAATAAAGGAAATCAAATAGTTTCAGTGCTAAAAACAAATACACTGTGTGCACTAATCATTTTCCAATTGATAGGTACCTATTGGTTCTTTGCTTCGCTTTGCTTTTGTTTTCAGCTCTTTAGCAAGCACCCAACAAGTTCCTTCGTACACGAAACGACAAGTTATTACGTAAATCTATCGCAAACTGACTTATGGAAAAAATTCGTAGACTACTTTACTTACTGCCTTGTTGGTCTAGTGGTCGAAAGCGCATAGGGTCCTGGGTTCGATCCCCAGGTCGGGCAAAGTGTTATTGGGTTTTTCCATTAGGAATTTCTCAGTAGCAGCCCGGAGTCTGAATATGTGTTCGGTTAATGGTAATAGGCTCGCCCCCTATTATATGAGTCTTAGAAACGAGGGTGTACTAAAAACACCTCTGCCAAACTCTTCGGGGAATACAAGGCGTGATGTTATGTATTGTACTTAAATTCTGATGCAGGGTTTCAATACCCTACATTTTTAACCAACTTTCAAAAGAGGAGGCGGTTCTCAATTCGGTTGTATTTTTTTTATATGTTGTTACCTCATAACTCCGTAATTTATAAACCAATTTAGGTAATTTTTTTATTTGAAAGGATATACTTCCAGATTGGTGCCATTCAAATTTGGTGAAGATCTAACGAAGAACATCGGAGATAGACAATGGAACTCTTCTATAACGAAAAGTACGCATAATGTGATGGTGTGATTATGTTACGAATAGCGTCTTTATTAGGTCCAACCATGTTTTAATTAAGGCCACTAAAACGAAAAAAATAAAAAACATTTTAGTAAAAATAATTCCCTAAAGCCTTCAATTTGGTTCAGCGTGGATTAGCACCGACTTCTAAAACTGTTAATTTTATAATATGGTAATTATTTTATTCCTTTCATCGTTTTTTTGAAGTCGGTTTTATTTTTTGACACCAAACACACAACTTATATTCAGAAAAATTTGGCTATCCAAAACCCTAATCGTCTTATAAGAGTAACATTTCACACTACATACCAACTAAATTGCTCCTGCTAACCAACTTACTGAACATAAACTACGCCAATGACATTGTTACTAATTGCAAGGCATAATCAGTGTGAAAGGGTAATATGGGCCCCGTGAAAGGTAACATAGTCCCTACGCCTCTCACAATAAGGTCCATGATCTATTTACATTGTAATTTATGTGCATACTGACATTAGGTGTGGATAGATCTCGTTCTCTCATAATCATACACGCTGAACGTTTATTCAAGTGTTTATGTGGTTTAAGACATGTGTTATAGTTTATTACACTTTGGGACTGAATTTATGGGCATCGAAATCTTTTGCATAGGCGGTAGCTGTTTATGAGTTTGTGCAGTGTGCGTTTTTGAGAAGGTCGGCCCTTCTTTGACACGCATAATCAGTGGATTTGTTAGCAGCTATTGCTTTCTTTGGAGGGGGTTGATTGGGAGTGTCACTGTTTCCTCTGTTGTGGGAATCCGTGCCGGTGCAATTGTGTAGCGGTCCCCTGATGTCGAACTTTTTAAATTATTTTGATGTATGTTTTTCTTTATATTTAATGTTATTCTTAAGTACCTAATAAAATAGGACGTACATCATTATGTAGCCTCATTAGGCTTGCATAGTAGCGGTAAAGCGAACATTTGCCTCGAATTTTTTTTTAGAAAAAAATTAATAAAAATAAAAGTGGTTTGAATAATCAACTGCTTCGTTGGGCTAGTGGTGGCAAGCGCGACTGCTGATCGTGAGGTCCTGGGCTCGATTTCCAGGTCGGGCAAAGTGTTATTGGGTTTTCTGTGTGGAATTCCTCATTAGCAGCCCGCAGTTTGGATCTGTGCCCGATTGATGGCAATAGGCTCGCCCCCTATTACGTGGGACTTAAACATAACGGCGAAATGAGGGTGTTACTATACACCTCTGCCCAACCCTTCGGGGAATACAGGCGTGATGTTATGTTATGTTGAATAATGTTAATTAGAGTTTAGGTGCTGATGTGCATTAAAAAAGCCACCACGAGAGTCGATGCATAAGTACGTCCGGTGCAACCTGGACTGTCAGCCCCGCTACCAAATCTTACTAACTGGCTGATCTTTTCACCATACCATGTGCTATTAGCCGGCTTTACACACTGACTCTATCGCGCGTGAAACAGTAATTTTCTTCTAAAGATAATTTTGAACGGCCGTTATCTCTGGAAGAAAAAACATTGTTTCACGCGCGGTGTAAAGCCGGCTATTCTCGTGTAGTTCTTGTCGACACCCGAGTAGAAGAATTGTAAGCCTACATTTTTAAATTTTAATCTTGTATACAAGACGTTATTCAAACTATAACACCCAGTTTATGCTGACCTCTCATTGTAAGGAAATTCCGCACGATGAGAGGTCAAATTATACTGGTATTTTATAACTTGTCGTCGTGTGTACACAGGCTTAATTAGTGTCGATCCTAACTTATAATTGGACCTACTTATGCAAAAAGGAACCAATCCACACACATGCCAAAATCGAACTAAGTATGAAGAAAGCTTTCAAAATGCACCTTCTATCGACCCTGTAAAGATCAAAATGATCTGACAACTTTGGCACATATTTTGTCAAAGTTAAGGTCATTTTGATCCTTACAGGGGGCATTCTGGGCATTCTCTGTAATAACATCGAGAACTCGCCGTTAAATATTTTTTAATATTCGTACATTTTGTCTGTTGTAACATTCACTAGCATGCTCATTATAAGTGAGTGCTCAGGTTTATCAGTGCCTTAAGCCATTATAAGACTTGACATCGACACTATTATTAAATCAATATAAGTCTACATTCATTCTAAGATGTAGAATACCTACCTATTTAAGACTAGTTCAGTTACCTGTTCAATTATTAATAATAACACGTAAACATAGTTCTTGTCAACGGATATTAATAATCGCGTCCATATATGATATGAGACCACTTATAATATTGGTAATGTAATCGCATTTTATATTACAAAACGGCGCACGATAATTATCTTAGAAATAATGCGGATCCAATAAATGTTTGTTAAAGACTTGCCTACGCATGAAAAAATAATAAAATCGTTCATTTGATAAATAAATAGATAGGTATCGCAAAATTGATTTGTAGCCTTAAAAAATACAATCATACAAGAATGAAATGAAAATGAAATGATTGCATTTCATGGATAAGTTTTCATTCCACGAATCGTATTGACTAATCTATACTTATATTATAAAGCTGAAGAGTTTGTTCGTTTGTTTGAACGCGCTAATCTCAGGAAGTACTGGTTGGAATTGAAAAAATATTTTTGTGTTGGATAGTCCATTTATCGAGGAAGGTTATAGGCTATAATACATCACGCTACGTCCAATAGCAGCGGAGCATAAATGAAATTTGTTGCAAAAACGGGATAAATGTCCACCCGTGCGAAGCCGGGACGGGCCGCTAGTCAACAATAAAATCTATTTGGTGGAGCCCTGATTAAATTAAGACCGTAAGGTAATCACTAATTGCCAAACTAGGCAGTAAGCCTGTATTGAAAACATCGTGAAGAAACGTGAGACACAGAACAAATGTCTGAGAGATATTTCTCGCCGGCATGTGAAGCCAAGTCAGAGGCCGATGAGCGGCATAAACTCTGACACCAGGTTAATCACTAACCACACGAAAAGAAGAGCCTGTGTTTTCGGAGATTATTTTCCAGTTATGACGCTGCCATGAATATATTTCTATATTACTCTCTATACAGAAAAAAACTCCAACACCCAGACCAATTTGAACAAAATCTCAGTACACGGAAGCTTAGCTAATATTTTAGGATATAAGGCATGCTTCCTTCAAACCCGAAGTAACGTTAGGGCTAGACGCTAGTATATTTTACTATACCAACAAATGTTTATCAGTATTGTATATAAATAATCTTATTCCACAACAGCTCTACATACCGAAAGGGCACTTGCACAGGGCGCGGTCGTTATTACGTAGGTATTGTGCTCTTGCGCATAAAACATTTGATATAAGCCCATATGAATATGCATTGTTGTAATATATGGGCCCTTTTGTCACGCCATAGTGTGCACTGCATTCTAGATACAATGTATTTAGGTCTGATATTATACTAATAATTATATTACCCATTTGTATGCATTATTGCTAAACGCAATTCTTCAAAGACCTGTTTCACAATCATGAGTTAACTCTCAACGTAGATAAATATGGCGGTTTGACAGTTTCTCTATTTAAAATCTGCCAAACCGCTATATTTATTTGCCAGATAAGACTTATCCGACGATTGTGTAAGGTCCTAAATACATACATTCATACATAAATTATCACACCTTTTTGTTCATTTATTTTTTGTCGTGGAGAAATGCACACGCATACTGCACTACCACGGGGAGATAAGTAGTGCAGTTATGTGGGACTCAAACCCACTAAAACTCCACGGTGTCCTTCTCTGCTATGGCGGGAACACGGGCACGCGTAAGCACTCATCCGCGAACCCGCCGTACATATAATCACACCTGTAATCTCTGAAGGGGTAAGCAGGGGTGTTGCGCCCGCATTTCGTTTCGCCTCTGGTATTAAGTCTTATGGTGGTGAGTCTATTGCCATTTTTCTGGCACAATTATGGTGCAACGTTCGTCGCCTCTTACGACTTTCTTGCCCGGCGACGGAAGTGAATTGTATTCTAAATCCGTCCCCCCACAGACTTCGGATGTCCCAAATATTAAATTATAACCTAGATTCAGGTTAAAACAGGTTAGAGTTTTACTCGTCGTAAACAATAAATGGCTACTTATGAAGACAGATGACAGATCTGAATGGAAAAGCAAGAGATTTTGCTTGAACTCAAGTAAAGTGGTATATAAGCAAGACTGAAGATGATGGTTTAACCAGCCACCAAAGTGGTCTTAGATTCGCACACGAGACACTTTGTGTCTAGAGACAGTTATGCTCCTTGAAAGAAGTTGTAGCCTCAAGGCAGAAAACTGTCTCCAAACTCCTCAGACTCGTGTGTGGTCAGCCTAACGAGCGACATTCGTAGTTATGGCCAAAGGCGGCAATTAAGTACAAGAGTCATTAAATAAATAATAACAAATAACAAGTTTTCCATAAAAAGCATGTCTAAAAAATCTCACGTGGGAATGAGTCAATTTATGACCAAGATAAGAGGTATACTCTTAATGTCGGTCATAATTGCGTAACACTCCCATAAATCGAGTCAAATAAAACACTTGCTTGTCCTACAGGCTTGCGCTTACGCTGTTATCGAGAGTATGTCGAAAGCTTACACAACTCTTTGGTCCGTAAACTGTAAGATTTATCGACGTTTATTTACCCTATATCTGTCAGGTTATTGACAAAAACTTATCGTAATGAGGCTGTCAATGTCAATTGAGAAGCAAAACCTGTCTACTTGACATGACAGCATGTGAAGTTAGAAGTGGGCAGAACTTAAAGTTAGAGCACTTCAAATAGTTATAATGTTGTACCACAATAATGTAACATGTACCTACTTGACGTCATAATTAACATACTTTTAAAAGTTAGTACTTACAATTAGCATGATCACAAAGTATATTCAATGGTTTTTTTTTTTAAGTTCACCTTTTCTGAGGTTAAATTATGTAGAACGACACAGCAAAGACAAATCACAAAGCAAAGGCAACAACTCGTTATGCCACTATCTAACCTTGTTTACCACACCTTAAAAGCCTTAAAACTAAATATTCTGACAACCCCAGTCAGCCAGATGATAAAGGTCGTAAAGCGAATAAAAACAACCTACAAATGAACTAGATACGAGTAAGTAAAGGCTGGAACTCACAGAGTGCGGGTACGGAACGGCTGCGGGCCGGGTGCGGGCCGGTGGCAGTTGTAATGTATGAAACTGTATAAGCTAGATGTCATACTGCGGGTGACGGTCTGTTGCCATTCCATACACCCTCAGTTCCGCAGTTACAACCAGCGCTGCCAATCGCGGGGAAAATCCCCGATTTACTGGGAATTGGGGGGTAGCGCGGGGAGAACGCGAGGAATGAGCGTCTAAAAAAAAGGTCGTCCAACTATCACTTGGGAATGAATCAAAAAGAAGCGGGGAATTTCGGGGAATCGAGATTTTTTTATTGGCAGCACTGGTTACAACTGCCGCGGCCCGCATCCGTTACGCACACGCACTCTGTGGGTTCCAGCCTTAAATGTTTCAATGTCAGCAAACCGCACTGATCCGCTAATGGAAGCCGATCGTGACCGGTTTAATAAGTCGAGCCTTTCACTGATCCTTGCATTAAATTTTAGTTTATCTGCACATGATTTGCATGCACCGTAAGTATGTGGGGTGTAATTAATCTCTGTGCGAATGGTTATTGAACATTGTAAGTAATTGAGTGCTCAGTAGACGAATACAACCACGAGAATTCGCAAGATTAAAATCTTCAAACTAACGTATTTATCATCATCATAGTAGCAGATATTAAAAATCTACTGCGGAATATTTGATTCCACATGAATAAGGTTTGAGCCACGCGATGGCTGATGCATACGTGCCGTCAGTTAGGACAGGTCAACTCAAACCTGCTATGGCATTTTCTTCAAAAGGCCATTCCAGACGTTGCACTACATTGTTACACTCGCATAGTTTTTATACCACAATGTCTGGACTTTAAAAGAGACCTTCATCTCTGAGTTTGTTTCGGCTTTACTTCTCAGAGCTAGTCAAACAGGAAATGTCAGCGCCATCCAGTCTTAAAAAAAAACATTACGTTGACCTGTAAAAGTGTCTGAAACAAATTTATTTACAGAAAAAAAAAATCATTTCCATAAAACCGCAAAAAATTACAAATAGGATTGAGGGAATATTGCCAGAATCAACAAGGATGAGATAGACTATAAAAAAGACTCGATTTGCTCTTTGTCCACAGATTAAACCATTGGCAATTAACTGCAGTACACAGGAGCCAATAAACATTAGTAACACGTCGTCACCTAAATAGCAAAAGCTCGTTAAATAATGCAAATGGAAATACAAATTAATATAAATGATAATACGAGTAATACTAGTTCATAAATCATAACATTATGCATTTGCATAAGATAAAAGTTGCAAATGTGTGTTAGCTGGTACACGCGTTTGTTGTCTTTCAACAAACATAATCCTGATTGTATCGGAGCCTTGCACACGTAATTTCTGTGGCACAGATTTATGATGACTGTAATGTATAAATACTGCAATGAATAATTAATAAACGATTGTAACGATATTCTCGTCCATCACCAGGTTCGACAAACGTATCGATAATCGCAGGATATGATGTAGGAAGCAGCATTTTCTACCGCGATCAGCGATCCTTCTGACACACGACGACACGTTTGGTGCAGTGTCTGAGCGATTGGCTTCTGCGCTACGGGTCGTGGGTTCGATTCCCGCACGGAACAAATATTTGTATGCCCTACACATAGGTGTACTGGGTCTGGGTGTTTGTGCATGTGAAGATTTGTGTCTGTAAACGCATCCACGATACAGGAGAAATCCGAGTGCGGGACAACGATTAATTTAAAAAAAAACATTCCTCTAATCAGGGTTATTTGTCGCTTTTCGGTACGGGGAGAGGCCCCCTTTCTTTTCACGACTACATAGCAACCACATACCTTAATAAATCAATCCAATCATGCGTAAACATTTCATATTTACAGCTATCTTGAGCTTTCTTACTTGCTCATAACATTGCCAAAATTAATACGTATTTCTGTCGCAATTGTGAATCAAAAAGCACTCATACTTTAAAGAATGTCTCAATTAAACGTTTTTGGAAAATATCCTTTAAGTTCTCGTCGTAATGAGGATATACTGCCTGTTCCAGACAGTGCATGGCAACAATTCGTAACCGGACATGTGCGTAACAATATACACGAGCACGCAACCGCTATTAAATTACTCTCACACCTCACTTGACTGACAATTTTCCTCTCACAAGTGTAGCAGTACATACAATATCAAGCTAACAGCTACATAACTGACTCACGCACAACATTAAAATTTATTGTTTTGGTCTGTGATGCGCCTAATAAGGTCAATTAAAATTCTTCTTCTTCTTCTTCCTGCCCTTATCCCACACTAGGTGGGGTCGGCACAACATGTATTTCATAAATCCATGTATTTCAACATGTATTTCATAAATCCATGTTGTTAGAGGTTTTGGCTTATCGTTTTATGACCGCCGCCTGCCTGACATCAACCCTCCTTGGGAATACTTGTTGAGTGTTCGCGCGGGTGACCCAATGTGCTTGCTGATATTATGCACTGGGTCCCTAAATGATGTGCTTGTCAATCATATTGCCGACAAGGTCAATTAAAATTATATTTATAAAAACAAGAGAAGCGTCACGGGACGCCTGGCAAATGTAAAAATCGCAACACATTTTGTAAAAAAGAAAACTCGCCGAATCAAACCGAAGAGAGCCGATGAGTTACGAAGGTCTGCCGTCGTGTGTCTGCCATCGCGAGGGTCGCCACGGAACAGCCGCTCTCACAGTAGCGCCGCATTAGATGTTTCACATCAAAAAATACTAAAGAATAATAATTTATTTTTTGCTCCTGGTTGTAGATGATCTTGCGGATCGTTTCTATGTAACCGGGCAGTTATTGGCGAGACCTGAAGGGTCTCCAACGAATGGGGACGAGAGGGATACTTAACCTAAGCTAACTACTATTAGTAGTACTAACATCATGACTAGCTAGCAACAACTAAATAATAAATACGTAATACTAACTTCTCCATACCCATGGCCAGGTCACACCTCTATAGAGTCTCCATGTAACGTCAAATTACCATTCAATAAGCTGTCATTTTACATACAAAATGACAGCTAACTGACTTTAACAGCCTGCCATTTATAAGCCCTCACAAAATATGCAAGTGCAATCAAGAAAGCACTTACTGTAAGGTTGTTCCTATGTTTTCTATTTAAAACAAAAGACGTGTAATATTACCTAATTAACAAATGACTGTTTCTTGTTACAGTAATATCATGCAGTTACGCTAAACATCGTCAGAGGTCAAAACTTGTAACGTATTGCAAAAGTATTGGTACAGAGACTTCATGAAAAAAAAAATATAGGTTATTAAACCCTGCATGGTGATGGAGTTACGATGGTTAGAGAAGCACGAGAAGGAGATCCTCGTGTAGAAGGCAGCACGGATTAATCGGAAGACATCGGGGGTTCTGCCGAGACTAGATATGGGCAAACGGATAAATACTCAATAGTAGGTACTGGATAAACAATAAAAAATTAGTAAATAGGTACTCGTTATTTAAAAGACTGAGTTTATTATATCGTCACCGGAAAGCCAATACTACTTAAGCGCCATTTTTGGCCAAAATGAGTTATATATATCATTGGATTGGATTTAAAAATACCAATAAAGTATTAATGAAGGGTTTCGTGGCTAATTACCACCGCGCAGATCATACGAGTCCATGGATAGGTGACCGTTCGTTACACATCGAGACCCCGCTGGGTGAGCACGTTGAACAGTAGGTCCCAGGTGTAATACGAATACTTGTGACAGTCGTTACGGGAAGTCAGAAGTCTGATAGTCTTTCAACTGGTCTAACGTTAGGATATCGGTATTGCCCAGTAACTGGGTTGCGGATGCGGAGGTCTGATAGTAGTCGCCCCGTGTAAAATACTGGTATTCAGCCGCATCTGGTTAGACTGGAAGCGGACCCCAACATAGTTGGGAAAAAGCTAGGTAAAACTTCATTAATCCGCTTGCCCATCTCTAGCAGTAACTTAAGCCTATGAATTGTTATAGAATAATTGAAATCTCGCTTGTCGATAAACAGTATTCAGATATTTCCAAGTAAGAAGACGTAAACTGCAATAGCGATAAGTTATCTTCTAATTTATCTATAGGATTTATCCCACGCCACGTTGATAGAGATATGGGCAGATATTTTCCGTCTTAAATTTATCGATCTAATTTAATCTTATCCTTATGATAAATATTAACAACCGTGTTAGTCATATCCGCCCAGCATCTTCTACTTCGTTTCAGAAAGAAGCATAAGGGCCAAGCCACATCTGACGAAAGATAATTCGCCGATCTTCCGCCGATACACATAATTCCATACAAACATCTCATACCGTACACATTTGACCGAAGATGCGTTACTAAAATTCCTCGAGTAAATTAGTCGACGCCACCATTACGGATTACGGCCGAGATTATGGTTTGTGGCACTGTCCACGCGTGAACATACGAGAAGGTTTCCGTGGGCTGAGGTGGCGGTAAGTGCATCGGCGCAGCGCGGCAGTACGGGCCCCCAACATGTTTATTACCGAACTAACGCATATTGGAACGACGCTTTTTCTACTCTTTGTATTTGTATAGAATTACTAGCTGCCCGAACAGACTTCGTTCTGTCAAAAGTTATTGGCCTGTAGTGGGAAAAGAAAAGTGTTGTTTTTTTACTATTTTCCACGCAATTTTTATGTTTTTTCTCTCCATAAAAACCATCCTTGTGCCTGGAATATATTTTTAAAAAAGTAGCCGAATTGGTCGAGCCGTTCTCAAGTTTTGCGCTTAGCAACACATTTGGCGATTCATTTTTATTTATATATAGATAGTTTATATTCAAGTGAAGTCGATTGTTTTAATTATCATCGCCTTCAGGCACCATGGACATTGACGTATTATCAATCTTATTGTAATGTGAAGTCGCAAGTAGGATATCGTCAACAACAACTCTTTCGCAGTCCACTGCTAGACATAATGCCTTGCCTATCACTTTACAAACAAATCTCAGTGCAGAAATCAAAAGAACGTGCTTCAATAACGGTGTTTACCTTATGAGAGAAGCATGAACGATGAATTAAAATGAACAAGTGACATTCTACCTCATTGTACCTACACCGATATTAAAACCTATTTGTATGCGTACCTTAGCAATATTATTCGACTAGGCTCAGCTGTTTTTGCTACCCGGTGTAACGTGTAATACACAAATTATGATGTCATCGGCCGCAATAATCGAAGAGGAGATAAATTAATCTTCCCAAGTATGGATAAAAGTGCTTTTCACTTCAAAACTTATGTGCATATGAGAATTAGAGAAGAGAATTTCTATGACAGTTATCATGGGTGGTTTGAAACCCAAATATCTGAAAATCAATCTAGCCTTGTATGGGGACAAGTCGATGCTGGATTGTTTTTTATTGGCAAAGGCTTGGATGATGAAACTTCAAGTTACCTATGATGTCACCACAATTATAATGCTACACATGAAATATTTGAACAATTTACTTTGTAAACCATTTAAGGTCTAAAGGAAAATATCGTGAGAACATCCTTGTCGTAATAAATTCTCTGTACTTACGTGACACCTTGATAATTGATAAAGTATAATCAGTAAGGAATGCTGTTTTATAAGTATCTAACAAAAATTTAATATCTATGATTATGATGACACTAGCGGCCCGTCCCGGCTTCGCACGGGTGGACATTTTTCCCGTTTTTGCAACATTTTTCATTTATGCTCCGCTCCTATTGGTCGTAGCGTGATGTTATATAGCCTATAACCTTCCTCGATAAATGAACTATCCAACACAAAAATAATTTTTAAATTCCAACCAGCAGTTCCTGAGATTAGCGCGTTCAAACAAACAAACTCTGCAGCTTTATAATATTAGTATAGATAATACTAGTTGTCACCGCGCGCGTTCTGCATTCCAAACTCAAAAGTCGAGATAGCTGTCAAAATTGACAATAGCCAATAACAATCGGGTGCCCTTGACCTGATCTGTCACGCCAAGGTCAAGAACAACATAAGTGAAGCTCATGATTCATTCTGACATTCACGAATGAACGAATGAGATTGCAAGCTCGCTCACATGATAAGCGCTTGTAAGTACATAACAATGCGATATTTAATTATGATAACTGATACAAATATGGTTGTCTATCAAAGCTGTTTTAGCAACTAGTATTGTTGCACAGACTTGCTCGTGCTTGACATATTAAATAGTTTTAAAAAAGGTAATGCAGAAGTTGCGAAATAAAGTTTTTTTTTTCCTTTAAGTATATTATCTTCAGCCTTACACAAGCAAATGTATTTATAGTGTTAAGCTGTACATTGAACAACGTTAGTGTTACGTCCATCACTACTAATACTTGTTGGCCTAATTGGACCAAGCAACGTAGCGTAGCATTAAGCGATATTTTACGATTTACTTCCGAATTTCCTCGTCACTGTCCAATTTACGCCAGAAAACGAATCTATTACTTTTATAACGTTACAGGTCAAACTCGGCACCTTCCCCGCTAAATAAAAAGACTAAGATAAACTATTTCCAAAGTCATTAGCATAATTAATTACCGGCCAAACAAGACCAGTAACTGGCGCAAGTAGGCGAGTTAGAAGCAAGTGGCTGGCGCCATACGACATTGACAAGTCAACTGGAACGCCCACAGTATCGACACCTATGTCGATCGTTATTACCAGCCTTTACTATGTGCCAAAATTATGAAGTACAGTTGAGAGCAAAAGTCAAGAAATATTTTGAAATTTCTTTATCTCTGGAGGTTATTCTTTCTTTTCTTTGTACTATCTATTTCAAGAATTCTCTTCTCTGTCGTTATTATTAACAAAAAAATATAACTAAGTCACATGTTTTCGCATTCATAAAACACTTGAAGCTGATCAATCATCACTTATGGTGTTGACTGTACTTACCTATGACAGTAATTGGTATGTAGGTGATATGCTAAATTTTAATGCTTCAAACTTATAAGGCATACAGCTGAATTAATGGTGCAAAGATATCCATTAGTTGGGCGTGAATTGTTATTAGAGTGTGGGAATTTCGATACGGGGCTGGGAGCCAAAAAACAATATGACAGATGATTTCAAGGAAATTCGAATCAATGTTCGAGGGTCAAAAATTACGTACTAATAGATTTTGTTGTACTTATATCTTATTTATTTCTCTATCAAACAGAATGGCTCTATGATTTGTAATATTGTTCAAAGGAACATTTTTTTTTTAAATGAGTTTATTCACCGCAGACATTTCGTCCGCGCTCTTTTTTGCTGTTATTTAATTGTTTACTTTTTATTTTATTTTACTTATTTGATACTCCTGTATCGGAAATACAACATGTATTATTTATATTACTATAAATATTACTTATTCTACTTAAGCTATGCGAGTCCATCACATTATATATATGTTTACTTATTTAATATTATTATTATTGTTTTTTTTTTTTTTTTTCTTATAATATCAAAGGAACATTTTAGAATGCTTATCTGTAATTTTTTTTTCTTTTTTTTTTGAGCTATTCAGGTTGTAATGTCCCTGTATCTAAATTCATATCCCAGCAGTGATAGCCTAGTGGTGTGACCGTCGGACTGCTAAGTCGTAGGTCTCGAGTTCGAACCCAAGGCACGCACCTCTGACTTTTCGGATTCATGTGCGTATTGTATAATTATCACTTGCTTAAATACGGTGAAGAAAAAAATCGTGAGGAAACCGGCATGCCTGAGAGATATTTCTCGACGGCATGTGAAGCCAAGTCAGAGGCCCATGGGCGGCATAAACTCTAACACCAGGTTAGTCACTAACCACACGATACGAAGAATCCATATCCTACTTCATCATTCTTCAGTAGAAGATTTGTATCCAATAAAATACTATAAGGCTGAGCATCCACCAGAGCTGTGCTAAGCTGCGTAGCGAGGAATGTGTTTTGTAAGCACCAATAGAATCACTTCATTTACCTAGCTTCGCTCTGCGCAGCTCTGGTGTGAAAGGAATGTGTTGCGAGGAATGTGTTGCGAGGAATGTGTTGCGAGGAATGTGTTACGAGGAATGTGTACCGCTCCTGCCACACCACCCTCATATTCGAAAAGAGTCCGCTACCTATCCTCGCACTGCTCATTTGTACACATTAACACATTACGCATTACCCATTCTTGCACCACACATTTTCCTCGCACAACTCTGGTGGATGTCCAGCCTAAAACTAGGAAAACTTATTAAACTCTCATATCCTACAACATTCTACAATCTCGATGTATCACTATACCTTCCTTTTATCGGATTACTTAACACAAAAGTATGTATTTAACTCCTTAGATAACTAACGAAAGCGTAACTACCGATAGTTATCTCAGCGAAAGGTATAACAACCGATGAAAGGAATTATAGATCATGATTATATCTTATATATCATTGTTATGTAGTTTGAACAACGATGGGTAAAACGACCAAAAGCGAGATTATCTATGAAACTATATTTATTTTTAACTGAATTCTAAAAAGGAGGAGGTTCTCTATTATGCATACGAATTGGCACTAAAATAAATTTATAAGTTTGTGTGTTCTTTACATTAAAGAGATCGTGTACATTTTTTTGCAGTGTATAATAGTACTCTATATCATAGACAGTTTAAAAAAGTGGTAATGGGTAACATTGAGACATTTTGATAAACTCATATTGAGCACAGGCCAGACCACATGATGAAAATTAATCCACACAAACGTGAAATAACGCGGCAACTTCTTTATCCAAAAACTAACCAACAGTAATATTTGTCAAACTATGCTATCTACTAACGGAAGCTACTACATTACGCTACGAGGACTAGCTTCATTATTTTTTAAAGTTCGGCCGACGATACCTAACTTGGGAACGTTTTAGCGTAGTGGGATTAAGTTTACGCATGTACACTTGGCGCAACAAAAAAATTTGTCACTTTTATTGCTTGTCATTATTCTATGGTTATTGCCATAATCTATACTAATATTATAAAGCTGAAGAGTTTGTTTGTTTGAACGCGCCATTCTCAGGAACTACTGGTTGGAATTGAAAAAATATTTTTGTGTTGGATAGTCCATTTATCGAGGAAGGTTATAGGCTATATAACATCACGCTACGACCAATAGGAGCGGAGCATAAATGAAAAATGTTGCAAAAACGGGAAAAATGTCCACTCGTGCGAAGCCGGGACGGGCCGCTAGTTTATTTATAAACATGTCTGTTTAAAAGAAAGAAAGGAGAGGAATACTCTTCTCTACTCTTGTCAAGTTACGTGCCGGCGACTATACATATACGACGGTCGGTAAGATTAAGAACTGACCAACAATAGTCAAAAAAATAAACAATAATTTAATCCGATCACATTATATCAAAAATTCTTAATACCAATATATGATGTCATCAAAGTAATACTTTTATATCAGCCGTGGCCTTTTTACGAGTATTTCCGACGTGTGTAGACTTTTACGTAACATGTAATCAGCCTCGATAATTATTGGAACATGATTTAATTACAAACATATCAATTCAAGTACGTGCGGGGTCGTGCACTTGTGGTAAGATTTAGGAAGCTTTTAAGCTTATCGTGCAGTATTTTTTTCATTAATCAAATTTATGTTCTTAAATAATTAATTTCCTCATAATTATTTGCAGTAATTTCAGTAAGTGTTTTTTTTGCAATTGTCCTTGCGCTAACCTTGAATGGTGTTGCATCAATGACCTGCTCTTCTAGGGATATTTTTTACAAGGTGCATAGAAGTACTTAATGCCTCTATATCTAATCGGGGAATACCGCCAGATAGAATATTGAAACGGGCTGTTATTTTTTCTTATATATTTTCTCGAGGCTTTAGGTCACTTTGCATGACTATGGAAACCTCATAGGCACTTCCTATTTTATAATATAGGTAGTTTTGCCTATTCTTTTCCCAACTATGTTGGGGTCAGCTTCCAGTCTAAGCAGATGCGGCTGAATACCAGTATTTTACACAGAGCGAGTGCCTACAGACCTCCACAACCCAGTTACTGTGCAATGCCGATATCCTAAGGTTAGATGGTTGTCAGACTTTCGGGCTTCAGACTACACGTAACGACTGTCTTAGGTATTCGTGTGACGACCGGGACCGACGGTTTAACGTGTTCTCCAAGACACGGAGGGGTAACGAACGGTCACCCATCCACGGACTAACCGCGGCAAGCACAGCTTAACCTTGCAGATCATATGATCCGCGCGGTTATTAATTAGCCACGAGCCCCTCTCCTATTTTATAACTTAAAAATAATTATTATACCTTATTCTATCTATCCTATAATGTGTTTGTAAAACTTGGCTAACCACTGAGGCTTTTTAAATTATTTAGTACCTACCTTCGCTGTGAGCTGTCTCAAAACTTTTAAGGCCTGGTCAGACAAAGACTGCCACCCCACGCCAAGCTTCGCGTGGCAGTCTCTGTTTGGTGTATTCCATATATTGTTACAGTAATTCGCACGCCAAGAGTACGCGATCAACACGCGACGTGAATATCACACCCAACCACGCTCTCTGTCTGCCCAGGCCTTTATAATGAAGCTACGTATTATCTCTTGGTGGTATACTATCACTTACAACGTTGAGACTTGCTTCCCATGTGGTATCGCAATATGTCTTCAGAATATAAGGACACACCTAATTTGGGACTTCTTATTATGGTTCTCTACTTATCACGTGCGAGGAAATACCTGATGTTACGTGCTTATGTCGTACTTGGCTTCCCTGAACTTTACGTGCCGGCAACGTCGGCAACTGGCCACATTTTAAGAAAATGTCTTGCCAAGTTTGGAGTAACCTTTGAGCGGCTGATCCAAAAAGTATGCATGTAATTTGTCAAGTTTTAAGTTAAGGAAATTACGGTTAGTGTTAATTAAAAAAGGACAGAAATGGAGATTAAATCGCCTGGTGCTATATTGGCAAATGACGTCACAAAACTTCTTTCGTAACAATTCCAAATCTCAATTTTTCTTTAGGTAGGTAACAATCCCAAATCTATAGTAATTAGTCACTGCATCTTAAATTACAAATTTATAGTGGTAGCACTTCAGAATATCTCGAGCAAATTTTAATTTGTCGCCGTCGAAACCTCTTGTAGGGTCTGCTTTCCGCTTCAGTCATCTTGACTTCGCTCGCTCCGGCGCACTCTCATCAGTCAGATTGCTGTCCCACATATCGGATTTCACGACATCCTACCCTTCATTTTGCTTTCCTCCTTATAATATTATTATTTAAGTACCTATAACATGTTGAGATAATAAATTCGTTTTCTATATTTTGTCTGCGTATTATTCATCATCGGTAGGACGACACAGTTCAGTCATTTCTGTTCCCTATTCTTTATCTGCCTAGGCTTTTTCCAACTGAAGGGTCGGCGAACAAAACAGTAAAATTTTATTTTACAGGAGGAGCGAAAAAACTGAATGTAAATTGTACCGTATTCGAAATTATGAACTACTGACTAGGTTTTAGCACACTTATAGGCCTTTTTGATTGAAAACAAGTACCTACTCAATTAGATCTAGTGTAATTAGATCGTTTTGTTCGCCAGCTCCACAACCATGTTCAGATAGGCTTCCAGCTTCATTACATCCTTTCTTTTTTCTTACTATTACATAATCAATATTTTGACGATTAAATAATCGATGCACCAATGCAGATGCAAGTTACGGCCTACTGGCGCGAGGTCGCGAACGTGAGAACGGACTCGTTTACATGACGTCATCTCTCCCGTCAATAAGCACAGAAGTTTAAGGTGGCGTTTTCGAGCAACATAATAAGAAAATAAGAAAGAAAATCAATGAACTGATTGCCTATTAAATTCTGTTGAGAATCTTACTCAAGAAGCCATATTAGTTGGGAAATCCAGTTTAATATTAATATTTCCCATATTGTTATGGTAGAAAACAGAAGAAATTCGTGTCAGCAAGTCATTAATAGCATCATGACCCACTACTTAACATTCAAATGACTACTTACTTATAATAATTCCGAGAAAACGTTACGAATACGTGCAAGTTGTCTCATTCTCAGTGTCGCGTGCACCCAGATGCCACCTTAACGTCACAAGTCACAACCAGTTTCCACGTAATACCGAGTAATATTACCGTGCTCCAAATACAAGAGTAATTTCACTGAAAATGTGTTGCATAAGGTCAAGTCGGGCATATCACTTGACAGGTCAATCAAGTTATTTTGGAACACCAATGTTTACAAAGGTTGTACGAATTCGGGTGTAAGTTACGTAAGATGGTGTAATAAATATTTGTAATGTTACGGAGGATTGGGGTTGAAAGATAATGGATTGAACGATAAGATGGATTTGATTATTGGTTCCAATATAATGAGAGATAGATTGGATGATTGAGCGGCAAATTTGAGGATGTTATCAGTATAATCCGTCTATTATGCATGATAAATTATAGTATTACTCTATAAGATTATTAATTTAAACGATCTATGGACAAAATATAGGTATTATTGTGATTGGTAGTGACGTACAAGAAAATATAAAGGAGATATGTTAAAAACTTTGTAATGTGGTTAACATTGTCTATTTCAGATAAGTAGATACATATGATAGTGCAACAGATAAATAATAATAACTTGCTGTAAATTGCCTGTATGTGTGTTATCTGTCGTATTCTACACATCTGAAGTAGATATTTGAACAATAATAATGATAAACAGCTCCAGTTTGTCGCATAAGAAAAACAAATATGACTCAGCGATCTAAACAAATCATTATAAAGGCACCGTGACAATGATCTCATGACATCTTTAAATATTCAATAATAGTGACTACACAACATTAACCGTGGGAACGTAAATAATCTGATATATATTTAGTAATGAACACACCTAATCTAGACCGGTGTAAAACCTTTTTAAGTTTCCGCTCAAAACAGCGTGTGGTCTATGGTTTTCCTCTATTAAATTTTATAGAACGTGTTCGCGCCTTTTCTGTAGTATATTGCCAATTTTTAGTTCAAATGTGGAACAGAGATTTTTGTCATCGAATTAATTTTTTTATGCGACCGTATTTTATATTTATGATGGATAATAATGTAATTTCAATAGTATTTTCGTACAACAAAGTAATGAATACGATACACAAAAGTAAGTTGTAAAGGTATTATCTTTTATTAGTTCCTTAAATAAATGAGTAACCAAGATTACAATATAACAACGAAAGCTAAATCTCAAAGCCGTCGGAAGGTTTAACAAAATCGAAAGTTAACCAACACTATTTTGATTTTTGTTTGACATACTAACGTGACAAACAATTTATCAGTTTATACCTATCTTCGTCTTTACATTTTTCTATTATTTACTCTACTTATTTTGACTGTTTTATGAAACCTTACTCACGAAGGAAACCCATAACAAGATATCGGATCTTCACATAAAGCACGGTCCACTTCCCAAACCATAGTTAACATGTCCGACAATTAGCATCTGATTACGAAACAATGAGCTCTTCACTCTTGTACCAACTCAATTAGTGCTGGACTTGTACCGACTTTCTTTACCACGCGAATGGGATACGTTCGTATACTCTAACAAAAGAATACATTTGAACTCATCAATATGGGCGGGACGACTCGGAAACGTTATTTAACGAATCAGTAAAAAGTAATTAGTTTATGTAATACTAAACGTTTCTGCACGTGTTGAGTTTGGAAGTGAAAATGTGTTTTGTAAGACTGGAATTTTAAGAAAATATTTCATAAATGTCTTACCTTATCAATCTCAGAGACTCTCAAAATAACTTTCAGCCTAGGGTTGTGCTTTTTGTAGTCCTTCAGCAAAGCGTCGAGTTTATCTCCTCTCGCGTCGCCTGCATAGACGAGATGTGTGCACTCGGAAAAACCGTCGGTCGCGCGCGCGCTTTCCACGTAACAAACGAGGCGGGCGGCTCCGGCGCCTGCACTCTCGACGCCCGACAGCACCGCGGCTGCCGCGACAAATAGGAACCAAAGCCACATGATTTAAAAAATCAAACTGTCATTCCGAACGCGTCGTATTTTGAAAATTCGAATATTTAGTTTGGAAGCGCGTTGGTCGTATCGTTAGCACAGTACGAGTGGCGGAGTGGCGCAGGCCGGCCGCAGTCATAGGCGCCCCCGCCCTGGCGGTGGTGGACCGCGCAAGGTCGCGCGCTCACCATCGCCTGCGGGGCGGCAGCTCACCGACGCCACGGTTGCACAGAAATGCTGTTACATTTCATTCGTCACTGGTATGCCGTCGTGTGTCACATTACAATGACTGATGGAGGTTGAAGTTAAAAGGCTGTCAGAACAATGAATAAATCTTCTCATTGCTAGCTGTCCGCTTACTTTGACATTGCTACTTTTGTGATAAGAGATATTTATTGCTTTTAAATGCTTTGACAATTAAATTGATGAAAACGCTGCTACACTCCATATTGACACCACTTTAAATTAACCATCGACACTTATTTTCCAATCAGTGAGACGACTCGTTTGGTGCAGTGGCTGAGCGATCGGCTTCTGCGCTACGGGTCGTGGGTTCGATTCCCGCACGGATCTAATATTTGTATGGCCTACAGATAGTTGTTCCGGGTCTGGATATTTTTGCGTGTGAACATTTGTGTCTGTAAATGCATTCACGATACAGGAGAAATCTTAGTGTGGGGCAACTTTTATTTTTTTGAAAGACAATAGGAAAAATAAAAAAGTCTAGTGAAGATCATGTAATAACTACTTATTCATTCTCAGTTAATTATGATGAAACTTCAAGACAAAGGAAAAGGACTGTCATATTGTTACAAGTATCGAGAGTTTTTGCGCGTTTCTTGGTCAATCTCGCCGGAACTCGAGAAAAATGAATCATGACTCAAACCAACGCGTACCTAGTTAGGTCATACATGATCGGTAAAGTTTTTAGACGCTTAAAGTATTTAAATGCGAATCAATGATAGTGTAGCAGTTGAACGCTTTCCTTCCTAAATAATAGTAACCATAGATTATTTTATTTTTTTGTGTGTTTGGGTTACCGTTTTGTTTAATAGGTATATTATGTTTAAATTTAAGTGTTAATTTTTAAGAAACATTACATTTTTAATTTTAAGTATCCGTGTGCGTCCGCGTGGGCGGAAAATAAATACCTTTTCTTTCTTTCTTTCTTTCTTTCCTTCCATGCAGGAGGGTCCGAGTTCGACCCGGCCCGCACCCTGACGTTTCGAATTCATGTGCGGATCGGAATTTGATTATCACTTGCGATAAAGGAAAAACATCATAAGAAAACCTGCACACCAAAGACGGCTCCATAAAATTCTCGATGGTGTGTTTAGTCTGCAAACCCGCACCAAGCCGGCGTGGTGGACTAAGTAAGCCCTTCTCATTTCGAAAAGAGGCCTGTGCCCAGCAGTAGAACAGTAATGGGCTGATTATGCTATGATGGGATTACTTAATGGAACGTACCCATACTACGTGACCCATTTTTGTCAATTTTTTACCCCCCTCCCCCCCACGGAGTCCACCCGTAGTATATGACCAAGTGCCCCTGTGACCAAGCGTGGTATTTTGAAGACCCCCCTCACCTGAACGGGTCACATAGTATGGGTGGCCCTAAGTAGATCGTTAATCAAATGCTATCCAGAATTTTTGCATAAGACAGGTAATGAATATGAGCTTTTTTATACATAGAATCCAAGTTCAAGTTAGATCAAAATACTCGTAAGTTACGGTCAACGGACAAAGCTGCGAGCTTAACTTAATTACACACATAAATCACAATAGATTCACGGAAAACAAACGTATGTATCTATTGTTTTTGTGTCTCAAGTTTCCTTATAACTTGAGAATCACCGTCAAATTTTAGTACGATTTTCGTCCATTGTTTTAAAATAAGATAGGTACCTACATTCGGTATCTCACGTAAAATCTGACCTAACATGTTGTTATTGTATGTATATCGTAATTTTTTAAGTACTCTATACTAATTAAGTACAAAACTGGTCAAGTGCGAGTGGGATTCTTGGTACGAATGTTCTGTGAGTAATATTAATACCAGCTTATGACAGCATCACTTGGATGGCTGTCCGTTCGTTACACATCGACCCCCCCGAGACTCTGAGAGCACGTTAAATCGTAAGTCCCAGATGTCATACGAATATCTATGACAGTCGTTACGGGAAGTCAGAAGCCCGAAAGTCTGACTACTGGTCTAACCTTACGATATCGGCATTGCCCAGTAACTGGGTTGCGGAGGTCTGATGGCAGTCGCTCCGTGAAAAATACTGGTATTCAGCCGCATCTGGTTAGAATGGATGCTGACCCCAACATAGTTGAGAAAAGGTTAGGCAGAACAGCAGCTGTATCACTGAAAGAGTAGCATTACCACCATAAACAAGGGTTTTGTCGACGGAAGAATAGATAAAATGCCATGCCTCTTCACATAAGGATCGACCATTGATCACACCACGCTTGCTCAGTGGGTTTCAAGTTATCTCACGATATTTTCCTTCAGCTTAAGTCACTCTATGAGTACCTAATATAAATCTAGATTATATTTTAGTTCGTTGGTCTAGTGGTCGCAAGCGCTGAACGTGAGGTCCTGGCTTCGATCCCCAGGTCGGGCAAAGTGTTATTGGGTTTTTCCGTGTGGAGTTTCTTAGTAGCAGTCCGGAGTTCGAATTTGTGCCCGGTTGAGGGCAATAGGCTCGCCTCTTTTTACATGGGACTTAAACATAATGGCGAAATGTGGGTGTTACTATACACCTCTGCCCAACTCTTCGGGGAATACAGGCGTGATGTTATATTTATTTTAGTTCAGTTTATTTAAATTGACCGGTAATTACAAAGGAACATAAAAAGCTCGTTAAGTTAGTTTTATTTATGGTTCTACAATTTAATGAGTCAAGTAATTTGGTGCTAGTTTTTTTTACTGTTTCCTTTGCTTATATTTTTGTTTTCTATATTTATCTCTTTTAATCATTATGTCGTCCTAACCTATTCCTATTTATGTTGGGGTTGGCTTTGAGTCTAACAAGATACTCCATAACATCATCACGCCTATATTCCCCGAAGGGTTGGGAAGACACCTTCATTTCGCCGTTATGTTTAAGTCCCATTCAATAGGGGGCGAGCTTGTTGCCATCAACCGGGCACAAATCCAAAATCCGAGCTGCTACTGAGGAATTCCACACGGGTAAACCCAATAACACTTTGCCCAACCTGGGGGTCGAATCCAGGATCTCACGATCAGCAGTCGCGCTTGCCAGCTCTAGAGCAACGAAGCGATTCTCTATATTATCAATAGACTAGCAATCCGACCCGGCTTCGCACGGGTGCAATGTAAATACTAATGTGGGGCATATAAACCTTCTTCTTGAATCATTATATCTATTGCTGAAAACTGCATTAAAATCCGTTGCGTAGTTTAAAAGATCTAAGCATACAGTCAGCGGGAGCGACTTTGTTTTATACTATGTAAAGATAATATATCAACTTGTATTTTTTACTTTCATTTTCTGTTTTGTGGTTTTAAATTGACTTTATTGTAATATTTCCGAATATTGTATAATTAAAGCCCTAATTACACTGTCATCTAAATGACAAATACTATAGTATATAAATTAATGCCTTCCTTCTCAGAAATATTATCAGACAGACAGACAAAACACGACGTTTTTCAATTTGTAAAAGGAACACTAAACAATATCGGTTCCGGTCCGCGATCAGATTGCTCCGACCCTGACATTACCCTGGCGGTGAGCAATGCGATAATGTTCCACAATACCACGGATACCAGCTGTTATAGTTGTTAAGTCACTGTGTGATCGGAATAGTTGAAAAAACAGAACATTGGCATGTGATAGTATCTCTGTGATCTCACCGCTTTGAGGAATAACGAAACATAAGCAGCCCATTACTAACAGCGGTGATATCTAGTGGCGTGACCGTCGGACTGCCAAGTCATACGTCTCGAGTTTGAACCCAAGGCACGCACCTCTGACTTTTCGGATTCATGTGCGTTTTGTATAATTATCACTTGCTTGAAAACGGTGAAGAAAAACATCGTGAGGAAAAATACAAGACGTATAAAAATATTTAAATTGAACGCTCTAAAGCGACCCCGCTCCCCTCGCTATTTTACTATCGCTTTCTTTTGCTTCGTATACACTTCGTAACATTTAGACCGTTCAATTTAAATATTTTTATTTTTGTATGAAAATCTGATGAAATAAAATATGATGAATTTTTATAATTCATAGAACAAAAATGGTTGATTATGATATTATTAACATAGTCCTGAGAGGTTGTCGGTGTTTTACAAATAACCCTGTATACAGATTACCTCGTGATGTTTTTCTTCACCGTTAACGCAAGTGATAGTCAAATCCTGAACGCACATGAATTCGAAAATTCTGAAATACGGGCCGGTATCGAACTCAGACCCACCTGCTTGGAAGGCGAGCGTTCAGCCGCTAGGCCATCACTGCTTCTCTGTTCTGTTTATCTCTGTTGAGGAAAAAAGATTAAAAAAACATATTTTTAAGATGGAAATTGCAGTAATAATTAACAGCTTGTCGTCATATACAAGGTTAGTCGGAAAGGGGGTACTAAGCCGCGGGCCACCTAAAGTATCACTAATGATTGTTTTAAAGAAAGTGTTAAAATTTAAGAATTCGATTAATTTTTTTTCCATGAATAATAATTTTTCTTTTAGTTTTGTCAATAATTCTTCATCCCTGCTTTAGTTATGAATTCAGAAAATGGAGTTTCTAATCCGTGACCCCAAATATGACGTAAAATGTAAACACTTCTGATCATAGCTGAAGATACCTAGATAGAATTTAGCGTATTTTTATGAAATCTTTGAACAGCTATTTCTCGTGAACTATTGACTTTTGGGGAAAGTTGTAGAACAAACGTTATCCATTATTATGGGTACTTTAACACCTTTTCGGCTTAGTACCCCCTTTCCGACTAACCTTGTAGTGACGCCTCCGATATGAGAAAGACTTGAACCTACCTACTTGCATTGCGTAGGTACCTACATATCTTTTTCTCATAACGATGGGTGACACACGCTCATAAAAAAAGCTTACGTACTTACACGTCTGCAGCCTTCAAGAGCGTGTGTCTGTCTATGGTTCTTTTGTAATACCTATGTTAACTGCCTTATTGGTCTGGTGGTAGCAAGCGCGACTGCTCATCATGAGTTCCTGAGTTCAATCCCCAGGTCGGGCAGAGTGTTATTGCGTTTTTTCGTGTTGAATACCTCATTAAAAGCCCGGAGTTTTGAGTTATACCCGGTTAATTGCAATAGGCTTGCCCCCTATTACATGGGACTTAAACATAAGGGCGAAATGAGGGTGTTACCCAGTGCTGCCCATAAAAATTTCTCGATTCCCCGCGTGTGTTGTCAATTCCCCGCTTCTTTTTGATTCATTTCCAAGCGATAGTTGGACGACCTTTTTTTCGAACACAACAAATTTGCCGCTTCTTTTTCAAGCGATACTAGGACTACTTTTTTTTAGATGTTCCCCTCACTCTTTCGATTTCTCCTGTATCTTGGGTGCATTTACAAACACAAAACCGTAAAAATTGAAATTGGTCGAAATTCCCCGATTTCTGTTATTCCTCGCGTTCTCCCCGCGCTAACCTCCAATTCCCCGCAAATCGGGGATTTTCCCAGCGATTGGCAGCGCTGGTGTTACTATACACCTCTGCCCAAGCCTCGGGGAAATACAGGCGTGATGTTATGTTTATGTTATTATTTGGTCTATTCTTCTGTCGACAAAACCCTAGTCTACGGTGATCACGCTACGCCTGCTGGAGTACGTTTCCCCTCACCCCAATATTGGCACCCTCGATTTTTCATTGATGCAAATCTCTTTTATACAACAGGTCAGTGGTGCCAACATGGCGGCGAAGAGAATTCTTTAGTGAAACGCATTCTAGTCGGCCTAAAAATACACTTATCATTGAGTATGCAGTTGTACTCTCATTCACTGTAGGTCATACAAACCTTTACATCACCCATGTTACAAGAAAGCAATAAATAAAAGTCTTCCTTGTTGGACCAAGGGCGACTTTTAAAGTCACCTATTGCGACGGAACACGTAACTCGTAACTTTGGCACTTCGCCATAAAGCATGATCTTAATACTTGAACACGTTGAAACACATACTAACTTATTTTTGAAATACCTTTGTCGATCGTTGAACTTCGATGCGCTTGACCAGCTAGATTTACGATCTGAAAAAGCTGAACTGGATGCGGACGAAATTGTGGACAGCAATATACTTAGATTTCAGCTGGTAATCAGCACCAACATTAATTTTCTGATTAAACATTAATTAACTACCTCGTTGTTCTAGTGGTGGCAAACGCAACTGCTGATCGTGAGGTCCTGGTTTCGATCCCCAGGTCGGGCAAAGTGTTATTGAGTTTTTCCGTGTGGAATTCCTCAGTAACAGCCAGGAGTTTGGATTTGTACCTGGTTGATGACAATACGGTCGCCCCCTATTACATGGGACTTAAACATAACAGCGAAATGATCGTCTTACTATACACCTCTGCCCAATCCTTCGGGGAATACAGGCGTGATGTTATGTTAAGTAAATCTCTGATTAAACAACCGTTTACCTAAAATCCTGGTACATCATTCGAGTAGACGGTTATTTAACCAAATAATTTAAGTTCGTGAACACTAGTTGATGATGTTGATAATCCAATCGAGTAAATTGAGGACATTCGTACCTAAATAAACACTTATGTGCTATAAAAACAGGCTTGTTTAATTGTTGACCACTCAGCACAAGGATTATTATATTCTTTATAATAATAATTAGATCGATCTATAAAATATTAATGCTCTTGGTTCTTCATAGTGCTAAAATACGGAAGACATCCATATCTGGCGTTTGACTTAAACATTTGATTAAGCATATCTAATATACAAGCTTGGCAGATAGATTAGCAATGTCACCATGATGTTATTATATTATAACGATATCGTAATATCATGCTTGCTAATCATAAATGCAGCTGATAGCCGATAACTTAAGGAAATCATTATTTTATTTCTCATGGTACACTCGTCTGCAACTTGCAACATTCATGGGTAGCTATGGGATTTTTGATGACATGCTTGGTGTAGTGGCTGAGCGATTGGCTCCTACGCTACCGGTCGCGGGTTCGATTCCTGATCAAAAAATCGAAGATCGAAAACCGAGAAAAAAATCGTTTGTGTATGTGATGATTTGTGTCTGTAAACACACCCACGATTCAGGAGAAACCTAGTGTGGAAAAAAACGTAAAAAAAAAAAAAAAAAAACATATAAGTACTTAAATATAAATATGTATTAATAAATTTACTATCTTACATCGATCTCAATTTATGATGAACAATGTACACTCGATGTATTACCAATCAGACCAATGTTAAGTACTTACAGCAAAATGATTATTATACATATCACGGTCTGATTATTTAAAACAGTAAGTTAATATGTGATTGAATTAACAATTTACGTAAGAACGCCTATTAATTAAAAAAAATACTTTGTTTCCATCATATAGACGTAATTATTATAAAAAACTCAGTGTCGACAGTCGATAAAAAGGTACCTAACAAATGAGACTGCGCCACGCAAAGCATCATGGACGCTAAACGCAAATTGTATTACTACTTACATAATAATAATCTCTTGGCTTAATAGCCAAGAGCCTCGACCAACATCTAATGAGGCTCTCGTTGGGTAGCTGGGTCAAGGGCCTGATACAGAAAGCGGTACTTCTAGACACGGCAAATATGGTCAGGAAGTTCCTCTCCCTGAGGCCCTGACCACTGGTAGCTTGGACCCTGTTCCCGATGCCGTTGGGCTACTATTTTTTATATTTTTAAATGTATTTTTATATTTTTTATACAAATATTTAAAAATGTAAATAATATGTATAGAAAATGAATAAACAAATAATATTATTAAAGTGCTTTAGGGTAATTACGAACATGGGAATATTCCAAAAATTACGAATTTCTACTAAACCAGGCAATATTTTTTGCTCTGGCAACGCAATAATGCTAGACTGTGTAATGTAATGTAGCCAGAGCAAAAAAGATTGCCTGGTTAAGTAGGTAGTAATTCGTAATTTTCGGAATATTCCCATGTTTGTAATTACCCTAAAGCACTATACATATATTTTATGCGAAATTAAGTCAGTCTGTTGTTGCTACATTTTCGTGGCTAAAACTATTAAAATGATTTTAGCAGAATGATAACTTGGTACTTGAACAAGAACTTCGAGTTCCTACTGTTCACCCCGAAAAAACAAAAGTATTACATGCGATCGAAGCCGCGGGTCCAGCTAGTAACACAAAACGTTATGTAACCCGCTATATATTACTCTCGCTACAAAGAAACCGAAACACGTAGACTGGGTGGCAAGTTTACTTTGGCAATAATGTAAGTAGCCCACATAAATAAGAGCTGCATACGATGTAGCTATAGAAAATACATATAATATATTCAGATAATCCTTTGAATAATGTTTTCTTTTGATAAAGTAGACCTTTAAATCTTATATAATTGAGAGGTTATAAATGCCCGTGCCATATTGTAAAAAAAATAAGAGAAACGATTAAAAATACGACATTTACGAAGAAACATAATTATTTTAATTGCACACGTAACACCGGCCGATGACGGATGGGTGACCGTTCGTTACACATCAAGACCCCTCCGTGCCTCGGAGAGCGTGTTAAACAGTCGGTCCCAGGTATCATACGAATACCTATGACATGCGTTCCGGGAAGTCAGTAGCTCGAAGGTCTGACAACTGGTCTAACCTTAGGATGTCAGCATTGCCCAGTAACTGGGTTGCGGAGGTGTCATGGCAGTCACTCCAGGTAAAATACTGGTATTCAGCCGCATCTGGTTAGAGTGGAAGCTGACCTCGACATAGTTGGAAAAAAGCTAGGCAGAATAAACGTTGTATGCCATCAACACCAAGATTTTGCCATGGAATATACAGGTGTTAAGGAGGGTTGATGTCAGGCAGGCGGCCGTTCATAGAACAATAAACCAAAACCTCTAACAACATGGATTTATGACATACATGTTGTGCCGACCCCACCTAGTGTGGGATAAGGGGAGGAAGAAGAAGATACAGAATAGAATAGAATTTTATTTTAAAATATGGGTATTACATAATAGTTCTTAAGATACAGGTGTTAAGGCTATCATATTTTCTGTCAAATCACTTCTACAGTAAAGTTCATCACTTGCATATTTTTTATTACATTCAATCAAAACTGCTGAAGCAAATTATTAATCGATGTCAAGATACCAGATGGCATGTCGTTGTGGAAAATGGGTATGCTTCTGATGCTGGATCCACCGGGCGTCGATACTGTTCCACCAGGGAATCTTCCTAGTTCGTGCTGCAGCTGCGGTTACTTTTCCAGCCGTTTGGGGTACCACCGATCCACCGTGCTCACCCGCCGCAGCCGCGGAGCCGGTCGTCCCTTCTGACTCCGCGCAGTCACACCGCGATTAATAGGTACAGCCCTCATCAAACTGTCGTATCCCTCCCAGTCCTCTCGCATTCAACACCCTAAGAGGTTCGAGTCCCCCCTTGGGGACACCCTTAGAGGTGTTGCTGCTATAATAGTCAGTCATGATGTTACAGTAGTTAGCGTAGTTAGCTAGGTAGTTAGTGTAGATATTGGTTCGGAGACCTTTCTGGTCTCGCCAATAATAGCCAGGTTACCTAGAAAAGGTCCGCAAGTCCATCTACAAGAGTTGAATAGGAAAAAAATAAAAAAAAATCCGTTTGGGGTTGAAACACTCCGTTTGTGGGGTCCGGGGTCCTTATATTCAAGGACATTGTAGGGCGGCTGGCCTTTATTTTGGCTAAAGGATTAGCGTTGCCATACACCGTGACAAGGCTGCCAGTGTTTTGGGCACGTTACCAGTTACCAGGGATGCAAGGAATATTTCGATTCCCTCTTTTATTTTATACATATAAGGATATTTGTTTTTTTTTTTATTTGAAGTATGTATTACTTCGTCCTCAAACAAAGCATCGGTAATATTAAATAATAAAAAAGTGGACATTCCATAAAAAAATAATAGCTCGGATGATACGACAATCTTGCGCGAAATCTTATCGCAATGACTGTGCATAAGTACGCTAACTATCTCGATACCTACGAACAACATTATTTTGAACACTCTAGTTTAATTCACAGGTCATAAAATGTCGTTCTCCGGTAAAAAATTCAAAAGAGTCCGCTGTGATAATATTGACGAGTTAATCAAAGCTACCAGTGAGTGATAATTTATTTGTGATGATCATCAGTTATTTTTATAAATGTGTGCGAACGCAAAGTGAACTTTGGTTATTTTTATTTTCATCTTACGTTATTTGTGCAATGGACTTTGAGTTGTGATATTAAATGATAATTTTATTATTTTTTGTATTGGTATAAATTATATTATTTAGTACCTAACGACCTTACAAAATAGGGTCTAAAATTGAACTGTAGGTATTTTGGATATATGATGGAATCAGGCGTTACTTTGCGGAAATCCATGATCTATAAATATACAATAAAATATTTAGTGTTAATTCCGCGAAAAAACAGTTGATCAAGCCAGGTTGTTGTAGGTATTGTACAAAACATATCACCCTGATAAGTGAAAGATAACTTAAGTATTTTGATTGTCGACGTGTAAAAAAGTGATAAGTAGTTATTTTCTCTCCACTGTTGATTTAAAAAACAAATTTTGCTTAAAGAATCCATTAAACATGTACGGGGGAAACGGATTGTTTAGCAAATTAATGGCCGATTCATATAATTTACGGAGTGTTATTCTTTCATAGCTTTGCATAGTGGACCCTTCCATAACTTGGCATAGTGCACCCTACCATAAGGAAGTACCTATCACAGGTAAAATTAGCTTACGAGTCTGTTTATATGCCCGTCTGGGAATAAAAAATGCTACCATTGGACCAAAACGATTCATTTTTGTTTATAGAATCCGGGCATAAGAGACTACGTAAGTTTGTCGTATTTATACCCATTCCATAGGACTGACAACGAATGGCAATTGTGATTTCAATATACGGATAATTTAAATTGGTGGTCAAATTGTTATGTCATTATTTATGGTCAAATTGCTAAACAGCGATCGGCCTCGGCTTCACGCGGGAGCAATGTAGATACTAATGTGAGGTATATAATCCTTCCTCTTAAATCACTCTATCTATTGCTGAAAACTGTATTAAAATCCGTTGCGTAGTTTAAAAGATCTAAGCGTACAGACAGCGGGAGCGACTTTGTTTGATACTATGTAAAGAAGCAAAATTATTTTTTACAATCATTTACCTATCATACAAAATTTAAATGGCCCGACTATACACAGATCACGAACAAAAGGATTCTCGCGAAATATCAAACTCTATAAAGTTTAATATTTTATAGTAGGTACTTAGTAACAAATTCTTGTAGAGAATCAATCAAAATTAATCCCTACGAGAAGTTGTGACATCCGATTATGACTTCATTCATGATCCATGACTAATAAACGACCTCTATAGGCCTGTTTAACATGTAGAAACACCTACTGAAATGCTTAATTCTAGGAAAAGGGAGTGGTTTTCCTTCTATTATTAATATTTATATACTAGTAAACGTTCTGATTATAATCTCTATATACGTAGCTTGCACTTAATAAATATAAAGTTCAAGTACGCAAATGCTGCAGTTTTATTTTAACTCTGTGACTTAGACATTTTAGAAGTCTGACACTTCTATATCCAACGGTTTGTGTAACCTCCTCCCTCCAATCACTCCCAGCTATTTTAATTTGATGGTCAATTCAAAGCCTTCAATAGATTTTCGGTTCTTTGAGCCCATACTCGTACTTAACATAACATCACGGCTTTATTCCCCGAAGGGTAGGGCAGAGGTGTATACATATCCTCATTGTGCACTCTCATTGCGCCGTTATATTTACGTCCCATGTAATAGGGGGCGAGCCTATTGCCATCAAACTCCGGGCTACTACTGAGGAATTCCACACGGAAAAACCCAATAACACTTTGCCCAACCAGGGATCGAACCCAAGACCTCACGATCAGCAGTCGCGCTCAGCTTAACATATACGTACTTCTATGGTCTTTTACGGTTTTAAGTCTCGCCCTCACTAGCAACTTTGATTTGGTACAATTTATCGTAACCTTTTAGCTGGAAATTTAGCAAAACTTCTCGTTTAACCAAAAATCCGGATACAACTTACGCGATCGCGGCTTATTTGGAAAAGTCTTAAAACTATGTGTTTTTATATTAATGTTTTTCATTCCAGATGCAAATGAAAACCTGATCATGATGTTGAAGAACAACGCGCCAACTTTCTCCTTCACGCGAATAGATGATACCACTTTCAACTTCGCACTACAGATGCAAGACCGGACAATGACGCACGACATCAAGCTAGGAGAAGAACATGAGATGGAGAGACGAGATGGATCCAAGGTAAATATCAGCCTGTCCTAACGAAGCCTGGTACCAAGCCTTTGTCACTTCGCGGCTTGGGTATGAAAGAATCACGCACTGCTTCACCTCCAGAGTAAAAGACTCAATATACGGAATTGATAGTGAGTGACCAAACTGAAATGTAATAAGAGCGCGAGCGCACAGCGGAATAGAAGCCTTAAGCCGGGACGCCTGCGACCATGTTTTTGTTAGAAATCACCCCTAACATGTTTTTCTAACAAAATTGGGGCGTGGCTTAACTGTTTACTGTGTTGTAATTGGTCCGAGTGTTCACTAAATATGTTTTGTTAGATTTTTGTCGCAGGAGACCCGGTTTAACGCACATTTGCTAGGAATTCACGCGTTAGTTCAAGAGTGAAGTTTCTGTACGTACATCCGTACTGTTTATTATTCAGCTTGTATAATTTTTAACATCTACATATTTAATTTTATACATAATTGTATATCAAAAAAGTCGAATACTAACCATTTTATACAGCCAAAATGTTTAGCAGGTGAACTCAAAAGATTTATAATGCGTTCAATTAGCAACACAGATTTGCGCGTCATGCTCGTGAACGAGCGCTGTGTGTTGGGACTGGTCGACTCTCAGCTCCTACTGCTATGGCAATCTTTCTAAAAGGATTATTCTTATTGCTTTTCATTTAATTTATTTTTTATATTAATCAACATTGTTCTCACATTACTCCAATAAAAATTTAAATAAACCATTTTTTAAAGAGTTTCTTTCTTGTTTCTGCCGCTCTTCTCCAAAGGACCTAATATTTCCAACCGTGCACCTAGTGTTGACCTCTAGCACCTATAATCTGGTGTACTTGCAAAAAAAAAGACAGACTTTGATTATGACCTACAATAATAATTAATTTTATTTTTCAAGGTTAAAATCATATACACATTGGAAAGCGAAAACGTATTGAAACAAGTTATTACACCGAAAGAAGGAAAGATTGCGTACTTCAGACGAGAGTTCGGTGACAAGGAAGCTAAAATGGTAAGCTATCGAATATAACAGCATAGAATAAACTATTCGTATCTACTACCTATTACATAACTCAGTGCGGACTACATTTCACTAATGCCCCTCTCAAATAATACTGGAGCACCGTTCAGAAGTAACCCAACAAGTTGCCTAACTTGATGAATTAAAGCCCCGGAACCAACATAATCAGCCCATTACTGGCCCATTGCTAGGCACGGGCCACTTCTCAGAATGAGAAGGGTTTAGGCCTTAGTTCACCACGCTGGCCTGGTGCGGGTTGGTAGTTTACACACATAATCGAAAACTTTTTAGAACCCTCTCGGGTGTGCAGGTTTCCTCACGATGTATTCCTTCACCGTTAACGCAAGTGATAATCAAATTATGATTCACACATGAATCCGAAAAGTCAGAGGTGCGAGAACCAACAGTAAACTACAAAAAAAGATGTTAATACAACCTTTGTAATGATGTTCAATTCCTCAACAACTGGCTGTATGAAGTGGAAAAATAATTTGAAAGCCATAAATGTTTTCTTTTTTTTGTTTTTTCTTTTCTTCGTCATAATACGGCGTTTTGTTTATATTTTTCAATAAGTTAAAGCGGCCTGTATTTTGGTATTTATTCAAATGCAACCTTTTTAGTTTTTTATTTATAAAATCAAGATAAATACGCTATGTGCTCAGCGCCGGCCTTAGACCTTGATCAGGGTAGAGCGAGATTGTCTTTCGACACCCTTTGGTCGACGCTTTCACATCACATAAATTGTATTAGGGCTTGTACACAAAACTGCGAATCAGCGCGATGCGAATTCGCAACGCAGAAAACTACGACGCAAATTGCTGCGATGCGATTTCGTGCGGCAAGGCGTCTTCCCTCCAAGGTTCGGATGACCAATCCCTCGACGATCGCCAACCGTATTGAAAATATTTTATACTAGGTAGAATAAATTTGAGTAAAAAGATTTGCGCACTGCTGTTACTGATAAGAAGATAATATAGGAAAAATCAATAACGCGAATCAATTCGTAAGTTCTTGCGATGCATCGTTCGAGCTCGTATATTTCTACGATGCAACGTCGCATCGCAGTTTTGTGTACAAGCCCATACAGTTTGTTTAATGAATAAAAATAACCAACTTTTTCTAAAATCTACTTTGGCGATTAGTGCGACCGCCCCCCTTGCCCTATCCCAGGGCTGGCGCTGCATGTGCTGATAAAATCACAGCATAGATCTGAAACACTATTCGAAAACGATTTCCAAATGTGTGAAGGTGTTAGTTCCATTAAAATATCATACATAATCTAGTCATTAATTAAAGCCTACTAGACTGAATAATAACTACATTCACAATAGCTTAGCGTAACCACAGACTGCACCTTAAATCTAATCCCATTCTTAAGGCGCCGTGTCGAATAAGATTACGTCGCCTCTCATAATAATAAATTGCCAAGTAACTGACTGTCTGGAATTACTGATCCATTATAATTGACGAGATAACCAGACGATACGTAATAAGTTTATGCTACTGTATTCAAATGGTTCTAGTTATGTTCTAACAATGAATCAGATCATACATAATTTAGATTCTATTGGTGAAATGTTTAAGTACCGGTAACATAAGGCTATTTGAGAACCATGGAGCTAATTGGCATGAACATGGCGTAGGAGATTTTTGGAGATTTTTCGTAGGTACATATTTTTTAAACTAATAACAACATCACGCCTTGTATGCCGAAGTGTTCGGTAGAGGTGTTTTTAGTACACTCTCGTTTCGCCAATTATCTTCAAGACCCATGTAATAGGGGACGAGCCTATTACCATCAACCGGGCGCAAATCCCAACTTAGGACTGTTACTGAGGATTTCCACACGGAAAAACCCAATAAAACTTTGCCCGACCTGGGGATCGAACCCAGGACCTCACGATCAGAAGTCGCGCTTGCCACCACTAGACCAACGAGGCAGTATCTACAGTACTTACATATAATAGCATTTAAATAGTAAATAGGTACAATGCACCTGTGTCCGTAATCATTTAAAAAGCATGTTCCTTAACTGAATTCCAATTACTCCCCTGTCTCTCAAATAGCCCATTTTAGGGTCCTTTAGAAGAATTTTGATTACCAATTATATTAGGTTATTCCTTTAGAAAATAGTCAGCAACAATCCGGAATTAAAACTTTGCTAAATGCAAAACGATAATAGACCTGTCCCCGACCCCCAATAACATGCTTCATAGTAATTGTGTAATTAATACAAGCATCACTAGATAGCGTAGCGCTACCTCGTTACGCTGGGAGCCTACCCTAACATAGTTGGGAAAAGATTAGTCTGATGATAAGACGGCGTAGTTTATTAGTTGTCTTTAATTATTGTTCAAGAGAAACAGTAGCAGTAGGTAAATTCTGGCCCGAACCTATTTGAAAATAATCCCTTTAAAAAACTTTTAAGTTAAACGGTTTTATCTTGCAGTACTCCTGCAGCATCAGGATTTGAGGAATGAAGGTTGAAATTATTATAATGATATATTGTCATGGAAATTGAATTTGTGTGCGAAGTTTCAGGAGAATCGGTTCAGCAGAAGTAGTTGAAAAATCTGTCGCAAGATTTGAAACAAATACAACTACGAATCGAATTAAAACCATTTAAAAAAATTACAATCTTTGTTGAGAAATCACCAAAAGATTTACCTTTCTATCAAATTGGGTCAGATTTTAGTATTGTACCTCTCAAATGTGCTAATATAATTTTTATTTATTCACAGACAATCAAAATGGAAGGCACAGATGAAGTAGCAACAGTATATTATGAGCAGGTTGAATGACACTCACTTGGATCCTGGGAAAAAATTGTATAGTTCTGAGGATGGTTCGCTCAGAGTATGGAATATTATAATTATGAAAAATATACAACGTGTAACATATTAATTAATTGTAATTGACCAGAAAGCAGTTTGTTTATCGACTACTTGATCTATTTCAACAATTTATTAAAATAAGCGCATTTTTTTTAATAAATTGTTTTTTTTTACAAAAATAAGACATAATCAACATCTGATCCGCACATGAATTTAAAAAGTTAGAGGTACGGGCTGGGTTTTAAATTAAACCCTCCTGCATGGAAAGCAGGCATCGAACCTCTAGGCTATCAGACTCAAATAAGACTTTACGAGATTATCCAGGCAATTAGACTGAATTTTATTTGCATTGAGCAATGCGTAAATAAATACTAATTTCTTGAAATAATATGGTAAAGTTCGTTAACGTTGAATTTTAGCTAATTTATTGTGCTTTTAATTAAATATTCCAATTGGGATGTCTTAAGGTTTCTGATTATTTGTGTTACGCGTTGATAATATAATCAGTACCTATTTACTAAACATTTTTTTGTTAACGGCCAAATACTCAAACGCTACTCAATTTTAAGTTTTCGTTAAGTCTCGTGCTGTCACTGTCACTCTAAGGCAAAGTGACAGAGACAGCACGAAATGAACGCAAGTAAAAATTGAGTAGCGTTTATGTATTCGACCATAAGTGTATTACACAGCCTTATATTTTTAAGTACCTAATAAAAACGTTAAAAATGTGTAGTTATATTTCTTTATTGTATAAAGACATAAAGACATTGCGTAGCTGTTTAATCCGACTCACATTTCCAATATCGTCGATCGGCAGTGAAAACCACGCATGGGTAAAAAACATTTTTTTAAAAGATGTAGAAATAACTGTCTCCTGCGCAAAAAATGGCCGATCAAATGTTAATACAAGTTTGTCTACCCGTGACCACGGCCGGTGAAATTCGGTCGAAACGTAAATAAGGTAAATAATTAATAAATAAGGTATTTTTCTGCCTTTTTCTATGCGAATAGACCCGATTTAGTATTTTTATAATGTGTACAAATCGCGAAAGTTTGAAAACATTTAATACAAGTTTGTCATCGTACTTCATAGATAGCTTAGAAGCATTTGAATTTAAAGTTTGTTGAGCTAGTACGTGGATGACGAGTTTATCAATCTAAAGAACAAATAAAACGCTTTTGAAGAAAATTTTATTTACGAGGTTTTCACTGCCGAGCGTCGATATGTGACGACACGCTTGTTGCAGTTGCTGAGCGATCGGCTTCTGCGCTACGAGTCGTGGGTTTTGTGTTTGTAAACGCACCCCCGATACAGGAGAAATCCCAGTGTGGGGCAAAGTTTAAAAAAAAAAATATAAGTCGATCTATTAAGAAGACAATAAAAAATATGAAAAACGAAAGTAGGTTCCTAGTTGAACAATTTAAAATTATTCCAACTTATCTACCTTATAGCCGATTATAATGTCTCCCATAACACTAGTTTATAAGTGCATTGGTTGCCTCTTTTATTTCTGTAAATAATATTAAAAAAATAGGTAAATAAATTCATAGCTCAACCTTAATCCTTTCCTTGTCCTTTGTTTCTATTTTGGCATACCTAGTGTGCCAAACACACATGTCAGAAACAAACTCCCTAGCAAAACTGAATGAGTGGGTCGAGGAACTTCAAGTATACTCCACCAAGAAGTATTTTGGGTCAACCGCGCGACAGCGCAACGAGTACTCCCAAGGAGGGTTGATTTCAGGCAGGCGGCCGGTCATAAAATAATAAGCCAAAACCTATAACAATATGGATTTACGAAATAATACACGTTGTGCCGACCCCACCTAGTGTAGGATAAGGGCAGGGAGATGATGATGTGTCAACCACATCTCATTCTTCATCATCTCGTGCTCCTATCCAAAACTATCCGATCCGTTTATTCGCATGTACGTAATAATGCAAAAACATGGACATCACTACGCGGCTTGACAACAAGAATAATTCAGTTTCCCTATCTTTACTAAAATAGTCATTCTTCGTTACTTGTTTCTACCAAACGATGACTGTCGAAAAGAACAAGATAAGTGACGTCATAAAAAAAATTGTGTCCCTTAAGATAGGTAAAACCATAAACTATACACACATAGTTATATACCATAGACTCGCTTACAATCATTCCATAGAGTCGTAACTCACCATGACCATATCTCACCGAAACCGCCGACATTAACATAATTATCTCACATCACACCCGAGTTTATACGCCACGCCCCCTTCCATTGTCTATGCCCTATTCGGGCTATCTAGTCTATCTGAAACTGTAACACGGACAAGAATTACTAGGCATAGTGAAATAGGTAGGTATGTCTTAATCAATGCAAGTCATGTGAATGCATTCTATGAGGTACCTATACTACTCTATACTAACTGCCTTGTTGGTCTAGTAGCCGCAAGCGCGACTGCTGAGCATGAGGTCCTGGGTTCGATCCCCAGATCGGACAAAGTGTTATTGGGTTTTTCCATTAGGAATTTCTCAGTAGCAGCCCGGATTCTGGATTTGTGCCCGGTTAATGACAATAGGCTCGCCCCCTATAACTGGCGAAACGAGGATGTATTAAAACCAGTTCTGCCGAACCCTTCAGAGAATACAAGGCGTGATGTTATGTTTATACTACTTTATCCATTGGCTGTGATTTTAAGTCTGGAACAAAATGAATACCATCATGGTATGGTAGGTCAAGCTTTTAAGAAGCTTGAGCTTTGATCACCAACTGAAATAACTCCAAGAACCCTTAATTAGTTATGCTTATTACACATGGGTTCGGAATTTAAAGTTATATGAAACAATCGAGCGTCAGCACAATCACACGCAGCTCAGTACGAACTGATCGATGTAGGTCAGCAGCGTTGCCTTTTGCGGACAGTGCGATGTAAGCCTTAATGAACGCATGCCGCGCCCCGGGCTACGCGACAGGCGACATAGGGCTGGCGAAGTATACTTAACTCCTGCACGTAATGATTAAATAAAGGATTAATGTAGAAGTGTCTCCAAAACCGACGATAAAAACCTTTTGGTCCATATTTCGATGGGTACTATTTAATCGGGAAATTAAAACAAGAATAAGTAGGTACATACATTCTATCATTCGCCTTAGACTGAGAATATCTGAGGGCTTATCTTCATTATATAGTATTATTTTTTCCTAGTATTATAAAGTCAATATTTTACGAATTCGGCAAGGATAGGTTTAAAAAGTAAGAAAGACAGCTAATTGTATCGATGATTACCTACCAAATCTTAAAATCTCAAATCGATTAAATTCGTAATGTCTTAGTGCGATTGTGCACTGCGTCCTATCTGAATCCGGGAAAATACTATCCGAGGAATCTCGAAAAATTAAATTAATCGATTTGTAATTCGAATCGGATGCAGTGCATAAGCGTTCATATCAATAGTACGGGTTCTTATTCGGATCGTATTTTTCGGATTCGAATCGGACGAAGTACACAAGCGCTCTTATTAGCTTATTTACACGAGTAATGAGCATACGCGCAAGTACACATTCCTCTGAACTTTTCTGAACAGAGGTTAAAGAAAAAAATCTTTAGAAAAAATTTTGACAGCCCTACGGCAGCAATGTGTATAATACGAGTAGTCATAATCATGGCATTAACCTTATCGGACAATGACAAACGCTACGGTTTAACTAGGTACACGACTCACTAAACGTAACCGTAACTGTTAGATAACCAGTCTAGCAGATTATCAAATTAAATAAAAGTTATCGTAAAAATAACTTATCTACTTCGTTTATTCATTTATATGTACATATTATTTACATTTTTAAATATTTCTATAAAAAATATAAAAAAACATTTCAAAATATAAAAAATAGTAGCCCACCGGCATCGGGAACAGGGTCCAAGCTACCGGTGGTCAGGGCCTCAGAGAGAGGAACTTCCTGACAATACGCGCTGTGTCCAGAAGTACCGCTTTCTGTATCAGGCCTTTGACCCAGCTGCCCAACGAGAGCCTCGTCAGATGTTGGTCGAGGCTCTTGGCTATTAAGCCATTGGCCGTAACAACTATCGGCACAATGACTGCTGAGTCAACCTCCTACATGTCGACAACCTCGTGTGCCAAGTCTTGATACTTAATTTCTTTATCTTTCTCGGCTTACACCAGGTTCTCGTCATGTGAGACAGTAATATCAACAATCATTGTGAGACGCTCTGATCGATCTATCACCACTATGTCAGGCTTATTGGCAACAATAGTCCTGTTGGTGATGATAGATCGATCCCAGTACAATGTGATATGACCATTCTCGAGAACTGTGTCGGGCACATACTTGTAGTATGGTAGGTACTTCTGCGTCCACAAGGTTGTATTTCAGAGCAAGTTGCTGGTGGATAATCCTAGCCACTAGGTTGTGTCTGTGCAAATACTCGCCGTTAGCAAGACGAGAACAACCAGAAATAATATGTCGAATGGATTCACCGGGACAGTGACATGCCCGACAGATGTCAACTGTGCCGTCCTTCACAATATATTTCCGGTAGTTGTTCGTCATGATAACTTCGTCCATAATTGCACAGACAAAACCTTCGGTTTCCCGAAAGAGATCACCGAAACGTACCCAGGCTACGGACGCTAGGAAATCTACATTGGGCCCATGAAGTGCCCGGTAAAAGCGTCCGTTTAATAGGTGGTAGGTCCGGCCGTCAAAACGTCAGAAAAATTCGGAATAATATATTTTTGGAAAAAATTATAAAATAAAACTCTCGAATATGAAAACAATACCAAATACATTATATATTATTAAATACATTATCTACTTTATTATTAACTCTTTCTTAGAATTGCAATAATAGCTCTAACACATTGAATTCAGCACGTTTGTAGCGTAACGCGTTAAGGTGGCTCCACATACTATTTTGCATCATTTTGCCGTGTTGTATAATAAGATGTCCACACTAGCGATCGGCAAACTGATACATGTCTGGAACCATTACGGACTATGCTGATATTGAAGTAGCAAATGCCGGGTTCAATGTTATTTCTGGTATTAAGTTTCATACATCACACGTTTACAACATTCGCTTCATCGCGCGCGTACTGCACTTGTGCTGCAACTGTATTCTATATAGCTAGCCTTATCAGACACACCTATTAGCTTATATATTTTTCCTAAACCAAAACGATGATTGAAAGAAACGATTTAATACCTGAATTTAATTTCAAACAATCAATTATTCGTCTAACCCGTCGTTTACACCAAATTATAGAACATGACGTATTCTACACTGTATAAGACAATATTAAAAAAAAGCAATGCAGATACATACTAAGGTCCGTATTACAGAACGAAACCCAAGCATTAAAACTAGTTTTGAGTCGACTTTTAATTTTAGAACATTCCTCAAGCATAGATTCATTGATCGTAGTTCAACGGAGTGTGGCTTTATTCTAGATCGTTACTCAGTTCGTAGATTCGACCCCAAGCAGTGATTTGATCTGTAATCAACCAATCGATTTGAGTCTCGTTTCATCTGAGTATAGATTGATTGCCGTTCTGGAATAAGACCGTTCCTCAAGTACTGATTCTATACTTAAACAGTGATCAACTGATTAAAGATCAAACTGGACTTGAGGAATGTTCTGTAATACGGACCTTAGAGTTATAAAGCGCTTGTTTTAAAGATTTTATACATGTTCATTATGCGTTAAAAACAAAAAAAAAACTACTTTTAAAAAGACATAAGTTATCTAATTTGTTAACAACTTTTATCACAACCACAGTTTGTTTATCGGTGTAAACGAGGGGGCAACACTGCACGTTATTTTAAAATATTTCAGTAACTTTCTCGTTAACTACGACAAAAGCCTGTAGCAAACATATTTTGCGCAAGATAAAATACGCACACATACGAGCACAAACAATCCTCTGTAGTTCTGCACCTTTTAAATCTACTAAAACTTGTCCAATCCGAAATCCCACAACATGTTACTACTAATGAAGTTGCAGTAAAGGTGTGGTAACACAAACAAATACACATGCGCACTCGATCTCGATATTTTCAACTTACGCAACAAATTTTGCATATACCGATATGCAGGTAAGATTTTAGCGTAATGCATGATAACCTGTCGCCTTCGGACAAATATATTATGTCGAAATTCAGCTTTGGACCCACACGTGGTAGGTATTATGTGCAAGAATGGCGTGAACTAGATATGAATATGAGGTATGTAGCTAAATGGAGTCGAAATTGTTTTATGAATTGCTATGTTATTAGAACTCATTTGTTTAATTATATAATTTATATTTATGTGGAACAAATAGATGCAATTGGCACTTATTAGATACCATTGAAGGTACTCGGTTAGTTTTACCTATAAGAAGAAAACCTCAAGTATTTAGAATCACCGCCAATAAAACGACTCTTAATAGGAGCTTAGGGAAAACCACATTTCTCACAAACAAAGTCTAGATAAAGTTTTCAAGTATTAGAGTTTATTTTTCTTTTCTGAGCAGCTAAGGATAAAATGCTAATTAAGTAATCTCCAGGCCCTACATTCTCGACATAGATAGCGATCACTTTACGCCCGATTTCGTTCGTTAAATCATAACGATTAACTTTTAACGTCGCACTACATTATTTAATAATGAAGAAAAAGCATGTCATAAGATCAATTTTTAAAACAATTAAACAAGTTCCTCTTTTCTTGTCTTAAAAGTTTATGGTTATGAAGATCGTTATCTACTTCGAGCTTGCAGGCCCAGTTCTTGAATTATTCGGTCTCCCAGCCAAAACAATATTCCTCGAAAAAATTGGTAACGAACAACAGACATCGAGATTTTTTTATTTAAAATCCGCACTGCTTTAAACGAGACACTGATATAGTTTCGGTTACATGCACGTACCTAGCCTAAAAATATATACAAACTAAGCACGTATCGTTGAAAGAATTTCCGTCCTATTCGGCCCAGTTTTCTCCAATCACTTAACGTGTAGAAAGCGACTGAGCCCTTAAACCGTAGGTACTGAGCCAAATTAACACAATTGCATCAATGCCGCTCATAGTAATCCGGATTACGGTGTCTTTGACGTCTTGCGTCACAGCTGTTATATCAAGCAACGCCTGTCAAAGAATGGTTACTTGAAACAAACAATGATTATTAGAATGGGCCCTAACAACAGTAAAAAGATTATATCGTTAAGAAAATCGATAATTACTTTAGAACTAAGGAAAAGCAAAGGTGGTGGATAAGATCAGGCAGTAAGTGGGTGATGACTTACGACGATGACGATTTAAGAAGCAAAGGTGGATATCGATATCAAAACAGAGTCGATTGCGATGATGACAAAAAGAGTTTGATGGTTATCAATATTTATCTGAAAGCTACCGAACTATTAACATTGTGTATGTATTGTATTAATACTCCAAAAGGGGCCCTTCTCAGAAGGGTCGGAAGCCAGGAATCCGCGTTTTCCTAAACCTAATACTATGAGATCTAGAGGGATCTTGAAAACCACTACTGTTGAACATAACCAAGTTACGATCTTCCGGGAAACTTAAAATTATTGTAAATAGGTGAGTGATTTATTTAGCCGAGTTCGTCTTAACTATGACGCGCCTCTGCACTGCATTTGAGCGTATTTTATATTGCATCTAAATAATCAAACAAAAAGCAAACAGAAAGCGAGATGGACCAGTAAGAAAGTACACACACCAATTGAAGGAAACAACAGAAATGATAACATACAGAGAAGTGAAAGAATTGGATTTAGACAGGGAAAGGTGGAGTTTGCTACACCAACACGTGCCCAGCATTTAAATTTTGGATGGATGATGGATCTAATAATACTAACTTATGTCTGTCTACTTAAACTTTACAGAGACCGCCAAATCACAACTTTGAAATACATAAATTATGTAAGCTTTTAACTTACTCATGTATGCCAAAGTCTAGACCTCCAGGTACAAGGAAATTGATCAGAGGTCGTATTATTCAGACAGCTGAAGTGGCATTGACCATGATTGTTGATTCAGACATAATTGCCGCCAATTCAGAAAGCCAAAGACAAGGGCGCACCTTGACCAAATAATATAAGGCAAGAAGACGAGACTGGCAGATATATGGAGCAAGTTCAACGTAACTGCAACAAATAATTCCGCATAAGCGTCGATTGGACATTTCCAGTAACAATCGAAAATCAATGATGATGATGAGGGGTGATCTTGATGGACTAATTACAAAATATAACATCACCCCTGTATTCCCCGAAGAGTTGGACTGAGGTGTATAGTAACACCTTCATTTCGCAGTTTAAGTCCCATGAAATAGGGGGCGACTGTATTGCTATCGATCGGGCACAAATCCAAACTCCGGACTGCTAATGAGACACAGAAAAACCCATGGACCAATTAACTGTTCTTTTAATGGGACCATCATCATCAAGCTGGGGTTGAACTAACCAAAGGGGTTAGTTCAACCCCAGCTTGATGATGATGGTCTCATTATTACAGCAAAGGCTGTTCACGAATGCCATATCTCTTTAAAATTATCTATCACTGACATACGCAAAACACCCATAAAAATTAAATTGCACCTAATGACGTCATTGAAATCAGGCTCAGAACAGGTAACAGCTGTCCTCCTGACATTGACATTATTTTTACATTACGTGACGATTACTGTGAGCAGGTAATCCCGTGCCTTCCACTGGTTACGTGACCACCCTCGCATGGAAGGTTACGCCAGGTAGGTAGCTACAGGCCATGCCACAATGGCCTTTACGTCTTTTTTTCCGTCGCGGAATCTGGATGGACTACTTTCGAAAACGTGAGGTGACCCAAATCTTTGTACCTGACGCGTAATGTAAACCACGTAACTTTGATATTATTAATAATTATTTTTGTGTTCCGTACTTTTTTTAATTTGTTTTATTAGGGACTTTTATCCTTTTAAGGCCCCATCATAACCTAACCAAATTTATACAATATTGAATTTCTTCCTTAAAATCAACTTTTAACAAATGGTGGAATTATCGACATTTGCCATGTCATAAATAATGTCAGTGGCATCACTTCGCATCACTTATCCGTGCTGAAATCAAGGAAACTTGGTACTTTCATATCTGTCGGAGTTGGTACGATTGTAATTTTTATTTCGTGGAATGTTTCAGAAAGTAGAGGAAAGTAGGTTAAGTACTTATTTTATAAAACGATTTGTACTGTTATTTAAACGAAATATTATTTTACTTTTCCGATCAAAAGCAGCGAGTTGTACAACTTTTATAAAATCTCGTTTGGTTATCTCTTTTTCTTTTCATTCATAAAAATCCAAGAAAAATCATAAATCTTTTTAGATAGGGAACATTCGATACTTGAAGTCCAACTCACTCTGATCCGGATATTTAATTCAGATTTTATGTTACCTGCAGGGTTAAAAAAAAATTGTTCTTGATAATGAAGGTAATTTAAGCCATAAACAGTATTCGGTTACATAATCAGCCCATTACTGTCCCACTGCTCGGCACGAGCCTCTTCTCAGAATGAGAAGGGTTTAGGCCTTACTCCACCACGCTGGCCTGATACGAGTTGGCGGACTATAGTATTCAGTTATTTATACAAAAATTAAACAATTTCGAGTTTCGGAAGAAATAAAAGTTCAATCTCTACTCATATTATTATTATTAAGCCGAGTAGCCAAATAACCAAGAAATAAATAAAGCGATGTACAAATTCAATTCCGAGATTCAATTAAAACAAACGAGTTTACGTGTTAAAAATGTCTTACAAAACCTTATGAGGTGTGTTCTTAATTTGAATTGTATAATATTGTATTAACTGTGGCGCCCTCAGGCGGTACTGGTCACAGCATTGGTGTTCTATGAGCAACCTCAATTGCTCGTTCTGGGGCAAAATTTTTGTAATGATACATCTTTGTCATCAATTTTATTTTTTTATTGTTGAATAGCAAATGGAATGTCCCACTGCTGAGCAAAGACCTCCCTTTTACCACAAAATAGATAGGTACAGAAGTCAATCTACATACAAGTGCGCTTGAGCAACGCACACAGATACTGCTCATGGACACGATATCTCGGACTGTTTGGGACTAGAGTGCGAATGAGTGCGAGCGCGAGTGCCATGCGCTTGAGAGAAATAGATATATAGATAGAGCGACCGCCGAGCGTAGGTATGAAAAGTGAAGTACATACATGTGATTGACTTCTGTACCTACCTATCTGTTTTGTGCTTTTACCTTCCTAACTTCTCTATTTTGTGCCGTTTCTAACCATGCTAGCCCCGGAAACACGTCTAGATCGTCACGCCACCTACGCTGCGGCCGACTTCGACGACGACGTCCTCTTTTAGGCGTCCAGTGAGTGACGATCTTTGCCCACTGGTCCGGGTGCATTCGAGCGACATGACCGGCCCACTCCCACTTGTCATCAATATTAATAAACCCTGTGAAATATTGTTTCAATAGAATGTGACTACTGACCATTTTTTAGTTTTGTGTGAGAATTATTTCACTCTGGACTGCTCTTTCGATGCGCTAGTAAGTATTAAATCTGATCTAGATCGAATACAACAGTAACCAGCAAACACACTCTCGAGTCCAAAGTGCTGAGTACTTACCGGAAGCCGCCGCTGTGACCGAAATCGGCCTGGAAATTCATCATCAATTATGAAATATGAAGGTAAACCGCTATAATATAGAACAGTCATCAGCCTTCTAGTTCCTGTTATACATACCTACAAATAAATGAGCGTAATTGCGTCTCTTCAAAGAATTTAATTCATCTTATGTCAGTAATACATTTTTTTTCTCGTTGGAAAATCCTCATGGATGTCCCTCGCTCGAGGAAGCCCAGGGGGTCTGCCGGACTCTTACCGTCTAAAAACCAACGACGTCTCATCCTTTTGATCTAAGGCCGGGGTAACGGGAGTCACAAAAGCATGCACCGCAACGGTTGATATCGAATCTGGATTTTTAGAGTGGATTGATACTAAATGTAACTCTGTTTGCTCGTCTTGAGAAAAAATATTCTGCAATTAATTTTCGCTCTAACGCCGTTTATAATTTCAATTTTCTTCTTCTTATAGTGTCAATGGCAGTCCAAACTGTGTCCGCCCAGAACTCAACTACGAAGTAATTTCAATATTTATGTAATGTGTTCATAAAAGAGTGACTTCACACTTGTTGATATCACCTGCTCTGTGTAATGTGTAGCAATAATGTATCGTGTAAAATTTGTAATAGTTCGCCATTACGCCATAATGAATCATGTCTCAGAGCTGATTTGCCATATGATCTATTAGTAGCGCACCTATAACGTAGTAGGTAAGTAGTGATATTATAATTTTGTTTCGGATCAATAGAAAGGCAGTTTATTAATCATTGGAAGAAGACAAAACTTTTTCAATTTTGATGTCCTTTACCCGAGGCGTCATTTCAGTGTGAGGCACGGAAATGACAGCTATGACACGGAAATGACAACTATGAAATTCAGCATTAAAATAACCATTATTCTTCAAGCTCAATGCAAATAACTCAAGCGCTAACACTACAATCAAATAAATAAACGGGTCTACATCAATACTTAATTAAAAAGTATGACATAGACAAATGCTGTCGATTCTGTTGCGCACTTTGACAGGACTAAACTAAGGGTGTCTGTCTCTTTCTGTTTCAATAGAAAAAGAAAGTGACCGTTGCGTTTAGTATAGTTTAGTACTGTCAAAATGTACAACAGAATCTACACCAATATCATCAAAGAAACAAGTATTTGATCCTACTCCATATAAAACCAGTGCCAACTTTGCGGCTTTCCAATTTATCTCTATTTTCTATCACATTTACTCATATACCAGAAGTTTTTGCGGTCGATAGCACTGCAATTTAGCTGTCAGAATTATGCAAGCAAATATTAAAGCAGGTAATAATTCAGATTCAAATAGTATGCGTTATTAGTATGATGTCACTTACACCATAGCTTTGTAGGCTGTACGTGCATTTAGGAATTGACCACACACCTAATAACTTATGTTTAGGCCAAACTGATGTTAATATAAGTACAAGAATTTAGCTATGCTTCCTGAAACTTTACTAACTAAAACGGCAAATCCATTAGCAACTCTAACTGCGCAAGTCATTGTACTTCATTGCTTAGCTTAGCTTAGTTCGAAAAACTTGCAGAAACAGAAGTCAATCCACTTAATTTAATTAACGCCAAATATAATTCAAACACCATTATGTTTCTATCAACTGGAAACAATTGACAGATTACAATTCATTAATAAAAAAGTAACATGATATTTTTAATATGTTTAGCGCTATTATATTTAGCGAGTCGCCGTATAATTATTCTCTTTTCTTTTCGACTGCTTGTAGATGGTCTTGCGGACCATTTCTACTTGACGGGCAGTTATTGGCGAGACCTGAAGGGTCTCTAACCAATATCGTCGTTTAAACAAAAGAGTTTTATATACAAAAGCTGTAAAAAAGTCACATTTTCCTTCATTGATAAAAGTTATCGGACGATTAAAAAATTGACCGTAAAGCATATTATAGACTTTTGAATCGTCCTGTCGCACCCTTTGTTGGTACTGTGACCAACAATGTTTCACTGAGCAGAAAATTGCTGGTCACAGTTTGAAAACAATCGCATAGCTGTATCAATTAATTATCCACTCGGCCCATTGCCGACACTACTAGACATCCCAAATCGACGTTGATAACAGTAATCACCATGCTGGGTAATAGTATCTATTGGGTTGCGGTGCATGATTATGCGAATCCCGCGAACCCGGCCGACGGTCAGGAGGAGGAACACCGTGGGTTTCGGGTCCGGCAGACCCACTCGCCTTCCCCGGGCGAGGGAGATCCATGAGGATCTTCCCACGAGAAAAAAGCAGTATCTATTGGGGCCCGGCTGACTCAGAAATAACATTTGTAGGTCAAATTTGTCCGAACCGAATCCGTGTACGCAGAAAGCAAAGCACTTAGCCACTGTCGTCATTGTCAATGCGTCACTACAAAGTTATTGCAGTGGACCTTGTTGCACTGAAAGTGAACCAAAAGTTTCCGTAAAATTTCTACGCTCCAATTACGAAAACCAACTACAAGGTCTACAATATTATCAAAACAAAGAAACTGTCCAATTTTGTGAAACTATTCAAACAATAACTAAATATTTGGACGTTACACTCTCAACTAACTCCGGTACGATCCTCGTTACGACAGCGTATTGGAATAATGTTCATTGTTCGCGAAATGCGACCGAACCATTGTTTCGTCATGAGTAGAAATATGCTAATTATCACGAAGGAATCACAAGTTACGTCGAATGTTGTGCTTCTCTCGTTGCAGTTCCCGGAATACTTTGCAATGATTCAGTTCGCACTACCGAACTAATAATAATACTTGTTTCGTTAAGATTATGGTGGTTTTCCCTATCGAGGTTAAATACTGACCCTCTATGGAAGGAAATCATGTAGTTCTAGTTTCATTTTTAACCTTATGCAACTGTGGTTATGCCGTACCCCTTTTAGCTAGAAAAGGAGATTTATGGCCTAATACCATATAAAAGAGAAGGATAGGTAACCGTTCGTTACACATGGAGACCCCTCCATGCCTCAGAGAGCGCGTTAAAGAGTCGATCCCGGGTGTCACCTATGACAATCGTTATGGGAAGTCAGAAGCCCGAAAGTCTGACAACCGGTCTAACCTTAAGATATCGGCGTTGCCCTGTAACTGGGTTGCGGAGGTCCTATGGCAGTCGCTCCGTGTAAAATACTGGTATTCAGCCGCATCTGGTTAAACTGGAACCTGATCCTAACATAGTTGGGATGAGGCTAGGCAGAACGAACCATACAAAAGGGAAGACAACAATTAAACGAAGCTCGAAAAGCTTCGTATACTGTGGTCACGGAGATCAATGCCTAGCCTGTTGATATTCTATCAATAGCCCTCTAGGACAATCTTTTGACAGGATTCATGTTTTGAAGTGAATATGAAAGAGATTGCAAGCCCGATATACGAGCATTGACATTTAAAACTCAGCCGTTATTTAATTAATTATTTAACCTCCACGTTTTCTAGTGGTGGCCAGCGTGACTGCTGATTGTCAGGTCCTGGGTTCGATCCCCAGGTCGGGCAACGTGTTATTGTACTTTTCCGTGTGGAATTCCTTAGTAGCAGCCCGAAGCTTTAATTTGTGTCCGGTTGATAGCAATAGGCTCGCCCCCTATTAGATAAACATAATGGCGAAATGAGGGTATTATTACTATACACCTCTGCCCAACCCTTCGGGGAATGCAGGCGTGATTTTATGTTATTTACCTAATTACCGTTCATTTAAACTTTAAAACTAGTTTATTTCATTTCCCGATAATTTTGAAACGTATAAATACTTCGTGACGTGCAAGTGCACTTCACAATAAACAGGATATTTCAAAATGTGACGGGGGATTGTAAGGACACGAGATAAATAATATACAAGTCACTGAGATAGTTTACATCCAAAAAAAAAAACAAGCTAAAATAAGACAAACTGGTCTGCATTACTTATTACGTTTGCCATTGCATGTTATGGCATCCGCGTTCTGTCTTTCGTCTACATACTCTACGTCCAGATAAAAAAAACAACTCCAAAAATAATAAAATAATTACCATATTATAAAATTTACAGTTTCAGAAGTAGGTGCTAACCCTCGATTAACCAAATTGAAAGCACCGACTTCTGAAACTGTCAAAAATGTCACTGAAGTGCTTATCGACAATCAGGTGGCTGTTACCACCAATTTGAGGACTCCGCCAGAGTTTACCAGACAAAGAGAAAGCACCCAGTGGATGTTGAAGGAAATTCACTTAAATCTCTGTCAGCTGCGATAGTCGGCGAGAGAGTTACCTACATCTGATGGCTGTTTGATTCGACTTCTCAACGACCAATCCCTAATTTAAGTCTCGATTATAACAACATAGATCAAGCAATCGCGTAGCATTTCGGTACACATACGACCAATGTCGCAACACTGCACATGTTATGAATTTCTCGAATAGATAGCGTTTCTATGCGCGATCTTGTCACTTAAAGTGGAACGCTGTGTTGTGCAAAATTGCAGGTGTGCTCTGTGTTAGCCGGTTTGGTACGCATAGTCCAAGGACGAGGAGGTCGCGGGATGGATAACGGTCTTCATGCTAATTTATTTTGTTGGCTAGGCCAATGTTGATCATGCTGTACTCTAGGATGACGCTCTAATAGAAATACGCCCTCATTTACTCTTTGGCAAGTACAAAGGACCAGATTCTTCATTAATGTAATCCTGAATATCTATTTTTTGCGCGGATCGACTGCCGCGTTCCCTGTCTCACACATTTTAGTCTGGATCTGCAGTTTCTTCTCTAATGGTACGGATTGCATTAATAAAACCAGATTATTGCAATGATTGGGAATAGAAATGTGAACTTGAAATATACTAACTTTGGCTTCTACTTTATTTTATTAATTTATACAATAATTATTTTTTTGACATTCAGGTGAATGCTTTCTAGGTCCGATTTTTTTATAAAAGTGTTAATTTTATTTTTGACATACGATAAAGACTGAATCGTTATAATTTTAATTTATGTAGGTACAGTTAATTTAATTTTGCTTGCCTTATTATTGGTAGAACATTGTGAACTGCACATTCACCCAACATCTTACAATGTATCTAAATGTACCTACTGTGTTCAGCAATAACGTTTGAATTTGAATTTTCTTCTCAGTGAAAACAACACCACCCAACAAACCAGAGCCACAAAATCATAGACAATAAATCTACAAGTAGTTACTTAATTCCGTTTGAGAATGAAGGCCAAACCGAGGTAGACATGGCATAGTCAGCAATGCTGATAATACAGTATGTATACGGTCCGCCTGGTTAGCTACCACCCTCACATTAAAGTCCGACGCCAAGCAGTTTCCTTTGTTCCGTCGTGTGTATGTAAGACCCAGAGGGGTATAGGAAAATCCCTCTATATCTCTGTTCCTTGAATTCGTGTGCTCCATCTTAGACCCTGTCTGCGCTTACCATCAGGAGGGACTAGGGCCAAACGCGACCAAGACAAGCATAAAAAGAGAAACAAAAATATACCTTATAGCATAAAAGCTTAAAGCTCTCAACATGTACCACACGACAAGATTTAGTTAATCCAAGTATTGGAGTGTGAGCATGGCAATTAGAGCGATCATAATCCGCCAAGGTTAATCAGACACCTTTGTTTTGACGGGCGCGGCACTACGTCACACATCCAGGGGTGAATTGATTGATGGCTGAATTAATTTGTTTAATTAGGTGCGAAGTATTAATATTAATAAAAAATATAATATTGCTACCAAATATGAACCGTGGCATGATGTGGCTTTCAACGGTAACAGTAAAGCACTAAAACCACTAGCAAATGCTTACCCATGGCCGGTTCCTATAATTTACCGAGCTCTAGTTATCGGTTAAAATTAAGACTCTGTAGCTTAATCTTTACCAATCTTCATCTTTATCTTGTATCTTTTTTTGACGACACTTTTGGTGCAGTGGCTGAGCGATCGGCTTCTGCGCTACGGGTCGTGGGTTCGATTCCCGCACGGAACAAATATTTGTATGGCCTACAGATAGTTGTTCCGAATGTTCGTGCTTGTGAATATTTTGTGTCTGTAAAAGCACCCACGATAAGCAAGCAAAGCAAGACCCCATAGTTTTACGTAGCAGATTATCCCTACATACTTACATTATAGTTGGACCATTAATTCGATGCAGTAACTTGACAGTTTAAAGCAAAATAATGATACCATACTAAAACTCATAGTGTTGGGGTAGTGAACGATTTTACGAAAAGAACGAATACGAAATTTAGTTCAATTTAAACAAATCTCTACAAATTCTTTGTACCTCTTCACGATGCTGTTCTCTTAGACATAAATTTACTGATAGAGAATACCTGATGACATTAAGTCCGCATTATGTACCACAATTGTGCATTAAAGTATTAAATAAATAAATAATTAACCTTATGTTCAGTTATTTGACGCTTCAAAAACGTCATATAAGTAGTTACTAGTGGTTACGGCTATTTTTAATAGTACATACTATATCGTGTTTTGATACTTAAGTTATTAAATTCAATAAAAATTATGCATATAATTACCTACATTATTAAGTTCATACGATTTCATTCATTATTTTTTTCACCACACTGCCTTTTTTTATCAAAAACTGGTATCCCTCTAATTGTCAAGTTACTGCATCGAATTAACGGCCCGACTATCGGCCGTTATCGGTTAAAATTCACGCACAAAACACACACCTACCCACATACAAATACGTGCACTCCACACACATCGAGAGCTGCTGAATTACTATTTTATTTTTATAAATTTTCTTAATTTTTTTTTCTGTTTGTAAGACTCTTGTATCTTCATCTTTACCAATAACAAAGCAAGAACCCATAGCTTTGCATAACAGATCCTCGCATACTTACATTAGTTAATATCACAGGTCATCCTCCTGCCCTTATCCCAACTTATTTGGGGTCGGCGCAGTATGTCTTCTCCTTCCATACATCTCTATTAGCCGTCATCTCAGTAGTCACCCCCTTTCTAGCCATATTATCTTTCACACTATCCATTCATGGTTTCTTTCGTCTTACTCTCCTCTTATAACCATCCACATTCATACTCAAAACTTTCCTCACGACATGTTCCTCATTCCCCCGCATCACAAATTTTTGGATCGCTGAATTTGGATAGCATAGTACAAGTTGATAGGGACAGTAAGTAGGTACCTAGGTAGATAGGTAAGTAAAACGACGGTGGTATTTCTGTAGTGCCCCACCATCACTTTTTGCATTGTAATCGTAAAAGGAACATTTATTAAAATAGTATTACTTACATTCTCCTGAACTGCATATTTTAAGTTTGGTGAAACCCCTAAACTGGCTATCTGGATACAAGTACTTGTCTGCTTGCGATAGGGTTGCATGCGACCAAAAGATTTGGTCCGATAAGAAGATATTTATTACTTAGCGTACGTACACACGACGACAAATCAAGCTATACATTTCCATTTTATATTGACCTCTCTTTGTACGGAATTTCCGTACAATGAGAGGTCAGCTTATACTGGAAATGTATAGCTTGATTTTGTCGTCGTGTGTACAATATTGATATACGATATAGAACCGTAATATATCAATGCTGTTTTATTTAATTCGGTTTGCCCAACACCAAACCAAGGTATAAGCATTAACATTCTTTGGCCTTTTCGACTAATTGCCCTTTTTAACTTGTAACACACAGTAATACAGTTAAAATGTATTAAAATTCGATCGTAAGCTATTAAAGTTATGCAATTAAATAAATGTTGACAGCTAAGTCGAGCTTTAAGCGCGCAATATGGCGGCGCCGGCGCTGGCGCAGTCAATCTTTTTTTTTTTTTTAAAGAAGCATTGCCCCACACTAGGATTTCTCCTGTATCGTGGGTGCGTTTACAGACACAAATCTTCACATGCACAAACACCCAGACCCGGAACAACTATCTGTAGGCCATACAAATATTTGTTCCGTGCGGGAATCGAACCCACGACCCGCAGCGCAGAAGCCAATCGCTTAGCCACTGCACCAAACGTGTCGTCAATTGCCCGAAAAATGTCATGCTCATGTCATAGGTTACGTCGAGTTTGACAGCTTTCATACACAGACACCCTGTGCTTGCTAAAGAGTTAAAAAGGTGCTTGATATGAGACGCCCACAGTTTGACGCTGAAGGTATTGGGTCTCATGTGGGGCATTCCAACCCCAAGCTATAGAAGAATTGCCTAACAAAGATACATTAAGTACCTAACTTTTTTCCCAACTATGTTTAGGGTCAACTTTTAGTCTAACCAGATTTGGCTGAATACCAGTATTTATAACCGACTTCCAAAAAAGGAGGAGGTTCTCAATTCGTGTTTTTTTTTTAATGTTTGTTATCTCATAACTCCGCCATTTATAAACCGATTTAGATAATATTTATTTTATTTGAAAGGATATACTTCCAGATTGGTCCCATTTAAATTTGGTGAAGATCTGACGAAGAACTTCGGAGATAGACAATAGAACTCCTCAATGACGAACAGTACGCATAATGTGATAATGTGATTATGTTACGAGCAGCGTCTTTAGTAGGTCCAACCATATTTTATAATTAAGGCCACTAAAACGAAAAAAATAAAAAAACATTTTAACAAAAATAAAACCGACTTCAAAAAAACGATGAAAAGAATAAAATAATTAGGTACCATATTATAAAATTAACAGTTTCAGAAGTCGGTGCCTTCAATTTGGCTCAGCGTGGATTAGCACCGACTTCTAAAACTGTTAATTTTATAAATGGTATTATTTTATTCTTTTCATCGTTTTCTTGAAGTCGGTTTTATACACGGTGCGATTGCCATCAGACCTCCGGTTAGTGGGAAATGCCGATATCCTAAGGTTAGACCGGTTGTCGGACTTTCGGTCTTCTGCCTACCCCTAACGACTGCATTAAGTACCTACCTACCTATTTGGTATATTTTTCCTGACCTCGTGATCTAACTCGGTTACTCGTAAGCGGCAGTCAAACTTGCAACTTCTTAATGTCAATGCTGACAACAAGTAATGCTTATAGGTGAAATAAGATTACCGGTTCGCGATCTCCACTCAAGGATTCGTCTGATCCAATGCCCGTAGGCCTTCGACAGATATGGTCAAGTCCAGTTCTTATTCCGGGTAATCTTATTTCGAATCTTATCCTTCAAAGAAACCGCATATCATAAAACCTTTCCATGTATGTCACTAGTTTATTACAGTTGTTACATCAACTTTACATATTAGACTCATTCCGTAACAAACAGACCAACCCACCTTGCAAGTCATTATAAATTATTAAAAGTAATCGATTCGCAACTACCAAGTTCGACTCGATTATTCAAAATCGAGTATCGACCTTGATTACAGACTTAAATTTAATGGACGACGCCTACACTTGAACCAGATCGTTTAACATAAAACAGAAATGTTGTCCAATAGTCATTTTAATTAAATATGACTTAATCGACTTGTTTGCAAAGTTCTTGGCGATAAAAAATTAATAAATTGACCTCCCAGATTGCCATTTACTGAAAAAACAATAGGAATACCCAACTTATTTTTGTGACTTAAGTAGGTGAATTGGGAGGATACACTAGTAGGTAGCTAGGTACATCCAAAAAAAAATATTACCAGATCTCCGCGGCCGATAAAACAAACTCACATAAATTGTGCAATCATACAAGCGATCACCGCTACTCGTCTTAACATCTCACCTTACATACAAGACATACCTACATACAATACATACGTATGTAAGTACATATAGAACAATAACAGCTGTATTCCCACGTTCAGACGGATGTGGGCGGCAGACCTTGAAGAAATATGTAACAGAAATTAAAAGAGACCACATGACGTTACAAGGATCCGGGAACGAATCGTAGCTTCACGATGCAGTTCTTATTTCAAAGCCAACATATCGTATCTACATTGTAATTAATGCCGACGTAATTAGTTGCAGGCTGATACGATTTTTATGATGATCACTGTATGAAAAAGCCAGAACTGTTCTAAGTAAATGTCAAAGGTTATCCTCAAAGTAATGAGTCAGCAATTAACTAGATTATTATATTTATCAGATATTTTAATTATTGCGAGCATTAATTATAAATATGATTATTCAACTTTTATGACGATCTTGGTATGAGAAAATGAAATGTCAAATTCTTTTAGCCCTACGTAAACAAAAACGTTCCTCTAGTTATGATTGTTACTTCTCTGCACTTATGGAGTACCACAAGTGCATCTTATAAATATTATTCTAAGCACATCATCGCATACCTTATGTCATGTGAAGACCTATATGTCTAAGGACTGGAATACACAAGGTATTAAAAAAAATAAAGACATCGCGTTTTGTAAAAAGAAAACTGGCCGAATCAAACCGAAGACAGCCGACGTGTTACGAAGGCTTGCCGTCGTGTGTCTGCCATCGCGAGCGTCGCCACGCAACAACCGCTCTCACACCCGTACCGCCGCATTAGATGTTTCACATCAAAATCATGTATGCTCGTTTATAGCGTGCCTATATTTACTCAGTCTATTGTGTCTTAGTGTCTAATGTCAAGGGGGAGTACAGACGTCATATTCCTTCCAAAACATTCCGAGGTCTGAGCTAACCTTTTGACTCATTCTTTTGTTTATGAATGTAGTAACGATTCTAATCTACATGCCATTTATTCTAACAGGAGTCAGTCTTAAATGATTTAGTGCACACAGACAGGTTTTAATTTCACTGTAGTCTATTATACTAGACCAGGCGGGTCACGAAATCACAAGGCTGCGCTATCTGATGTTAGTTTTGAACATGTTCATTTGTTAAATTGGTTACATGCAGTTCTGCAAATGACTAGGTTTGCTTAGCTTTGCTGTGTTCATAATCTACGCAGAGGCTAGGAAAAACGCGTTGGGAGACGCATGCCACCGCATGCGGCCCAGCGTCCCCATGGGATTTGCACTGCTCAGAACTTGTGAGACAGAGCTGCATAAGTTAATATTAATCTAACAGACAGAAATGTGTTGCTGGGGAGTTTGTTACGCCACTTCTTCCCAGCATAAACATTAGGAAGCGGTGAAGGATGGACGGATTTGGGGGCTATCTATTGCAATTTTGACGTTATAAGTACTGAAGTTTAACAACGATAAAGTTAAGATATTTTTTTTTATTAAAACCGTTTGATGCTGTCTTATTCTGACACTGCCTTGAGATCTCTCTCTCTCTCTCGTGTCGGAACGAGCTATATGAAAATAACTCATGCCGTTGTGAAAAGATGCGCTCGTCATCAAGGTTGTGACTGCCCAGACTGCATCGAACATACTTGAGTATCGTCACTAGTGGAGGCTCTTTTAATACCTTGAGGTTTTGAGGTGAAACCAAAGAAAGAGTTGCCACCTCTCGTCACCTATTAAAAGCAGTTTTCACTTATACTCACTTAGGAACCACTAGAGGCCACTAAGTACTCCCTTAGAAAACTATTGCTTTACAAATTTCACAAGACTACAGATACTTACACAAGCAAAATTGCCAAAAGGGGCTCGTGGCTAATTAACAACCGCGCGGATCATGATTCGCAAGGTTAAGCTGCACTTGCCGCGGTCAGTCCATAGATAGGTGACCATTCGTTACACATCTGAACCCCTCCGTGCCTCGGAGAGCACGTTAAACCGTCGGTCCCGGGTATCAAACGAATACCTACCTGTGACAGTCGTTACGGGTAGTCAGAAGGCCGAAAGTCTGACAACCGGTCTAACCTTAGAATATCGGCATTGCTCAGTATCTTGATTGCGGAGGTCTGATGGCACTCACTCCGTGTAAAATTCAGCCGCAGCGGGTTAAACTGGAAGCTGACCCAAAATAGTTGGAAAAAGGCTAGGCAGGCAGAACGAACACAAGCAGAATTGCCCGCAGAACGAACACAAGCAGAATTTCCCGCAAAAGTACCTAATTTTGCAGTGGGCAGTCGCAAGTCACGCCTCGTTAAGACGCTATCAGATAACGTCTACCGTTTGAGGCGTCCATTTGTCAAGTTCGATGTATCGAACACGCTGACTAGCATATGTGGGTTAAACGATTTAATGGGACATGTTTTTGATAGGCAACCTTGTAGAGTGAGAATTACTGCCAATAGGTTCAGTACCCCAGCAGAGTGCGAACTTTAGACTTTACCTACTGGATCCCAAGAAAGTTGCGCAGTGTCAGTTCTAATTTATAATTTTAGCTTTGAATTTTTCACAGGATATGTGGACGCCGCAACGCGGACATACATGACGTGATTCCCCAAAAAAAATCCTAACCTACTTCCTCTAAAAACTGTAACTCCTGTTAGCCAGAATCTTCAGTGACAACCAGCTAGAAAATGCAGATACAATTAAACTCATGTGTTTCGTGGTCACTCAAGGAAATGATTCAACCACGATATATTGAAAAGATTCTGTATTCCATAGATTCAACTTACTTATCAATATATATCTAATCAATTTTATTATAATATATTTATCAATCGTCTCCTTATATTTCGCTATTTTGCTGTGCCCGACGGTGTCCATAATGATCTCATTTTCTTTAAGTTACTACCTAAGTATACATTGTAGAATGCAATAAATGATTGAACATTGAGTATTAAGTAAATTAATCAGAAAAGAATCCAGGAGGAGTAAGAAAGAAAGAATGAGTTGCTGAGTAGGCAAAGGGAGCGTAAGGCTACTTCACAAATTCACGTGATTTGCCTATAGGTAGTCTAGAGCCAGGGGCGGCCTTGGGGGTGGCGAGCAGGGCAACCGCCCGGGGCCTCGCTCTTGCAGGGGCCTCGTATTAGTAGTACTAATGTTTATTTGAATTTCGCGCCTATAAAACTTTGTATTTCTCGTCAAGCATTATCTTTAAAACTAATTCCACAAAGACAAGGGCCTAGCAAAGATCTACCCGCCGGGAGCCTCACAATGGCTAAGGCCGCCCCTGTCTAAATCTAAAACAAACTTAAGACAGGTAGCTTGGAGCTTTTGCAAACCCTTCTAAAAGGATCAAAATATTGAACCAATCTGTATTTCTGCAAATAAAAAGTATTTCTAATACCACAGGTATGTACGGGTACCGTATGTGACCCGACCCGAAGGCCTCGTGCTGACCTTGCCACTGCGCGCGAGCAGATAAGCGCACGATACGATCGACGCGCTGATCTAGATCGACAGATACCGTTGCGCAATATGACACAAGTTATATTTGTGACTGAGTCGCTCATTTGTTTTATTAATTCGTTGATCATATCAGTAACTATTGTTGTTTTTGGACTGGAAGAACTGGAATTATTGATGCAATTGAGTTTATTTTAATAGACTGTTATTATACATATACAGTTTAACTTGCTTATCTTTACAATCGCAGAATTGAGACTATAAACACATACATAGCATCACGCTTTATTGCCATGAGGGTAGTTAGCAGAAAATACAGAATGCCGTGTGCTACGATCCTTTTCACTCATAGGCAGCATTTAGTTGTATACCTATGTAGATAGAAGAAACTGACCCGAGTTCTAGTTACATACACCCATATTCTAAGACGTTCCTCCAAAACTTACTCGATTCGACTCCACCTCTACTCAGCCTTTTTCACTACCATCGGTAGTTATAGTTGACATAAACGTCCTCGACTCGAGAATTTTCCTCAGTCGAGGTAAGGAATCATCTGTCAAACTCAAGGAACCTCGGAACCTACCTTAAGGAAGGAAGTGTCAAAGTTCGTATGTAACAAAAATGAATTTTGAAGACTATCGAATATGCTTAAGATAATCCTTACAACTATTTATCGCGGTGTTATTTGCGCGATGCAGATAAACAAAATTATGACGTAATGACTCCACTCTACCTCGACTCATTTGAGGACCCCTCAGTCGAGGAACCTCAAAGTTCACTCGAAATTGCCACTAATTTTTGAAGGTGTTTTCGAGGCCGTCCTGAGTCGAGTACGAGTCGAGTAAGTTTTGGAGGAACGTCTTAGACTATGGGTGTTAAGTACTCCATTGACTCAGCGTCACAAAAATGTTTCTTGGCTTCCGAAACGAGAGAATGCCACTTAATCTGATCTTTGACCGTAGGTAACTATATCGCAAATCGAGGACTCGAAGCTACCGAAAATCAGCATCTACACTGTCGCTCTAGTGACATCTGGGGTGACCGACAGGGTGTCGCCCTGTCATAGGCTCTCTTAACAAACCGGTAGCAGCAATCAGGACTAATTTGACCTTACAAGATATCGGAAAAAGGGCTACGCTTTAAAACCAAACCAGTGTCTTCTTCTTTTCGTGTGGTTAGTGACCTGGTGTCAGAGTTTATGCCGCCCATGGGCCTCTGACTTGGCTTCACATGCCGTCGAGAAATATCTCTCAGGCATGCCAATTTCATCACAATGTATTCCTTCACCATTTTTAAGCAAGTGATAACAATACAATTCGCACATGAATCCGAAAAGTCAGAGGTGCGTGCCTTGGGTTCGAACTCGAGACCTATGACTTGGCAGTCCATCGGTCACACCACTAGGCTATCACTGCTGTTAAACCAGTGTCAAACCAAATTGATGAAATCCTCATCGTCATATTACTGTATTGTGATAACAGTCAGATTACACGAATGAAAAATAAATGCTTAATCACAATCATTCACAAAAGTATACCTCGAATTTGTAAATCAGACATGAAGTTATCAGATTAAATAAAATTGCAATTCATTTTATCATTATTGATTTAGCCAAACCTAAAGGGTAATACACACCAGTGCGGCTAACCAACAGGCGGTCTTTGCCAGCGGCCTAGACCAGCACTCGTCAGTCACTCGTCAATGAATGCCACCGGGCCGGGATACCAGAGCAAAATTGGTGTCTACTATGTATTATCCTTTACGTTACCACTATCAGAATAGATAGCTAATGTACATTTAATGTTACCGCTATTGTGAGAAAGACGTTAGTGCGCACATTATCGAGTCAATCTACAGATTGCCTACTGTGCCCAATTAAGTGAGGAAAAGTCTATTTCATAGGCAATGTGCAAATCAACGAATGAACACCCGCTATATGTGGAAAGACAATATAATAGAGTTAGTATAATGAGTAAATAAATACCAAATTAACTAAAAACCATTTTAAAGCCAGTTTTGTTGACCGAGTCGACGGAGCGGGATGGATGGGGCTTAGTTCGCTCGCTAACTAAACCCCTATATTTGTAATCACAATCCTATGTGATTACGAATATATATTTAACTAATTTTTTACCAAAATGTTACTTACTGCGTTTATGAATCGCGCGGCAGTATTCCCCAAAAGGGTTCGGCAGAGGTGTTTTTTTTTTAGTACACCCTCGTTTCTCCAGTTATGTTTAAGTCCCATGGCGATTCTCTTGCCATTAACCGGGCACAAATCCAGACTCCGCGCTGCTACCGAGAAATTCCTAATGGAAAAACCCAATAACACTTTGCCCTAACTGGGGATCTAACCCAGGACCCCATGCTTAGCAGTCACACTAGCGAAACTAGACCAACAAGGCAGTAATTTAGGATAACTGCTAATTAATTAGATAATGTGAGAAATTATACTGATGGCAGTCAAATACTGGTATTCAGCCGCGTCTGTTTAGACTGGAAGCTGACCCCAACATAGTTGGGAAAAAGTTAGGTAGAACAATGTGAGAAATTATACTACGTCTTCGCACATAAACTGATGTATCTAGTCATTCTGCAAATCGTGTCGATAATCCGTACATTACCATGCACTTTAGCGGTAACTTGTAAGATATCAAGTTGTTTAGCTGATACACAATGATGATAAAAAAATACAAATATAAACGAGTTAAGGAGCTTGTTTGTGCATTCAGTCGCTTGTCAGTTCCAGTAAACACATCATGGTGAAGGCACGGAAATACGTGGTCAAAAAAACGTTCCAGGGATTACCAAAACGCGAAGATTTCGAAATTGTGGAGTACGAGTTACCAGCCATCAAGAATGGAGAGATCCTCGTAAAAGTTGAGTGGGTGAGTGTGGACCCATACATGCGTATTTACGGTGCGCATATCCCGACTCCATACGACCAATTCGGCTTACAAGTCGGTTTAGTGGAAGATTCGAAGGACCCCAGCTACCCAATCGGTACCAGAGTCGTGTCGCACAAGGGTTGGTGCGACTACGCCGTCATCGACACTAATGAATTCGACGAGCGTGCCGGAAAAGTTTACAAGTTGCCAAACTTGAAAGGTTTATCAAATTCTTTGGCAGTTGGTGCTGTGGGAATGCCAGGTGTCACTGCGTACTTTGGGTTTCTGGAATACTGCAAACCCAAAACTGGCGAAACAGTGGTTGTGACCGGCGCTGCAGGAGCGGTGGGCTCACTGGTCGGACCGCTTGCGAAGAATAAGGGCTGCAGAGTTATCGGGTTCGCTGGCTCCGACGATAAAGTGAAGTGGCTTGAGGAGAACGGCTACGACAAGGCGATCAACTACAAGACTGCCAACATCGCGGCGTCACTGAAGGAAGCCGCTCCCAAGGGTGTCGACTGTTACGTCGACAATGTTGGTGGAGAGCTTAGCAGTGTGATAATGCAACAAATGAACCGACACGGACGGGTTTCAGTCATTGGAAGCATCAGTTCATACAACGAGGAAACGATAAATTCGGCTAAAGCGACCATCTTGCAACCGTCTATATTGTTCAGTCGATTGACGGTAAAAGGTTATGTCGTATGGGACTGGCTAGACCGCTTCCCGGAAGCATTTGCTGAACTTATTAAATGGATCAAAAGTGGGGAGTTGAAGCCCAGAGAACATGTCACTGAAGGTTTCGACAAAATCTATGACGCCTTTGTAGGAATGTTAGAAGGAGAGAATATCGGAAAAGCGGTTGTTAAATTATGATCATTTTTGTAAACTTCATGGCACCTCAGTTATGTTAATAGAATTTTCAACACACTTGCTCGTAAAGTGGCTCTTATTGCACCGCTTTTAGGTTCGTACTGTAGCTTATTATGGACTAGTCCGGTAAAATGTACCTACCTACCACAGATTAATGATAATGTCTACAAATATCACTTTACATTTTTTTAAATTTTAGCAATACGTTTTTACGCCTAAAAAATAGTAAAGTTTTTTATTATAAAAATAGAATAAATAGTGTTAATTAAAATATCATAAATAAACATTTCATGTTATTAAATTATTTATTTTTGTCAGCAAATTAACATTAATTAATGTAGGCGACGCAAAATTATATTGTTTATTGTGTGACGATGGCCGACCCAGGGGGGTGCAAGTTCCATACATTGAGAAAATGTTGTGTTTAGCGCCATCTCTGCCCAAGCGCATAAACTAAAAATGGACAGTGTGACCAGCCTGATCCCGTAACAATCTAGTAATATATTTTAGTACAAAACAAAACATTCAATTAATTAATTTCTTTAACTTATTTATATAATGACTAATAAGTAAACAAAAATATATAATTTATAAAAAAAACTGTAAATGTTTCTAAGTTACAGTAGAACCTATAATGTTATTAGGGCAACACCTAGTTTCTGACGTCACAAAAAAAATGTCGCCGGTTCGTTTAAATGCTCCTGCGCACGTTTTCTTTTGTAATTTAGTTTAATTGTGATTCTATTAGTAGTCTTCACGTCGAGTTCAGTTCGCTGCTCCGTGTTAACTAAAGATCCACTTAACTAAATCTTATAATCGCTTCAAAAAATAGAGGTCGAAAAAGGCAAAGGCAAACTGGCGCTACACTGAATGTGTAAAATTATTGTGTGTAAACAATAAAATAAAATTATAAATGAAAATGCTAATTTTTATTTATGATGTTTCTAGTGTGCATCGTTGTATTATGTAAAAATAGGTTATTATTGTTTCGTCCTAATGCAGCTTTGCCCGAAGGGCATAATATTTAACTAGCCTCTGCCTAACCCTCTGTGTGAAATACACCTCTGTGCTATATTTTACATAACATACAATACACACTAGTACATCAAACTTCAATAAATAGGAGGGTAGGTCTCTACAGTACAATAGTAACCTATAGGGTAGGTATGTGTATACCTACCTATGTCTATAAATACAATTTTAGTTCACTTTATATTCACTAGATGGCACTATCAATTATTTTAGTTGATGTCCTTACAGCCAGACGGCGCTGTTAGCTTAGGAGCGAGTCGCCAGTCTATCTCTACAGTACAATAGTAGTCTATGGGCCGACCGTCGCGCCACCCCGCGGTATTGTTGTCACATTTGATACCTACTGTCATATTTATTCAGTATTTTTTTTGGACGCATATTTTCTTCCGCTCGCCTATTTTCTACCAATCATTGCATCCTGCTTCGCTCGATCCTCGCTTACAATTAATTTGTGTTATAAACACAAAAATAATCAGTTCTTTTTTTATATTAGGCTGTTTGCCCTGTGGTTTTTCACCTGCGCGCGCATAGCTAACTCGGCCACGCACACCACAGATTAATTAAATTTATTTACAAAGAAATCCGGGCGCCATTTTTCACAAATACTTTTGTATTAAAGACTTAAAGTCTGTTATTTTCCTCGCAAGTGTGTTGAAAAACGTCGCGTGAAACGCGTGTGCATTGATCATTACACTCTCTTCTCACTTATCGCACTCGCCTGCGGCTCGGGCGCACAATACCGCCTCGCCTGTAATGACCAACTTAGCACACTTATATCACAATGTACTATTATCGATAAAAAAAAACAGTTTATTATGATACTTCTTTACTCTCAAAACATCGAGTTTCGCAATCAGCTAATTTCGGTTAAGAGTGTATGTACCTAGAAGTCTGGAGGAAATTCATTACCAAACATAAATGATGCCTAGGACAAGGTAGATGAAAGGAACATTTTTGACAGTTATAGTCATATTCTCAAGTCTAAAAAACATCCTCCAAAAAAGCTGTATGTAGATCTTTGAGGAGACTTTCGTTGGTAGTGGTGAAGGTTAACACGTGCTTTTGTCTATACTACGAATTTTTTCGATTTTAGTGATCTAATTACTGTGAGCTTCAATCGAGGTTTTTCCTAGTGTGTGTGGTTAGTGGTTAGTTTTATTGTTTTTATCAATTTTAAAGATTTTACTGTGTATCCATCATGGATACAAAAAAACCCCCTGATCCTGATCCCGATCCCTTTGATTTCACTCCGAATATAACTGTTTCTCTCCCTAATATTAATGACGTCCAAGAAAACGGTATGGTCACTGAATCCGCGAGTAGAAAGAGACCTGCTGCTTCCCCCCCGGCTTCTGTAATCAATCCTCCTAAATTGGCAAAAAATGTTATCGGTAGGCAGTCATATACGGCCAGGGATAATCCACCCTATATTGTCCACGTCTCTCAAAAAGATGATCAGACTCGAGGCACTGTACTGCACCCGGTAAAGTTTGGTATGTTTTTGATGAAAAACAACATCAACAATATACTCGCCGATGGTGTCAAACGTTTAGGTAGGAACCGTATATCTGTGGAGTTTAAGTCACACCAAGATGCCAACAGTTTTTTGATAAACCCCATTCTTACTCTGCATGACTACTCTGCCTCAATACCCCAATTTAATATTACTCGTTTGGGCATCGTTAGAGATGTTCCGACAGAGTGGTCAGAGGAGGAGGTCATAGAGAATATCAAGGTTCCCCCTGGATGCGGCCCTGTTATTAAGGCAAGGAGAATGAACCGGAAGGTGATTTCTCTTGGTGTTACTGAATGGAAAGCAACTCAAACTGTGGTTCTGACTTTCGATGGGCAAATTCTACCGAAGAGGGTGTATTGTTTCTACTCGGCTCTTGCAGTTGAGAGATACATGTACCCCACCATTCAGTGCTTCAACTGTTGCCGTTTCGGTCACACTCGCACGCTATGCCGCTCAAAACCCCGCTGTTTTAAATGTGGTGAAGATCATCCTGGTGATGGTTGCCAAGTTTCTCCAAATAATGCCTTCTGCATTTCATGTACTGGCAATCATTTTGCAAACAATAGTTCATGTCCTGAATTAGGTCGCCAGAAGGGCATAAAGGCTCTGATGGCTGAAAAATCTGTCTCCTATGCAGAGGCAAGTCAGGTTTTCCCTCCTGTTTCAAAATCTTATGCTGAAGTGTCTAAATCCCAGATCTCTAAAGCCAACCCAAGTCCTTCCCAGTATCCAAGTCTGACTTCTCAGGCATCTCCTAAATCTTACCGTAAAACGGTTTTTCTCAAACCCAAGTCTCACGCCCCCCTTTCACCCAGCTATGATAAGCAAGCCCATCAAGCCCTCATCCAAAACTACTCCTTCTCGCCTTCTCAAAACGGTTGCGCTTTCCCTACGGAAGCTGCAAACAGTTCAGATAACCCGGCAAATATCTTGAACATAATTACTTACTAGTAGATACTACTACTACTACTACTACTAGGGACTAGTAGTTGTTGATGGCTGTATTAACAAATAACTCTCAATCTGCTGTACCTGACCACGTTGCCAAAAAACTGACACATATTCTTCGCTATATAAATAACGTTCCATCCCCTGACATTCCTTCAATGGAACGTGAGGAGTATTTCTCCTAGGAAACCTGTCCTTCTCTTTTTAATAAATAAACACAAACCATTGGTCTGTGGCATTGCTGAGACCTGGCTTCGCTCTGACAGTGTTTTCAGGATCCCAGGTTTCAGCAGTGTTCGCCAAGACAGATCTGATGGATATGGGGGATGTGCTTTGTTCATTAATAACAAAGTAGCATTTACCCCAATCCCTCTACCCTTTGTTGGTGACAACATAAATGTTGTTGCTGTTAAGGTTGAGGGTATAAATATTTTTTCGTTTTATATTGCACACCCACATATTGATAATCTTGTTATAATTAAAAACTTAGTAAGTAATTTAAAGGGCCCCTTACTTGTTATGGGCGATTTTAATTGCCATCACTATCGTTGGGGGATCCGAAACATGCGATAATGTTGGCATAGGGCTAGTAGATACATTGGATGATCTTAATCTATGTATAATTAATGATGGCAGTGCCACACGTAGGTCTTCATTGGGGCAGAATAATAGTTGTGTCGACCTGACATTCTGTTCATCTAATGTTGCTAGCCTTTTTATTTGGAGTCGTTTGAATATGACTTATGGGAGTGATCACTTTCCCATCATGGTTAAAATTCCTTCTAAGAACCTTCCTGATAAGACCTCCCCTCCCTTGTTAAAATACCGACTAAACTCGGCGGATTGGGATCTTTATTCCAAAATTTTGGACTTACGTATATCTTCTCTTCCATCTATAAATTCTGTGAATGCTGTGGAATGTTTCTCGTCCTTTTCTAGCACCATATCCTCTACAGCTGATGATTGCTTCCCTTCCAAAACATTGCCAACAGGCAAGATTCCTTCTCCACCATGGTGGGATAGGGAATGCACTACCATGATCAGGGTCAGGAATGAGGCTGAAAAGACTTTTAACCTCGACATGAACCTGGACAACCTGATTGCCTTCAAGCAGGTATTGGCTAAGTCCAGGAAATTATTCAGAAAAAAGAAAAGAGAGGGCTGGCAGGCATTCTGCAGTTCATTGAGTCCATCCACTCCAGCGTCGGTGGTGTGGGGTAGGGTAAAGAGCTTTAGAAGTAGCTTGAAACCATGTTCCGTGAACGTTTTGCCGGAGGATGTAGCTTATAATTTTTTCACAAAAGTTGCCCCGGTATATGTTCCTGGTATGGAGGAGGATCTAGGTGTCAGCTCCCATATAGCAAGTGACGATCCTTTAGATATGCCATTTACCCTAGAGGAACTCAAAACGGTCCTTACCTACGTTAGGGATTCTGCACCTGGTGTGGATGGATTCCCCTACTCTTTTATTGCTAAAGCGGGTGTAAAATGTCACCAATATTACTTGGACTTGGTCAATTTCTGTTTCTCCTCTGGTTACATTCCTCCATCGTGGAAGGTTCAAGTGGTTATCCCTTTGTTAAAACCGGGAAAAGACCCTGGGGATCATTGTTCTTATAGGCCAATTGCTCTATCGTCCATACTTATTAAACTTTTAGAACATCTCATTAAAAATCGTTTAGAATGGTTAGTTGAAAACAGGAGGCTGCTTCCGGCGACTCAATTCGGCTTTAGAAAAGGCTTGGGTACAAGTGATAGTGTGGGTATCCTCACATCAGATATCCGGCTGGCCCTTAGTAGGGATGAGTCGGTGGTTGCCGTTTTCCTGGACATATCAGCTGCTTATGATTCTGTCCTCCTCCCAGTTCTCAGGCAGAAGCTGCACAAGCTGAGAATCCCGGTAAGGATCATTCAGATTATTTGCAGTATTCTTTCAAGCCGCTCTCTGCAGCTAAGAGTCCCAGGGGAAGACCCGGAACAGAGGATGGCGTGGAGGGGACTTCCTCGGGAATCTGTGATTAGTCCCATTTTATATAACATATACACTTTTGACCTTTCTTCTTGCCTAAATCATAATTGTAAATTACTTCAGTATGCTGACGATATTGCATTATTGGTCTCTGGCAGTTCTATCCAGGATGCCGCTCTGTCTATGAATGTCTCTTTGTCCTCATTATACCATTGGCTTCTTGATCACGGGTTAGCTTTGAGCGCTCCAAAAAGTACTGCAGTCATTTTTACCCGCAGACGTCGTATCCCCCAAACTGATATTAATATTGATGGTCAAGCTATTTCAATTAAAGAAAAGGCTAGGTTTCTGGGCGTTACACTAGATGCTAAATTATCGGGAGTTGATCACATCAATAGCACAGTTAAAAAATGTGAGCGCTCTGTGTCAGTCCTTAAGGCTTTGTCTGGTGTCTGGTGGGGTGCCCATCCATACACTTTGAAATTGGTGTACAATGCATTGGTTAGAAGTGTGATGGACTATTGCTGCTTCTTAATGGAACCTTGCAATAAAGAAGCGCTTCGCAAGTTAGACTCCATTCAGGCCAAATGCCTGAGGATTATAATTGGTGCGATGAAATCCTCTCCCATAAATGCCCTTCAGGTCGAATGTGCAGAACCACCCCTTAGCCTTCGAAGACAATATTTAGCTGATCGTTTCTTATCAAAAGTTTTCTCCCTTTCGTCCCATCCTTTACTTCCCATTTTAGAGGAAATTCATCTTTCTTTCGACACCTCTTCCTATTGGAATAATAAATCGGTTCCCCCATTGATGAATAGGTACAGAGAGCTTAAAAACCTCTCCTCACCTGTTTGTCAATATCCCATTCTACCTGTATTTTCCTCTGCATACGATGTGGTCCATTTTAAGCCAAAAGTCGTTTTGGGACTTGGTATTACCAGTAGATCCCGGGATGTAAAAGGCGATTTTGCTCGTGCCATTGAGAAATACTGGAGGGGCTGGAATTTATTTTTCACAGATGCATCCAAATTGTCACCAACGGGATGCACGGGAGTTGCAACATACTTCCAGAATTCCAGAATCGCCCTATTATTCCAATGTCCACCCGAGGTTTTTACTGGTGAATGTATTGGCATTTTAGAAGCTATTCATTTCATTAAGACACATAATATTAAAAATTCTGTTATTTTTTCGGATTCACGGAGTAGTATCCAGGCATTAGGTCAAAATCAAATGAAAACTAAAATCCACAGCAAAATTATTATGGATATTAAAAATTTACTTTACACTTGTTTTAAAAATGATTGCAATATTGAAATAGCTTGGGTTCCCAGTCACTCGGGTATAGGAGGCAATGAGTGTGCCGATTCACTGGCTAAGTTTGCTACCACTAACCTTGCTGATCGGAAACACTATGTTGTACATAGTTACGACTTACGGGCGGACACCAAACTTAAGTTGTATAACTCGTGGTCAACAGCGTGGCAGGTTAGTTCAAAACTTAAGGGTGCCTATTACGCCAGTATACAAAATGACATCCAGCGGAAACCTTGGTTTTTTAAATGTACTAAATTGGCTAAAAGAACTGTTTCATCCCTGTGTAGACTTAGACTCGGTCACTGTTGCAGTCCAGTGTTTTTGAGTAAGATCCGCGTTCGCGACAATTCTTTGTGCGAATGTGGTCTCGATGAGGGCACTGTGGACCATATATTTTTTTCATGTCCCGCAAATTCCCAGTCCTTTGACTTGTATCGTATGCTTCCCAAAATTAAAATCCCCCTTCCTACTAATTTTCGTTCCCTTCTGACCCACTTTTCCCCTAACCTAATTAAAATTTTATCAAAATTTTTAAATGATAATAATATTAAGATGTAGCGGTGTGTACTATGTTTTTATGTATTTTGGTGCTGTCTCAATTATGTAGATATAGATAAAGTAGAAAAAAAAAAAAAAAAAATAGAACCTTTGTTTAAATACTAACAACAAATTGTTTTGTCCTTTCAGCCACTAACATAATTCTATCATAAATCGAAAGTTCGACGGTCGCCTGGTCTGCAGCCCGTCACTACATGACACTGGCAGAATAGTCGTCATCGGCTCAGTTGCCATAAACCAAAAAAAAAAAAAAAAAAAAAAAAAGCTGTATGTAAAGATTTTAAGACGTTTAGTCATGATTTAAATTAAACTGAGACAATTGATTGTTAAAAGCTGTAGGTATATTGTATACAGTATAAGTTCAAGCACTGTTAAAGTTAGTTTATAATTTGAAACAGTTAAATACTGTTTTGAAACAAGTTTTAATTTTAAACTGTCTTTTTATACATTTTCAACCACCTAATTCAAACAAGTATCTTAAATTGTTCTTTTATGTGTTAAATACATTAAACAAATTGTACACCTCATGGTATAACAATACAGGTAGTCTCTTCCCATGACAGCTAGATCACGTGACTATTAATGAGCCCTGAACAAATAAGCTTCCGCTTTTATTGTTGCTGTTATTGGTAGCAAATTATCACAAATCGTGATGAGGACATCACGGGAAGACAATACCCAGGCGCAGTTATATTATTGTACTACGCTACATCTGACAATGTGCCAAACTGGGATTAAAGGAGTGTCAGTAACTCTCTCGACGTACTATCGCCCGATACCGATCCAATCCAAAAACTTCGGATTGATATAGGTTTTTGCAAGAAATTCCGTAGAAGTAATATCAAAAACATAGGTAGGTACACCAATCCAGAGATTTTTGAATTGAGATCGGTTATTAGGAGCGGCCTTATATCTTTTCTGTGATCTCGGTCGTATCCGAAAACCTGCACTAATTAATCGGCCTTTTTCAGCTTTGTCAGCATTATCGGGTTATATAATGTTATTGTTATTATAAATATATTATCCGTGCTTGTTGATAAGCATGAGTTGTAAGAGTTTAAAAATAGAATTTGGAATGTACCTAAGTTTCGCCTTTGCGATAATTCGCGGGCAGATAACACTCGACAGCCTAATAATCGCAGTCAGACTATGGTCAAAGAACACATATCCACTCGGAAAGGGATCGTAACCGTATCGCCTTTCGCCTCGCCGACAAACAGGCGTCAACCTAACGTAAGCACGTAACCAAACCGGATCAGCAGCTCCGATACGTCGACTCGGCTACGGCTAGGCGACGCCGCGCTTACGGCTCGCAGTAATGCTGCGGCTACACTACCGTGATATGGCAATAATTATGGCCATAATTGAAACAACAACTAGACTAAACGAGTTGCGTTTAGTCTAGTTTAGTACTGTCAAAATGTCACTTTCTTTTTCTATTGAAACAGAAAGAGACAAACACAGTTACATACACATAGTTTAGTCCTGTCAGTGCGCAACAGAATCGACACATTTGATCGACACCAGTAGCATGAATAAAACAAAAATGTTACAATAAATAATTTATTACGTAAATAATGTCTTGTGCTATATTTAACACTAAAAGTATTTCAGTGTTAAATATAGCGTACGTACATCTCTGATCATATTTCTATGATATTCTAATATGGCTCTTATCTACCTACGTATTGAATGAGTGCAGGTAAATGATGCGCTTGGTTTTTTTTAATTTAGAAATGACATTGGTGTCGATTCTATAAAGTGCGCGCAAGATAACTCTGCGCGCGACGGAGGGCGTGCTAAATGTTGCCATGATCGCAAAAATACAAAGTACTACTTTTTAGGGAAAAGTAATACATTCGTGAGTATTCAAATTGGGCAGCCCTCTTTTGCGGTTTATTATATTTTAATTGAGCTAAGTTATGTACGTTAAAATTTACTACATACCAATTAAACTAATTAGTATTTTTACGTAATTTGCAAAGGAAAATAAGTAAGCTTATAAATGTGCCGTGAATGAATAAGAATGGATTATGATTATTATCGTCTGATGAAGTCCACTATAATCTATATTATTATAATTTCTTTTATTCCTAAAATTGGGTAGATCTAGAGACGAAGTTAATAAAACAGCAACATTGTGGTGGACCATGATTAGTTCCGAATTTGACCGCGCGCAGACTTATCTTGCGCGCACTCTAGCACATTTTGACAGTACTAAACTAGACTAAACACAACTGTCACTTTCTTTTTCTATTGAAACAGAAAGAGACAAACACCCTTAGTTTAGTTTAGTCCTGTCAGTGCGCAACAGAATCGACACATTTGATCGACACCAGTAGCATGAATAAAACAAAAATGTTACAATAAATAATTTATTACGTAAATAATGTCTTGTGCTATATTTAACACTGAAATACTACTATATAAATGCTTCTATCACTACGCTGATAAGGCATATTGTACAGTACAAATGAAACAGTAGTTTTTAACTTCATAATATACAGGATAGATAAATTACTGGCCAAAACCTTGTTTGATTATAAATAATAAAGACCAGCCTATAATTTTCCCACTGGTGGGCAAAGGCCTCTTCTTGTACAGAGAGGAAATGAGCATTGACCACCACGCTTGCTCAGTGCGTGTTGACGATTTCAAACCATAAAGTCCAGGTTTCCTCACAGTGTTCCTTCACCGTATGTCAGTGTCGTTTGACTATTATAATATATAAAACAAAAACCATAATTTAAAATGGATCTTAGCAACTACCCGATTCGGATAATTTTTACTGATTCTACAAATAAACCCTTAATACATAACAATTCATTGAATACCATTTAAAATAATATACTTTTTCCTTTTTGCTCGAACAACTAAAAATATGAGTTAAAGGGAACGACAAAAAGTTTCCTGTAAAAATAAAGACATTTTCGTTACAGACCCGAGTCATAAACTTTATAACCTCTGACTGGCACTAAATCCTAAATAATATACAATAATCTCATACTCCTAAGGGCCGAAACACAGTAGGTACTAGGCAATTTAAGGTGCAGAGCTGTTTGGGTTTTAAATTCTAAAAGAAAGTGGCAATAACCTCTCCTAAGTCGGTTAACAAGCTTTCACAAAGACACCATAAAAGAACTCGCTTAGCTGAGCAAGATGAGCCGAAACTCGAAAGGCTGTACTATGTTGTATCATAACTGAGTTCTTGTGACCACCTTTCGGCTCCATCATCGGACCAGCTCAATGGTCATCATCACATTGTATTGTGGAACTAGAACTACATTATGTATACTAAATTTTAGCTTTATAGGAGGTGGTTAAATTTCGTATACCAATTTTGAAAAATAAAGATTTACAAACAAACATTGCAAATTAAACGAAAGTTTATAATAATTGCCTAGTGTACTTTCGCGCTTAACACATATTCCTTACACCAGATTATACAAGTCTCTCAACACATCTTCACGGCCCATCCTGATTCTGCAATTGTTTCAACTGCTTCAGCACGGTATCCAACAACTTCCTTCTGTCTCTTTCATTTTTCTTGAGAACGGAGAAGACAGATGACTTTTGTTCTGCTTCCTTGAGCTTCTCGAGTAGTGTGGCGGCGTCGCGTGGCGTCACTAGTGAATACTTACCGCCCTCTATGCCGACGTCATGAAGGTACGATGACCAGTCCCATCCAGTGATGAGATCCAGGAGTTGTCTGGGAAATGAGGTGACTTTTTAATAATAAGTTAAACGCCCTATTCGCTATCCTTATATTTTACTAGCTTCCGCTACCAGCTTCGCTTGCGTGATTCTTTTTCATCTCATAGGAAAGGAATTTTGAAAAATCCTTACTGTACAAACTTTAAAATTTGTAACCCCAGTGATTTAGGCCGTGCGTAGATAGATCAGTGAGTCAGACGATTTCTCCTTTTATATTACAGACAAGTAATTATACACGGTTAGTTGGAAAGGGGGTATCGAGGACCACTTAAAGTATCACTGATGACTGTTTTAAAGCAAGTGTTAAAATTTAAAAATTCGATAATTTTATTTTCCATGCAAAATGATTTATATTTTAGTTTTTTCTAAAACTATTTATCCCGGTTAGTTGCGAATTCAGATAATGGAGCTTCTAATCCGTGAACCTAAAATGTAAACACAACTGATCATAGCTGAGGATAGATAGATTTTAGTGTACTTTTTTCTTTTAAACTATTGACTTTTGGAGAAAGTTGTAGAACAAAAGTTATTCATTATTACAGGTACTTAAACTACCTTTCAGTTTAGTACCCCTCTTCCGAATAGCCTTATATGCAGTGGTGGCCATATAATTAGAAACGATTAGTACTGAACGTCATACATCGAAAAAATAAGTAGGTCTCTTAAAAAAATGTGAGATATTCTAGATGGATTTCAATAAAAGAAAACATTAGATGAAGTAAAGCTCTCTTATACTAGAGGCACCATGTTTCATTAGTTTGAATATTTCAATATAAGAATAACTCTGAAAAGGGTTTCCTTTAGTTAATTGAAAAAACTTGCAATCCTTATGGTGCGTCCAGACTTGACGAACGCGCCGCGAATGCGCCGCTCGCGAGATGCGCGTGAGCGGCGCGCGGACGGCGCGCGAGCTTTTGTACGAACATGAAATGCACGCGCGCAGCTCTCGAGCGGCTCGCGAGCGGCGCATTCGCGGCACGTTCGTCAGGTCTGGACGCACCATTACATGGTATCGTTTTCTGAGATTCAGGCTTTCATGCAACATCGTTGGTACTGCAGAGTAACTTTGTCAGTGATAGACCGCATCACAAACTTTAGTATTGGAGCAGTTCAAATGAACAGCAACATTTTTAAAGAATAGTTACTATTTTACAGATCCATAAGTTTTTAAGGGTGTGAACGAATCACAAGTTTCCTTTATAATTTTTTTTTAGTAAATTAATTCATTTAAATTACTTTTGTAAACATGGAGATGATTAACAATGACGCAGAAATAAACATTCGCCAATATTCAAGAACGAAATGATTTTCAACTTTGAATTTCTAACAATATAGTTGTCGTTTGTAATTATTTGTCCAGCTCTCAGTTCATTTCCAATGCCACCCTGTTTAAAAAGCGATTATAAATTTTATTAGGAGTTTGTTGTTTTCCTCAATTTGTCCTCATGTATTAAACACTATTGATGGGCCTACATAATGACGTAGTTAAAAGTCATTAATAATAGACTGATAAAAATGTATAGCGAGTATTTATCATAACGATGTGTACAGTAATGATCGTTTCTAATTATATGGCCACCACTGTATGTATAGATTTTATTTTATTTATTTAAATTATGTTTTAAAGGATATTTGATAACGAAGTTAATTCATGTGGTAAAACATATTTGATAAAGGTACTCAAGAACCTCTTTTGAAATATCAACGCCAGAAACATTAGAAGAAATAAATTAGTTGTTTAATCCGAATTCATAATGCTTTTTAGTGTTAATCCCTACCTGGATGTCCAGAATTGGTCTCCCACTTAGAACTCTTACTTACTCCCGAGAGATATAATTCTTACCTCATCCCAGCAAAATGCTCCAGTAAGGCCGACTTGCGCAATATTGTTAGGGCGAACCGAATGATTCCCTACCACAGCCATACAAACTTCACTGGGCTATCGCTTTAGCCCAGCCTTGGTATCGATTTTCCGCCGGCGAAGTAATCACACTGTATCACGGCTAAGTGCAGCTGGTTTAGAGCCCCTGAAGATATTTGCTTCACCGATCTTCTATTAACTTCTGCGACCTTAGTTATTAATATTATGTTCTCACCTCAAGCTAGCGAAATGTTCCAGTAACTCTCCCTCCTTGAGACCAGGTACCGGTTCTCCCGCCGCAAACTGCTCGCATTGGATTACGTCTAAGTTTAGCTGGTCTAATGCTCCTGAAGATATTTGCTTGACCGCCGGGTCCAGGAGTAAGTTGCGGAGGCGAGTCGCTATGCGGTTGGTAGCTGCTCGCACTGCTGCCACGCTGATAAAACAAAATACGCATTTAAAAACTGCGTTTTTCTCAGCGTTGTACCACTTCAATGTGATAAACAAATGTTACTGAAATGTCTCTCTTACATGGTTGATCGTATTGAGAATATACAAAAAAAGGTTTACACGTTTTCTATGTTTTCGGCTACGTGTACCTTACCATTCTGATAATTACATAAACCTTTGCAAGAAATTTCACTTACAACCACTTGTAAATCGTCGTCGACTGGCGGATTGCACCTTTGTTTTAAAAATTATATCTAATTAGATTAGACTGTTCTGAACTCCTGCATAAACTGCGTTTCAATGTCCCCCAGAGGTCAGTTAGATTTAACCCGCCTATCTCTATTCCTTTTTCCTCTTCAAACTACAGGCAAAACTCGTACATGGTGCAAGCTAGTAAGGACTTTAATAAACTCCTCTCTCCTACTTTGCTGTGCCCAACAGGGTCCACAATTGTAACATAATTTTCTATTACTACCACCTAAGTAACATTGTGGAATACGCAAATAAATATTGAGTATTGAGTATTAATATTATCTGTAAAGAGTTCTCATTTGACCCCTTTACCACTAAAACCTACTCTGCACGCACTCGACTGAACGCTAACTTTTTTAAAAGTGCATTGTGCTTATTGTTTCTTAAATTTATAAATGTATTATTTTTTATCGTGCTTGTGATTGATCCTTAGATTGCTACTATTTTTTTGTTTTTACCCGTGGGAACCTGAAATTGGCTCTATTTTTCATACTCAATTGTTATTCATCTGTTATAGCTGTGTACTGCGTGCTATAGGTATAACTAAATCTAAATATTTGTACGGCTGAAATGCCGAATATAGTGAAACCATTATCTCTTAAGAACTTATGTACCTATATTCTTGCAAATTAAATTATCATTCAGTCATTCATTTGGTTCTTCTATAAATAAATGATATTGAATTTAAAACGGTGTATTTATTTATAAACACTTGTCAGAAACAAGAATCTGTTACTTTATTTTTTTTCTTGTTTATTTATTCTTGACTTTTTCGGGTTTGGCCCTGAAATTAAGCGCAGACAGGGTCTAAGATGGAGCACACGAATCCAAGGAACAGAAATATAGAGAGAGGAATTGCCCTATACCCCTCTGGCTCTCACATATACACGGCGGAACACAGTAAACTACTTGGCGCCGGAGTTTGATGTGAGGGTGGCAGCTAGCCAGACGGACCGTATAGATCCGACCACCAACCAAAAGGGGCATTCTTCAAAAGATATTAACAAAAATTGAGAACGTCATTAGCATCATCCCAAAGTTAAGAATGCAGATGTATAATACTATAATTATAATAATGAAAACTCAAACTATACCGCTGCCGTCAAGCAATAAGACAAGAATAAAAACAATCTGACAATACTATAACGTTAACAACCCGGGAGAAGAATGATTTGTTAAAATAATGTTAAAAAATTTCGAATATTCACCCAAAAACGACATACCACCAAGGAAGTTTCGTTAAACATTATTGATACAATATGTTGCGGTAAACGCTACTGGCACTTTTTGATGGCAAAAACTTCTAAACATTTATGTTGTGTTTCAGAAACTATTTGAAACTTGTATCCGAAACATTGTTTACTAGTAAATAACTGTAACTATTTAACTAAAGTTGGTTGCATGTTTGGTGTAGTGGCTGAGCAATTGGCTTCTGTGCTACGGTTCGCGGATTCGATCCCCGCACTGAACAAATATTAATATGGCCTACAGATAGTTGTTCCGGGTCTGGGCGTTTGTGCGTGTGATATTTGTGTCTGTGTACGAAACAGGAAAAATCCGAGTGTGGAGCAATGTTTTAATTAAAGGAAAAAGAAGGAAAGTCCAGTAAATCAGTCTGACTAGTCTTCTTACCGTGCTCTTTCGGGCAGTTGTTCCAGTGACGTAAGCACTCCTGACAGGTAGCTCAGCATATCTGTGACGAACGACGTGGCCTGACCAGTGGGCTCAACTGAAACACGATAACTTTAGTGTAATTTTCGCGTAAAAGAAATAGGTTAAAGAGAGACTTTAATATTCATAATGGTTTACGGTATTTTTCAATTTAAAATACGATGGTTCCGTTTTGTCGTACGATGTTGTTAATCAATTGATTGGTTCTTCACTTGATTTTGACGAACGATTATATCAATCGACATTGTCGACACTCAATATTATTTGTACGATTCGCAATTAGTATCGACCGCCAAAAATCGAAAAAAAATATTAGACGGCGGCAAGATATCCCGATGTTGAAAATTGAAAATTTCAGTTGTCACGATCCAAAAGTAATTAGTAGAATATTGAAAATTTGTACGGTAGGCGCGCGAATTGAATGCAGTCAAGGCCTCAGGTTCGCTCCCCCGCGCCCCGCACGCCCCACCTCACGCGCCCGCAAATGTAGTGCTGTCCTTGTCATGATGTCACCTAACAGTACTATCGCATTCCCACACGCATTCCTCCTGTACTGGTCCATTACAAAAGTAACCGGAAAATTTAACCATAGCAAAGACACTATTCTCTACGTACCTAACAGCCAGTCGTAGTTCTCAAGGTCAAGGAACTCGTCGACCTTCTTCTCCAGTTTGTCGCAGATCTGCTGCTCAGCGTCGTCGCGCGCCGCTTGGAACATGCTGCCCGCCGTCTGATACAGACATAACGGTAACGTTCTTATATGTTAAGAAATAAGCTGCTTTAACACAATCATTTATTATTTATTTATTTATAGTTAATTAAAACGGCACAGGTCCAATTACATTAATTAACATAGAATTATAAATATTAAAATAAAATAAGCATTCAAATAACATACAATACAAAAATTAAATTCAAAGATATACAATTCGTGGATAAAATTATTAATAATTATTTGAGTAAATGGTTATGGTGATCAATTAAACACATCACAAACTAACGTACATAAATTAGCATCTAACAGTGAACACCCTCGCATATTGTCTCTCACAGAACACCAGACAAGCACGCATTGTTTTCTTCCAATCATCAGCAAACACATCACATTCAGGGTCGGCAGTCAGGAGGGCGTTTAGCATCCTTAGGGTTCGACATACTGGGGAATCATGTTTAACACTTGTTTAAACTAAACAGGGATTAATTTTTTTTTTTGTTTGGTGTTTTGACGTTTGTAGACACGGTGTATGGTTAACTTTTGTTGTACGACTCTGAGCTTTTAATAATGATAGATGAATATTATATGAATTACTAAATTGTTTATTTTAGTGTGTGTTGTCAACATACCTGTGTGGTGACTAGCTCAGAGCCAGTTATGTTGCTAATAAACTCGTACAGGCATAACGTTGCGTCTTCCAAGTACTGCGTGTCCACAATGATCTGCAATAATAATGGTAATTAAAATACTGAAGTTCGTTTTGCCTAGCCTTTTCCCGACTATGTTGGGGTCAGCTTCCCTAACCAGATGCGTCTGAATACCAGTATTTTACACGGAGCGACTGCCATCAGACCTCCGCAACCCTAACTGGGCAGTGCCGATATCCTAATTAAAATACTGAAGTATGGTAAAAATAAAACGCTATATAAATAAATATATCTCTATTTGCTTACACAACCCTTTCCTAAGCAGAGATAGCCTAGCGGTTGAACGATTGCCTTCCATACAGGAGGGTCTGAGTTTGATCCCTGCCTACACCTCTGACTTTTCGAATTAATGTGCGGAGCAGAATTTGATGACTTGCTTTAACGGTGAAGGAAAAAGATCATGAAGAAACCTGCACATCTGTCTTCAAAACAGCACAGACGAATGATCTACTTAGTAACAAAGAGTACTGCCGAGTGCTTCGTTTAGTACTTGAGCCACGCTTAAATTGTGACGAAGAAGATGATCTAACAACGCGGGACTGATGACGTAGCCGCTAGCTCTAATACCCCAGCAACTGGTGTGAAAGGACTAACTCTAGCTAGAGTCTAACCCGCTTGCTTGGTAATCAATACGAACATCTTGGTAGAAACCTAGGGACAACTTTAAGTTGTCACCGATTACCTGCACAAGTTGCATCAACGGTAGTGGTCTTCTGAACAGCGCCGACAGACACCCAGTGAAGGACCTACTAAGTAACAAGGACGCTGAGTGCCTCGCGGCCGCGGCCCGTCGTCCGCCGCCCAGCCCGAGCCCCGCTGAGTACTTCAACCACGCGTAGATGAACTCCTTCACTTGCACGTAGACAGCGGGCACTGTGGTGGAGAATGGAAACCTAGGGAATACAAGTATGCTTGAGTTAAGGGCGTTTACAGTCAACAGCTGACGTTGAAAGCGGTCAACAGGTGCTGATACTTGTATTGTCGGCAAAGTATATGTAAGCACCCTTATATAAAATGCACTTTATAAAAATAACGATTTTACACCCCTTTTTTTAACCTTGTGGAATCCTCTTGGAACCCACACAACGTCAGACGACGTCGCGGCAGACCCAGAAAGAGATGGTGGGACGAACTAGACACCTATTGGAAGGACTGGCCGCAGAAGACCTTAAACCGAGAGGAGTGGAAGGAGGGCAGGCAGGCCTTTGCTCTGCAATGGGATGATCATGGCTGAATAATAATTATAAAAATACAGTTAGCTGCCTCCACTCCTTCAATATGTCAAATACTGAATCTTTAGAAAAAAGAAAGCCATTACATAACGCAGTATTATTGTATAAACTATTTAATCCACAAAGAAAAAAGATAATATATTACTAAAGATTTTTAACATTGACATACTTCCTTGGGAAAGGCTGCGTCTCCAGTTCATCGCCATCATACGGGAATGTGTCCATTACACCATCATATTGGTCTTGAGTCTCAACCTGAAGACAAAAAAGGCCGTTGTAAGATTTAACACCTCTTTTTAACCTTGAGAAATCAACCCTCATGGAGACCCGTCACCCTGAGCAAAGTGGAGGGTTATGCCGCACTCTTACAGGCTAAAACCACCACGATGTTCCTCCGCCGGGGTCGCTCGGGGTTCGCACGTGCATTCACCGCAACCCCGGCAGAAGAATTTAGCTACCTGACCTTCAATGGAAATGAGCACAGACCAAGCGAAGTAGACAAGTCTTTGTTTTTGCTAAACTAACCAGGATTCAGAACTTTTCGATAAGTCGTTTGTCGAAAGATTCGGTTCGTTATCTCTACGTAAAGGATTTTATCTACCCCTAGTAGCATCTGGATTTGGGAATTGAAGGACGAAATAATAATGTTGTATTTTCATGGAAATTGAATTTGTGTGCGAAGTTTCAGGAGAAGTAGTTGAAAAATCTGTCGCAAGATTTGAAAACAAAGATAACAAACAAATAAAGTGAAGCTAATTAAAACCGTTTAAAAAGATAAGACAAACCGAATCGGACGCTAATTGACTTATCGAGGCCGAGGGTAACGCTGACCGAAATCGTATTTTGAGACAAATCCAAATGATTCTACCATCACGTCAAATAACGGAACCTGGCGACAGTCTGAGACAATGTGAGCTAATCAAACATTATTTTTACTATGATAATTTCCCTACCTCTATGGGTAAGAAGGAGGCATTGTCGAGTATATCCCTGAAGACAACCACCCATCTCTGCATCAACACTTCAGTGTAATGCTCTGCCATCTCTTGTAGGAGCAAAGGTAGCGGATCCGTAGGGAGACCGTAACACCTGCGAAAAGTTATATTATAAGTTTGGACTACGTATCGAATAATAAATTAATTATGGCAACACTCCTGACGAAAAGAAAATAAAATTAAACTAGATAGTTTTTTTATTAACCGACTTCAAAAAGGAGGAGGTTCTATATTCGATAAGGTTTTTTATTATGTATGCACACCGATTACGCTGAGATTTATGATCCGATTTACGTGATTCTTCTTTAGTTTGATGCGGAATAGTTGCCATTTGGTCCCATAAAAATTTAACATAGTTTGACCAATGTAGTTTTCATTTTATGAACATTTTTATTTTTTTATGAACATTTTAGTTTACGTGGACGATGTAATTATTCTACCTGATGTCATCTAGAAAAATCCTACTATAGTTTACAGAACAACCTATTACAGACACTAAAGAGTAAAAAAATAAAAATAAAACTACTTTTTAGTTTTTGAAGTCGGTTTTTGAAACGTAGTTTTTTTTTATTTTAAATACGAGACACGGTGAATTCATTGCAAAAGACTCGGACCGGCCGCATAGTCTAATTTTACTGTTAGATGTTTAGTATAAAATGTATACGCAGAGTGAATTCCGGCGCGCGTCAGAAATTTTCTGGCCAGAAAATTTCTTAGAATATGCGGCGGGCCTAAAAAGGCTTTATCTGGAATTGTGTCTACTATATTACCTATTAAGTTTATTTTTTATCGCACTTAACGCCATTTTCTCGTTTATTAATAAACGGTATCATTGAAGGTTTAGAAACTAACAAGGATAATTGTTCAAGTGGCTTGGGTTTAATTCACCGTTTTTCCCAATTTTCATAGATCAACACCAAAAACAAAACAACACAATACTTACTTAAGCGTATTAATAAACAGCACAATTTGGTGTTTAATGCTCAACATCAGCGTCGGATCAGTAATTAACGATGTATTGGTCCTCAGAGTTGACGCCACTTTAGTCACGGACATGCCCCACATGTCCAACAACCAGTCTTTGGACACGAGCCCTGCGCCTGCGCTTAGCAAGTGCTCCTCTAAGATGAAGAAGCCTAGGACTGCGTTTAAGTAATTCTTTACTCCTTGAATTGAGTCGTGTAGGTTGGCTGATGCAGGGATTAGGACCAGACGGGCTTGCTGTTTGCGCTGCGCTCTGAAAGAAGCGTAATTGGGATCACGTACAGAAGGATTCCCCTATACCTCTCTGACTCTCATATACACACGACGGAACACTTTAATTTGAGCGGTGGTAGCTAGCCAGGGGGACCGCATAGATCCTGCCACCAACCGTGCTGGGTTTGTTGAATCTTACAACACGTGTCTATTCCCAGCATGTGGAGAGGAAGCTTTATATTCTAGCGTGTCACTATATGGGATAGAATTTAAAAATCTTCTGACATAATCTAAGAAATTATATTTAGATTATGCCAGTAAGATTTTCGCTATTGCAGATCTTTCAGACGCATATCGTCGGCCTAATTATCAAAATTCGTAACTCCGTTTGGGCAAATTTTACAGGAGGGAGAAAAAACCGTTTCTTTTCTAAATAAATAAATGGCGTTGTGGAGTTACTTATTCTTATAATTTATCATTAGCAACATTTGTGTTATTTTGCGGGACAAAAGAACTATTCCATCATATTAGTTGGAAAAATATGCACTAGATGGCATCAATAAAACAAATTTCGTATTTTTTTACACGTTTTTTTTTACAAATTTTGGTAATTGGGCCGACGATATGCGTATTCATACATAAGACCATTTTGCTACATCATGGACTAATAAACTAGTGTTGTGCTCACTTATAACAGGACCCAGGATTACAAAGTGTTACTAGGAAATATACAACGTGTATCAGAAATGCGTGGTCATATTTAGGGGGGCTGTCTGGACTCTTACTCGGAGCAAGATCAAACAAAAAAAAATGGTAATTTTTTCATTAGCTGATCGGCTCAAATCGTAGAGTCGAAAAAAAATTGGCTGATTATTTTTATTTGACCTATCAAATGTTAAATGATGGAATCAGGCGTTACTTTGCGGAAATCCATGACCTATAAATATACAATAAAAATATTTAGTGTTCATTCCGCGAAAACAGTTGATCAAGCCTGAATACAGTATGCAGCACCGCCCTCCCGCCCGCAAATATATGCAAATGCAGAAGGTACGATTAATAACATGCAACAGACAAGCAAAACAAACCGATACGACACGTTTTTCGCCCCTCCATGGGGCATCCTCAGGAGATATTGACTCGTCGACCGCTTGGACGCGAAAAATCAAATGTTCGCTATCAAATGTGGCCCTGATAAGGAGTCCAAATAACCCCTTCAAATATGACCGTGCATTTCTGGTAGACGTTGTATATAAAATGTCCACAATTTATTACCTGTAATACTGTATGAAGTCGTTCTTAGCGCCCAGTACACTGTGAATGTGTAAACATCTATGCAGTGGACTGAAATCCACCAGCTCGTCAGGACACTGAGGGCCAGTGCTTTCCTTGGCTATGCCAAGCACTGCCATATCTGAACAAAGATGATTTAATAAGATCAAGAAGAAATGAAAGACATTAAAGATTTAAATTTGATACAATTTAAACAGAGACTAAATAAAATTTTAATTGAAAAGTGCTACTATACCATTGACGAATTCCTTCTTGACAAAATGTAATAAACTAAATGATAATTATGTATATATGCTAGTAAATTAAAAAACTAGACTTATTGTGTTCTGAATATTTATTATAATAATTAAATGTATTCTAAATATTTATTATAAAAGTTGAATGTATTTTAAATATTGTTTTTTTTTCTAAATTTGTATGTAATGTCGATTTTAAATTCTTATATTCTTAGATAGTGTATGCCCTAATGGGTAGTTTTTTGAGTAACCATAACCTAACTATAAGATCTACTGTATCACCAAAAATCACAGTAATAAATACTTTGACTTTGAGTAATATAGACTGAAATAGAAAGACCTGTTTTTGAAGTATTCCTGTTGGCCACACTAGCCCACTACCATGATACCTTGGTTAAAAATGAATATAAAATACAAAAAAAGTTTATGTGGCAGCCAAGGCTGTGGGGCCAATGGGAATAACATCCTGATTTTGGTCAAATACCTTTTTTGTTTTTTACAATGCTGGCCAAGTTCCTTCCTAACATTTCTTGTGTTTGTTTCAAGGCCATAGCTCCAACCTATTAATGAATAAATAAAAGTTTAAATATCACTTGAATATTCAATCAATCAATCAATCAAATTTATTTCGGACAAGGTACATCCATATGTTGGTAAATTATAATATAAGTACTTACAAAAATATCTTAATAATAATGAAACGGACTTACCCGCTGAACTTATTAGTACCTATTCTGAAAAATAGGTACTCAAACCAAAAGAATTATGTTCAGTGGGCAGGTTCTAAATCCGTTTCTTACGGACTGAACTGTGGTGTAAGACAGAGTGGACCGATCCCGCCCAGTCCATTCAACCCGTATATAAACAGTTTGATTGGTGAGCTGAGCTGCACTAGGGTTGGCTGCTCCGTCGATGGACAAACGATAAACAATATAAGCTACGCCGACGACATGGCGCTGCTCAGCCCGTCAATCTGTGGTTTGAGAAAACTTATGGCGGTCTGTGAGGGGTATGCGGAGACTCACGGGCTGAGGTATAATGTTATCAAAAGGGAAGTAATGGTATTCAAACCGCGCAATAAGACACAATATTGATTAGAGTAATAAAAATAAAAACTCTTTACACAAAGTCATGAAACATAATTCCTTCTACCAATCAAGAGTTTTTTTAAGAAACTGCTATTATGACCGTAGACGTGAGGCATAAATATTAGATTAGGTATGTGGATTAGGTATTTTTCGATGCGAGTCCGTACCTAATCCAAAGGGTCGAGGATTAGGTATCACTAAATATTTGTACACAGTTTACACAGAAGATCAGTGATGGGCCGAATAAGGGTTTCACCGAATACAAATAATCGGCCGAATGTTCGGATAAAAGTTTACCGAACCGAACATTCGGCCGAATATTCGGCAGGATTTGGCGCTTTATTGTGCACTGCAAAAATTCAAGTCTATACTTGTTGAACGCATTGAATCCCGCGACCCTCCCGACCACTGACGCTGCTACCCCCGGACTGTTATTGCGACAACTAGTTAGCGACAAAACATTGTCACGTGCATTTGTTTTTGTGTACAAAATCGTTAAAACTCATAAGTTGCCAAAAAAACAATTAAATAAGTGGAAAGAAGAGGCGCGCGGCTTGCTCGCTCGCCGCACAAAGTTCTATAGAAAAATGAGACATCTCCTCTCCTCTCCGCTTGATCCATTTCCACCCAAGCTAAGCGGAGAAGAGATGTGGAAATAACGAAATCGGATTGGTTTATTCAAACACATCTCCTCTCGTCTCCTCTCCGCTTTGGTGGATACCGGGCCTAAGATTATTCGGTAAAATGTTCGGCATTTTTGCCGAATAATCGGCCGAATACGAATGTTCGGTAAACCTGTCAAATATGCCGAATACCGAACATAAAACGAATATTCGGCACATCCCTACAGAAGATATTCCGTAGCTTAAAATGTGGTACCTACAAGATGATAGTCCTAAGTCTGCGAGGCGAGAACAGAGAACTTCTACGTCTACGTCAAATGCAGCCAAGATACAGGAGAAATGAAACGAAAAGACTGAGACGCTAAAAAAAAAAGCTGGTCCGGAATGAAGCGGGGAATCGACAAATATTCGGATTGGAATTTTTCAATACAAGGATTACGTGGATTAGGTATCGATACGTAATCCGCCCCATGTCTAATAAATATTAGGATTAGGTCAATGGATTAGGTATTTTGAATTACTCGAATTAGGTATCGATTTTACCTAATCCGACCCTACATGACCGTATTACACCAATTTTGAATACCAACTGACCTGTGGGCTAAGCTTGCGTATATTCTCGAGGAAATCTCTAAGATCCGCCATGGACGCATCCTGTATCGCTTGTCGTAGACGCGGTATATCAGCGGAGATCTGCCCACACCACTTGTATGGACCGACGCGAGGTAGTAACACATGCTCCAACTGTTCTAGAGTTTTCAGGGCTGGGTAGTATCTGCAAATTTTTATATAATAACTTACATTACATAACATAATATCACGCCTGTAATCCCTGAAGGATTGGGCAGAGGTACATAGTAACACCCTCATTTCGCCGTTATGTTTAAGTCCCATGTAAAAGGGGCAGAGCCTATTGCCATCAACTGGGCACAAATCCAAACTCCGGGCTCCTACTGAGGAATTCCACACGGAAAAACCCAATAACACTTTGCCTGACCTGAGGGCCGAACCTAGGACCTCACGATCAGCAGTCGCGCTTGCCACCACTAGACCAACGAGGCAACGAGGCGAGTATAATAACTTTCGTGAGTGATATTCATCACCAAACAACCTGCAGTCAGTTCTCTCCGTTGATAGGCTCATGATTAAAAGCTCCGGTTGAGTATGAAACTAGTCGAGCAAATCACAATAAAATGCGCGTGAGTAAAGCGATATTTAATCCTAAACAAAATTATCTGCACAGTACCGAATAACATTACAAACAGAGAAAGCCAACTACTTTTTAACCGACTTCCAAAAAAAGGAAGAGGTTCTCAATTCGACAGTATGTTTCTTTTTTCTTTTTGTGTTTGTTCCGTGATATCTTTGCTAATTGTGAACTGATTTTAATGATTATTTTTTGTTTGAAAGAGTATTCTTTCGAAGTGGTCCCATTTAAATTTGGTGAAGATCTGATGAAGAACTTTTGAGTTAGACAATTTGAAGTCGGTTTTATTTTTGTAAAAAGTTTTTATCTTAGAGTATGATATAAACAAAAAGCAGCTTCAAGCAATTAAGTGACAATGGTCAGCTATGCTAACAAGGGTTGCTAGATGTGTTGGAACAAAAAACAGAAATGTTTTTTTTTATTAATAGGTACTTACACCATAGGTTGTCACAAAAAACCTTAAGTTTGTCCAGTATACAAAGATTTTCTCTTGACCGGACAGACATAAAAAAAACCGGGGTGTCCATTCGAAAACCGGTCATCTGGCAACCCTAATGCTAACAGCCACACACTTGCTACCAGCTGTATGCCAATGTCGTACCTTTTGGCTTCCACCTGTGACTTGAGCTTAGAGTATGTAGTCAGCAATGGCAGACATAACTCCATCTTCTCAATTGTGGCTGCAATATTTAGCTCTACACGACGTGCTCTGATCAACTCCTCAGCCTTGGCAAACAAACCTGAAATGATGGAAACAAAATATAAATACATTCATGTAGAACAGTGTTAAGGTATAACGGGCTGGTGTCTGCAACTCCACGTCTGAGTGCGTATTTTGCGTCTAAACTAACGGCTTTTAGAGGTGCAAATTAGCACAGCGACGCCATGCCGAAATAAGCTGCAGCTGAGTTTTGGTAATTTCAGCCTTGGTGTGTTCTTGCAACCAAATATGTTTAAACTTTAAATCAGCCACGGAACTTCGGTCCCGTTTGTTAGAAATGGTATGTCGGTATACTTAGGAGGGCTATGGCCAACAGTGGAGTGTAATGCTGGGTGCAGACTCGATTTACATGTTGTGTCGTGACGCATCAGTAGGTGCATCTGACTCTATTGCATTCATATACATATTTTGTATGTATCTGTGCACACTAGATTTACGTGTTGCAAGCCCATGTGACACAACACAACATATAAATCCAGTGTGAATAAGACTAAGTTCATTGATAGGCTTATACTCACTGTCAGTGGTATCTTTGACATTAGCATCCACATTGGAAATATCTGCATGCAACTCTTCAGCATGCGACCGCACTTGCAGTAACTCACGGATTGAGTCGATGAAGCCCTGAAAAACAGCAAATTATAAGTACATTTCATAAGTAGATAAACAGATAGTTAAGATAAAATGTTGAAGTAATTTGTAGAATATAATTTAAGAACTTAACAATGCCCACATTTAATTAAGCTTGATCTTTGTAACAAACAACTATGAGTAACTAGTATAATATACTATTTTATTATCCACTAGCTGTGTCCTCACGGCTCCGCCTGTAGCCTATGTTACTCAGTGATAATGTAGCTTTCTAACGGTAAAAGAATTTTTGAAATCAGTCCAGTATTTTTAAGTTTATTTGTCACATACAAAATTACAAATCTTTCCTCTTTATAATATTAGTATAGATATAGATTAACATAAACAAGATTTTTTATTCACCTGATAATGAAAGTTGCACAGCTTCTCAATTTCCTTGTCATGTTGCTTGATGCGCTCATCAAGCTGCTGTACAAATGCTTCGTGACCTTCTCCCTCGTATATCGAACGGAACGCCGGGCCCCAGTAGTCATCTATACCTTCAATTTCCTATATACAACAGGACAACAAAACATGATAACAAAATATCAGCCATAACATAAAAAAAATAATTACTGTACATTTAAATTAACATTTTCAAACATGACGTTTTTATAATAGCTTGGAAAAAAAAACTAGGTGCAAGTAGCATATTAAATGTTATATTATAAAGGTTGTTCAGTATTCCAAAGTGGGTGTAAACCTGAATTGTAGCGTTTGTCATTGTAGCTCACTATTCTTGTTAATATTGAACTGTAGATATACGCAGAAAATCCTGGAAAACCAAATGTTTTCCTTTGTCGTGTAATAACAGATTTAAATGGATATATTTACAATAAAAAATAAATATAAAGTCCAATAATTATAACATCACAATCATCACACTATGACATTTATTTATGACAATTGACAAGTCTCTTTGACATTGGCTTCGTTCCGTTATTTCGAATAGCATTTTTTTGCACAAAGCAGTTTTAAAATTCCGATAGAATATGAATACTGCCAGTCAAAAAAGCTTACGAGTACAATGTAACGTGCAGAAAGGGATGCCTGTTTTAAATTTAAATTCCCCTAATTGTTAAGAATTCTGTAAATAAATAAGACTATATAATAGTTGTTCTATCGTTGATAATGTTTTTAATGTGAGTACACATCAACGAGTACACCTCTGCAAAAAACAGTATGAAAAATGGCGCTACAACCAGAGTTTAGTTAGTAGTCATATTTAAACTTTAAAATAACTTCTCTAGTAGAATTTTGAATAATCTTTATTTTAAATCAATTTGAGCATTTGAATAATCTACAATGTTTATTAAATCTTTATCTCCTAATAAGACACTGACTGATACAGCATCCACAAAGTATAAAAATTAGTTCCGTTTTAATTAGAGTTTTTGTCAAGCTGTAGCAAAGCAACACAATCAAAAAGATAAATCCCATTTTGTAATATTTCTGCAACAAATATCTCCCCGGAGTAAAATACTGGATATTAATATGGCAACTTCAAACTTAAGACGTCAACGTCAACAATGTCATGTCTTAATGTCAATATTGCGTGACCAAAGTCGACGAGTAAAAATTGCTGCCAATCCCGCGGACGCAGTGGTAGAGAGTGTGATTAATTTTTTGTGGCCTTTATCGATCCGTTTATAAGGCATTTTTATTTATTTGGCAAACTCCATGTTGCCGTAATTTATTTTATCGTACAGTTGTTTAAAAAACCTTTATTGATTCTGTGAAGTTCCGGCACCATGGCGCACTGTATAAGAGTTTTGCATGGCCAGGCAAGTTCATAATTATTCCACGTTTTCATTACTTAAAGGATAAGTATTATAAATAAATTTATATGTTTAAAGCTATTAATTCAAGTTTGTTTACGCTATTATCACAATCGTAAGTGATTATGAAATCCCGATAAACCATCATGAATGGATGGGTCAGGTCGTGTAAAATAAACCATATGAGGTCAACTGGGGTTACGAGCAGTACATTTATATCAGGATTTCGGTTATTTATAACGTAATTGGATCAGGTGCTGCATGATATGACGTATTTTTCAGGAATATGTTAACGTCGTAATTTTTTTCCAGGGTACCAGAACACGAGCGGTGTTCTTGGACATCCAACAAAGATGCTTCAGCGTGTCCCCGCTCACCGCCGCGGCGGCCCAGGTACATATAAACAGCTAAAAAGTGATATTTCCAGTGTTTTTAGTGATCATAAGATGTTGTTATGTAATCATTGTAACAGTGAAAATTTGTATTTAGACTACAAAGTTGGTGTTTCTAAGTGTTTAATGATGCGTTGTAGGTCGCGATGTCGAAGTTCGACAAGAATCCGCTGCCTTACGAGAAGTTGTCCAAGACTTTGGAAGTTGTGAAGAAGAGGTTAGGTCGGGACATGACCTTGTCAGAAAAAGTACTCTACTCCCACTTGGATGACCCTAAAGGACAGGTAAAGTGTTATATAATACTTAATTGATATACTAAGGAAATTTCATTGAAATAAAGATAAGCAGAATGTGACCTTTTACAAGGATATCATCCTTTCAACATTGAAAGAGTCAAGTGATGTTTTTTAAAATTATATTAAGACATTTTCCTGTACATGTCTGTGATAAAAATGAATATAGGGAAATTTCCAAATTTCAATCATTATTAAGTACATCTTCATATTTTTTTGCTTACTGTATGCTTACATGTCATTATAAGGTTTGTAAACAAAACATAGAGGATTAGTTCTTATCAAAGACAAAAGTCATATTCTTTGTTTTTTTTAATGTACTTATGCTGACAATAAAATGTGTGTTATTTTTAAAAGCAGTAGTGTTAAAACCTAATACATTTTGTAGTTCTTATATGCTGTACTTTGTCTACTATTATTAAATACATAATGTTGAATATTGAGAATATTGAGTGCAATACATAATATATTAATATTTTAAACATACATGTATTGTATAAAATGAATCAATAATGCAGTTTTTTGTCTCTCCTGAAAACTAAGCAAATTAGACTTGCGCGGTAATGTTGTATAAGCGACGATAATAGTTTTTTTTAATGTTCCGAAATTATTATTTTCATACAGGTTGATAGTGTGGTATTGTAAAGTTAAAATATATATAGGAAACTTAGTTTGCCGCACTGGCATGTGTCTAGACTCTAAATACTGTTTAAAATATGGTAGTTCGATCAGGTAACTAAACCATAACCAAATAAAATGTATAGTAATGGATTTTAGTGGTTATCTTCAGAAATAATAATTTAAGAAAATAAGCTTAAAATTGGTTTGATAATTTAATTTAAAAACATTAGTTTATGTATAGATATTTTATTAACTAATTAAATGAAATATATTTTATCATTAATCCAATACCAGAATCTGCATTCTGTTGAGTCTAGAAAGACCGAGAATACTGATCAAGTTTCAACTGTCAAAATAACAATTTTTAAGAATTACATTTCCACTTTTTTTGTAATTACTCATTCATGTTTTGTTTCCTAATATGAGTAACAATTACATTATTACAACCAGGAAATCGAGCGCGGCGCCAGCTACCTGCGCCTGCGCCCCGATAGGGTTGCCATGCAGGACGCCACAGCACAGATGGCCATGTTGCAGTTCATCTCCTCAGGGCTGCCCCGCGTCGCCGTACCCTCCACCATCCACTGCGATCACTTGATTGAAGCTCAGGTTGGCGGCACCAAGGACTTGGCAAGAGCTAAGGTAAGATATCTTCAAGCTAAAACACCATGATTCATAAATTCACACTTTAATAAACATCTTTTCCTAGACAACTGGTAACCCTATAGATATCAGTAAAAAACGAAGGTAATCTTTAAACCTAAAATTAAATGTCGACAGACTAATGGTGCTCCAGAGGTCGTGAGTTTGAATTCCACCTGTTCCACTATTGAGTGGCGGTCCGAGGGGGGGGTCATAGGAGTCATGACCCCCCCCTCCCCCAGTCGTACACGTCAAATTGACAAACCTCCAAAAATAGTTAAAATACAATAACAAAATTGTGCAATAAATTCTATTGTGCTCAACTTATACTGTCATAATGACCCCCCCCCCCCTCCACGAAATCTTTGCCTGCCACTGTTTATGTGAACCCACTCATAGTGACAGCAATTTTAGCTTAGTTTAAGGTGAAAACAAGAATACCAGTAATGGCAGTTACATTAATCATACCAGTTATCTTTAAAAGAACTAGGTTAAAATTGACATCCAAGATTTTTTTACATTGTTAGTTAGTTAGTTACAAGTGAAGCTAATATAAAACGTGTAAAAATGGGTCACTTAGCTTGCCACTAGAAGATATTATGAGGGTAAACAAGTAGGAAAAATCTGATCTTTAAGTTAAATACTTGTGATACAGTGTCATTTATCATAATTAGCAACATTACCAAGTCCATTAGCCCCTGCATAGATTACCGTCAGAACTCATATAAAAACAATACAATTTTGAGTCATTGCTTGGATCAGAGAACTACTGTTACTGGTTTTAAATCTCTCGGTAGTTAGAATTATTGCTTCTGACTGCCCTAACAAGATTAACAGGGTTGCTTTAAATTAACTGGCAAGCATCACAGGGTTATTAGGTACCTTGAATCGAATTGACCAAATGTAAACAATCGTATCGTAAAAAATAGGATGTAGAAGAGACACGATTCCAGCAAGATAGTCAGTCCCTGATTGTAGTCAAACGTCTTATAGAACTATAATGGCGCTTAACGCGTCGTTAAAAGAGTCGTCGAAAACGGCCTTAGGGCGCTTGTCCACGACCGGTTTCTACCGGGACTAGCCACGGCGCGAAGATGGACCGGCGCTAACGCCGACTTCGTGAACAAGCCTCCATAGTGTTAGATACATAACAGAAACCGGCCGTCGACGAGATCTCTTAGCATAAATCATCCACACGAAAACAAAGTTTAAATGTTATTACACTTATTACTAAACATTCTTCTATACAAATATTATCAACATTTTTGAAATGTAGGCACAGTCTGCTGCGAGCGCGCTTCTATTGCGCGCTACAATTAAAAGCCGTTTTTTAATACCAAAAAATAAAAGTCGTTTCCCACCAATTATTTTTACTGTATGTTACTTAGTTTGATGTACAGTATGCGTAGACTTCGGCTTCGTTAAGACTATTTTTACACCCAGTATAGATGACTTTGACCAGCTGCTGATAAACTAACCTTCGTATTAACCCTTAGGACATCAACAAAGAAGTATACAAGTTCTTGGAGACCGCGGGCGCTAAATACGGCGTGGGTTTCTGGAACCCGGGCTCCGGTATCATCCATCAAATCATCCTTGAAAACTACGCCTTCCCTGGACTTCTGATGATCGGAACTGACTCTCACACACCCAACGGTGGCGGTCTTGGTGGACTTTGCATTGGTAATTGAAAACTACATCTCCAACTACATAATTCATAAGCTAAATAGCATACAAAAAATTAATAATAAAAAATTTAATAAAAGCAAATAAATTCATAAAAACAAAGTAATTATCTATCTTCATACCAATGAAAAACTTATTAAACTTCATACTAAACTTTCTATTTCTTATTTAAATTTTAACTAATAACGATCGTCCTCTCTCCTACTTTGCTGTGCCCAACAGGGTCCACAATTGTAACACAATACATCATTTTCTATTACTACCATCAAGTAACATTGTGGAATACGCAAATAAATATTGAGTATTAACTATTTAGAAACTGCTATGACTGGCCGGGTAACACTCATCTTCAATGGTCTCCCACATTACGACTCTTCTAAAGTAACTCATAAAATTTCTTAAGAGATACATAATGAACAGGTAGAACAGACTTTATCAGCATATCAAGATAGATATTAAATGATAAGACTTGATTTGCTTCCTAGATACTAATATTGAGATAGTAAATCTCTAATCTTTATCTTGATACTTGAAATGTTTCATCTAAAGATCTTCTTCCTCTAGCCTTTTCCCAATTATCTTGGGGTCAGCTTCCAGTCTAACCAGATGCGGATGAATACCAGTATTTTACACGGAGCGACTGCCATCAGACCTCCGCAACCCAGTAACTGGGCAATGCCGATATCCTAAGGTTAAACCGTTTGTCAGACTTTCGGGCTTCTGACTACCCGTAACGACTGTCATAGGTATTCGTATGACACCCGGGACCGACGGTTTAACGTGCTCTCCGAGGCACGGAGGGGTCTCGATGTGTAAAAAATGGTCACCCATCCACGGACTGACCGCGGCAAGCGCAGCTTAACCTCGCAAATCGTACGATCGGCGCGGTTGTTATTTATCCACGAGCCCCAAAAATAACAGATTAATAATAATTCCGTTGAGACCCCTACGAGTTTGTACTTGCGTTTGTTCTCTTATCTATCGATCCATAATTTCAGTGCTAGGCACTTGTTGGTATAGCAATCTCCATCTTTCTCTATCTAAATCCAATTCCTTCACTTCTCTGTATGTTATAACTTCTATCTTTTCCTTCAAGTGGTCTGTGTCTACTTCGCTTTCTTTGCCTCTAATTTACCTTATCTGATGTTAGTTACAACGCAGCAAGTGTTTGTTTGATATCCTATTAACTTCTAGGACCATATTGCAAGTCAAATGTCGAAATTGAGATCAGCAGTTTTTGCTGTGGCTCCTAGTCATAACATACAGAATTAACTATGGGAAAAACTGGTTTCCTCAAATTTTGTTCTTCGTATTCTTCTTCTGTCCGAATTCTAACCAAGTCTAAGGCTCGGCGCAAACAAGAGCCACCGACCACAGCCACCAGTGGCCAGCGACAAACAGTTCACGCGCTTTTTCATACATTTTATAGGCTCTCACCGCACTTGTGTGGCCGGTGGCAGCTACTCGAAATGTATGGAAACAGCTTGTGGCCGGCCGGCTGTGGCGAGTGGCCTAAGTTCTTTACGACCTTAATTTTCCTTTTGTTCAGGTGTTGGTGGTGCCGACGCCGTAGACGTAATGGCCAGCATTCCTTGGGAACTGAAGTGCCCTAAAGTCATTGGTGTCAAACTGACCGGTAAGTCACCTTTATCTATACTCTACACATAAATGGTGCTTCAAAATTTTAAAACAATACAGGGCGCGTCAATTAAAAAGGTGTAGTTAGGTTTATATTTTTTTATACTCCATGGAACACGTTAAACAGGATGTGGTTGGGGGAGCAGGTCAGTTTGATTGCAGACCCCCCCAGTTACTCAATGGTTTGTGATTAACGCGTCATCAAATAGTTTGACTATAAGAACAAAGATTTAATATCCAGGAACAACACTCTCCAATATCTTCCGACAGTAACATTTGGCAATAACAACTTATCAATGCTTAAGGCTCGTTTACATGGTGCTAGTTTCTTGAAGCAAGTCTCGTGCTATCTCTATTTTTGTCGTAGAGAAAGACAAAGATAGCATGAGACTTCCTTCAAGAAACTTGCACCGTGTAAATGAGCGTTAACTTACAATACTAGCAATGTAAAATACTCTTGAACAGTATCAGTTCTCATATGACACTATTTAAATTATTCCGTTTTCAAGTCACCTTGTTGAGAAACTTAATAGCGTGTTACTGTATGTACTCAACGTTAATGAAGAATAATAGGTTGTTATGTTATTATCTAACGACTTACATATTGCTACTATTTCATACTAAAGTCTCGCAAGACCAATTTGAAAAAAAGTAAACAATATTTTTGAGTATTTTTAACTAAAACTGTTTCTAATTTAACAAATTAAAAATTAAGGTATTGTTTAAATCCAATCAAATCGCATTAGATTCTACGTTTGTAGTTTTTTCGTTAAAACATGTTATTATTCTTAAATACATTTTTTTTTATAAATCACTAGCTGTGTCCTCACGGCTCCGCCCGTAGCCTATGTTACTCAGTGATAATGTAGCTTTCTAACGACAAAAGAATTTTTGAAATCGGTCCAGTAGTTTTTAAGTTTTTTCGTTACATACAAATATACAAATCTTTCCTCTTTATAATATTAGTATAGATATAGATTGACGGATTGTTTACCTTTTATTTCAAATTGGTTCGGGCGACACTATAATACCCGATATGGAAGTTCTAAAAGTGAGTTGGCTCTCACCAAAAGCATGTTATTATGTGTACCTACATATGAGATACCGAAAAAATACTACTTCATGTTTAACTTTAGATAGCTATATTCTGTACTGGTTATCACTCATATTTACGTTACGTAAACAGTAAACATTGCAACATACCGAAATAAAATATCTATTGTATATAACACATGTACCGTAATACAAATATCGACGTACTATCAATGTTTTGCAAAGATCACTGCTTTATTTGAGTTCTGATGCACTAAAAAAAGTAGTATGCACACAGATAACATGTTAATATGTTTGTTTGTCTGTGTGTAGTATTAATAGCGCGGTATAATTGTGGCTGAGCGCCAACCGCCCAATACGTATTGGGCGAAAGAACTTTCTAGGGATCTCCGAAACAATAAGTCGTTCGAGTGATAATCAAACGACTCCTATCGTTTCAGAGATCCCTGCTAGCCCACCTACAGTTTTTAAACATAGACGTAACTATGTAATGTACTCAAATCACTGACTTTTAAGACGATATCGATATCTCAGTTCCAAAGTGTAATCATTTAGAAACAGGTTCTTTATAATCATTTGGAAACTAATAAGTACTTTGACCACTGTATTTTTTAAATACTATTTAATTAATCCGAAATGCCATTCTTAATAAATTATTACATTTCAGATAAATTAAATAATGATTAAAAAATACACGGGTAACTCACTAGTCATTTAATTTTCAAATTATTTTAAAACAGCTTGTTGCTGAATTATTACACTTTGGAACTGAGGTATCGATATTATTAACTTATAATTTTCATAAGCTCCGTAGTAAAAAAAAGAAACCCGTATTTGCTCTCATCTGTCGTTTTGGTGAATGAGCCATAGCTGTGTTCAGTGTTCCCAACCGTACGATAATTTCATAGCTACGTACGATGTACGATAGTACACTACTATCGTACGCAGAAAGTACGATAACTTCAGTACACTGATAGACGACTTGTTTTTAGACTTTCCCGTTACTCTTCGAAAGGGATCTCGTAAAAAAACAAAGGTCTTCCAACTATCGCCGGACAGAAGAAGCGCCAAATGTTTAAGCGACAGGAGAATTGAGTATTGGCAGCACTGTTGACAACACCTTTTTCCTAATAGTACGATAATTTTTGGCATTTTTCATCAATGTTCGATAATTTTACGGCCCTGGTACGATAGCTTCCTGGCTTCAGGTTGTGAACACTGGCTGTATTAAATTGACCTATCCTTGTACGATGTCACCCATCAACAGGACATTTGAGTATGCTCCGATTTTTTATCATTAAAATGATAAATGATTTTTGTTTCTGTAAATAAATCTGTTACAGACACTTTTACGAGTCAATGGTGTCGATTCTGTTGCGCACTTTGACAGGACTAAACTAAACTAAAGGTGTCTCTTTGTTTCAATAGAAAAAGAAAGTGAGTTGCGTTTAGTCTAGTTTAGTACTGTCAAAATGTGCAACAGAATCGACGCCAATGTAATGTTTTTTAAGATTAGATGATGGCGCCAGAATTTCCTATCTTACTAGCTCTGAGAAGAAAAGCCGAAATAAACTCAGAGATCAGGGTAATTTTTAGTTCATTTAAGGGTATTATTGCAGGTAATATGTCAAAACCCTGTTCTCTATGAGAGTCACATAATCCCCATGTGAAAAAAATTGGTGATATGTTATAACTACAGTGAGATTATTATTAAAGTATATCCGCAGTCGCCATCTTTAGTCTTGGTTGTCCCTATATACTGTAGTTTTCAGTAATGAATAGAATCCACTTATCATACAATTACGCTCACTTCGGGTTTACTAAGGACAAGGTGTTTGTTGGTCAATCATTTATTATCGGCATAAAAATATTTTGTTTCTTTTGTACGGAACTCCCGCGATTTCACAGATCCGTTTAAAAACGTGGGCGTGTAGTGTTGTGTATGAGACAAGAATTCAATGACGCGTTGTTTATGATACAGTGACGCGTTAATTGCCACGAATTTCAGATGATATTGCAACACATTATAATAACATATTAGTAATAGATAATATTTTAGTTGACGAATTTGATAAACATTACCTTGGGAAGTTTGTAAGGGGGAAAGTTACGAAAAAAGTAGACGAGAGATATGACTTTACTGCTAAAAATCGATCGCAAAAACAACTTTGTCTAATATTTTGGCATTAGTTTTCTTATACTTACACAATATAGCAGAGCTTATTACCCAAAATAGAAGCAGTTGTTTGTCGCGTGTAGGATTTGGCTTCTTTTAGGAATTGTAAAATAAATAAAAATATGATATTACCTATACCAAATCACTGGGGGTACCCAGTATCTACTTCTTTTTTTCTTTTTTAGTAGGTATACTAAAAAAGAAAAAAAGAAGTAGATGTTATTAAAAAATATTTTAATGGAACACATCTTTTTTTTTTTTTGGTATGACCACTCGCAGCTTTAAACACGCTAGGGTTTAATTTGCTGCTTAACCGGACTATCCTGTGGTGATGGAACACATCGAGTGACCTTTGCGTATCATACCAACGGCGACACATGTAAGTACCTACCAATCAATTAACACTTGATATTCTCCAAATAGTATCAGAGCTACAGTGTAAAATCCTCCTTACCCTTATTTGGTTTCACTTTTAGTTAAACATGTACAATACAAGAAAATTTATCATACACAACTCCAACAATGGAGGTCGCAATTCTTTATCCTACTTACTTTTTTTTAAATAAAATATAAGTAGAGAGTAAGAAATATAAATAAAAGATAAGGAGAATATCAAGTGTTAATTTATTGGTATTTATATGTCAAGTGTCGCCGTTGATATAATACTCAAAGACTTGTATGTTCCATTTTAAAAAGAACGTCGGCCACGGTCCATACATGCTATGACCTGACTATAAAGTATCGCGACCTTTGATGGGATATGGTTTAATTGGTTCACCTACTTATAATAATCCATGCTTTAAAGAAAATATTTTGTTAAGAAGCGGAATTAAATATTTATTTGTTCCTATGGAGGTTGGAATTTGACAAGTCGGAAACTAGACAACCACAACTACAATCATGCTAATCATTGTTAGTTACGTGTTCTGTGTCACCCACAGTCTCACTTCTGTGCGAAAATAATAAACATTGACAGTTTTTCTTGATGAAAAGAATTATTTCAGACTTATTGTTTGGCCATACCTATTCAAATTACTGCGCGGGAGAAGCTTTGATAGCTACCGGGATGTCAATACGTCATACGTTTCGTTCCATCTAATGGAAGCATTAAATGTATTTGATAATTTGGCCCAGTAATTGATCTATTTGTTATTAACCATTAAATAACAACATTGTAAGAATAAAAACGACACAATCAACATAATCTATAATGTTTATAAAAAAACTGGTATTTTAAAAATCGTAAACGCTTGAATGCTGGTGCTAAAACTAAACGTGTACCCAGTACACGATGAAACGTAATAAGGTGCGTTCAAAATTAGTAAAAATGTCGTAAAAAAGTAAGGTTTTTTTAAAAATATCAATATTTTATTCCGGCTTTTAATAAATAATTGAATAGTTGTAAATTAATGCTCCTTTAATTTACTATTTTTTGACGTATAACTCGTTACGGGTCTTATGCAAATTTGGTCAGGTCAAATAAGGCCGTTGTTTTTTTCAAGAACGTCTATATTTTATAACGATTATTTAAAAAATAATATATGACATGCAGTATAAACTAGACGTAGTTTAGCGAAAAAGTTCCAACCCACACAGTTATGAGATATTCAATTTTTAAGTTTAGACTGTATTTCTTCGTTGGTTCTTTGATTAAAATTTCTTGGTTTTATTGTAATTAAGGGACAAATGTATAATATTTTACTTGTTAAAATGTTATTATGTGTAGTTTGGCTTAAGAAGTTTAAGGAGTATTTTGATATAAATAACTCATTTTCGATAATTTTGTGGGTTGGATCCTTTTCGCTTAACTACGTCTAACTTGTATGATTATTCTTCAGACGTCATGTGATCAGCTGATGAGGCACGAGTATATAATATAGAGGTATAGAGTTCTAGACTAACTACGCAGTGCCCATCTCACACTCAATTGATGCAATTTGTGCTATGCGCGTCACGTGGCCACAGCGATCAATGTACGCGTATGTAAATGAGTCGTTTTTAGATCGCGAAAGTATTTATTGTTTTTATATATATAATATATATATATATATATAGAGGTGTAGAATCAATTGGTAATTTTAAGTGTGCACTTGTATGGTTTAAGGCCATAGTAATAAATTTGTAATGACGTGGTAATTTGTAATACTTAGTAAATTGTTGGCGGCCTTAGTCACAAGTCAATAGTCAAGTATAATAGTAGGTAGGTAGAGTAGTATTAGTAGGTAGGTAATAAGTGTCAATAAATCGGTGGATTCCGTTTTTAGTTTTTTTAATACTTTAAATTTCTTTTTTATCTTTTTTATGGAGTTTCTTGCCGGCTCTTCTCCATATGACCTACTTATTGGAACCGCGCAACTAAATTTTCGATATTTGTTTAAAGTAGGTATGTACTGTGCGTATTTGGGGTAGGCAGGTAGTGTAGGTAGGTGCGCCGTAGATACTATAAATGAAAATGTTGCACAAAACGGGAAAAACGCAGACGAAGTTGCGCGGGTCAGCTAGTTTGAAATAAAAATCTAGAAACTACAACTTCAAAAATTAAAGTAAAATTATTGTACTAGATGATAAATAGTGGTAATTATTAAACGCGATATGTACAAAACAAACAATGCCTCGTGTTTATTTTATCTTGACTAATGATATAAAGTAATGATAACATGTAATAGTTTAATGCAATCATTTATGAATTCCTGCTTATTAATAATAAGTTAAATATCTTCACATTTGTTGCTCTAATGTAGAAAGGTCTAAATATTAACAATAAGAAAATAATATAACATACATACATAATCAGCCCACTGTTGGGCACGGGCCTCTTCACAGAACAAGAAGGGTTTAGGAAAAAATATTATTTCAGTAAAAATGGGTTTTGTTGAGAAGAAAATTAGATGACGAGTTTTATATCTGTTTAAAATCCAAGTCTTCCTTTTAAAATAATTAGCTTAGTATAATATTACTTTTAGATAAAAATGCAACTCATAAAACTTTTCTACTTCTCACCGCTGCAGCCCATTGGTAATCGAAAAAAAAAAACTGCTGCTCTCTTTTTTATATTTATTACTGAAATATAATGGAATTTTCTATAAGTACAGTCAATAACTCAAGATGACCTTGTCGACTCCAAAATAAAGGAGATCCACTTCAAATCAAAGTTACATAAACAATATTTACTCACGACATTAACAATACCTAAGACATATTTATCATAAAAGTGACGAATGATCGTGACGTCACGAGAAAGCAAACAAAGTACCTATGATACGTTTGACAATCTTGCAGAACTAACAATTTACTACTAACGCAAAAAGCTAAATTTCTAAAAACAACAAAAAAATTAATAAACACATTTCAAAGCAAATTATAACGCTAACCCACATCTTAGAGTATCAAGTGTCCTTGAATATGACAATAAGTGTATGTATTATGCATACTTACACTACTAATGCAGGTGTAATTATGTACATAAATTATATTTGGCATTTCAACTTGGCAAAGGTAGCCGGCATTTCTCGGCCTGCCTCGTGGCAAACAAAAGATGGCGGGCTATTATGATTCTTGTAGACAGCAGACCTACAAATCCGTACCGGCCAAACCTACAAATCATACACCATGCTTTTTTTTTACCAAAGAAATCTTTCAAGAATGAAAGACCTGCCTCATGGCTAGGGTTACCAACTTTTTTTACAAGAAATAAAGTATGCTTAGGTCTGAGAAGGAATATAAACGTTTTAAATGTTTTAAAGACAGTACCTGGATGACCGAGCTTAGCTCGGCTTTTATTTTGGTAAATAGACGTTTTCTAAAAATGAAACCTAGCTAGATCGATTTATCGCCCCCGAAACCCTCTGCATACTAAAGGACAGTGCTCAAAACGTCCCCACCCTTGTAGCACTTTGAAACCTATGTTAATCGAAGGGCCATAGCCATCTTATCATTTTATTGTATGACAGCGAAACTGAAATGCCCGTCCGAAAAAAGTTATATGGACATGAAGAAACCGGAATCAGTCACAATTATGTTGCCGTTTAATAAATACCTGCTACATTATAATGACATCAGATTTTGATAAGATATTTTAATTCAAAATACATTCACGGTCCAAAGAAGCTAGAGGTAAGCAGGATAGAATGGCGTAACACAACGCAGAGGGTAGTAAATGCGGGGCGGTGGAAGGGCGGACAGGAGGGCAGTGTGGCCGATTTCTTTGTTGATTTCTTGTTGCTTGCCTGTCTGCCGCGTGGTTATACTGGTTATTGTTATTTAGTACCTTTTGGAACTTCCTTGAGCCTACGCGTATTTGTCTCCTACTTTTGAATGCTAGTTTTAACCTTCTACTTTGGACTTTTTAGTGAATTTCGATTTTGTGCCAACGGTTGGACTAGGTACAATTGGTTTCCCGGGTGGAGCTGGGAGCGGCGGTGCGGAGGTTTCAAGCCAAAAACACCGCCCTGGGACCCGACGGCATACCCGGCCGAGCGTGGGTCCTGGCCCTAGGGGCTCTCGGGCTCCGACTGGTCCCCTCTTGAGCGCATGTTGCGAGTGGGGCCAGTTTCCAATCCGATGGAAAACTGGTAAGCTGGTCCTGCTCAGGAAGAAGGGGCGCTCCGCAGACTCACCGTCTGCGTACCGCCCCAACGTGTTGCTGGACCAGGTGGGCAAGCTCTTTGAGAGAGTAATTGCAGGCCGTCTCGTCACGCACATGACTGGGGTGGGGCCGGATCTGGCAGAGAACCACTTCGGTTTCCGCCGGGGGCGCCCCACCGTGGACGCAATCATACGCGTAAGGGCTCAAGCAGAGGAAGCAGTCGCCCGGGGCGAGGTTGTCATGGCGGTGTCTTTCGACATCGCCAACGCCTACAAGACCTTGCCGTAGAGTTGCATTAGGGCGGCACTCGAATACCTTCAGGTGCCGACCTACTACCTCCGTCGCATTGTAGTGCCCTATCTCACGGAGAGGACCGTTATCTACCCGGGTCGGGAAGGATGGGGTCAGCGGTGACCTCTCGCTTCCGACCGTGGTTCTCTCCATGGTCGGGAGCGAGGGTGCGTGGGAAAACATCGCCTCCGTTTGCGAGGAGGTGATGGCGACCAAGGAGGGAGCGGAGAGGGAGAGGGAGCTGTCTGCTCTTCTCCCCTTCCCGCGTCAGACGAAACGGGCGCCGGAGGGCGCGCGTATGCGACGACCTCCAGCCACCCAAGTGTGTGGCCTGCGGGCGGCGGGTTAGGTGACCCGCCGCCCGACCAGTAACAGGACCGAGAAGGCGGCGCCCAGTGTTCCGTGCGCGCTTCTCAGGAGGACGTGGGGCAAGGCCCTACAGAGAGAGGTCCGCCAGTCTCTGGCGGACCTGCGAAACCTGCCGGGATTGCGGTGCATGCTTTTGCGAATTTAATTCCAAAGAGTTGTTTGAAAACTCCCTGAAGGTATTTAATGATCCCACGGTAACGTTTCTCGGTAAAAGAAGAATTGCATCGTGAGCTGTCACAGCTTCGATATTTTTTTGATATATTTTTAATAACAAAGAACATTAAACGGCAACATAATTGTGACTTGTGACTGCAGATTCCGGTTTCTTCATCTTGATATAACTTTTTTCGGAAGGATATTTCAGTTTCGCTGTCATACAATAAAATAATAAAATGGCTATGGCCCTTCGATTAACATAGGTTTTAAAGTGCTACAAGAGTGGAGACGGTGTCCATACATTTATGAACATTGTTCTTTCATGAAAATCGTTGGAGCCGTTTCCGAGATTCAGATTATACTATATATATATTTATACAAGAATTGCTCGTTTAAAGGTATTAGATATATTTTAGTCCTTCTCGCACAACATATCAATTTAGTGTACATTTCAAAAAATTAAAAAAAATACACTTAGTGATAGGCATTTTGATGCTGAAAACAGTATTTTGTATACTTTATTTTTGTTCAACAGTAAAAAGTACCTATACTATAGTGAATAACAGTATAGTTGGCAACCCTACTCATGGCCCTATTTCGCATAAAAATAGTTCTCTATAAGGCCGGCCGCATATTGTAAGTTTTATGTTAGAAACTGCCTCTTTTTGGCTAGTGGTGGCAAGCGCGACTGCTGATCGTGAGGCCCTGGGTTCGATCCCCAGGTCGGACAAAGTGTTATTGGGTTTCTCCGTGTGGAATTCCTCAGTAGCAGCCCAGAGTTTCGATTTGTGCCCGATTGATGGTAATAGGTTCGCTCGCTATTACATGGGACTGAACATAACGGGGAAATGAGGGTGTTACTATACACCTCTGCCCAACCCTTCGGGGAATACAGGTGTGATGTTTTTCTGTTAGAAAAATTCTGACGTGCGCTGACACTTTGTACTAGAATTTTGCCGGTTCTTACCATAGATACAGAAATATATTTTTTTTGATATAATTTTTGGTTCTATCTATCTGAGGTGTCTAGTACAATATGTATACGCTTAGTGCCTGCCTTCCGGCGCGCTTCGGAAATATTTCTGATTTTCTTACAATATAAACCCCTTGACCTTGTAGAGAACATCTGTACTTCGCTTTTGTTTACGAAGTAGGGCAACGAAACGGCTTTCATCCTTGAAAAATTTCTATAATACAAAAAAATCATGATGTATGAGCAGTCTGTAACGATTTCAAGATCTGTGTTGTCTACAAGAATCATAACAGCAAGCATTCCGGTTTTTAAATTAAGAACTGGCAAATGTCGTTAAAATATTATGGAATACCTACCTAGTTTCACAATCTCACTAATAGACCTACGTTATCAGTGATGAAATCAAAAGAAATGTAATTTTATGAAGACTGATAACACACAGACTGATAGACACAATGACGTCACATACTAATTACTTTGGAAGATTACATACTACGTCACACAGCAAACCCATTACTGATAAAGAAGATTGGTTGGAATTTTGCATTTTTTCGGGGAAACAAAAATGTTAAATGACTTTTACTATGAACTTAAAACCATTACTATTTATTACCTCTCGTTTACCAAAGTATAAAAAATGTATTACAAGAATCAGAAATTTTAAAAAACAATTTATTTTGCTTACCATCTTGAACATATTAGTTTTAAATATTTCATACATATTCATTACGTGTTAAAAACAAGTAAGTAACGATATTTAAAAGACCACAATTTATTTACCACTTGTTTCACAGCAGATCTTCACAATTTATTTACCACTTGTTTCACACCAGTTTTTAGGTGTAGGTAAACGAGGGGAGATATTCCCAAAATATATTCGGGGGACAGCAGGGCTCTGCTTTTTTATATAAATTAAAAGACAAGTTTACTCTATAATAAAACCGGTGTATGATTTATTACACCCACAACCTACCAGAATTTGGATGAAATGTAAAATAAACAACGATTGTCATGTCAGTCCCATCGGAATTGCGCGCGCCTCTTAGAAGGAAGTGGGGCAGGGGAGAAATTGCCCCACCACTGGTGAGGTCCACCAGAAGAAGCTGGTGGACCAAAACCTGCCGGGATTGCGGTGCATGCAATAGCGCATCCCGTAACCCCGGCCTTAGGTCAGAAGGACTGACACCTTTGGTTTTTAGCCGGTAAGAGTCCGGCAGAACCCCTCGCCTTTCCCGGGCGAGGGAAATCCATGAGGATTTTCCAGCAATAACAAAAAAAAGTCCCATCGAACTTAAGCTCGTCGTCCATTTAAACGCCTCAGCACCAGACCAGAACACGATTCAACTAGCAAGAGTGGATGGAGCGCTTTCTCGGCGTTGACCACTATTTTCACTTAAAAATCAAAAATATAGTGTGCCACACTGCTTCAAGTCCATTTTCAGTAACTGACTTGTGAGGCGAGGCGGTGCTGGTCTGGTGCTGGGAGGTTATTGGACGACGACCTGTAATGTAGTCATCGGCAAACTTCAACTTAGTACAGTAGGGGAACGAAAACGTTATACACCTTAAGGTCTATTTTGGCTTGCACAATGCAAGAAACAACCTATTTTACCGACTATGCATTGCCAACATTATAATAATAAAAATACTAGTATTTTTTAACAGGATATTTAAAGTTATAATGGTGACATGATTATAACCACTAGTAATGTCAATTTATTTAATCATCGAATTGATTGATGTAATGGTTTTTACAACAAAACTCCTTAAATCAAATCAAAGACATTATTTATAACACTACTACGTTATATGGAGGCAAAGGGCAATTTTGATCTATGCTACCAAATAATTAAACATAATTTTCCATGCATTGGTCTGTTCCGTTCAACAGTTTGAAGAGGTAACATGTGCCCGCGATGTGGGAAAGGAATGAATTTGAAAATTGACGAACCTATTTATTCCCCTACTGTACATTTCCACTTTTATATTATTACACAAGTAACGTAAACCTTTAACCCTAGGTCAGCTTAAGGGCTGGACGAGCCCCAAGGATGTTATCCTGAAGGTCGCGGGCATTCTGACGGTCAAGGGCGGCACTGGCGCCATTGTGGAATACTTCGGACCTGGCGTGGACTCCATCTCTTGCACTGGCATGGCTACCATCTGCAACATGGGTGCTGAGATCGGAGCTACCACTAGTGTGAGTAAACATATCACCAATCTATAGTTTTTAAGTTCTTCTTTTCGTGTGGTTAGTGACTAACCTGGTGTCAGAGTTTATGCCGCCCGTGGGCCGCTGACTTGGCTTCACATGCCGTCGAGAATTATCTCTCAGGCATGCCGGTTGGACCACCACGCTGCTCTGATGCGAATTGGCTGACTAGGTACATATATTTTGGAGCCCTCTCAGCTGTGCAAGCTTCCTCACTACGTTTTCTTTTACTGATAAAATTAGGGCTCCGCGTAACTTTGAATGAAATAGGTTCAATACCAAAGCTGACACAGCACTTTGTTCAGGGATGTTGAGACATGGACCCACTTAGTTTCTGCACTCAGTCTAAAGGTCAATAGATACGCACAATCTAAGTTCAAGGACACTCATTTATCTATTTAGTTATCAGGAAACTCATTACTCATTGGTTAAATACATTCATGTCTAGACAAGAAATCAAGGGGCTCGTGGCTAATTATCAACCGCACGGATCATAGGATTTGCGAGGTTATGCTGCGCTAGACGCGGTCAGTCCGTGGATGGGTGACCGTTCGTTACACATCGAGATCCCTCCGTGCCTCGGAGAGCATGTTTAACAGTCGGTCCCGGGTGTCATACGAATACCTATAGCAGTCGTTACGGGAAGTCAGAAGTCCGAAGGTCTGATAACTAGTCTAACCTTAGGATATTGGTATTACCCAGGAACTGGGCTGTGGAGGTCTGATGGCAGTCGCTCCGTGTAAAATACTAGTATTCAGCCACATCTGGTTAGACTGGAAGCTGACCCCAAGATAGGTGGGAAAAAGCTAGGCAGAACAACACATATCTAGACAAGAAATCATCAGTTTTGTAAGGCCGACTTGCACAACATCGTTTAGCCTCTGGGTAAAGTGATAGCCCAGGGCTAATGCGATAGCCCAGGTGTGAATCCTTATCACAGATATACAAGGTTAGTCGGAAAGGGGGTACTAAGCCGAAAGTGTGTTAAAGTACCCATAATAATGGATAACTTTTGTTCTACAACTTTCCCCAAAAGTCAATAGTTCAAGAGATATACCTGTTCAAAGATTTCATAAAAAAATCGCTAAATTCTATCTATCCTCAGTTATGATCAGCCGTGTTTACATTTTACGTCATATTTGGGGTCACGGATTAGAAACTCCATTTTCTGAATTCATAACTAAAGCAGGGATAAAGAATATTTGAAAAAACTAAAATAAAAATAATTCTTCATGGCAAAAAAATTCATCGAATTTTAAAATTTTAACACTTTCTTTAAAACAAGCATCAGTGATACATTAAGTGGCCCGCGGCTTAGTACCCCCGTTCCGGCTAACCTTGTATGTACGACAACCGGCACAGATGGTTTAACATGCTCTTCGAGGCTAACGCAATGTTTGTGCATACAGTTGTTCCCGTACAACAGCCGTATGGAAGCCTACCTCAAGTCGACGGGCCGTAGCGAAATCGCTGCAACCGCCAACAAATACAAGAACATCCTCACCCCCGACGCTAAGGCACCTTATGACCAGGTAAGAAAGCACAATTTACATTGACATGTACTTTGAAGATAGATCTTATTATATTGGTCTTTAAAAAAATACGATTTGTGTTAAATAAAGTGGCCGTTATGTTTAAGTAAAAGAGACTAATTTTGATATACCATGTTACAAATACTTTTTAAAGTGTCGGACAAAAATCAGAGTAATATCAATTCAAGTTTTGTAGGATTTATGGCGTAATACTCAAACGATACTCAATTTTAAGTTGCCGGTAAGTCTCGTGCTGTCACTGTCACTTCTCCTTAGAGTGACAGAGACGACACGAGACTTAACGGCAACTTAAATTGAGTACCGTTTTAATTATTTGGCAATTAGTCTCATTCACCAAAATCACCTTACAAAGGTACCTTATAATCTCATTGTTTTGTATTGATCAATAGATTATCGAAATCGACCTCTCCACCCTGGAGCCGCACGTCAACGGCCCCTTCACCCCCGATCTAGCCAACCCCATCAGTCAGCTCGGAGACATCGCCAAGAAGAACAACTGGCCCGTGGACATCCGTGTCGGCCTCATCGGATCATGCACCAACTCCTCATACGAAGACATGGGCCGCTGCGCTAGCATTGTTAAAGAGGTAAGTCAATAAGAGGTTTTATATCTATATAAGCTTAAAAAATAAGCACTTAAAAAAAGGAACTGTATCAAAAAAAAATTGCTACTGACATAATAGAGAAAACAGCCATTCTTTTAGCTAGCAATAAACCATAGATTTAAAAAGCCATCTCTAATAAAAATTACTAACATCAAATATTTATTTGTAATAATATTTATAATATTTTTTTCCAATATCTGGAGCGATTATTACGCATAAGATTAAAATCGTATTTACGGTTGGGTCAAAAGTCATTGTCACAAAAATAATTGCTTTTTTATCTCTTATAAACAAAACACGAACTTCGTTTTTTTATCTCAACTCTAGAGCCGGTACTGAAGCCGGAACATGTCGTTATTTACTATTATATTATCGTTTTAATGATTCATTTCTTCATGAACTGTTATCGACGAAATGACCCGTGGACGTAGCATATACAAAATCTTGTTTAAAGGCTCATTTACACGGAGCAAATTTCTTGAAGCAAGTCTCATGCTATCTCTGTTTTTGTCGGAGAGGAAGACAACGATAGCACGAGACTTGCTTCAAGAAACTTGCACCGTGTAAATGAGCCTTTATGCTCGCAATTGTATATGCATGTATTTTTTATTTCAAATTAATCGTTCGCTTTTTACCCGAGTGCCATGGAAGGGTTATTTCTAAACTACGTACAAAATGTTACTCAATGCAAAAAATCCTGTTATTTATTTATTTTAATTTTGTACCATTTTTAATATAATTTTCTTGTCGTACAGGCGCTGACGCACGGCGTGAAGTCCAAGATCCCCTTCAACGTGACCCCTGGATCGGAACAAATCCGCGCCACCATCGAGCGTGATGGTATTGCGCAGACACTCCGCGATTTCGGAGGCACTGTAAGTATCCCGTACTAGAACAATGAGTACTGATATACCGTCACCATTATTAGCCTAACTTAGGCTTAGGAACTCTTGGCTAATTATCAACCGCGCGGATCATGCGATTTGCGAAGCTGCCCTAGCCGCGGTCAGTTTGTGGATGGGTGTCCATTTGTTACACATCTAGACCCCTCCGTGCCTCGGAAAGCACGTTAAAGATTCGGTCCCGGGTGTCATACGAATACCTATGATGACAGTCGTTACGGGAAGTCAGAAACCCGAAAGTCTGACACCAGATCTATCCTTAGGATATCGGTATTGCCCTGTATCTAGGTTTTGGTGGTCTGATGACGGTCACTCCGTGTTAAATACTGGTATTCAGCCGCATCTGGTTAGACTGCAAGCTGACCCCAACATAGTTGGGAAAAGGTTAGGCAGAACGATTACCTTACTTACTTGGCCTTACTCATTATTAAATTGGTTCCTGAGTAGCCACTTACAGCTGATTATCAGTATCTGACAGAGTGACCGCCATCTGAAATTCGCAACCGTGTACTAATATCCTTAAGGTTAAATTAGATCTCTGACTTCTGGGCAGCCACTACCTTTTTGGTTTAGTGGTCGCAAGCGCGACTGCTGATCGTGAGGTCCTCGGTTCTATCCCCAGGTCGGGCTAAGTGTTTTTCGGTTTTTCCGTGTAATATTCCTCAGTAGCAGCCCGGAATTTGGATTTGTGTCCGGTTGATGGCAATAGGCTCGCCCCCTATTACATCGGACTTAAACACAACGGCGAAATGAGGGTGTTACCATACACCTCTGCCCAACCCTTGGGGGAATAACGGCGTGATGTTATGTTATGAAAGTTGAATGTCTGACTTCCGGACTTCTCTGAACCAGAAAATAAAATTATGAAGTTCAAATTATAATTGAATGCTAAGGTTTTTTTCCCCGTCAACTGATCTGCCGAACTAAAGGCAATCCAAGTTACCGTATTACAAAAATGCCGTCAGCTTTCTAATTGGTAGGTAAATCATTAGCGCTGAAGCTGATAAGGGTTTGTAACAAACATATACCTGGTATATTATTCACATAATTTACACACTTATCACCCTCAGGTCCTCGCGAACGCGTGTGGACCCTGCATCGGCCAGTGGGACCGCAAAGACGTGAAGAAGGGCGAAAAGAACACCATCGTGACGTCATACAACAGGAACTTCACCGGTCGTAACGACGCCAACCCCGCCACCCACTGCTTCGTCACCAGCCCTGAGCTCGTTACCGCTCTGTCTCTCGCTGGTAAGATCCTACATCAACTCGGAAATCTAATCTTAACGTTCTCCTTTTTCGCTGACTTTGCTGATTTCTGTGGTCTCCTCTCAAGGACTCGTCTGTACCCCTAGTACAAGTTTCCAAATTACGAAATAATTTTTCTTCTCCGCGTATTCTACAAAGCGCTTTGAGTATAGGTCGCTCTATAGTTCTCGACATTGTTAGTCGCGGTCTCTTTTAAAGTCAAAACAATTCTTTTGGTACCTGATTTTGTGAGAACAATGTTGAGTACCATCTAAAAAAAGCAAGTTCTGCCAAGCTTTATTAAACTTTTGAACGCCAGAGCATAAACGCATCGGCGTACACCCTACGCCAAGATAACTGGAATGCCATCGTTTTTATCACATATATGTGACAATGGCGTTCAAAAAGTTAAAGAAAAAAGAAAACAGTTTTTATTCAGCCAGGGACACTGACAGCGTAAACAACAAATAAAAAACCATCATCTATGGTTGATGTCGCGATTCAACAGTTCAATAATCGCGCAAACTTCCCATATCTATCGGAATTCGAAATTTGCGCCTCACTTGTAATGAACGCAATGTAAATGTCGATTCACAATATATGTTCGCCGCAGGTCGCCTGGACTTCAACCCGGTAACGGACACGCTGACGGGCAAGGACGGCAAGAAATTCAAGTTGTCGGACCCGTTCGCGGACGAGCTCCCGTCCCGCGGGTTCGACCCCGGCCAGGACACCTACCAGCACCCGCCCAGCGATGGCACCAGTACGTATAACTTTGTGATTTATTAACCGACTTACAAAAAAGGAGGAGATTGTCAATTCGGCTGTATGTTTGATACATCACTTCACCGTCATTTATAAACCGATTTAGAAAATTATTTTTTTTTATCTGAAAGAGTATTCTTTCGAAATGGTCCCATTTAAATTTGGTGAAGACCTGATGAAGAACTACGGAGAAACAATGGCTCTCCTAAATGACGAACAGTATGCATAATGTGATGATGTGATTATGTTACGAGCAGCGTCTTTAGTAGGTCCAACCATGTTTTAATTAAGGCCACTAAAATGAAAAAAATTAAAAAGCCTTCAATTTGATTCAGCGTGGATCAGCATCGACTTCTGAAACTGTTAATTTATGGTAATTATTTTATTCTTTTTTTCGTTGTTTTGAAGTCGGTTTTATTTTTGTTAAAATGTTTTTTATTGTTAATCTGAACGAAATTGGAGAATTAGAACATTATAACCGGGGATAGGATAATCAGATGCATATTTACCTAAAGTTAATTTATCGCTACGAAAGTATGGAAACGGCTTCTGAAAATAATTTATTAGAAAAAAAAACCCGGTATCACGGGATTGCATAACTAATCGAATTCATATAATTACTTGAAGTTAATTTTTAACCCCCGATGCAAATGTGTGTATTTAGGGTGTAAAAAAGTGAGGGGTGCATATTTGTGTTAGTTAAAAAAAGGTACAACTTTCACAATTCTAGGTAAATATAATTCTATTCTACAGAACATTAAATGCGACGATCCCGGAATCGCGGGATTTTTTCGATACAAAAATGCATTCCGTATTTGCCAACACTTGAACGCATCCGATCTCTGGTTATAACTGACACAGTGGCTTCGGCGGCGTGTTTTATCGATAAAAACTAAACTACGTCCTTCTCTGGATTTTAGGCAATTTCTGTAGCATATTTCCCAAAATTCAGTTTAGTCGGTTATAGTATTAGTGTGGATTATATCATATATTTAAAAGAAAAGATATGCATAGATCTGGAAAAAGTTATAATGGTGTGTAAGATTATGACACGCGGCGTTTTGTATAATTGACTACCCTCATTAAGAAATAACATTTTATGTTTATGATAATGGATTGGAGAATATGGAATAATAGTGACAATCAAAATCCGAACTTTATAGAAGACCCAAATCTTTAACGCAGCGAATATTGATAATCTGGATAATAGGTTATTCTAAAAAAAATATGAAAAAGGCAACCTAAGGGGTGACCCACATCCGTCAGCACGTAATCGCGTTTTTTCATGCTCTATCGTTTTCTGTCGCTCATGGACGTCATTTAATAGAGCGAGAAACACGGCGTGATTGCTGTCGTGCGCGGTCTCACGCTGTCTTTCTCGCTCTATTGAATGACGTTCATGAGCGGCAGAAAAGGATAGAGCATGAAAAAACGCGATTCCATGCTGGCAGATGTGGTTCAACCCTAAAAAGTAATGTCATCTATTTTATTATAAACTAGCTGTGTCCTCACGGCTCCGCCCGTAGCCTATGTTACTCAGTGATAATGTAGCTTTCTAACGGCAAAAGAATTTTGGAAGTCGGACCAGTAGTTTTTCAGTTTATTCGTTACATACAAAAATCCAAATCTTTCCTCTTTATAATATTAGTATAGAAGTATAGGATGTACAGTAATGACAAAGTATGAATTACTTTGAAATAAACTGTGTAAACGCAAAAGTCTCTTATCAACTTACACTTGGTTTAAATACGATCGTAACTCAAATGTCTTCTTTCCATCAACCAGAGGTACAAGTCGACGTGGCCCCTACATCCGACCGCCTGCAACTCCTGTCTCCCTTCGAAAAATGGGACGGCAAGGACCTGACGGACATGACCATCCTTATCAAGGTGAAGGGCAAGTGCACCACCGACCACATCTCAGCCGCTGGACCCTGGCTCAAGTACAGAGGACATCTGGACAACATCTCTAACAACATGTTCATCACGTGAGTTCTTACAGTACTAATGTATGTGCCTTGGCAGTTTCCATTTCCGAAGTTGTATGCGACCAATTAAGTACCCATCAGACAAAGTCAAAAGTGACAGTGATGTTGTAGCAGTAGAGTGCGTGCAAGATAAGTCTGCGCGCGGTCAAAATGAGAACTAATCATGGTCCACCACAATGTTGCCGTTTTATTAACTTTGTCACTAGATCCACCTGATTTTAGGAATAAACGAAAATATAATAATAAAGATTATAGTAGACCTCATCAGACGGTAATAATATTAATGCATTCTTATTCATTCACGGCACATTTATAAGCTTAGTTCTTTTCCTTTGCAAACTACGTAAAAATTCTAATTAGTTTAATTGGTAGGTAGTAAATTTTAACGTACATAGCTTAATTCAATGAAAATATAATAAACTGCAAAAGAGGGCTGCCCAATTTTAATGCTCACGAATATATTACTTTTCCTTAAAAAGCAGTACTTTGTATTTTTCCGATCTTGGCAACATTTAGCACGCCCTCCGTCGCGCGCAGAGTTATCTTGCACGCACTATATCATGTGTATCACGCACGTTCGTATTTCGAAAATAGGGGCCATTCAAGTATTACGTAAGCAGAATTTTAGTCATTTTTGACCCACCCCTCCCCCTTGTCAGCAAAAGTAAGCAAAGCTTTTACCCCCCTCCTATGCTTACGTAAACATTGGTATATTTTGTTAAACTGTACAGGTTTCTTTGTTGTTATTCATGAGCAGCAGTTTTTAAGTCTAGAAAAATAAGTAAATAAATAAAAATTGATGACGTAATCATCATCTAGACACCCCCGTCCCCCATGTCATCAAAAATAAGCTAAGCAAAGACCCCCTCACCCCCCTTTCGTGCTTTCGTGATTGTTCTGGTTGTATTGAATGTGATCCACACTTTGCAAGTTGATAGTGGGTGCCGTTGAAATCGTTTTTGCACTTGGTAGCCAGTAGCAGCAATTTGCTGAGCTGATCATAATTTTATTATTAAGTGATTACTACTCTGTCTGCTAATATGAATTTACTCATTCTGCCTACGTTCACACAGCCTCCGAAGATTTTAACTCAATTTATTCCATTGACTTTGGTAACTCACGATATTTTTTTCCCCAGCGCCACAAACGCCGAGAACGGCGAACTGAACAAAGTCCGCAACCAGAAGTCCGGCGAGTGGGGAGCAGTGCCGGCCACCGCGCGCGCGTACAAGGCCGCCCGCATCAACTGGGTCGTCATAGGGGACGAGAACTACGGAGAGGGCTCCTCTCGCGAGCACGCCGCGCTCGAGCCCAGGCATCTGGGCGGCAGAGCCATCATCGTCAAGTCATTCGCTAGGTCAGACCTTTTTTTATCACTTTATAAAGAGTTCACGTACTGACCATACTGTCCCTAATAATTTGAGCCAATTTTTCTTGGTCAAAACGCTGTTTCGTTGGTCCACATAGAAACTATTCCGATATCTATTTCCGTTCTTCCAGTCCATCCTAAGGTTGTTTATAAGAGATCGCCTTGTGCGATAAGACCGCCCATTGTACATATTGCGTTAATCTTTGTGTTCCTTTTGTTTGTTACCGGTGTACTTATTATGTACAATAAAGAGTATACAAGGTTAGTGGGAAAGGGGGTACTAAGCCGAAAGGGTGTTAAAGTAACTATAATAAGGAATAACTTTTGTTCTACAACTTTCCCCAAAACTCGATAGTTTAAGAGAAATAGCTTTTCAAAGATTTTGTAAAAAATATGCTAAAATCTATCTGTCCATAGCTATGATCAGCTGTGTTTACTATTTAGGTCATATTTGGGGTCACAGATTAGAAACTTAATTTTCTGAATTCATAACTAAAGCAGATGTTTTTTTTTTTTTTTTTTTTAAACTAAAATAAAAATCCTTTTGCATGCAAATTAAAATTATCGAATTTTGAAATTTTAACACTTGTTTAAAATAGTCACCAGTGATACTTTAAGTGGCCCGCGGCTTAGTACCCCCCTTTCCGACTAACCTTGTATAATTAAACTGGAGAAACAGAAAAAATTAACAACCGTTTGCGAGGTCCCATTAAACATCTTAAATACTCCCAAAATAAACAGAGTAGACATTATAGTAACTATGTGATTATAACCAAAATATGTTCCCTTCAGGATTCACGAAACCAACCTGAAGAAGCAGGGTATGCTGCCGCTGACGTTCGCTAACGCCGCCGACTACGACAAAATCCAGCCCACCGACAAGATCTCGCTGCTCGGACTTAAAGATCTCGCGCCTGGCAAGGTAACAACGGCAATATAATGTATGACATAATGTAATTAGGCGAATGTCACTGGAAACACCGGTAGAGCGTCCTCTACCGGCGTTTCCAGTGACCTAGAAGGACATACATCGATGTTATTGGTGATGTTCTTCACAAAGGTCAGGTGCGTAGTACTCTCAACCGGCGTGCGTGTATGACAAGATGTATGAATGTGGATGAAGCGAAAGGGGTATGTAAGGATCATAGCATGTGCTATAGTTTCTGCCTACTCCCATGGGAAAAAGGCGTGAGTTTATGTAAGTATGTAATTAAGCTGCTGGCAAACAAAACTATCTAATTAGCTACACTTCTGGTCAAAACATTTTCTATTCATGACCATGTTTTAAATCAAAACAGCCTAAAATGTGCTAAACTTGAATCAGAAGTTCGTCATTTTGCTCAAAACGGTACAATATGTAATGGGGAAGGCAATGCAAAACTAAAGCAGATCTCCACCTCCATACTTAGTTATTTCCACCAATCAGAACCATCAGGGTGATATTAACCATAATCTCAAACACATTGCAACCAATAAGATTGCAGTGGAACAATCGAAAGTGGCGCCATTGGTTCCACAGTTGCCTACCCCATTGTCATTCAGTTTTCGCGTCTCCTATAAAATTTACTTTTGGGTAATAAACTTTTGTTCGACGGCTCCTCAATTATGATCTCCTAATCCTCCTTTATTGGGATAACCATAATAATTGGTGATGTTTTTACATAAACTTGTTGACGCCAGATCATACGACCTTGTGCTGGCAACGTGGTCTGTCAAACGAATTGATCTTTGGCCACGAGGTCTATCCCCCTGTACCCTTGATAATGATGAAAATGGCATAAAGTCCATTTTATCTATCCACTGTTTTCTTAGAATATTAGAGAAGGCTATATTCATTACCTATAAAAGATAGAGAGAGAGATCGAACATGCTTAGCGTGTCGAAAAACACGCTTGGCAAGTGATGCGTTTATACAAGGTGTAAAAAGACCCTTCACAAAGCCGTCAACCATGCATTCAGTCCATTAAACTAAGTAACCCCACGCAAAAATTGTCGCTGGGAAAGACTTTTTTTTGGGTGAAAAATTTCGTTTTACTGTAAAACTCAATGTAACGCACTCAAAACACTGTGCTGATAGATGCAATGAGTAGTAAACGGATAATGGAGGTATTTCAAGTACATTTGAAACCTTCAAAACTAGTTTTTTTTTTTAAGTTGTAATAAAGTTGGAACTTTTACCTCTAATATCTCCGTAACTAGTAGGTTCCCAGCCATAGTCCAGAACAAAAAAAAATATCGCAATGACGTGGAGAATAAGTGCCTTTCGGCTTCGTTAAGGGTCTATTTACACCGTTTATTGTGATAACACGCAATGAATGTGTTGTCAAACCTAAATTTAATAAAATAAAGCAAATTTTTGAAAGTATTCATATACATATTCATATATATATACCTATACGGAATGTTATTTTATATATTTACAGCAAGTCGAATGCGAGATTAAGCACAAAGATGGCGCATCGGAACGCATCAAGCTCAACCACTCATTGAACGAACAGCAGATCGCCTGGTTCAAGGCTGGCTCCGCACTCAACAGAATGAAGGAAATCGCTTCCCAGTGAACGCGCACTCTCCCTAGTTTATAATCATCTTGCACTGGACGCCCGATCCTAAACGTAGGGTAATTTTAGACGTGTAGCAACATTGAGCCAAAATTAAAAATAAATCTACACATGTTGCGTTCGTGACTTGTGTAATGTTAACATCGTGTATCGGTTGCGTTCCTTTGCATTAGTATCACCGCTCTAATAGGGATGCACGATATATGAGTTATATCGATATTGACATCAATGTCAACATAGTATTTATTATTGATGTTCGGTTATTATCGAGATCATAAATTACCACCCATTAGGTAATAAGTAAAATTCTTTAGCAAACAAGAAAAATCTTCAAACCTGTTATAAAGCCCTATTACTTTAGTAAGATAAAAGTAATATTCTACGTATGTACATGAACATAAAAAGTACTTTAAATATCTATTAATATAAGCTGTTTTAGGAATACTCATCGAGACAAATACAATGCAAACTACAGCACTTACAATATATTATTGTCGTGTTCCTGTATGTATATAGCTCCATCAGACCAGTACAATGGTACTTATCATAATACCTTATAGTCCGAACTACGTGTATGCAGAATTTCAATACAATTATTTTTGTATTTGATTATTTGAACATCGATAAATATCGGTCATCCCTACGTTATAGATCGTGTAAACATGTGATCAATCAATAATGGAACACAAGTATACATACTCAGTTCTCAGAAACTAATGAGTCGACTCAGAATTATTGATACGAATATAATTAATTAAATGTTAGGGTTATCACTATTGCCTTTATTCCCGGTGCAAGCAAGCTGTTACCATGTAGTTCAATATATAATTTTAGCGCATTTCTCATTATTCAGACAATACTTAGTCACGGCGGTGATGAATCTTAAACTAAGTAGCTGTAGTACAAATCATCATGTCAAAATGATTTAATATTAATTTATGTACATACATATTTATCAAACTTGAGAAATATACATTACTTATTATTTTATTTGTCTTGTTATTTTAAATCCTATTCTTATAATACAACGACCAAAGAACTCGACCTCTAGCGCAGATCCTGGTCAAACAGTGTGGCTGGGTGTGATATTCACGTCGCGTGTTGATCGCGTGCTCTTGGCGTGCGAATTACTATGATAATGTATGGGAGACGCCACACAGAGACTGCCACGCGAAGAATGGCGTGGTGTGGCAGTTTCTGTGTGGCGTCTTCCATACATTGTCATAGTAATACGCACGCGACGTGAATATCACACCCAGCCACGTTCTCTGTCTGACCAGGCCTTTACTGCATAAGTTATTGCACTCTATTAAGTCGATTTGCGGCGGGTGTGTCCACAGGCTGGAAGTCAGATGCACTAGTCAACTTGCCCAATAAAACTCGTTAGTGGATTTGGCGCTATAGGGCCGGCGCAGATCTGGCGAGCCACAACGCAGAGCATTTTTCTCTGCCAAACCATTATCGATTTTGCTAGCATTTAAATAATATCAAAAATCAATTAACACAACTGCTAGTCTCCGTGAGCTACGAAGCGACTAAAGGCGAAAGGTGATTTTCGATATTATTTGAACGATAATAATAATAAGTCGAGAACATATTATTTTTGGTTGTTCTCGTCTTGCTAACGGCGAGTATTTGCACAGACACAACCTAGTGGCTAGGATTATCCACCAGCAACTTGCTCTGAAATACAACCTTGTGGACGCAGAAGTACCATACTACAAGTATGTGCCCGACCCAGTTCTCGAGAATGGTCATATCACATTGTACTGGGACCGATCTATCATCACGGACAGGACTATTGTTGCCAATAAGCCTGACATAGTGGTGATAGATCGATCAGAGCGTCTCGCAATGATTGTTGATATCACTGTCCCACATGACGAGAACCTTGTGAAAGCCGAGAAAGATAAAGAAATTAAGTATCAAGACTTGGCACACGAGGTTGTCGACATGTGGGAGGTTGACTCTGCAGTCATTGTGCCGATAGTCGTGACGGCCAATGGCTTAATAGCCAAGAGCCTCGACCAACATCTGACGAGGCTCGCGTTGGGCAGCTGGGTCAAGGGCCTGATACAGAAAGCGGTACTTCTGGACACGGCACGTATTGTCAGGAATTTCCTCTCTCTGAGGCCCTGACCACCGGTAGCTTGGACCCTGTTCCCGATGCCGGTGGGCTACTATTTTTTATATTTTTAAATGTTTTTTTTTTATATTTTTTATAGAAATATTTAAAAATGTATCAAATATGTAAATAGATGAATAAACGGAATAATAATAAGTCGAGAGAACCTTGTGAAAGCCGAGAAAGATAAAGAAATTAAGTATCTAGACTTGGCACGCGAGGTTATCGACATGTGGGAGGTTGACTCAGCAGTTGTTGTGCCGATAGTCGTTACGGCCAATGATTTAATAGCCAAGAGCCTCGACCATCTGATGAGGCTCTCGTCGGGCGGCTGGGTCAAGGGCCTAATACAGAAAGCGGTACTTCTGGACACGGCGCGTATTGTTAGGAAGTTCCTCTCTCTTAGGCCCTGACCACCGGTAGCGTGGACCCTGTTCCCGTTATATTTTTAAATGATATTTGTTTTTATAAAAATGTAATCATGTATGTATACAAATAAGTAAAGGTGACAACTGATAAGTCTATAATGGTTTGTCAGTGAAAAATGCTCTGCACTCTGAACTGCGCCTCGCCAGATATGCGCCGGCCCTTACCTACACACATGCGCGCGATACTTCACGCGGTTGAATACACTTTCACATCTTTACATAGTATAAAACAAAGTCGCTCCCGCTGTCTGTACGCTTAGATATTCAGCAATAGATAGAGTGATTCAAGAGGAAGGTTTATTTATGCCCCACATTAGTATCTACATTGCACCTGAGCAAAGTCGGGGCGGGTCGCTAGTTATTTATAATATAAATTTTGTGAAGATAGCTGGATGGATGTAACACTCAACAGATTGGATGAAATTTTGCACACAAATAGACCATGTCCAGAATTAACATATGGATACTATGAGGGAGAGTTGTCTCACCTATTACCCTATCAAAGACCTAGGCCCAAGAAGCAGGCGTACACCGGCGTCGTCTTCCTCCCCGTGTAGTACCCCGACAGCTTCCTTAACACACAAGATTGCGCTCTCTGTTGACAGCCCACTTCTGAACCCAAATAGGGAATCGTTCAGCTTTATGTGCTGTAGAAGAACGTTGTAAAGCAAACTGTCTAGCACCTTAGCCAGCGAGATGGGTTGATAGTTACATTTATCTGAAACATCACCAGTCATGTTCTTTACAATCAGTACTACTATCGTTTTCGTCAGCTCTTCAGGCAAGTAACGGTGGCGTAAACCTGTGAGCACCAGCAAACTTCAGATGCTCAATGATGAGGCCATCATGCCCAGATTTACCCCTCTGCATATCAAGTATTACTTTTCGCACATCTCTAGCAGTAAATTTAACAACTCGCTCCTGAGCGATAGCCCCAGCATCGTCCCAATTAAACTGCTATCATAGTAGGTATGTTCACTAACACCATTTACTTATTTTTCTATGCCTTTTTAGTCATCTACCGAATTATGGGTCAACAGACTGCATTAACCCATAGCGTCATCAGCCTATAGCAAATGACTGCTAGACATAGATACACACACCACCGAGCTCAATGGCTCAATCCTTGGCCTCAATCTAATACATGCCATGACAAAATTACCATTCCAGCCAGAAATAGTATACTTTTAACTGAAAGAGGGAAGGGAGGCATTCGCTCAATTCGATGGACACCATTTATTTATTTTACTTTAATTAAAACGGTCTTAGACCAATTACAATAATTAAAGATAGAAAAAAGAACAGGAATGGAAGAAGATGCATACAAAACAATGGAACGAAAAATAATGATTTAAAAAAAAAAATAACAATATGAGACACCTCTTTCACACAGCCCTCGCAATGCACCTGACAATTTATTCTTCCATTCATCCGCAAACAGATCACAATTCAGTCATAAATGTATTTACCTATTTATTTTTATAACATAAAATAACTAAAAAGAGAATTCAAAACGTTCATGATACATTCCTCTCGCAGTACTCCAGGCATTCCGATAGAATCACCTTCCATTCATCAGCAAACACATCAAAATTCGGTCTGGCGTCCAGGAGAGCATTGAGTGCGGTTAGACTTCGCGGTATGGGTGATCGTGAACGAGCCACAGTACGACATATCGGAACAGCAAACAGTTTATGTTTTCTGTTCCGACGGTAATTATTGGGTACAAACAATCGGCACAACTCACAATTAAGGTCAGGGGCATCTACTTTTCCTCGAAGGATCTTGCACATCATTAATAGTTGGTCATTAGACCTTCTAACCTCTAAAGAGTTATACCCCAAGTAACCTAAGAGGAATTTAGTTGGGTACTTAAAAGGGTAATAACCATATAAGCGCTTGAACCTTAAGAAACCTTTTTGTACTTTTTCTAATGAGTGTATACGTGCACTGATGCGGATGCCATACACATGCACTTGACTCAAGTTTGCATCGGACCAAGGTACTGAAAATGAGCTTGATCACCCCTATGTTTTGGAAGTCGTTAGAATTCCGAAGAACAAATCCTAGTCGTCGAAAGGACCCTTTAGCCAGTGATGTGAAGTGATCATGGAAAGTGAACTTGTGATCGAATGTAATACCCAAATGTTTAATTGTAGTAGATCTTGATATAATATTACAGTCTAGTTTATAGAGAAATTCAATGGGGTGTCGCTTCCGGCTGAAGGTCATTTGGAAGCATTTGCTGGAATTTAATTCCATTCCATTTTTAACGCCCCACTGGTACACTGAATCAATGTCATAGACAAATAACATAATATGCTTCAAACTTTAGCATAGGATCTGAACTAGTGTCACTAACAAATTACATGTCAGTATAAAATTCATCATGAGCACCAAAGATTTGGTTGTCTGTATTGTATGTCTCTACATCATCCTTAGTGTAAAAAAAACTGAAGTACTATAAATAAAACCAAGGCATAGTGTAAAACTATTTTATTGTGGCAATAGCTTAATCCTCATTGTCTTCATTGTCGCTGTCAGCGTTGATGTTGAAGTAACGCAGCTCATACGAGTCATGAGCAGAAGCCACCACTCGCAGCCAATCACGCAAGTTGTTCTTCTTGAGGTACCTCTTTGTCAAGTACTTCAGATACCTCTTTGAGAAGGGAATGTCTGGAAACAGATAGCATAAAGTTAAATTATCTTAATGTACATAATTCTTCTGTACGTGTGTTTGTCACCTAACTCCTCCTAAACAGCAGGACTGATTTGGATGAAATTTTGTGTGTATATTTCAATGGGTTCCTGGATGGTTTGAAAACACAAATGGACCCGGCAGGTGGTGCTGCTGTTGGTAAGTCATAAAATTTGATTTGCTGGTTAAATTCAAAATATCATATTTAATGTGGCACTGCTTTTCTGGACAGGACGACATCTGCCGGGGTCCGCTAGTTATTTATATAACTTTTTCAGTAATAACAGACAACCTGTTTTTCATGTAAATAAACATTTAGGTTATGTCCTTATTCTAATAAAAATATATTTTTGATTATGTCGGCATAATCAGTGCAGTTTTATAGAAAACCAATTATAAGCATAATCAGCCTATTACTGTCTCACTGCTGGGCATGAGCTTCTCAGAATGAGAAGGGTTTAGGCCTTAGTACACAATGCAGCCTGGTGCGGGTTGGCACACTAACAAAAATAATTGTAAATTTGATCCTATTAAGGATATAGTACTGTATGCATCGTTTCGTTTTCTCCACAATAAGATCATGTTTACATTTTGTCATAGTTAAATAGTATACAGAAATGTAAATGGGTAAAAAGTTGAAACACTATTCCAATAAATTCTCGATTGAGTAGAAACATCCTGAAAAGTTCAGCTTTAACCTAACCTAAAGAAGACAATAAATTGTCTGATTGTCGATAGATATTTACACCTCATGAATGCAAGTGTTGACCAACCTGCACAGTGCGGCAAGTCTATTATTCCATGCACGAAAACATAATTTGTTGATAACGTGTTCAGTAAGAGAACTCATTGGAATTTGAAGCGTCAGCATACGTTTTTAAAGTCAGTCGTTTATATTTACGATAACGTTTATTTAATCAGAGTATTTTTCTAAATACTAACCTGCGTTGATGGAGATTTTCGTCTTGTCTCTAGCGATGACAACGTGATTGCCTAGGTTATTCGTTTTGCCCTCAACTTTGACGCGCTCCTTCAGGTATTTCTCGAAGTTTCCGACATCGAGGATGCTATCCTCAGCGGGATGTGTGCAGTCAATCATGAACTTCAAGTTGATCTTCCGCTTGATTCCTTTGCCGCGGATTTTACCACCTTTGACTCCTTTCTTACCAGTCTTCTGGTGCAGTTGGGCTTTTTTAGCCACAGGCTTCTTTGTAACTGCCATCTCGGCAACCTGAAATATGCGTAGACAATTTATAACACACTAAAACAGTATAATTCACAGATTTTTATCATATTTTATCGAATAACCTACCGAACACGTGTATAGCAGTTACCGTAAAACCTGCAAAATGGCCGACGCAAACGTCATTTTTTCTTGAAGTTGGCTAGTTTGTACATTATTGCCATTCTAAAAAAAAACTAATCATTATTTTTAAGAGTGACCCTAAATAATTTCCGACTATTAGGTATATTATAATTATGTTACTTTGATTATCTAAAGGCGGCCTTACCCCTCGTTTACACCTAAAAACAAGTTGTAAACATAATTTGTGTAAAGGTCTTTTTAAAAGAAATTACTTAGTCTTAACACTTAATGATCATGATTGTGTAAAATATTTCAAACAAGTATTTAAAGATCTACATACTTGTTTGCTAAAGTATGCATATTTGTAATATTTTTTTCGAAAAAATATCTGATACATGTAGAATACATGTTTTAGAGTCTGGCCAACGAAAGCTGTCAAAGAGAAACGGCGGCAATTTAAAAAAATCTCGACACTTATTTACTTATTTATTAGTACTAACCTGTTTCTACATATGAAACTACATTAATGTATGTACCTAACAAAAATCAAGTTCTCTGGAAAATGAAACCGTTAATTTAGTGTATGTAAGTGTTGATAGCTGAAGATTTTTTTAAATTGCCGCCGTTTCGCGTGGACTGCTTTCGTTGGCCAGACTCTATACCTAGGTGTAAACGAGGGGTTACACGCTTGCCACATGCACAAACGTGAGGATGAATCGCTAGCGCTTGCTGCAATCTTTCTTTGATTTGTGCACAAAAACCGTCACTAGATTGGATCGGCGACAAACGCCTGTAAACCCTGCAAGCTTACGTAACCTAACCCAAATACCGTATCCACACATCTGTGCTTGAAGGCGCTTGTTGTTGTTTGGCAAGTGTGTTAAGCCGTCTTAGGGCGGATTCGACCAAACCCGAATTTATACACGAGTAACTATACCAGGAATCATTTATTCCATGATTTTATTGTCGAATAAATCAACAGTCATTTTTCCATGCAATCTAACGTATAACTATACTTGGAATAGTTACTCGCGAATAGCGGAGTGAATGTGAACATGTGGTGAACGAATGTAATACCCGGCAAAAAACGTTGTTCTACAAACGCACAGAGTACTTTTTTATATAGACAAACGGGAGAGTGTAGAAGCAAAACGCATGACAACTCTCATTTGTCGTATTATAGAGTGGAAAAGTTGTGGTCAATGTCAATATTCTCAGTATAATTAATTTATTTATTTACATTCTTACATTATATCATTAATCTGTGCTTACATCTACCATTACAGTCTCCCAATTCGGTAGTGCAGTAACTTAATAATAATTAATTTATTAAATACATTATTTACAACACAAAACAATAAACATCATCATCCAATAAAAAATTAAAAATACAGGGTTCATAAATAACACAATATATGTAACGTTATCTTTGTGAACTCGCTCAGTGAACAGGAGAACAAATCCAATTCGTCAGCAACCAAATTCAGTGACAAATTCAATAATTCACAAACTATATAGGGATATACTGTATAATTTGAAATGTTTGAATTTTTGCTTGTCGGTTCGGTTTGGTTCATGTGGTGTTTATTTTCGCGTTTTGCAAGTTTAGATAATCATATTTATAAAATGAGTGACGTTATGCGTAAACGTAGTCCTCATAATCATAATATTCAATTAAATCTATTCTCTCTTTTATCCACCTTGGATGTCTAATAACTTCCACAACACTATCACTATCTTCAATCAAATTATTTAAACGTTGCATTATATGTTTTTGGAACGATACCTTGTGTTGAGTTGAAATTACAGCTTAAAACAATAGGACGCCATTTTGTTATTCTTGAAATAAGCTCCCTAATCCATGCCTGACGGCGGTATAGTGACTATTCCCGAATAGACTCGTTATTCCTCGAATTGTAGTTGGTTAAACGTGAAATTGAGTTATTCTCGAGTAAGTAGCGATTTATTCCGAGAGTAAAATTTATTCCTGTTTGGTCGTATCCGCCTTATAGCACTATTAATGACTCATTTGGTCATGATTGTATTATAGCCATAGATATTCTCTTTTTTTTTGCTATCGACCTGCTACCAGCAATGGACAGACAGCAGTGATAATGACTATAAAAACACTATTGTACACTAGGATTAAGGAATCTATATATATATAAAAGGAGAAGCTGACTGACTGACTGACTGATCTATCAACGCACAGCCTAAACCACTGGGGTTAGAAACTTGAATTTTTCACAGTAGGTACCTTTTATGACGTAGGCATCCACTACGGAAGGATTTTTCAAAATTCCTTCCCTAAGGGGGTGAAAAAAAACAGGCAAGCGAAGCTGCGGGCAAAAGCTAGTAATATATAGGTAGACTGCGCTAGGACCAAGTTATCTGTGAATCGAAGAGCGTCGCCCTGTTTGCTCCTGTGTTGCCATTCTATGAATAATGATCCATTATGAGGGATATTTTAATCTGACATGACACACAATTATTGCATGTTATGTCCTATTTTCTGCCACTTTACAGATGATGTTTACCACGCTGGGAATAGACGAGTGTCTTAAGATTCAACAAAACCCAGCACGCTTGGTGATAGGATCTGTACGGTCCGCCTGGCTAGCTACCACCCTCACATTAAAGTCCGGCGCCAAGTAGTTTACTGTGTTCCGTCGTGTGTATGTGAGAGTCAGAAGCGTATAGGGGAATCCTTCTATATCTGTTCCTTGGATTCGTGTGTTCCATCTTAGACCCTGTCTGCGCTTACCATCAGTTGAGGCTAGGACAAAACGCGACCAAGTCAAGAATAAAAAAAAGACTTGGCAGCTCTTATAGGTCTTTCTGTATACAGTACTGCACTCGCAAGTTGTTGCAAAATTATCGTTTGTTATCAAATACGGGAAGTTTTGACAAGACAGGCATTGATAATGCTGACTACATTGAAGCCAATTTTTTCCCGATTTTCGAGATAATATCATTTTCGAGCATTATTGTAAAAGCACAAATTCCCTATTAAATATTTAATAAATGCATGAAAAAGATTTTTGTCATCCTGGCAACTGAAATAAACTGTCAATGTCACAAGTTTCGTCAGTTTGCCATTTCACAGAAGAGTTGGTCGAACAGTATTGGTTATTATTGGCCATGAATGCTCAATATTGCCCATGCCCATGGTTCATACTTTATGGCAACCATAGTGTAAAAACATTTAATAAAATCATAATAACTCAAAACAAGACTTTTTGAGTTTAATGGAAAGGACCATGGGTGATTATTCTATTTATAGTTACTAAAACGAAATCTATATCTAATAGAAATATTTGTTTTATTTTGTTCTACCACAACAAGATTTTCCCAGAAATATATATATGTATATTCAAAATCTACGAAGTTCTTTGGAGTTAAATATTATCTATCATTAAAAACTTTTATGTAAATAAAAACTTTTTTACAAAAAATTTAAACCGACTTCAAAAAAGAATAAAATAATTACCATATAAAATTAACAGTTTCAGAAGTCGGTGCCTTCAATTTGGTTCAGCGTGGATCAGCACCGACTTCTGAAACTGTTAATTTTATATGGTAATTATTTTATTCTTTTTTGAAGTCGGTTTAAATTTTTTGTAAAAAAGTTTTTATTTTTTTCTTTTTAGTGGCCTTAATTAAAACTTGGTTGGACTTACTAAAGACGCTGCTCGTAACATAATCACATCATCACAATATGCGTACTGTTCGTTATTGAGGGGTTCCATTGCCTATCTCCGAAGTTCTTCATCAGATCTTCACCAAATTTAAATGGGACCAACTTCAAAGTATACCCTATCCATTAAAAAAATAATCATCAAAATCGGTTCACAATTGGCGAAAATATCGATGAACATAAACAAAAAAAAAAAAAAAAGAACATACATACAGACGAACATAGTAACCTCCTCCTTTTTGGAAGTCGGTTAAAAAGGCGACTCTTTTGCCGCAAAAAGTTCTCAGTCTTATGTAGAGCCGTTTTGCACTTTATTTATTAATAAGTACATTGTTCGGTCTGGCCAATACCGCAGCATGTGGAAATAAGTAGGTATTATCCTGCTAGACTACTTGTTTTCACAATGTACATTTGAAATACAAAATTACTTTCGCATAACAGTAGGTACATCCTCATGTTACGTGATTGCCAAGTCCGAACATTCAGAACAGTCAGACAACACATCAAAAAAACCGGCCAAGTGCGTGTCGGACCACGCACAGCGTGGTGTTCCGTCCGTAGCGTGTACTAAATACCAAAAAGTATTATACCTAATATTTCACAATGATATAATTATTGTGAAATACAAAGTTATTTTTGCAGTCATTTTCCTCAAAATAGTATCCAACCTTTTTTTTGAAGTCTGTTAGAAATGGGCGTTTTGTATGACTCTGTATTCACCTTTTCTGACCGATTCAGCTTTAAACAAGCTTTTGGCACGCTAACGCATGCTAATAGGCGTGCCAAATAAGAATAGCACTGTCAAGACGCCATTTTGTTCCGCACTACTCGTGAACTTCATTACCAAAGTGTAAGGTGTGCAAAAAAGTAAATGGTAACGAAATTATATTCAGTTTAATTATTTTTGTTCACTTTTTTGGTATTTCTTATCAATTTTACGCCAAATTAATTACACAGTAATTATATTATTATTATGGCGACATATTAGGATGACCAGTAGCATTTCGTGAAGTTAACTATATATATTAGTTCATTTCTTTAATGAATACTGTTTTCAAATATTATTAAATTATCCAAAATTATCTATTTATGGAATTCAATAAATAACATTTTATAAAAATGAATGTAAATAATATAGAAATCTATGAATAAAAAAATATAAATAAATTTTTTCATAGTGTTATTTTGCTGGCAGTACCAATTTGACAGCTATCGTGTGAAGTTGTAGCAAGCGCGATCCTATTCTTATTTGGTACGCATAGTACCTATATAATCTTTACGCAGCTATAACTGCTATAAGCACACGATCGAAATCATTTATAGGTAACGTGGATAAGCGTGTCTAAAAACCATCGAGATTTCCGCGAATTGATGCTAATTAATGTGATCCCTAAGCACAAGTCTGTAACACTAGCTGCTGATAAGTAAAGGAAAACCGCTTGGCCGTTAAATAATAGATTACTTATCATTTCCTGCTCGGCGAATAAATGGTAACTGCACCATACGTGACTGGCAGTTACTCGTGGAAACCTCGTGGAAGTCGTTGAGCCGGGGGCCTTGGCTGTGCGATTTTGTTAATGTTTTTCTGGAATATTTATCGGGAGTTTGAAAACTGATTAGAAAGTTGGACAGCATCGTGAACTTCGTGATTGCTCGTGTACTAATAAGCACGGCACAAACGCTGTTTATTTACGCCGTGCACGTAAACCGTCCGATCTTAATTTTTTTTGTAATTAAACTCAATTCTTTTACATAGTTACCAAGGTGTCTCACAAATTACAGTAAAATGTCCAAGTGGTTTGCTGCCAGCAGCTATGAGAAAGGCATACCCGAATCCGACTTGCAAACTTACACGGCCAATATCGAAAATGTTCTCAAAGACAAAATAGGCAGAAAACACTTCAAAAATTTCATGAAAACCTCAAGAATGGAAAGTGGATTGAAATTATTAAAATTTTTGAAGCACATCGATCATTTGCGCCGTTTTGAAGTTCTTCCAGACAATTATAAAAGTTTTCTGGAAGACGTAGACAGTGTCATAGAAGAAGCTAAAACAATAGGCGAAATTGGTTTCGCAAATACGAAAAACCTCCTAACTGCGAGGAATTCAGAAGATAACGAAGAAAAAAAAGAAAAAATTTTTGAAGCTTTGAAATCATTAATTGAAGAGGCAACAAATTTTAATACGCTTACTCAGGCGTATAATAAATTCTGCGATTATTTACTAAGAAAACACACCACATAGAAACCACTCAGTGCTTTGTGTTTAGAAGTTACGGGGTCTACGGTATATCTTGGCAGTCCTTAGCGGTAGTTCCTTTTCACGCCGCCCGACAACATAAATATACTAGGCACTCTGTAGTTTTTAATAATAATAATAATAAATCATTTATTTCAGAATACATCCATATTTGACTTAATAACTATTAGGTGCATAGAAATTGTAATTCAAACCTATTTTGAGACATTGAAGAGCGGTCTCACATGCATCACTGTCCAATGTCTCAGGATCTGGCTATCGACCCTCTCTGCTACAGTAGTCAGGAGACTGTTGGCGCTACCGCGCACCCGCTGCATCAGTGAAGCAACTCGCTTGCGTATGATGGCATGGAATCCATCTATCTGCGCCTCCGCGAACATTCCTGATGCACTACAGTGTCGCGGCAGCCCCATCAGCGCCCTGTACGCATTATTAAATTGAACCCTAGGGCGCTATAGGCTTTTTGAGTAAAGTTGATCCATAGGCTGCAGGTGTAAAATGATTGGCAGTATGCCTTGAACAGTGTTTTTTTGACATCTTTGGAACATTTTTAAACTGAAACAACATCAATCAACGAGAGCTGTGATTTTTACATGAGCAACTGTGGACCTTGGCCTATATACGAAGCGTCTTTGAAAACTAACCGACGGACAGCATACACTGACCTCTATTATTATTTTTAATAATTTACTTGGTTAAGAAGATAGCAAAATAAATGATTAAAAAACAGATTTTACAGGTGCACGTGGCTTGAGAACTATTATAAAATATCATCAAAGACAGATTTTCAAAAAAAAAAACAGCTGAATTTGCAGGCGCAGTGACATTGTGTTGTTTACATTAATTAAGATAATTAAGATTTTAATAAATTACTTTTGTACTACTTGAATAACTTAACTTTAACTGCCTTGTTGGTCTAGTTGTTGCAAGCGCGACTGCTAAACATGGGTTCATGGGTTCGATCCCCCGGTCGGGCAAAGTGTTATTGGGTTTTTCCATTAGGAATTTCTCAGTAGCAGCCTAGAGTCTGGATTTGTGCTCGGTTAATGGCAACAGGCTCGCCCCTTATTACATGGGACTTAAACATAACTGGCGAAACGAGGGTGTACTTTAGTACCTACACTCTCGTTTCTTCTGCCCAACCCTTCGGGAAGTACAAGGCGTCATGTTATGTATGTATAATTTATGCCAGTGATGTTTGGCTGCAATCAAAAATATTGATTCCCTAAACCTTCCAGCAAGGTTCGAGTCCTTTTGACCCGTATGAAAAAACATTTTCCTACTTTTAATAAAATAGGTATTGAGCATAAAACTGAGATTTAATTTTGTATTATACAATATCCTTTAGCAATAATCAAAATTTTACTTCACTTGTTTGGGTCATAACGACCCAAGTGTGAAAAATATGCTTGGGCCGTATAAATATTTATCTCAACGATAAAACTCCAATAAGGCTATCTGCTTTTATTTTTATAATTCATTATAAGGTTATTTACTCATCTATACTAATATTATAAGGAGGAAAGATTTGTATTTTTGTATGTAATGAATAAACTTAAAAACTACTAGACCGATTTCACTAATTCTTTTGCCGTTAGAAAGCTACATTATATATCACTGAGTAACATAGGCTATATTTATTACTGGAATAAAACTTCTTACGCGGGCGGAGCCGTGAAGATACAGCTAGTGTTGTAATAAAGTCAGCGGGCCGCAGTACCTACCTACCAGATGCAAGCAGCATGCTGTTGTTTGAACAGCCTTTTCATAAGCTAAGAATATGCTTCAAGGAACGCACTCTTCGCGCGAGCTCTTTACGCTACGGGATACTTACAATATTATTTTGAGCAAACATCTCCTACAGTTTTAAATATGGTGCAATAAATTTCATAAAAGACAGAGCGCTCATTATTGTGCTAAGTAATTTGATATATTAAGTACCTACCTTAGTACCTATATAAGAAAAGGGGACACTCAATCGATCTTGTGTAAAGGGGAACGGCTATAAGCGTAAGACTATTGTCTTCGCTCTCCACCTCGGCGATATTATTTCCCATGAATGAACAACGCCAGTCGTCGACCGAGGTCACGGCAATTTTTTTACCTGTCGTGATCTAATGCTTTACGTTTTTAATACAAGTCACATTCGCACCTTCGTAAGCTTCGCAGCGTCTTTTTATTATTACCTTATTTTGTTTTAACCATTTGAATATTTAGGTAGTAAGTTTGTTGATAAGTTGAGTGTTTGTGGAATATCTGGCGGGAGTTTTCAAACTGTTAAGAAAGTCGAGCATGCGCATTACGTTATCAGGGCATCGTCAACTTCGTGACTCCTCGTACGAACGAATTGGTACGACGAATACGCACGCACAGCACACAAACGCAGTTTATTTACACCGTGTATAGTACAGAAACTGTCTGTTCGTGCCTCCGCGTATTAGACCTATTTTTGTAGTTAACCTCACTTCTTAATGTTACCTACAAGTGAATCATCAGCCGTGTCTTACTAAGAGTTTAAATGTGGTGAAGTGATACCTATTTACCATTACTGGAATTATAAAATATGGTTCATGAGAAGTCTAAAAATGTATTGTGATTATTTCCAAAGATGTAATCGGGTTTGGTGATTGTTGGATCGATATTTAAAACATGAAAACAACCGAGGTATCTCACAAATGATAGTACAATGGATAATTGTTTTGCCGCCTGCGGCTGTGACGATTATGAAGGCATAACAAAATCTGACTTGGATCGCTTCACGGACAAAATCGAAAATGTTCTTAATGACGAGAGAGGCAGAAAATTGTTCAGAAATTTCATGTTCACCTCAAAATTAAAAGCTGGTCGTCGATCGTTGGACTTTTGGGAGCACATCGAAAGGTTGCTTAGTTATAAAGAAAATGCTGAAAGTGGATCCCGTACACACCGCAATTACCTGAACGACGTGGACCGTTTGATAGATGAAGCCGAAAGAATAGAGGAAATAGATTTCGCAACAATGGAAAGGCTAACTATTGCACGGGATTCGGAAAATAAGGAAGAAATCGTTGAAGCATTGCAAATATTAAAAGTAGAGGCAACTAAAGCGCTTAGAAGGGAATACAATGCTTTTAGAAGGCATTTTATACCATCAAAATAAAACACCGCTTAGAATTTCTTAGGAAGCACGCAATGCTTTGTGTTTAGAAGTTACAGGGTGTCCAGAAGTGGGCACTCTGTATTTTTCAAATTTCGCGCCGATTTGTGTACACAAATTGAGAGCTGCGATTTTTTATACACAAACAACCACTTCAATAATACAATACAAACTGCTACAGTTTCCAAGCGTTTATTATGAACACAAATTGTAGGTACAATATGTTTTGTGTTTTTTCCGTCCTTATTTTCGTAACTATGTGTATATTTTGTTTTGAGACTAATAATACTAGTAATTAGTGTTACCTAATTAATGCGGCACTAGTGTGAAGCTTTCCGATAATTGTAAGGAAAATAAAATATTTATTGCAATTGTCGTTGTTTTATTTAAGTTTTATCATTGTAGTCAGCATTTATACTTGTTATTCAGTAGGTACAGTCAGCAACTAAAGTCTTAACACTTCAGTTTATTAAATCATAACTGATTACAATATTTATTTAAAAAAGAAAACAACAGATGTATCATTCAAATAACAAAACAGTGTTATAAAAGTAACAGTTTTAATCAACTTTCATTCCTGACTGTACCTACCTAATTGATGCACTATTATCTTCGAAGTCACTATAAATTAATCATTATTATTTAGAGATATAGGTTTATAACAAACGCGATAATATCCAGGCCACGCCCATTACGCATGACAAGTGGATAATTATCACAGTATAATTCTGTAGGCAGGCTATTTTGCAGATACTTTTGTTTGTTACAATGCACACCTCTAGAATTCTCATTGACTCTTATTTTACGGGTGTGTTTGGATGTTACATTAGCCACCGAATTCTTATAGCAAAAATATAGCGAATATCACTATATAAAACTGTTGGCAAATTAGATGATGTAGGTACCCAAGTATAATATACTTAGCTATCAATAAAAGACGAATCTGTTTATCTCTAGTATTGTTTGTTCTGCATTTATGTGTCTCGAGCAATTTCGAGTATTTAACAATAGGTAATTGCAATTAGATTGGATTTAGATCTTATTTTTATACCCACTATAACATAACATAATCAGTCCATTACTGTCCCACTACAGACCACGGGCCTCTTCTCAGAATGAGAAGGGTTCAGGCCGTAGTCCACCACGCTGGCCTGGTTAACATGACGTTAATAGTTGACAATAAAACTAACAAAAATATATTTTCATCCGTCATTTAATAAAATTGCACAATAATTGTACATTACATTAAAAACTGTATTCCATTTGAAAAGCTCTAACTTGAGTCAAGGCTGGTTATAATTTGTCTTAAAATAACCATTTTAAGAAGGAAACTTCGCTATTTGAGTTTTTAACTGAAAATTGTCTTTTAAACATCAGTTACGTCACAATGGGTTCAGTTGTAAACCAGCGTCAGGTACTAGTGGTCTAACATTTATGCTGAACTGAACCTATTTGGCGCAGCCGCTAGATACACAGCTACTTTATTTTTGTCTGTATGTTGTGTATAATTTTTGTCTGTGTGTCTGACTGCTTTCGTGCCAAACAAATTTCTTTCTTTCTTTAATATTTGACCTAAAATATGGACTTTATGAGTTATTTTGTTATTCGCGATTACTACGTGATGCATTGTATTTATTTCCTCGTTATCTATACATTTTAAAACAAAGTTGCTATATCTAGTGAATACACTATAGGTAGGTGGCGTTCTTGCCTACGCGGCTGTGGTCCAAATGCTTTCGGGGCCATGTTTGTTGCACTTGCCTACGGGGCAAATTTATGTTTAAGCTTAGATAATGGTGTCCATTCTGTTGCAGATATTGACAGTACTAAACTAGACTAAACGCAACTGTCACTTTCTTTTTCTATTGAAACAGAAAGAGACAAACACCCTTAGTTTAGTTTAGTCCTGTCAAAGTGCGCAACAAAATTGACAACATTACCTTTTTTTAGCCAATGATAATATGAATCATTAGTTCATGCTATATGAATACATACATAAATACAATGAATATGTAATCAGCGCGAATAACAAAAAAACGTCTAAAAGACGATCATATAAACAAATAATGAAGGTTCCATCTTAAAATAAGTAGCTGCCTTTTATTCAAATATTTGTGATAATAATAACTATAGTTTGAAAAGTACTTATTCAGTGCATAATATATGAATGGATCATAGTCATTGTATATATCAATATAAGAAAGAAGTTATATTTACAATTTTTCAATCAGAATTTCCTAAATATTTTAAAACCATTTAGCCGATTCTGAATTCTTAAAATAATGATACAGTTCAATGAATACATAAAATGAACGGACAACTTAAAACTAAAGCATAACTTATAATAAAATCTTATATTCTTGAGATAAATTCCATTGATATCTTATCACAATTAGCAAGAGTCCATGTCTCATTGTTTAATCGTGTTGTTTACATTAAGATTAATAAAAATTACTTATAAATACTTTATCACTGCACATTCATTTTAGTCAATAGCTAAAATATTACTCTCTTCTAGGTTTTCTTCCACGAGTAGTACATTTCCAGAGGCTTGTTCACCTGATAAATAAATATACATATTTTAAAACATAATCTTCGTTTAATGGTTATGTCTCGTGTACTTGAATAAGCTGGTGATGTTTGCATGTACGCCAATAAAATATACATTTTTGGAAAATAAAACAAGTGATGAAATAGTGTTTAGGTTTTCTAAAAATGTTTGTTTATCTATATATAAGGTCTAACCAAAATACCTGGACAAACTTTTACACAGCGTTCAGTAAGTGTAACTGATCATATCTATGAAAAAAAAAACGAAACCCAAGTGTTTTTTTTTTCTAACCAAAATTTTTTTTTCTACTTTTATTTTACTTTTATTATAATTTTTTTACATTTTTCACTTCGCTGTTTAGGTAAAACACGGCACGGAATTAGCGCGCGCCCCAATGGCGGTCGATGCATAAGAAATGGATGAGTTTATTCTTAGAGAGTAAAAAGAAAGAAGAAAGAAAGAAAAAGTATTTATTTTCCACCCACGCGGACGCACACGGATACTTAAAATTAAAAATATAATTTTTCTTAAAAATTAACACAGGCAATTTAAAACGTTATTATTTTTTGGTTAGAAAAAAAACACTTGGATCTCGTTTTTTTTTACATAGATGTGATTAGTTAAACGTACTGAACACTGTGTAAAAGTTTGTCCAGGTATTTTGGTTAGACCTTATATATAAAAGGAGAAGCTGACCGACTGATCTATCAACGCACAGCCTAAACGGCTGGGGTTAGAAACTTGAAATTTTGACAGTAGGTTCATTTTGTGACGTAAACATCCACTAGGAAGGGATTTCTCGAAATTCAACCCCTAAGGGGGTGAAAAAAAATCACGCAAGCGAAGCTGCGGGCAAAAGCTAGTTGATTCATAAAGCAATAAGAATGTTTTATGAACAAAGATTTGTTTAAGGGCCGAGACACATCTGTCGAAAGATACGTCGCCGATCTTCCGCCAGTACACATAATTCCATATAAACATCTCGCAGGGTATACATTTGAAAGATGATGCGCCACTAAAATTCCTCGAGTAAATTACGCGACGGAAGATCGGCGACGTATCTTCCGTCAGATGTGGATCGGCCCTATCTTTTATATAAAATTAAAATGGCTGGACATAGCTACATTTAATCACATTTTTGGTAAGGCATTCTAGTTCTACACATAAACAGGCCATAGAAAAAAAAAATACCTTCCAAAATTTGTCATTGATCTGGCGTAGAGTCTGCGAGCCAGCCAGTGGCACAAATTGTCCCGGCGCCGGAGCCACATAGATGCAGAAGTTGAGGAGGCGGTAAGCTTCTGGCAGCTCAGCATCCAGGTCTAGAGTGAGGCGCATTGCCAAGTACTTGCTAAGATGATCAACTGAAATTACAAACACTAAAATCAGGAACATATTGCCAAATTATGGTCTTAACATATAACATAACATCACGCCTGTATTCCCCGAAGGGTTGGGCAGAGGTTTTTAGTAACACCCTCTTTTGGCCGTTATGTTTAAGTCCCATGTAATATGAAGCAATTCTATTGCCATCAACTGGTCACAAATCCAAACTCCGTGCTGCTATTGATGAGGAATCCCACACGGAAAAACCAAATATCACTTTGCCCGACCTGGGTATCGAACCCAGCCCAGGACCTCACAATCAGCAGTTGTTCTTACCACCACTAGACCAATGAGGCATTTAATATATGGAAAATACTGGTCTTGTCACTTGGAATGTGGTTTAGTCTGTTTGTATAGAACAAATCCAGTTTCATTTGGTGTTTAGCAGTATCAAGCCAATGCTTTTTTTTTAAAGAACATTGCCCCATACTAGAATTTCTTTTTGCGTCATGGGTGCGTTTACAGACACAAATCTTCACATGCACAAACATCCAGACCCGGAACAACTATCTGTAGGACATACAAATATTTGCTCCGTGCGGAAATCAAACCCACGACCCGTAGCGCAGAAGCCGATCGCTCATCCACTGCACCAAACGTGTCGTAAACGTGTTGCTCCACAGAGGTAGACCTTGGACTCCATGGTATTATAATCTGAATCTTGAAAATCTTCATCAGACACTCACTATTAATTCTTAAAAGGATTAATATCTGCAATCTACGGGGTATTTTATGATTTGAATCACTTACCAGAGGCATTGGCAGTAGTCTTCAAGTATCGAACAGAACTGTCTCTCAAAGCCCTCATCAACTGGTTATCACCCGTCATCTCGGTGGGGTGCGGCTTGAACACCAGCTCTATCTCGTTGGGGTTTAGTGGCTCGCCCTCACCTTCAGTGTCCATAGAGTTCTCACCCTCAGTCCTGAAAAGTATCAAGAAAATGTACTTATTAGTTTCTATTCAAATCTATTTTATACCTCATAAAGTGTGGTGAATGTTAGGTGCAATTAATAACTTTAGTCACTAGAACACATCTAGCTAAGTTATTTAAAAAAAGATGAGTATTAGTATAAAAATAATAAAGGTAAAAAACCTACAAGGTAACCTTACCTTGTAGGTTTTTTACCTTTATTATTTTTCTATCTAGGCTATCACTACCTACACCCATATTCTAAGACGTTCCTCCAAAACTTACTCGACTCATACTCGACTCAGAACGGCCTCGAAAACACCTTCAAAATTGTACTCTTAGTCGCAATTTCGAGTGAACTTTGACGGAGTCATTACGTCATAATTTGAATTATCTGCATCGGGCAAATAACGCCGCGATAAATAATTGGAAGGTTTATCGTAAGCATATTCATTAAAGTCTTCAAAATTGATTTTTATTACATACGAACTTTGACACTTCGTTCCTTAAGGTAGGTACCTTGAGTTTGACAGATGATTCTTTACCTCGACAGAGGAAAAATCTCGAGTCAAGGACATTTAGGTATATCAACTTGGTAGTGAGTCGAGGTGGAGTCGAGTCGAGTAAGTTTTGGAGGAACGTCTTAGAATATGGGTGCTAGTGATAGCCTAGCGGTTGAATGCTCCCCTTCCATGCAGGAGGGTCCGAGTTTGATCCCGGCCTATATCTCTGACTTTACAAATCACTTGCCTTAACGGTGAAGGAAAAACATTGTGAGGAAACCTGCCAACTGAGAGGGCTCCATAAAGTTCTCAATGGTGTGTGTAGTCTATCAACCTGCACCAGGCCAGCTTAGTGGACTAAGGTTTATACCCTTCTCATTCTGAGAAGAGGCCCTTGCCCAGCAGTGGGACAGTAATGGGCTTATTGTTTTATGTAAGTAAAGGTATAAAATCTTTTAAGTTAAATGGTTTTATCTACTTCTAGTAGTAAGCCTGCAGCATCAGAATCTGAGGGTTGAAAGTTAAAATAATGATAATGTTGTAGTGTCATGGGAATTGAATTTGTGTGCCAAGTTTGTCTGTCTGTTGATCTGTCCGCAACATTTGAAACAAACAAAATATGAAGTAAACGTGTGTATGTATATATCACGCCACATGCAAACTACGCAGTACAACGAAGGTCTAGCAGACTAAAGCGCCAACAATGACAGCTGTCAGATGAAACGTCACAAATCCTGCATCGCGGTATCAAGATTTGACACGGAGTTAGTATATATACAACTTCCCAACATCAACCGCTGAAGAGTGGCTTGCCAGGCATAAGACCCGCCTGGTAGGCAGATCCTCCTTTTTCGTAGGAGGAACACCATAGCTCATTTCCCTACATATGTAAGTATGACGACACGTTTGGTGTAGTGGCTGAGCCATTGGCTTCTGCGCTATGGGTCGTAGATTCGATTCCCACACAGAACAAGTATTTGTATGGCCTACAGATAGTTGTTCTGGGTCTGGACGTTTGTACATGTGAAGATTTGTGTCTATAAACGCAGCCACGATACAGGAGAAATCCTAGTGTGGGGCAACAATTTTATAAAATAAAAAAATTAAATAATGAACTTTCTTATTAGTAAAAAACATAACAAACCTGCCATCACTAGATTCACTCTCCTCACTCCTTTCTGATGTCAAAATAGACTTGGCCCTCTTAGTGGTGCTGGTGTTTTTTGAAACCGAGCTGATATTAGATGGCACAGGAGACGGGGTGCTCCTCACCGAAGCTGGGTTAGATGTTGACTGCCCCGATGGTGTTGGAATGCCCGTAGAAGATGTCCCATCTTTAGGAGCTGCGGGGCCTGTACCTGTACTACCATTTTGAGCATTCTCCGTGTTACCATTCGAATTAGAAGTGTTACTGTTATCCTCGTGATTTTTCCGTGATCTCTGAGGCCTATTTTGCGATTGTAGTTTTATTCCCTCTGTGATAGAATTTACTAACGACGCCTGTGAGTGTGACATACTCAGCTTAGTCAGCAAGCGCTCTTGGTGGGCTTCATACTCATCTCTGCTGGGGTAAATCTTTGAGATCAATAAGTCAAAGTTGGGATCCGGCCTCAAGGAGCGCTTGGACACTAATTTCTTTCGACATGTAGGACATTCTTTATTGCCAGAACGAAGGGCAGTTATAATACAGTCATTGCAGAATCTGTGGAGGCATTCCTTTGTAGTCATGGTCTTCTTGAGCATGTCTAAACATATTGGACACATCAATTCACTGTGTAAACTGCGGGGGGACACCGCGATCTCAGTAGCGTCTGTTATCACCTCTTGCGGTGTACGGTGAAGCTCGTACAGGGAGAGCTCCCAGGTTTTATTCTGGGAAGGCTCTGTTGACGACATTTTAGTGGTTTTGTAATGTATCACTAACTTAAGATTTATTTATTTTTTGTCTTTTGGAAAATGACAACTCGTGCCGCAACCACCATGTTGGCTTAAACAATAGTGATGTGTTTCGTTCATCGCGCAGTTTTCAATAACTAATACGATTCAACTTTTGTTGCGTTTTTAGTCGATTATGAATTAGTACAATCGATATTCAACCGATAAATAAAAGCCGAACATGATAATCAAAATTCTAATTTTGATATGTATGTACCTCCTTCGATAAAATAGTTTTCTCTTTACAAAAAACTGAAGCTATTGAACATAATATTGTCTCAAAGTAAAGCCCGCCCGTCCGCCCGTACTCACCTGTTAACCATGTATGCTGTTTTGTGTACACTGTACAATATTATTTGAGAATTGGATTATTAGTATAGACTGCTGATTACGGTGTTAGAATTATAAAACTGTAGCCAGTTGATTATATTTTATTCTCTTTTGGGGAAAGAAGAATGCATCGGCGTGGCTCGTTACCTCCTTCCAATTTTTTCATTCATTTCTCAATCTCAATAATCTCAACAGTAAAATATCGGCGGTGGTTACCTAAAGGGTCAAGAACTACTTCTTCATTTCATTAAGTACTTTACATAGATATAGATAACGCATTATCGTAAGATGTATCTCATTATATGTAAGTAGTTGAACAAACATCAAGTCCCGTTTCCATTTCCTGATCTATTTTATGATTTATTTCCTACATTTCTTCGTTTTGATTAATTTCTATAGCTGTTTCAAAGCTATACTTTTTACCTACTGTTATATATAATGTCAGCGACTGTCACGACATGTTATTGCAATTTATTTTATTAACAATTTTCCGGACGAAACGTATAAATGAAATTGGTTTATTACTAATTATGCATAGATTAAAGGTGTTGAAATTCAATGCATAATTATTAAGCAGTTGTATCAGTGATAGTCTAGCGGTTGAACGCTTACCTTCCAAGGGTCTGAGTTCGATCCCGACCTGTACCTCTGAGTTTTCGAATTCATGTTCGGATTAGAATTTGGTTATCACTTGCAAAACATTATGAGGAAACCTGCACACCTGAGATGGCTCCATAAAGTTCTCGATAATGAGTGTAGTCTGCCTTCAGGCCAGAGTGGTTATCTGACGTCAAACTTCATACATAGAAAACTGTTTTCGCCCTATTTAGTCTAAACAACCGCTAAACACGATTTTGTGATAAAGCAAGGTAATTCTGTGGCAGTTGTTCGGTTTAAAATTGATAAGTAATTGGACTCTCATGGTTAGAAGATAAAACTAACATAGGCGGCAGTTTTATAGACTTCCTCAGTCCTGTCGTTAATTACTTTCATAAAATAAAATGCGTCTGTCCAGTTTATAGGGACCTCTCTTCCATTTTAAGTGCGAGTTGCGTACTGGCATGTTGATATTTATTCTAATCTTCGATTTGTTCACTTGCTTTGCATTTTGCATAATTTTACTACATACTTACGAAGCTTCAGAATTTTTAGCGGATGGCGGATGTAATGTCACTTCTGGAGGGAAAAATAAACCGGCAAAGACCACACATGATGTTAGCCCTTGTTTATTTCTCGATGTTATTCTCTATTATAGTTTGTGAAGTAAAAAGACAGAATAAACAAAAACGAATACGTGAATGTATGTCGAGAACGTGCGTGTTAACTAATGATGAGTAAACTTGACATTTTCCCATAGAGGAAACCTGACAACCGTTGTGGCGCAACAGGGGGGTTGTAACATGGGTCTAACCTGGTCTAATGACCGATTCTTATAAATTACGGAGCGTTATTAGTTAAAATTGAGACTCTTGTATCTTTATCTTTTCCTTTACTAGCTGTGTCCTCACGGCTCTGTCCGCGTAAGAAGTTTTATTCCAGTAATAAATATAGTCTATGTTAGTGATAATGTGGCTTTGTAACGGTAAAAGAATTTTTGAAATTGGTCTAGTAGTTTTTAAGTTTATTCGTTACATACAAAAATACAAATCTTTCCTCTTTATAATATTAGTTTAGATGAAGCAAAGACCCTCCCATATGAAAGTAGCTATCATTGGTCAAATTAGTTTACGAGTCCATTTATTTACCCTGTTTTGCAATAAAAAATGCTACCATTGGCAAGCAAAACGAATCCTTTTTGTTTATAGGAACCGGGCATAAATTAATACAATTACTTTGAATTACCATAAAATGAACTCGACATTGTTTCATATTATCGTTACGTTAGGTTTCATATCGTAATTGTTTCACATATTTTATATAGTAGTACCTACGTACTCAAGAACAAGAAGATTGTTGATGATTGATTGCTTGGTTCCGCTTTTCATTCAGGCTTTGGGAATCGGATGTCGTAACATCAATGTTATTAAAATGTTCATTCATTATTCACTTAAGCACTGCAGTAGTTATGATCATAATAATTTCAACTTAACTTATGAATTTGGGGTTTTAAGGAAATACCTAAAAGATATTTCGCCTGCCTCGTTGGTCTGGTGGTCGCATGCGCGTCTGCTGAGCTTGGGATCCTAGGTTCCATCCCCGGGTCGGGCAAAGCGTTATTGGGTTTTTGCCAAGAAATTCTTAGTAGAAGCGTCTGGATTTGTGTCCGGTTAATGGCAATAGGCTCCCCTCCTATTACATGGGACTTAAACATAACGGCAAAATGAGGGTGTTACTATACACCTCTGCCCACAGAAATCTTAAGACTTCTGTGGGCAGAGGGGCAAATCTTAAGATTTCTGTGCCTCTGCCCAACCCTTCGGGGAATACAGGCGTGATGATATGTTATCTATACTAATATTTTATAGAGGAAAGATTTGTATTTTGTATGTAACGAATAAACTTAAAAACTACTGGACCGATTTCAAAAAATCTTTTGCCGTTAGAAAGCTACATTATCACTGAATAACATAGGCTACGGGCGGAGCTGTGAGGACACAGCTAGTGTTACATAAAGAGATTAAAAAAAAACAATTATGAAACAGACTAGCTTTCTTTTTATTTCCACACAAAACATAGCTTAACTTTCCGAATCATTTATTTACGGGTGTTTAATATGATTGGGTTGGAACTTCCAGACTGTACTGGAATTAAGTACGAGCCACCTGGATTGGTGTTCATATTATTGTTCTGTCCACTCAGTGGTATCAGAGTGTACACCGTCGAACCAGGCTGGTTCTGATTCGAGAGTGTACCTTGATTACCATTAGACGGATTCGTAGCAATAATCATCTGGCTTGGTTGGCTAGGTTGGGTAGGTAGGACAGTATACCCTTGATTCGGTTGTTGCACGTAAATTGGCTGGTTAGACGAAGGGACTAACACCATGTTCGGCTGTTGGGTAGGTTGCCCATTCGGTTGATTAGTCATTACCATAACTGACTGATTTGGGTCGCGGTCTGCTGACATTGGTTGCTGAGTGTACACCAAAGGTTGTTGGTTGCTCGACATTGCCGGTTGCATACTCGATCCCATCGGCTGGTTGTTTATCGGTTGATTCGTCATGACGGGTTGTTGGTAGTTTTGACTTGGTGGTTGAACAATAGGTTGTTGGTTATTTGAGCCCGACTGTTGATTGTTCTGGGGAGGTTGCTGGTTCGTCATTACGGGTTGTTGGTTCGGTTGCTGGTATGGTTGGTACTGTTGCTGGTTTGAGTTAGCTGGCTGGTAGGTTGGTTGCTGGTTCTGTCCTTGGTTTGTCTGGCCTCCTTGCATTGGTTGTTGGTTGTTCTGTGAGTTCGCGTTGGCTCTGTCCTGCAGGTTCTTGAAGGCTTCAGATGGAATGAAGACGCCTGTCACCAAGTTCGAGCTCTTTCCTTGTGCTTCGTTCATCGGGTAACCGTACGCGATGGCCACCACCCCCAGCAAGATAACCTGGAAATACATAATAATGTACATTGTGTTATACAGGGCCGTTAATAATCGATCTAGATCGGTTCAGAATAATAGGTTTATCTACCACAAGCGAACGAAAACCGCAGTTATTTTAAATGGTAACTACCGTAAATTTCGATTTGTGGAAAAATCTTGTGATTTCTAATATATATTTAGTATATTACTGTAATAGAGGAATTAATACTGTCATTGCATAATATTTCGATGTTACTACTTATTACAAAATCAGCCCATTACTAGCCCACTGCTGGGCACGGGTTTTTTCTCAGAATGAGAAGGATCTTACACCCAAATTCTAAGACGTTCCTCCAAAACTTACTCGACTCATGACGGCCTCGAAAATACCTTTAAAATTGTATTCTTAGTCGCAATTTCGAGTGAACTTTGGGGTTCCTCGACGAAATCATTATGTCATAATTTCAATTATCTGCATCGCTCAAATAACGCCGCGATAAATAGTTGTAAGGATTATCGTAAGCATATTCGATAAAGTCTTCAAAATTCATTTTTATTACATACGAACTTTGACACTTCCTTCCTTAAGGTAGGCTCCGAGGTATCTTGAGTTTGACAGATGATTCCTTACCTCAACTGAGGAAAAATATCGAGTCGAGGACGTTTATGTCAACTCGAGGTGGAGTCGAGTCGAGTAAGTTTTGGAGGAAGGTCTTAGAATAGGGGCGTTAGTCCACCTCGCTAGCCTGGTGCGGGTTGGCGGACTAGACACACCATCGAGAACTTTTTGGAGCCCTCTCAGATATGCAGGTTTCCTCACGATACTCTTCCTTCACCGTTGATGATGTACAGACATTATTAAAAAAATATCTTAACTTACCAAATGTATTCCTTTCATCTTGACGACACAGAACACTATGTTATTGATCGTCCCAATAGTTTTGGTTTTATATCGTAATAGTTGCACCGTTAACTGATAACTTAACGAGTTCATCAATTGCTTTTTCCAAACGGTAGTTCCATGTAAGTAATTTAGAAAATTCATATTTGTGGTCAAACGTGATTGACGTCGTGATATGACGGTCATCTGACTTTGTTTTTAATTATAGGTACCTACTTTCTGTAGTCTTCCTCTAGGCTTTTTCCAAGTGTGATGTGTTCGTCTTCCAGCCCTCTGTCACTATACTGTTTCTCTATAAAACTTCATACATAGTCATGTAAAGTGTCACGACATAAGTTATAGGTATGCCTCGGCAATATTCGGGATTCCGAATTTGTGCGAATTATGCGAACCAGTCAATATTTCTTTGATTTCTTTATAATATTTAACTCCAGCTTCGTCCTCTTTGGATCAGTTTCGGATAAGTCACATATTTGGTCGCATAAAGTTCGGAAACACGAAATCAGCAGTGATAGCCTAGTGGTGTGACCGTCGGACTGCCAAGTCATAGGTCTCGAGTTCGAACCCAAGGCACGCACCTCTGACTTTTCGGATTCATGTGCGTATTGTATAATTATCACTTGCTTAAAAACGGTGAAGGAAAACATCGCCAGGAAACCGGCATGCCTAAGAGGTATTTCTCGACGGCATGTGAAGCCAAGTCAGAGGCCCATGGGCGGCATAAACTCTGACACCAGGTTAGTCACTAACCACACGAAAAGAAGAAGACCTGAAAATTGCCGAAGTATATATTATACACCGTATAATTTATATTAACAACTAACTGCCCGGACAGACTTCGTTCTGTCAAAAGTTATTGACCTGTAGTGGGAAAAGAAAAGTGTTGTTTTTACTATCTTCCACGCAATTTTTATGTTTTTTCTTAAGGAATACATTTTTTTTTTAAATTGCCGAATTGGTCGAGCCGTTCTCAAGTTTTGCGCTTAGCAACTCATTTGGCGATTCGTTTTTATTTATATAGATTATTGATTTCTTATCGATCTCATAGAGGCTCCGTAAGCAGTCAAGATTTTCTTAGGGCAATTACTGAAGGCAACTTTTAGTCTCTGCTTATTATATTTCTGCTATACATAAATATAATAAGCAGAGACTACTGAAGCAGAGACTGGTTTCGAATCAGAATCATTATCGTCAAATCAGGATCCACATAAGTATTTCTCAAATTTAGTTAGTCATCCATCGATTTCTTTAGAATCTAGTTCGCTCGGCGAACTTCTTTTCGGACCTGAGATCTTTTGGTTTGCGACCTATACGTTTCCAATCTCAATTGGACTAATTTAAGTGAGCAGACCTGAAAGATGAACCGTGCCTCGGAGAGCACGTTAAACCGTCGGTCTCGGGTATTATACCTACGTACCTATGACAGTCGTTACGGGAAGTCAGAAGCCCCAAAGTCTGACAACTGGTTTAACCTTAGGATCTCGGCATCGCCCAATAGCTGGGTTGCGGAGGTCTGATGGCAGTCGCTCCGTATAAAATACTGGTATTCAACCGAATCTGGTTAGACTGGAAGCTAACCAAAACATAGGTAGCTGGGAAAAGGCTAGGCAGAACGATATAAATTAAATAATTTATTAACGTAGTAGGTCAAAACATATATTTTTAAATAATAAAAAATAAATAAAATAAAAATAGTTTATTGATATAGCAAGTATATGTATTAACAAGTGTTGTGATTGGACCCTCCTTTTAGGCAGATAGTGCCTGTATTAGGAGAGTCCGCTCTTCCATACAAGTCGTTTTTGATACAAAGAGCGAAAACGTATCCTTATAAAACTGAACTATTTACTATTTAAATTACATATTAAATTAAAAAGATTAAGTTACATTAATATTAGTTTTTACATTAAATTAGATGTGTATGTTTTGCACTTTATATTGACATAATAATCTCTGAGAAGAAATGCCTAAGATGGGGAAATGCTCTTTACGAATAACAAAGAGGTTTTTTTGTTGCTTTTACCATTTCAGTCGTTCCAATACATTCTATTTTTTATTCAATCATTTCAACGAACGATACTGATTAAGCGTGTTATGTATGCGTTTGCGCACTATGAACGTAGATAGAGCGGCTTTACCCGAGAGAGAGCCATAATGACCCGTGTTACGGCTAATATGACATGTTGAGCGATTATGATAATATGTGATAGTGCTACTCTGATGCATGGGGATACCATCGTGGTTATTTATTGACGTGTAGATGGAATGAATACCAGTATTTTACTGGTATTCAGTAGGTGAATTTGATTATCACTTGCGTTAACGATGAAGGAAAAAACTTCGTGAGGAAACCTGTACACCTGAGAGGGACCAATAAAGTTCTTGATGGTGTGTGTATTCTGCCAACCCGCACCAAGTCAGCGTGGTGGACTAAGGATAAAACCCTTCTCATTCCAAAAAGAGACACGTGCCCAGCAGTGGGCTAGTAATGGGCTGATTATGTAATAGGTAGTAACATATGCAATGATAGTATTAATACCTATACTACAGCAATTAAATAAACTAAAAAAAAAACAGGTATCAAAGATCCATAGGTAGGTACATTATAAATAACAATATTACACAAATGAATGTATATTAGAAATCACAAGGTTTTTCCACAAATCTAAATTTACGGTAGTTACCATTTAAAATAACTGCGGTTTTCGTTCGCTTGTGGTAGATAAACTATTGTTCTGAACCGAGATATCCGACCGAGTTGTTCACTAGACTTTTCTGGTATATCAATAATTAAATATTTTTTTTGGTAATTACTGTTTCTGCGTAGCTTTTCCCAACTATGTTGGGGTCACATTCCAGTTTAGCCAGATGCGGCTGAATACCAGTATTTTACACGGAGCGACTGCTATCAGACCTCCGCAACCCAGTTAGTGGACAATGCCGATATCCTAAGGTTAGATCAGTTGTCAGACTTTCGAGCTTCTGACTACCCGTAACGACTGTCATAGGTATTCGTATTTTTTTTTAAATTACAATTAAGTATCCTATCGATATTTGGAGACAATGACAGACTGTTGGTACACAATTGTTTTAAAAACACATTTCCAGAAGTTGAAACTTAAATGAAATGAACTGGAACTTATTAAAACCGTAAACCAAGTATGGGGTTTTTTTATATCTATGACTAATTGTGTCCTCACGGCTCCGCCCGTAGCCTATGTTACTCAGTGATAATGTACCTTTCTAACGGCACAAGAGTTTTTGAAATCGGTCCAGTAGTTCTTAAGTTTATTTGTTACATACAAAAATACAAATCTTTCCTCTATAAAATATTAGAATAGATTAAAATTACGTTTAGAGTTACACAACCCTAAAAACTAATATATGTGGTCTAGTGTCCCACAAGTTTTATGTTAATATCGTAAGATTGAGGAGAGCCGTGCTTTCCGTAATTACCGGCGATCCCGGGCAGGCGGAACACCGAGAGAGCATGCAACTTAATAGAAACTTAATTGTACTTAATTTAGCGCGAGGCCTCTGCCAGTGTTACAATTATCTCTAGAGAAATTGTAAATATGGTCATTCGGTCGCTATAAAGTTGTCAGTAAGCTTTTATGAAGTGCTTTATAGCTTGACAAGCTGCTGTGATGTGATAACTTTTCTTTGTGGATTGATTTTAAATAATATATGTTCCTTTAAGGGTTTAGCTGATATACAGGGTGTAAACAAAATCAACCTTGTAATTCCTTCAAACCTCATGATGTAATGCTGACACAGAACCCTGCAAGGGATACTTTTGGATTCAATAAAAAAAAATATAAAACGTAAATGTGTTCTTAACGTGATGCATTTTAGCGCCCCGAGTTAAATGACCGCGCGGCGAGCGGTAGCCGCGCAATTCGCTCGGGGCGCTAAAATGCCTCACGTTAAGAACACATTGTTTACGTTGTGTAGTTTTTTTTTACTGAATCCATGTTTATATATCCCATATCCCTTTCAGGTTTAATCTATGTCAGCGGTACATCACTAGGTTTGAAGGAATGACATGATTTCATGTACACCCTGTATACTGTTGTTCATAACATAACATATCATCACGCCTGTATTCCCGAAGGGTTGGGCAGAGGTGTATAGTAACACCCTCATTTCGCCGTCATGTTTAAGGCTCATGTAATAGGGGGCGAACCTATTGCCACCAACCGGGCACAAATCCAAACTCCGGGCTGCTAATGAGGAATTCCACACGGAAAAACCCAATAACACTTTGCCCGACCTGGGGACTGAACCCAGGGCCTCACGATCAGCAGTCGCGCTTGGCACCACTAGACCAACGAGGCAGACCTATATTTCACTAATAATAAGTCCAATTTAATGTAATAGGGTCTGAGTTCGACCCCGGTCCGTACCTCTGACTTTTCGAATTCATGTGCGGATCAGAATTTGATTATTACTTACGTTAACTGCGAAGGAAAAATATCGTGAGGAAACCTGCACACATGAGAGGGCTCCATAAAGTTCTGGATGGTGTGTAGTCTGCCACCCCGCACCAGTCCAGCGTGGTAGACTAAGGCTTAAACCCTCCTCATTCTGAGAAGAGACCCGTGCCCAGCAGTGGGACAGTAATGCATATTTGCATATAGCATTAGCGAATATAAAAACCATCCACCTTATTTCACACTGTGTAGTGCTTTCGCCTGACAACTGGTCTAACCATGGGATATCGGCATCTTCACTACATTTGCAAACTTGGCACCATTTCATCTCACTTACATAAACACCGAGACCAAATGTGTACCTACCTTTGAAAATTTACAATTAAAAATAAGAAAGATATTACATTTAAATTTGGAATCTGTCATTTTTATACGATTGTTCATTGGGTTTTCTAATTTTGGCGCCAATACATTTTACATAAACACCGAGACCAAATGTGTACCTTCAGAAAAGCAACAATAACCGCCAGCGTAGTTCGTTAGCTGATCGTGTCATGTCGGATACGCAATGCAGTATGCAACGATAGATGATGCCGCTTTGAAATGCTGCAACCATTTGTTTGTATCAGCTTTTTTATTTAATTCTTTGGTAGAAGTTTTGTTTATATAGAAGGTTAGTCGGAAAGGGGGTACTAAGCCGCAGGCCACGTAAAGTATCACTGATGACTATTTTAAAGCAAGTGATAAAATTTCAAAATTCGATAATTTTTATTTGCATGCAAAAAGATTTTTATTTTAGTTTTTTCAATAAATAAACATACCTGCTTTAGTTATGAATTCAGAAAATTATTTTTTTAATCCGTGATCCCAAATATGACCTAAATTGTAAAAACAGTTGATCATAGCTATGGACAGATAGATTTTAGCATATTTTTTACGAAATCTTCTAATGCTATTTCTCTTAAACTATCGAGTTTTGGTGAAAGTTGTACAATAAAAGTTATCCCTTATTATAGGTACTTTAACACCCTTTCGGCTTAGTTCCCCCTTTCCGACTAACGTTGTATATATATATTTTTTTATCTATACTTAATAATACTTAATTACTTAATTAATACTACTTATTTCTACTAATATTACAAAGAGAAAAGGTTTGTATTTTTGTATGTAACGAATAAACTTAAAAAATACTGGACCAATTTCAAAAATTCTTTTGCCGTTAGAAAGCTACATTATCACTGAGTAACATAGGCTGTATTTATATCCCAAAATGTTTAAAAAAAATGTCCACCCGTGCGAAGCCCGGACAGGCCGCTAGTAATCTATACTAATATTATAAAGAGGAAACATTTGTATTTTTGGATTTTTGTATATAACGAATAAACTTAAAAAATACTGGACCAATTTCAAAAATTCTTTTGCCGTTAGAAAGCTACATTATCACTGAGTAACATAGGCTACGGGCGGAGCCGTGAGGACACAGCTAGTCGTTTATAAATTGTGTTTAATTGTGTCGACACACAATCCGAAAATCAGTGTGGGGCTCATTGGTTATTAACGACCAGGCGGATCATACGATTTGCGAGATTAAGCAACGCTTGTCGCGTTCAGAACGTGTATGAGTGACCATTCGTTATGCATACCCCGCCGTGCTTCGGAGAGCATGTTCAACCGTCGGTTCCGAGTGTCATACGAATACCTATGACAGTCTTTACGGGTAGTTAAGAGCCAGAAAGTCTGACAACTGGTCTAATTTTAGGATATCGGCATTGTCCAGTAACTGGGTTGCGGAGGTCTGATGGCAGTAACTCTGTGTAAAATACTGGTATTCAGCCGCAACTGGTTAGACTGGAAGCTGTTCCAACACAATTTTGGACAAATCTAGGCAGAATTAAAACAATCTGAAAGTCAGTCAGATTCGATTTATTTATTGATAAAAACATATTAAACATTGCAAACACGGTTTCAAGTTAAATCAAACTCGCAAAGCCGAATAACGAATTCTATACTATAGTAAACTAACCACCTATAACATCCACTGACGGATGGACGTAGAAATGTGTATCATGTATGTAGAAATCCACAACCGTCGTGTACAGGATCCATGATAGAATTAACATTATTACACGCTTCTCGGAATTGTACTGATGTCAACTTTAGGTCTGTTGCTTAGCTTTACTCTTTACTTATCCGGCGTCGCATAAAAAGCGTCAATGATACCTACTATGAAATAATTGAACAGAAATTTAACTCCGCACAATTGGGTAGCTGACAATATTCTTTTTATTAATTGTCTCGAAACTTTTAAAATAACATAGGCGACAATTAAAAAACTAATGAAATATATAATAAAATGCCCAAGTTATAAGAGATCTTCATCATATTTTTTAAAGGAGTCACCTGCCGAATTCAATAAGCTCATGAACACATTATGAGCTACCGTACATATACCGCAGTCTGTCTTTGTCTCTGTCAACAACTATAACGAGCTATACGAGAATAGCTGATGAAAATAGCCAATCGGTATGGTTGCGGGGCTGACCGCCCAGGGTGCGCCGGACGTGCTAAAGTATCATCACTCGTGGAGGCTCTTTTAATGCAATTCAATATACCGGAGTGACTACCTCTAGTATTAGGTCCTTACCTATGAAATTGGCGTTTTTTTCTCACAAATAGAGAACCTCGTCACTTCTATGATTTAAAATATATATCAATTGCTTGATAATATATCGAATAATGACCATCATAGACAACTACCAATAGTAAAAAAACCTTATTACTTATAGTTTTCTAAACATAAAAATCCCTTAAAAATGACTCCTCTTTTTGTTAGCAGAAATGACCACTATTTTTGTTTTAACTTTGCCAAAACTTATTTTTGTCGCATAATCTAAGTGGCATACGTTACCTATCTTAGTTTTTAAACATTAGTGCATAAAAGTTTTAAAAGATTAGTGTTCATAGTTGTTAAAAAAATTAAGAAAATGTTAGTATGAAAAATGCAACTTCTTTAAAATTCTCCATACAAAACGCTGATTTCATAGGTAATAACCTAATATTCTTATATCCGTATATCCTTTAGGTGCCAAAGTATACGCTTCTACAACAAAATTCCAGGCAATATTCAAGACTTAAGTCTTAATAAATTTAAGTCCTATGTAAAGCAGAAACTATGCAAAAAGGGTTTCTATAACGTTAAAGATTATATGGATGATAAAAATGCCTGGAATTGAGCCGCTCGCTGTTATCACAGACACATCATTGTAATTATTGAAATTTTTTCATAACATTATTATTTTATATCCTTTTGACATTTATAATTGAATTATTTTTTTCAATGATTATTATTATTTTACCATCGCCTTATTTGTTATTTTACTTTTTTAATAAATTGTGAATGTGAGTACCATGTAGGGTAGCTTTATACACGAATTTTGTAAACGTTTGGCGGTTCTTGAGTTTTTTTTTGTGACCCACACAAATGTTCAGCTGAATGATAGCGTCGTGCAGCGGTCGGGTTGTTGAGCTCCCTAAAATAAGGTTTGAGCTCCGCGATGACTGATGCAGATGTGCCGTCAGTTAGGACAGGTCAACTCGAACCTGCTATGGCACTTTCCTCAAAAGGCCATTCCAGACGTTGCCCTACATCGTTTCACTCGCATAGTTTGTATACTACAATGTCTGGACTTTAAAAGAGACTTTGACCTCTGAGTTTGTTTCGGCTTTCCTTCTCAGAGCTAGTCAGATAGGAAATGCCGGCGCCATCTAGTCTTAAAAAAAAGCATTACATTGACTTGTAAAAGTGTCTGTAACAGATTTATTTACAGAAATAAAAATCATTTATCATTTATTTATCTCTCTCTATTTCAAAATGGGGCCACAAGAAAGGCTCAATGAACACGACACTTTTTTTTTAAATAAACTGCCTTATACCCAGAATGAATGACCCTTGAAAGAGTCAGGGAAAGGTTTAGCCCAAAAAAAGATAGTGTACTCAAAATACTCTATAATATGACCATGATTCCTTATTGCGCTTGTCAGAAAACTTAGTTTAGGCCTTAATCCACCAAGCTAGCTGGTATGGGTTGGCGGACTACACACACCATCGAGAACTTATTGGAGCCCTCTCAAGTGTGCAGTTTTCGTCACAGTGTTATTCCTAACGCAAGTGATAATCAAATGATCCGTATATGAATTCGAAATGTCAGAGGTGCGAGCCAGATTCGAACTAAGGCTACGATTCAACCACTACGTGCTTTTACCTTCTGTATATTTTTATTTTCTGCTATTGTACATACCGGAAACATCGCTACGGTGTTCGACGTCTGTCGATGACTCTAACGTCTAGGCAGCTTTTTATTGGAACGTTCGTTCGCAAGTACCAATCACTACCCACCGTACGAAGCCAATGTTAACGAGATTAATTAATTTAATAAAGAGATTAAACGTTCGTGTAATTGGACAGCGAGTGGCAAACACCTCGACGTCGGCTGGACGTCAGAAGGTGGATGAAGTGGTCTAAACTAGAACTAATTTAATCTGTAACGATTAAACTAGATGTTTAGTGGGTCGGTGTTTCCTTTATATGTAGTGTATGTCTATAAATAGTTTCTGGCTTCTGTACTCTTGGTTGAATGGTCGCCATTTTATGAACTGCAGAATCGATCTGACTAAGGTTAACACCCATATTCTAAGACGTTCCTTCAAAATTTACTCGACTCAAGACGGCCTCGAAAACACCTTCAAAATTGTATTCTTAGTCGCAATTTCGAGTGAACTTTGAGGTTCCTCGACTGAGGGCTCCTCAAATGAGTCGAGGTCGAGTAGAGTCATTACGTCATAATTTTGTTTATCTGTATCGCGCAAATAACGCCGCGATAAATAGTTGTAAAGATTATTGTAAGCATATTCGATAAAGTCTTCTAAATTCATTTTTATTACATACGAACTTTGACACTTCCTTAAGGTAGGTTCCGAGGTACCTTGAGTTTGACAGATGATTCCTTTCCTCGACTGAGGAAAAATATCGAGTCGAGGATGTTTATGTCAACTATACCTACCGATTGTAGTGAGAAAGACTGAGTCGAGGTGGAGTTGAGTGGAGTTAGTTTTGGAGGAACGTCTTAGAATATAGGTGTTAGGTTAGAGTTTACCAACATTCATTCTCTGGTTAAATACCAGAATTTTAGGTAAACGGAAATTTAACCAAATAATTATTACCGGAAAACACCAGCCTATGGCCTGTATAAATAATAGACTCCTCTCAACTTGGCGGCCTGGGAACACCATCTTCAAGAAGAGCTATTAAAATGATAACGTCATCTAAGTTTAATACTTATGTCAATTTCTTTTTGTTTAATTAATTTGCATGTCAAGTGACATCACATCAAAACTTAATAGGGAGATCTCAAATGACAGTTCTTTTTTAATATGTGCCTTGAAAATACTTTTTTCAAAGCGCTAGATAAATGCTAGGTAGGTGCTTATCCTATCGAAGGCTTTCCCAAAAATGCAGTTAGTTTTATCTATTAAATATTATGTTGGTAATCATAATCACGCTCTTGTGCAAGCAAGTTTTGTTTAGAATACCTATAGTATCTTGTCTTTCTTACAGGGAACAATCTAAACTGCGTGCGGCAGCTTTACTCTGCGTTCCTTATAATTATAAACCAGCTTTTTAACAAGATTCTTACAACATTATTGTAGGCGTAGAATGTTAACCAGCTTAATTAACTTATACGGAACTGTGGCTTTCGTTTAACACGAAAAATATTTACTATGTATATTATGGGCTCGGGGGTCCTGCCTGATAACGAGCAACGAGCACTACCTTTTCAATACTGGCGGTAAAATTAAAAATCGAACATCATATTCCAAACAACTTTTTTTTTATTGACAACACGTTTGGTGCAGTGGCTGAGCGATCGGTTTTTGCGCTTCGGGTCGTGGGTTCGATTCCCGCACGGAATAAATGTATGTATGGCCTACAGATAGTTGTTCCGAAACTGGATGTTTGTGCATGTGAAGATTTGTGTCTGTAAACGCACCCACGATACAGGAGAAATACTAGTGTGAGACAATGTTTTTTAAAAAAAAAAAAAGAAGAAAAAAAAAAGAAAAGAAAACCACCATTGGAAGTAACCTACATAGACCGCTGTTATGAACGGTCATGAATACATTGACATACAGCAGTGATAGTCTAGTGGTGTGACCGTCGGACTGCCAAGTCATAGGTTTTGAGTTCGAACCCAAGGCACGCACCTCTGGCTTTTCGGATTCATGTGCGTATTGTATAATTATCACTTGCTTAAAAACGGTGAAGGAAAACATCGTGAGGAAACAGAGATATTTCTCGACGGCATGTGAAGCCAAGTCAGAGGCCCATGGGCGGCATAAACTCTGACACCAGGTTAGTCACTAACCACACGAAAAAATAAATAAAAAATGGAGACATTGATACGAAACATTTTGGAAAAACATTTTATTTTACTGTCATCGTCTTCCTGCTCTGGTCCCAAGTTACTTGAGGTCGGCGCAATATGTTTTCCTCTTCCACTCTTCCCTGTTAGCCGCCTCATTGTCATTTACTCCGTTATCTTTCATATCCTCCCTCGCACAATCCTTCCATCTTTCCTTTTTTTAAGTAACTTGCTATTATCTCAGGAGCATTATATGGCAAAAAATCTTCTTGGAATAAACATAATCACGCATTTACCTATGTAAGATTAAGTGAATTTGAGTGCATCGTTGAGCAAATATCTCAAAGTAGTCGTAATTTGCTCGAAGCAGCCTTCATATACGTCGTCAGGTCGCGTCGCTAGTCGCACATTAGCGAGCCCACCAATCAAACAACTCAACTGGAGTAGTAACTGTACCCGCGTGTCGCAAGCGCAACGTCATTAGACGCCGAGATTTGACTGCAAATTAATAGTACACGATGAGTTGGACGCTGTTTGTGACTGTACCATGAATTACAGAGTCGGAGATAGTGTTTAATGAGGAAGAAGGTTAATCGAGATGTGTTAATAATAAAGTTACCGAATTACTCTTTTATCATCATATCTGCTCGTAAACGTGCACTGCTGGACATAGGCTTCCAAATGACACACTTGCGGCAGACGGATTGATGAATTATTTTTTATTTCTTTAAATAATTAGAGACACTTTTACAATACAATGTAATGTTTTTTTAACAGACTTCCAAAAAAAGGAGGAGGTTCTCAATTCGGCTGTATGTTTTTTTTTAATGTTTGTTATCTCACTACACACTCATTTATGAACCTATTTGAAAAAAATATTTTTTGTTTGAAAGAGTATTCTTTCGAAATGGTCCCATTTAAATTTGGTGAAGATCTGATAAAACTTCGGAGATAGACAATGGAACTCCTCAATGACGGACAGTACGCATAATGTGATGATGTGATTATGTTACGAGCAGCGTCTTTAGTAGTCCTACCATGTTTTAATTAAGGCCACTAAAATGAAACAAATAAAAGACATTATAACAAAAATAAAACCGCCTTCAAAACAACGAAAAAAGAATAAAATAATTATATAAAAGTAACAGATTCAGAAGTCGGTGCCTTCAATTTGGTTCAGTGTGGATTAGCACCGAGTTCTGAATCTGTTACTTTTATAATATGGTAATTATTTTATTCTTTTTTCGTTGTTTTGAAGTCGGTTTTATTTTTGTTATAATGTTTTTTTTTAAGATATGATGGCGCCGGCCTTTCCTTTCTATCTGATTGGTAATTGATATTTGCTGTGCAGACAGGAGGACGCCGCTATCCATCCTCTTTATTAATCTATCTATACTAAACATTGCTGGACCGTAGTAGACTTGTTACTCCCCATTTTCTCAACCCCTGTAAGCTAGGATCTACAAAGGTCCAGTAAAAAACACAGCAAACTCGTTCGAACTTTGAGTGTGAGTTTTTTTTACTGCCTCATTGGTTTAGTGGTGGCAAGCCCGACTGCTGATCGTTAGGTCCTGGGTTCGATTCCCAGGTTAGGCAGTGATATTGGGTTTTTCCATGTCGAATTCCTCAGCAGCAGCCCAGGTTTTGCATTTGTGCCCGGTTGATGGCAATAGGCTCGCCCCCTATTACATGGGACTTAAACATAACGGCGAAATGAGGGTGCTACTATACACCTGTGCCCATCCCTTCGGAGAATACAGGCGTGATGTTATGTTGTGTAAAGTTCGAACTTGCACGGCGGTAAAATATGTTAAATAAGCTGGGAGATAAGACTCTAATGTCTTGAGATTGCTCGCGACGACTCGTCTCACTTCGGAACTGTGTTGGTTTTTCTGCACAAATCAAAGGCGCCTGCACACGGCAAGCCGTGTCCACATGTTTGTCGGCCTTGGTCTCGTTCGAACTTGACCAACAATATGTAGACTTAGCACTCGCCACGTATCAATTTGCCAATGCTCGCGTTGGCTGTAGCTTGGCCAACGTGTGTTGCTGGCTTTAGAATTGATTACACATAAGATAGATACTTTAAGAGCTTGTGGGTAATAATCGTGGAGGGGCTCGTGGCTCATACGATTTGCGAGGTAAAGCTGCGCTTGCCGCGGTCAGTCCGTAGATGGGCGACCGTTCGTTACACATTGAGACTCTTCCGTGCCTCGGAGAGCACGTTAAACTGTCGGTCCAGGGTGTCATATGAATACCCATGGAAGTCGTTACGGTAAGTCAGAAGCCCGAAAAGTCTAAAAACCGGTCTAACCTTAAGATATCGGCATTGCCCGGTAAATGGGTAGCGGAGATCTGAGAGCAGTCGCTCCGTGTAAAATACTGGTATTCAGCCGCATCTGGTAAGACTGGAAGCTGACCCCAACATAGTTGCGAAAAGGATAGACAGAACAGGATTATACTGTTGAGGAAGAAGGTATGGTGTTCCTCCTACGAATAGGGAGGATCCTCCTACCAGGCGGGTCTTATGCCTGGCGGGCCACTGCCCAACGGTTGATGTTGGGAAGTTGTATATATACTAACTCCGTGTCAGATCTTGACATCGCGATGCAGAATTTGTGACATTTCCTCTGACTGCTGTAATTGTTGTCGCTGTAGTCTGCTAGACATTCGTCATGTTGCGTACTTCTCATGTGGCGTGATGAATGCCGCCACAATACTTTAAGATAAGGTCTAAAGTGAAATAGAACTAATCGTAAACAAACAATTTCAGATGTCACAAAACGAGAAACTACACTCATGGTCCCTTATCAACAGTAAGGCAATCTTAATCCCACAGAGATGGATTATAACCTACTGGTCCGTACTACTTTCTTCCTAATTAGGTTATTAGTATTAGGCCGCGTTCCCACTGTGTCGTGACGACAGATAGTCGTGTAGTTTTAAGTGTCGTGGCTTATATATTTAAATGGAGGTGTTCACATATAAGACGACACGATTAACTGTCGTTCACGACTTGTTTTTGCAGTGACGACAGATTTTCAAGTCAATGGGACAGTCGTAAAACGATAAGAAAATGTCACGGCATCGTGACGGCAAATCATGTGTCGTTGTTACGACTATCTATTGTGGCCACGATAATAATATCGTCTCGTCTTGTAGCTTGCTATTGCTACTGATGTGCAAACGACAAAGCGACTGCCGTGAAACGATAAAATGTCGTTGCATTCCAATGGGAACAGCTAGATACGATAGACGCTAAACGATAAAAAAATGGACGACAAACAGTTGTTATAATGGGAACAGCTAGAGACGACAGTCGTCCAACCATAAATTAATCGTCACGACATAGTGGGAACGCGCTCTTAGCCGGTATCATGAAATGCTAGATCATAGGGCAGTTGGTTCATTATGAGGGAATTAGCGTTGGATTGCTTATTTGATCATGTTCCACATTACAGTCTGATCCGCCGGTGGTAGCGGACGTGGCATTGGTCATGGGAGATTAGATACCTATGATGCAGTCATACTTTAGATATCGTTAGGAGATAACTACTACCTTTTATAGTGGAATGGAAACTATAAAATGAGCTTATTAAGCCTGGATACGGAGAATACAGTTTTACAGCTAGTTCACACAGAAACTGTTTACAGGATCCGTCTTAGCGTATCTGTTTTTATTTAGGTGATGGCGCCTGTAGTTGAATGAGAGAGTTCACATATTCGACAGTATTCTCATCATCATCTTCCTGCCCTGGTCCCAAGTTACTTGGGGTCGGCGCAATATTTTTCCTCTTCCATTCTTCTCTGACAGCCGTCTCATTATCATTTACTCCCTTATCTTTCATATCCTCCCCTCTTCCCCTCCATCCTTCAACATTCGTCTTTATCACTCTCTTAGTCACATGTGTTTCATTCCTCCTCATCACATGCCCATACCAAGACAAACGATTTCCTTTCAACTTTTCGGTCACTGGTGCCACTTTCAAACTCCCTCTAATATACCTACTCATTTCGTAATTTATCAATTCGCGTCACTCCACACATCCATCTCAATATTGTCATCTCTGCTACGTGTAATCTTCTTTCATCCGCCTTCTTTACGATTCTTCACTTCTCGTACGACAGTATTCTGAATCCAGTAAAAAATACTGGATCCGTGATTTTTATCGTATCCTGTCTGCCAGGTGCGATGCAGCTGCCATTTGTTTAACTGATCCGTCAGTACGGATGTGAACAACACATCCAGTGCCGACAGATCCGTTAAAACGGATCCGCTGTGTGAACGGGCGCTTAGTAGCGTTAAATCTTATTAGGTTATATCTAATTATGTTATAACTAACGTAGTGTGTAATTTCTATCGTGGGTCCAGACATCGAACCTATGTAGGTAGGTAATTAGGTATAAACATCACAGACTGCAATCTGTAGGTAATAAAAATGTTACTTATAGGAAGTGTATTTACGTCCTTTAGCGCAGAAAGGCAATCACTGTAATCGGATTAACACTGAGTTTAATTGCGTTTTATAACATTGTGAAGGAACCAGGATCGGAGTTGACTACAAATGTAAAGTCATGGACGTGAACGGTGTTAGTCAAGCTTGGTATTTGGGATACAGCGCGAAAGGAGTGATACAGAACATTGACATCAAGCTTTTACAGAGAAGCTCACGTGCTATATTAGTTTACGATGTTTCAGAACTGAAGTCCCTAGCAAAACTGAATGAGTGGGTCGAGGAACTGCAAGTATACTCCACCAAGAAGAACACTGCTTAGTTGTCGGCAATAAGATTGACAAGCCTACCATTTGGGGACCCAATACTTTATATCAGCAAGCACATTGGGTTACCCGCGCGACGGCGCAACGAGTATTCCCAAGGAGGGTTGATGTCAGGCAGGCGGCCGGTCATAAAACAATAAGCCAAAACTTCTAACAACATGGATTTATGAAATACATGTTGTGTCGACCCCACCTAGTGTGGGATAAGGGCAGGAAGAAGAAGAAGAAGTGAAGGAACGAGGTATGGTATTCCTCCAACGAAGAGGAAGGATCCCAACCAGGCGGGTCTTATGCCTGGCGGGCTATTGCCCAACGGTTGATGTTGGGAAGTTGATATACTATCTGCGTGTCAAACCGTAATATTGTGATGCAGGATTCTGTGACGTCATAATTGAGAGTTGCGTAGTTCGCATGTGGCGTGGTAGATGTCGCCGAAACACAACATAACATCACGCCTGTATACAGCGAAGGGTTGGGCAGAGGTGTATTATATGTATAGTAACACCCTCATTTCACCGTTACGTTTAATTCCGACGTAATAGGGAGTGAGCGAATTGCCATCAACCGGGCTCAAATCCAAACTCCGGGCTGCTTCTGAGGAATTCCACACGGAAAAATTCAATGACACTTTGCTCGACCTGGGGATCGAACCCAGGACCTCTTGATCAGCAGTCATGCTTGCCACCACTAGACCCACGAGGCAGTTGCCTCTCATCTTATCTAGGATTTAGGGATACAGCTGTAAGAAGATAAGGGTAGGTGATTAAGATCTATATCATCATTTTCTTTGTGTATACCTACATCCTGAATTACTTTCAATTCAGCTAAAAGTCAATTAAAGTAACAGTCAAATGAAAAACAATGCATCTATCTACCTGTTTGTTCTGCTTAGACTTTTCCCAACTATGTTGGGATCAGCTTTCAATCTAACCAGATGCGGCTGAATACCAGTATTTTACACGGAGCGACTGCCATCATACCTCCGCAACCCAGTTACTGGGCAATGCCAATATCCTAAGGTTAGACCGGTTGTCAGACTCTCGGGCTTCTGACTTCCCGTAACGACTGTCATAGATATTCGTATGACACCCGGGACCGACGATTTAACGTACTCTCCGAGGCACGGAGGGGTGTTGATGTGTAACGGACGGTCACCCAACTACGGACTGACCGCGGCAAGCGTAGCTTAACCTTGCAAATCTTATGATCCGCGAGATCGGTAATTAGTCATGAGCCCTTCCACCATGCATCTACATACATAACATAAACATAATTAGCCCATTACTGTTCCAATGCTGAGCTCGGGCCTCTTCTCAAAATGAGAAGGGTTTAGGCCTTAATCCACCACGGTAGCCTGGTGCGGATTGGCAGACTACACACACCAACGAGAACTTTATGAAGCCCTCTCAGGTGTGCAGGTTCCCTCACGATTTTTTTCCTTCACCGTTAACGCAAGTTATAATCAAATTCTGATTCGCACATGATTTCGAAAAGTCAGAGGTATGGGCCGGGATCGAACTCAGACCCTCCTGCATGGAAGTCAAGGGTTCAACCGCTAGGCTATTACTGCTGCATGTATCTACCCATGAAGAAAATTTAAAATTTTATAAAATTGAAATTACCTATAGAAAGTGTTAATAAGTGAAACTTGACATAGGCGTCACGTTTCGCGGGACACCTGATAAATTAATCTCCGAGGCCCTTTTCTACTAGCTGATAAAGTAACGAGATAGCAATTATTAAATGACAGATAATCTTATAATCTCTCCCTCTCTCATTTTAATTACTGACACTGTTTTCCCGTTTCCTGAGATTATAACTATCAGATTGATGTATCAATTCTATCAACTAAATGTTGGTCAAATGGTCTTTTCCTTCTTCTCTTGTGTCGACATGTGTCGACGTGGCAGGGGCGGCCTTAGCCGTTGCGAGGGTCCGGGCGGGTAGATCTTAACGAGGCCCTTATTTTTGTCGAATTAGGTTTAATAATAATGCTTGACGAGAGATGCAAGGTTTTATAATACGCGGCGTAAGGTGTAACATTTAAATAAACATTAGGCAACGTACCCATACTACGTGACCTATTTTTTACTATTTTTTACCTCCCTCCCCTCCCTCGGTGACCACCCATAGTACCTATATGCCAACACCCCCCTCTCCCTCTAGTTTTCACGTGTTAATACATAAATATGGTTTTAAATCATTTTTTGCAAACAGAAAGTTAAAAAACGAAATATTTGACTCATATGTGCGAGTGTTGCCACCTGTGAGTTCAAAAATAATTGAATATAGCTCGAAAAACTCGAGATTTCTCTAAAGGATATTGACTACGTGACGAAAACCTACGCCCCCCCCGCCCCTGTGACCAAGCGTGGTATTTTGAAGACCCCCCTCCCCCCCTGAACGGGTTACGTAGTATGGGTACGTTCCCTTAATACTATTAGTACCTAATATTTTTCTACGTGGGTTATTGCGCGAGTTCGCGAGGCCTCTGCAAGTGCGAGGCCCCGGGTGGTTGCCCTGCTCGCCACCCCCAAAGACCGCCCCTGCGACGTGGTAAAAGGTTGCTTCAGGGAACATACTCACTCGTGAAGGCTTTATAAATGCATCTCAGAGAGCATTTGGTTTCAGAATAAGATTTGAGATATCTTTATTTCCCATAAGAATTATTATTCACTTACGTGAGAAATATTAACCTAAATAAACATTTTAGTCGTAGTAGTAATTTGACAAAAAATTACAGTATTCTAAAAGTGTATAAAAGAATATGCCTTGTTGGTCTAGTGGTCGCAAGCGCGACTGCTGAGCATGGAGTCCTGGGTTCGATCCCCAGGTCAGGTAAAGTGTTATTGGGTTTTTCCATTAATAATTTCACAGTAGCAGCCTGGAGTATGGATTTGTTCCCGGTTAATGTCAATAGGCTCGCCCCCTATTACATGGGACTTAAACATAACTGGCTAAACGAGGGTGTACTAAAACACCTCTGTCGAACCCTTCGGGGAATGTAAGGCGTAATGTTATGTATAAAAGAATAAACTGATCTAATCAATTTTGTTTTTCGTCGCCAGACAATGTCGACATGCAGTCTCTTAAAATCTATGTTCTGTAAAATTCAGGACAATATTGTGAAATTCTTTTGTTTTTCATAAATACAAAAAAAATCGTGTCGGCAGAATTAGACTATGGCGAGAGTTGCTAGCGGTACAGCTCCCTCAATCACTTTTCGCGCTTAAATTAAATATGCGCGAAACGCAGCCATTAGAGAAACACCTAGTTATTAACAGATTATTAACTTATCTACTTAGATATGTATAATAGGATAATTATCTAATTCTCATCTAGTTTAACAGCTCAATCTCGCGCAGGCACATTGTAATTAGCTTCATTTTCATACAAGATAAGAATAATATATAGCTCTCTTTATAGCTTGGCGCGAAGCCTGGCGGCCTTTTTGGCAAGGCTTGCGGAATGTCCTTATAATTATAGTTCTTCCTGAAATAAATACTAGGATAACTAGTTTTGTTATGCAATGCAATTTTTGCCTTATTCTACGATATTATTCCACCACCTACATATATTTTAAAGGCAGCGTCAGAGCATATTCGTGATAATTGCCGACTGGATGTACGGTGCACTTGCAGGTATGATAACGAATATGGCTCGAAATATGATTCACAAAATGTGACGTCATAGACTGGTTTTAGAGTCACGCTGACCGCACGCTGACAGCCGAAACGTATGAAGTTCTAGGAAGCGTTTTAGAATAACGCGTAGCTATCAGCGCGTGCGGTGGTCAGCGACACGTCAGCGGCCTTACGTATTTTTGTGCATCTGTACTCCGCAGTGATTAGCATGATACTGAAACGTCTCGCGTTGAACCTCAGCGCTGATAAGCTACGCGCTGAGCTGTCAGCGCCGATGGTCAGCGTGACTCTAAAACCATACTACTCTATAACCATAAGTGTAAAATACTGAAATTCAGCCGCATCTGTTTATTTCAAAACTAAAATGCCCAAAATAGTGGTGGATGTTAATGGTTAATATTAAACATAACATAACGTGAACGGTGGTTAAGTTAAGCTTGGTATTTGGGATACAGTGGGACAGGAGCGATACAGAACATTGACATTAAAATCTTACAAAGAAGCTCACGGTGCTATATTAGTTTACGATTTGTCAGAACCAAAGTCCCTAGCAAAACTGAATGAGTGGGTCGTGGAACTGCAAATATACTCCACCAAGAACAACACAGCCTGCATAGTTGTCGGCAATAAGACTGACAAGCATATCATTTTGGGACCCAGTGCATAATATCAGCAAGCACATTGGATCACCCGCGCGACAACGAGTATTCCCAAGAAGGGTTGACGTCAGGCAGGCGGCCGGTCATAAAACAATAAGCCAAAACTTCTAACAACATGGATTTATGAAATGCATGTTGTGCCGACCCCACCTAGTGTGGGATAAGGGCAGGAAGAAGAAGAAGAAGAAGAACATTAAACATAACATAACATCACGCCTATATTCCCCGAAGGGTTGGTGTTGGTGGTTGATATGAGTTCTGTTTATGTTTAAGATTAAAACCTTCGATTTTTGACTGTTACCACAAGTTAATTTTCTATAAGTAAACCCAATGCACAATACGGAAAAACAGACAGGAAAGCAATGGAAAGGTACTCACGGTTCCTGGTCTCGTTCTTACTTTATGTAGGTGCACCTATTGTTCTGCGACGTCCCGTAATATATGAATAACGCTTAAAACAGATCACTTCACAATGTTTTTAGAGATTTTGTTCGGAGCCGGTAAAAGGCCTACCCTATATATTACTATACTCTTTGAAAAGGCCGCTCTTTTGGGTTGTTGCAACGAATGAGAGAGTGAGTTGATGATTGAATGTAAGAAGGATATTGGGTGAATGGGAAATGAAGCGGAAGTGTATTATGCAGTCGTTTTAATACTTTTTACATACTTTAACAGTTGGGCAGAGTCGGATAATAACATCCTCATTTCGCCGTTATGTTTACAAATGATTTCCACACGTGAAAACCCAATAACGCTTTGCCTGACCTGGAGATCGAACTCAGGACCTCACGATCAGCAGTCATGCTTGCCACCACTAGACCAACGAGGCAGTTAATATTAAATAAGAGTGCATTTAGTATAATGACAGCATACAAAGAACAAAATTTCTCTGGCATAAAATACTTAGATCATTTCCTTAGAGCAGGGGTGGCCAACTTGATTCGACCCAAGATCTACCGTTTATTGAGTAAACTCTGTGCGATCTGCCAATTACATAATCAGTACCTCTTCATTCAACACATATTAAACTTATATTTTTCTTTCCTTTGCCATGATCGACTGGATTAAAAGCCGCGGTCGACTGGTTGGCCACCCCTGCCTTAGAGCATGTAAGTACAAAAACTATATATATCTGCTCTATAAACACAATAAGACCGACCAGCGTGTTTAGATCATTAGTTAGTAATATAGACTCTATCTCTAATGGCTGCAATTTACTAATTAAATTATGTACCGGTAATTGTCTTGATTACAGCACTGCAAGAGTTTATTATTCATTTATGCCTTGTTCCTATAAACAAAAACGAATCGTTTTGCTTACCAATGGTAGCATTTTTTATTTCCATACTGGGGATATAAATAGACTCGTAAGTTAATTTTATGTGGGGTAGCTACTTCCATATGGGAGGGTCTACTATGCAAAGCTATGAGGTTTGCTACAAGAGTCGCAATTTTAACTTATTATAACGATCCGTAAATTCTAGGAATTGGTCGTCTATACTAATATTATAAAGAGGAAAGATTTGTATTTTTTTATTTTTGTATGTAACGAATAAACTTAAAAACTACTGGACCGATTTCAAAAATTCTTTTGCCGTTAGAAAACTACATTATCACTGCGTAACATAGGCTATATTTATTACTGGAATAAAACTTCTTACGCGGGCGGAGCCGTGAGGACACAGCTAGTCTATAATAATGAGGTGTTCCAAGCTGGGTTCATGGTTTCCAAATGACCAACCAACGCTTGAAAATGACATGTATGGTCTCTCTTTGTTTGGATGTTTATCCATACAGTAACTACCATACAAATCTCATAGAAGTAGATAATTCACCATAAACTCCATCTTTGACTCTCTCTGCGTTTACCATCAGGTGGCACCATGGGCGTAGCCAGGATTTCGTCCAGGGTGGTGCAAACTCAGTCAGACAATAAATATCTGTCCTTTTTTCATGAGATTATGGGGCAATTTTGAAATAAGTATAGAAGGAGTCTGGCATTGGTCTGCCTATTTTTGATAATTGTTCTGTGGACATGAGTGGCGAGTTGACTGAATCTAGACTATTTAGCTATTCTTTCCTGTGCCAGGGTGGGGTAGGCGCCCCATCTGCCCCTCCCTGAATACGCTTATGGGTGAGACTAGGATCAAATGCGAAACAGACAAGAATAAAAAAAAAAATTGACTGACTGCCTTTTTGGTCTGGTGGTCGCAAGCGCGACTGCTGAGCATGGCGTCCTGGGTTCGATCCCCAGATCGAGTAAAGTGTTATTGGGTTTTTCCATTAGGAATCTCTCAGTAACCGACTGGAGTCTGAATTTGTGCCCGGTTAATGGCTTTAGGCTCGCCCCCTATTACATGGGACTTAATAACTGGCGAAACGAGGGTGTACTAAAACACCTCTGCCGAACCCTTCGGGGAATGTAAGGCGTGGTGTTATGTTAAAAAAAAGTAATCATCATTAATCTTTTTTATCGTCCTCTATTCACAGTATTTACAATCTTTCCTTTCATGCCATAATGACAGCGATTCGCCTGTCATATTTGCGGTGGCGATAAACGGACTGTTTCGCGCCCATTTGTAAGTAAAGAGTAGGTAATAGCAATGATCTATCGACTATTACTGTCATGCTTGAGCAGGCCTGTCTATAAGTTGTCAGCGAATCATGTAATTTCTTCAAGTAGCTACGCTGTAACAGGCTTATGATAGCTAAGTATAGACCACAAGTAACTTGGTAAGGTTTTGGCGTACCTAGTGGGGGCAAGCTGGCGCATGTACACTTAGTGCAACAATAAAATGGTCACTTTTATTGCTTGTCATTATTCTATGGTTATTGCCATAACTTATTCTTAAACATATCTGTTTGACACCATTTACCAGACATTTTACACCTGCAGCCTGTGGGTCCGCTATAGGTACGCAGAAGGCCTTCAATGCCCTGCGGATCCTCTACAATAATCGGTTTAGGATGCTGATGGGGTTGCCACGATACTGTAGTGCATCGGGGATGTTTGCGGAGGCCAACACTGACTGCTTTAGAGCAATAATGCGCAAGAGAGTGGCCTCCCTGATGTGCCGTGTACGGGGCAGCTCCAACAGCCTTCTAAACACCATAACGGAAAGGGTTGAGTGTCCTATTGTGAGGCACTGGAATAAGGTGCACAGTTCTGGTGGTGCCCGTTTTAATGTAGGTTAATTGGTTAAGCTTGAATAAGTAGGTACTAACATAGTTTTAAGTATTACTAACAATTTTATATGGAATTATTCTGAAATAAAAATTAAATTAAAATAAAAAAAGAAAGGAGAGGAATTCTCTTTCTACTCTTGCCAAGCTACGTGTCGGCGACTATAGTTCTTGTACTATATCTTAAGGCAAATATCATTATTTCACTGTTAAGCATAAGGTTGTAATTTAAATGACAAAGATTACAAAGATAAAGAAAATTTGAAGCAAAGCCTTTGGCCAGACTGCAAACGCGGGCGCGGTGCGGCCCTGATTTTAATTATGAGAGCCAAAGCACATATAGGCCTAACTCGAAAATTTGACGTAGAGTATCGTAAATGTATCGCTAATCTAAGCGAATTTTGAATCGAAAATATAACTGTCATATAACATTTTGGTTTATTTTCTCGCGACATGCACAATTTGTATCATACATAGGTATGTCGGATATGTTAGTGACGTAATATTAACGTTACGTTTACATTACTAACGTGCCAGCATTCGTGCTAGGCCTTACTGGTGTTTTTATTTACCTACTTCAAAAAAGGAGGAGGTTCTATGTTTGGCTGTATGTTTTTTTATTTATGTATGTCAACTGTGGACTGATTATGAACCTTTTTTTATTTAGATTCCTTGATGGCGGCAAAATGAACAAAATAAAACAGGTTGATGTGGTTTTTAGGTACTTTTCTATAAATACGTACACACATGGCGTTCACGCCCTATAATCGGTCAAAATAAAAAGTTTTATACTAAAGCCCTCGTGCATTATAAAGTCAAAAGACAAACAATAGTGGACATCACAATTCACAGGCAATTTTATAGGGATAAATAACACCATTTTACTTATACTTCTTGGCGCACCACAGCCTAGTATAGATTCTCAAACTGACAAACAGACATCAAAGTGTCCTGTCCTGCGTCGAAGGGTGCCGAACTTCCGAGTGCTTCCGAACGAGTTGGCGAGCACCGAGGGTTATGACAAGAGCAAGCACCCCTTGTTATCTTTTACGGTTCGATTGGCGCACTCAATACGCCGGCGCTATCATTAATACTAATAGGTACTGGCGCGAACAGCGCTGAAATGAGTAAAGCGTGAGTAAAGCCGAGGACAACTCGACCGGTTTTTGTTATGATATTTAATTGCACATTTATCTAAAGAAAGAAAGAAAGGAAAGAAAGAAAGAAACTATCTTTTCCATTGCCTGATTTTTTCTGAACCTCGTTTTTGATAATACGGTGCATCGCAATTTTATTGTTTCCTTGGGTTTGTTGACGATAAACTGCACCTTTCGTGTGATGCTCTAGCCTACTCCCAGCCCTACTACAAGTATACCATAGAGTTTATATAGCTTTATAGGTTATTAAAAAACTTGGAGGAGCACATTGCTCAGCAGAGGGACAACAAAAGATAACAAAAAAATCTATGGTCTTTTAGTTCTCGGTCTTTTTCATAATTTTTTTCGTAAATTTCAAGCTTTCGAAAACAATCGCTGTTGATTTCAAAACAATATCTAAAAAAAGTGGTCCAAGTAGGCAGAAGGCTAGTACTTACCAAATTGGCCTATCTAACTTCATTTGGGAGGTCGCACCAGCAGTTTATATGGGGTTTTCATGGAGACTCTGACCGCCTTGAATCTATATGACCTGTCGAAAACATCGGCTAACAAACATTTACAGTGACGTTAGTTAAAAGGTTTTTTGTGGTGATTGTTTAATCTCAACGTGTCTCGAGGAAGGTGATTGCATTACAATACGGAGAGAATTCAAGAGAAAATGCCTTTAGCAATCTGGGCCGATTTTTCAGCTCTTGATATAATGCTTCTCAGACTAGGAAAATGTTAGTTTAGCTCTGTAGACATTTGAGTGTAGGCTGTCGGTAGTTAGTGCTGCAGTTGCCTAGATGAGTTTAAACTCAATTGGACAGAGAAACCCCCATAACGAAATCGTAACTAACACTTATGTTCGTGCCTGTACCCACCATCCAAGGTGTAACTAATGATGGATCACTTGAATGAATCGCGAGCAAATGCACTTTGCGCATCGATAGTACCCATACAAAAAAAAGAAGTATATCGAGTACCATAATCTACTACCATGAAATCATTAATATTCATGATAACTAATCTCTAGAAATAATTACGAACTACGAAGGCAACTAAAAGGACACCAGCCCAACAATTAAGTCCTGATGGCAGCATTGAATGGCACAGTTGTTATGTAGACCTATCAATGTCAATTACTCAATAAAAATGACAGTGGTGTCAATTCTGTTGCGCACTTTGATAGGACAGTCGGTCCCGGGTGTCATACGAATACCTGTGACAGTCGTTACGGGTAGTCAGGAACCCGAAAGTCTGACAAGCGGTCTGACCTTAAGGATATCGGCATTGCCCAGTAACTGGGTTGCGGAGGTCTGATGGCAGTCGCTCCATGTAAAATACTGGTATTCAGCCGCATCTGGTTAGGCTGGAAGCTGACCTCAACAAAGTTGGGAAAAGGCTAGGCAGAACTTTGATAGGACTAAAATAAACTAAGCTCTCTTTCAATTTCAATAGAAAAAGAAAGTGACAGTTGCGTCTAGTCTAGTTTAGTAGTGTCAAAATGAGCTACAGAATCCACACCAATGTCTAATACATTAGCCAGTAATTTATGGTATATTGTAAAGCTAATTAACTACAATATACCTACCTAATATTGTAATTGCATTGTGTTCATTCAGACTCTTATTGCTGACTGTACAGAACAAAGTTTTAATAGGTCTACATTCACAGTGGCGCTAACTGGTGTCGATTTTAGAACTACTCAAAATTGCTGTTATCCTGTTCGGCATCGGTCTGCTTCTGACTTGGATTAAAAAAAATACAGTCCTAACTAACTGCAGTAACTACTATTTGAAATAACGAATGGGGTGCATTATAAGAGTCTCCACGAGTGACGATACTTTACGTAGTCATGATGTTAGTAGTAGTAGTTAGCTTAGTTTAAGTATTTTACTCTCGTCCCCATTGGTTTGAGACCCTACAGGTCTCGCCAATGACTACCCGGATACGTAGAAACGGTCCGCAAGACCATCTACAAGAAGTCGAATAGAAAAAAAAAACTATACTTTACGTCCGATGCATCCTGGGCAGCAGTGGCGTAGCGTAGTGGGGGCGGCAGGGGCGGCAAAGTTTAACAATAAATAATAAAAATATTTTGTAAATATTTGAACCATTTTATATTAAATAAGATATCCTAAATAACAGGGCGGCAAAATTTTCTTCCGCACCGGGCAGCCGACACTCACGCTACGCCACTGCTGGGCAGTCAGTCTCGTTACCAACTTTGCTGGCTAGCTAATCTTTTCACCACGGCATTGAGCTATTCTCAACATAACTCGTGCTGACACGAGATAAGATGAACGAATGCAAGGCTTTGAACTACATAGATGTCCGACCAAGTGTTCTCGAATTTTGATTAAGAATAGAGCACCTTACACTACTCTAGTGAACTACGAATATTTAGCTTATCTAAAGACGTGTTAGTAGTAAATAAAGAATTAACATTATTTCTCTCTTCTATAGTACCGTCATCCTACTTACTGTGCCACTGTTGGACACTGGCCTCTTCTCAAATTGGGTTTAGGCCTTAATCCACCACGCCGCGCTGGCTTCTTGCAGGTTGGCGGACTACACACAGCATTGAGTACTTTATGGAGCCATTTCAGGTATGCAGGTTTTCTCACGGCATTTTCCTCTACCGTCCTCGTCACGGAGTATAATGGCCAGTCAGTTAGCTGGTTATCTTGCAGTGTGGTCATCGTCAAAGCCTGGATCTTTAGTGGCAGGCTGACAACGTGCACAAGCGAGGACATGAAATTTGGCGAGATTCACGTTCGGAAAAGAAGGCTATTACTTCTTTATATCACAGCGAAGTGTAAAGGTGAGTATAGACTAGAGCAGGGATGGCGAACCTTTACGTATCAACGTGCCATTTTTCTAAAAAAATGTTTAATGAGGCCATAGACGTGCCATCAAATAATTTTGACTTTGTGATTATTGGGGATTATTGGGTCATATAATACCTACTTCACACTTTTTTTCGTAGTGCATAATGAATTTTGTGACGTGCCCAAAATATTGTGTCGCGTGCCATTAACGGCACGCGTGCCACTGGATCGCCATCCCTGGACTAGGGCATTTACTTGTAGCAAAACATTGAATCGATCTATTGTTTCTCCCGTTCACGAACTGAAATATGAGCACGTGCGTCGCGGCGACGCTCGACGCTTTGTCACAAGTAAATGCTCTAGTATATATTCACCTTAACCAGTTTACAAATGTATTTATATGTTGCTGGAATTCTTTTCTCTTCCTTCAATATCTACATCAGTTGTTTCTTTCACTGTTATAAATCAATCTAGGTAAACAGGTCACTATGATGTCTGTTGGCTGATGGTCAAGTTTCACTACTTACGGTATGCATTACAATCTGTAAATTGACGCGTTCTTGTGCATAGCCGGTGGCGATTAATACATCAAGTGTTGGTGCACTTTCGATGAAACATTATGAACTCTCCCTCATAACCATTTATATTGAAAGTGCTAACTACTGGCAATAAAATAATTATGGTTATAGAACTCTATCATGGGAGCGTTATTGGTAATATTAATAATTGTGTACTCTGGGTGAACGACATCATCAGCTTTAAGAAACAGATTTCTCCTGCCGGGGTTGCGGTGCATGCTTTTGCGAATCCCGCGACTCCGGCCGAACGGTCAGGAGGAGGAACACTGTTGGTTTTTAGCCGGTAAGAGTCCGGCAGACCCCCTCGCCTTCCCCGGGCAAGGGACATCCAAGAGGATTTTACAACGATAAAAAATAATAATTAAGGATATAGATTTATAACCATGTGTGAAAATGTCGTGATTTTTTGACTGTTGTCATGAAAAAGATAGCCGTAACTTAATTTTTAATAAACTAAAGTACACTATCAATAAATCATTATGAAAAGTATGATATTATAACTGCCTCGGTGGCCTAGTGGTGGCAAGCGCGACTGCTGATCGTGAGATCCTGGGTTCAATCCCCAGGTCGGGCAAAGTGTTATTGGGATTTTCCGTGTGGAATTTCTTAGTAGCAGCCCAAAGTTTGGATTTGTGCCCGGTTGATGGCAAAAAGCTTGCCCCCTATTACATGGGACTTAAACATAACGGCAAAATGAGGGTGTACTATATAGCCTACACCTCTGCCCAACCCTTCGGGGAATATAGGCGTGATGTTATGTTTATGTTATGATATTATAAGATACGCGTTGTGGATCTGTACGGAAGAGGCGTAATGTTTGGAATTTGGCATCTGTTTACAAAAATCATAAACCATAACTGTCATGATCATAATCAAAAGCTGCTGAGAAGATTGCTGAGATAGTTTGGATAATATTTATATTGTTGGGCAAGTCAAATTATTTTAATTGCAATACCGATCACGTGTGAAATGATATTGACCACAATATAATAACAGGATGTTCATTGTTCTGATGTCCCTAAAGGCAGCGCCTGACCTGTCTCATATTCGTGTAATGTAGGTAATATGTTACAGCTAGTTCACACAGAAACTGTTTACAGGACCCGTTTTAGCGGATCCGTTTTTATTTTGGTGAGAGCGCCTGTAGCTGTATGAGCGAGTTCACATACACCACAGTATTCCGAATCCAGTTAAAAATACTGAATCCGTTATTTGTATTGTACCCTGTTTGCTAGATGCGACGCAGCTGCTATTTGTTTAACTGATCCGTCGGTACGGATGTGAATTACACATCCAGTAACGACGGATCCGTTAAAACAGATCCGCTGTGTGCAAGGGCTCTTAGAAAGAGAGCATTACGACAGTCAGTGCAGCGAGCACAGAGTTTGGAACGAACATATTACACGGAATTTTGTAGGCAGCGCAACCACACTAGCTCGCTCCGAATGTAACATTACGATCGGATGCTCAGATCAGTCACTACCTTTAAGAGATACACAATGAACATAGCAGAGTGTAAATATTGTTGACACATAAGAAAGAAAGGTGTATGTTTAAGGGCTGATTTTAACATCGTTGGATAATTTTTATCTGAATAATTGACGTTTTTACAGCTTCTGTATAGAAATTCGGTCAAAACGCCATACTTATTTATTTCCCCGACGTTGGTAAAATCGACTTTTACGGTGACAAAACATGAGCTTTGGATTTTGACGAAATTTTCGGTTCTTGAAACTGACTGCAGACGCAAAATGTAAAATGGTTCCCTCCGTCTTCATTGTTCTACTAGCCTTATCCCAACTATGTTGGGGTCAGCTTCCAGCGCTTCAAATGCGGTTGAATACCAGTATTTTACACGGAGCGACTACCATCAGACCTCCGCAACCCAGTCACTAGACAATGATATCCTAAAGTTAGACCAGTTATCAGACTTTCGAGCTTCTGACTACTCATAACGACTGTCATAGGTATTCGTATGACACCGGGGATCGATGGTTTAACGTGCTTGCCGAGGCACGGAGGGGTGATGTGTAACAAATGGTCACCTATCCACTGACTGACCGCGGCAAGCGCAGTTTATTATTTATTAAAACCTTGCAAATCATATGATCCACGCGGTTGTTAATCATTATTGCCAGAAAATTACTGTTGAACCATACAAAGATAATTTGCATTAGAAGATTCCTTCCTCTCTCTCAATGGTCATGTAATAAACATAGCAACATAACGAAATAGTAATTTCCATTAATAAATAGCCGGCACTCCGACAGGAACGCCCATCCTCGTTCTATTACCGTTCAATACATTAATTAGACTTGTAAAACGTTAATTTATTTACCCAGTGCTTTGTTTACTATCTACATTCAGGTGTAGCGTTTTCCGGTCGGGAGCGCTGATTAATACGATGGTGAAGCCAGAATCAATTTGCGAGCTAACCGAGCTCACCGAGGTATCCGAGCTAAACGAGCCACCCGAGCCACCGGCTAGATGTATTGCTTTTATTTGCAGTGACTGTCCGCACTGCCCGGATATTTAGACTAGCTTCACGTTTACGACTTATTCAAAGCCTGATATTCAATGGATGTCGTTATTCAGTATCCCTCATAAATGAGTTTGCGCATGGGTTTGGTGAATCATTATAAAAATACTGATTCGGTCTAACGCGTAGAAAATTTATAAGGCAGAAAAATACCTTATTTATCCCGAAAACTTAGTCTACCCGTGACCACGGCCGGTGAAATTCGGTCGAAACGTCGGGATAAATAAGGTATTTTTCTGTCTTATAAATTTTCTACGCGATTAGACCCGAATCAGTATTTTTATAATGTGTACAAATCGCGAAAGTTTGAAAACATTTGGTGAATCATATTTCGGTCATGTCAGAAATGGATTTATAAGAACCCAGACCGACGGACTGCATCCCGACCGTAACTGCAACTGCCAAGTTCAGTTTGAAGGCAGTTAAGATGAAGTCATTTCAACTTCGTGACGACTGCGGACTGAATTCGTAGTTCACTTGCTGTTATGATGCGGTATAGTCGCCGGCACGTAACTTGGCAAGGTTTTGGCGTAGTGGGAGTAAGTTCGCGCATGTACACTTAGTGCAACAAAAACATGGTCATTTCTATTGCTTGTCATTATTCTATGGTTATTGCCATAATTTATTTATAAACGTGTCTGTTTAGGGGTGTTTGCAAGGGATAGCATGGTTAAAAACTGCACAAATTGGAGAGGTTTGGAAGGCAAAAGGGGAGGCCTTTGCTTAGCAATGGGACATTCCAAAGGCACTAAAAAAGAAATGTCTGTTTAGAATTAAGAAAGAAAGGAGAGGAATTCTCTTCTCTACTCTTGCTAAGTTACGTGCCGGTGGCCATATCAGTGAATGAAATATGAATCACCAAATGTGATGCGACGACACTCATTCCATGAAAAATACTTTTGTTTATCAGTATCTGGTTGTATTGAAAGCCGAACATAATTATGAAATTACCTGCGTACTAAATCGATCCTAAATCGAGCTGGTAAATCGCCAATGTGTAACCAGTCTTCACCCAGTCGAAACCAACTCCATTTCCCATCCTGATTCCTTTTAAACGATATGAATGCATCTGTCGCTAGAATTTATTCCCGACCTAGAAAGTAGGGCGATGTTTCAAGCTTACCGCACGTGCTTAGATGCAACTCGGGATGTATCAATACAATATATGGATGGTTTGTCGAATAGCAGGAAATAGTAAAATATCGCTGGACTATGAGCATAATAAACTGTTGGGTGTTTTAACTTCAAAGTCGGTAGCAAAACAAGTTTTATCAGCATTTTTAACGATGATCTAAACATTTTGTCGTCGGATTTGCGATGCAACGTTATAAATATGCTAATAGGTGTTATTAGCATTATTATAAAGGTTTAAAGGCACTTAAGGATCTCCTTAAAAGGCGTGCAATTTAAGGAAAGGTGTTTTCCTCTGATTTATACGCATATAGGATACTTATAGCCTTCTGAATGCCGTTGGAACTTGGAACATTAAGCGATTGAACGACTGTGACCGCAAACGTACGCTGGCGGTCTTACCGCAATCGGATGACGTAGAAGTAATCGGCTTCCTAGATAATTAAGTGTTTAAGTTATTTATTCTTCGAGTTTTGTGGTTTTGTTTTAGTTCTATTAATAATAAGTGCTTTTTTTCCTTTTGAATTAATGAAAATGAATTGCCTCGTTGGTCTAGTGGTGGCAAGCGCGACTGCTGATCGTGACGTCCTGGGTTCGATCCCCACACCCTGACGGCCCGCAACGTCGGTATCCTGCGGAGACCGCAGCGGGCGATGGCCGTCATGGTGATAAGGGGATACCGTACGATCTCCTTCGAGGCGGCGAGCCTCTTAGCCGGATCCGTGTCCTGGGATCTGGAGGCGAGAGCCCTCGCGCTGAGATATCGTCAGCGTGAGGAGGCGCCTGAGCGGAGCGAGCTCCGCCAGATCTTAGTGGCTGAGTGGGGGGAACGACTTATGCAACCTAGCGCAGGGCACGCCGCAATAGCGGCGGTAAGACCCGTCATGGAGGAGTGGCTGGAGAGGCGGCATGGCGCCCTCAGCTTCCGGCTGACGTAGGTACTCTCGGGATACAGTTGTTTCGGGAAGTACCTGTGTCGTAAGGGCCGGGAGCAGACGCCCGGATGTCACCACTGCGACTGCCCCGAGGACACGGCGCTGCACACGCTGCAGGCGTGTCCAGCTTGGGGGTCGCAGCGCCGCGAATTAGTCGCGGCGGTCGGCGGTGACCTCTCGCTTCCGGCCGTGGTTCTGTCCATGGTCGGGAGAGAGAGTGCGTGGGAAGATATAGCCTCCTTTTGCGAGGGGGTGATGGCGACCAAAGAGGAAGCGGAGAAGGAGAGGGAGCGGTGTGCTGTGTTCCGTGCGCGCTTCTCAGGAGGACGTGGGGCAAGTCCCCACAGAGGAGTGGTCCGCCATGGATTGGCGGACCGGGACCTGCCAGGGTTGCGGTGCATGCTTTTGCGAATCCCGCGACCCCGGCCGTACGGTCAGGAGAAGGAACACCGTTGGTTTTTAGCCGGTAAGAGACCGGCAGACCCCCTCGCCATCCCCGGGCGAGGGACATCCATGAGGATTTTCCAACGCCAAAAAAAAAGAAAAAAGGTCGGGCGAAGTGTTATTGGGTTTTTCCGTATGAAATTCCTCAGTAGCAACCCAGAGTTTAGATTTGTACCCGGTTAATGGCAATAGGCTCGCCCCCTATTACATGTGGCGAAATGAGGGTGTTACTATAAACCTCTGCCCAACCCTTCGGGGAATATAGGCGTGATGTTATGTTATGTTATAAATCTAAATTGTTCGGTCAATCGACACGAAAGAAGAAAAAGGTAGGTATCATAGTCGATACCTATTCTACCTGTAGATACCTACTTTTTTCGTGGCTTGTTCTAATAATGTGTGCGGAAGCTTAGTGGCATCTTATATCTAAGAGTAAGAAAAAGTTTCAGAAAATATTAATGTAATTAAATAGCCGGATATCAAAGAGAAACCAAATATGATTTCAAACAAAACCACTGACAATAAATTAAAATATTCAGCACCTCTACAATATCAGTATTGTTCTGGATTACTATAATGAATATATTGAACATACATACGCTGCATGTGTAATTTTTGTAATTCAATTAAAGTATACAATTTCACATCAATGATGCGTTCGTTCTGCCTAGCCTTTTCCCAACTATGTTAGGGTCACCTTCCAGTCTAACCAGATGCGGCTGAATACCAGTATTACGCAGAGCGACTGCCATCAGACCTCTACAATTGGACAATGCCGATATCCTATGGTTAGACGGGTTGTCAGACTTTCGGGCTTCTGACTACCCGTAACGGCTGACATAGGTATTCGTATGACACCCGGGATCGACTGTTGAACGTGGTCTCCGAGGCACAGAGGGGTCTCGATGTGTAACAAATGGTCACCCATCCAAGGACTGACCGTGGCAAACGCAGCTTAACCTTTGAAAATCGTAAGATTCGCGCGATTATTAATCACTAGCGGCCCGTCCCGGCTTCGCACGGGTGGACATTTTTCCCGTTTTTGCACCATTTTTCATTTATGCTCCGCTCCTATTGGTCGTAGCATGATGTTATATGGCCTATAACCTTCCCCGATAAATGCACTATCCAACACAAAAATAATTTTTCAATTCCAACCAGTAGTTTCTGAGATTAGCGCGTTCAAACAAACAAACTCTTCAGCTTTATAATATTAGTATAGATTCACGAGCTAGCAATATGCATTTACACAAATGTAGTGAAAGGCACAAATAAAATACGTTCGTAAGTGAATTATACTGAATTGATTGCTGAGTAATATACCTATTTAAAACCCCGTGTTTAATTCCTAGTCTAGATTTATCTCAGAGTGATTCTTCGACTCTTACTCTTGGAGAAATTCATAAAGATGACAGAATATCGGCACTGGAACATGAAAGTAATTTAAATGTAAATAATATTATGTTTTATGTATGTAAGTATGCCTTGTAAGTTAAGCTTAATTGAACTTGTGAACTGGTTGTTGAAAGAATGAATGAGCTTGTAAGCAAAATTGGTAGAGAATAGGCTGGGAGAAGGGAAAGAAGAACTCGACAAATTCGTACAAAAAATTCAATAGTTGGTTATGCGGAGGGAAGAAAATTATGTTACTTGAAGAGTGTTAAATATGAATGTGGACGGATATACAAATAGAGGTAGGCCAAAGAAAAGAGGGATGGATTGTGTGAAAGATGATATGGGTAAGAAAGGGGTGAGTACTGAGATGACGGCTCATAGAGGAGAATGGAAGAGGAATAGAAAGAAAAGAAAGAAAGAAAAAGTATTTATTTTTTCGCCCAAGCGGACGCACACGTATGCTTAAAAATTAAAAATATAAAAATTCTTAAAATTAAAAACTTAAAACTACAACAAAAACATGTTATAACATACATGTTGTGCCGACCACATCTAGTGCAGGATAAGGGCAGGGAAATGATGATGATTAATTTAATAATTGGTTTGATAATACCGTCGCTGCGCCTGCAAAATCCGCTACGGGTTTTTTTTCAAATCTGTCTTTGATGCTATTTTATAATAGTTCTCAAACCTAGCACCTGTAAAATCTGTTTTTTAATCATTTATTTGGTTAAGAAGATAGCAAAATAAATGATTAGAAAACGAATTTTACAGTTGCACGTGGCTTGAGAACAAAGAAACAAATAAGAACATCAAAGACAGATTTAAAAAAAAAACACAGCGGATTTTGCAGGCGCAGCGATGATATAATTGTTTTTTCTTTATGTACTAGGTTGGCAAATAAACCGTCTGCCCACCTGGTGTCGGAAAGTGGTTACTACCGCCTGTATTCACATACGGCACCAAGAAGATTGCTAGTGCGGTGCTAACCTTAGAGTTTGTGATGTCTTATGTGCCTGTAATTTGACCGGCACCCATACCCTTCAAACCGGAACACAGCAGTTCTGCTTGGTGACAGAAATAGGTATGGTGGTAGTATTCTACAGTAGTGAACAGCAGTGATAGCCTAGTGGTGTCACCGTCGGACTGCCAAGTCATAGGTCTCGAACTCGAACCCAAGGCACGCACCTCTGACTTTTCGGATTCATGTGCGAATTGTATAATTACCACTTGGTTAAAAACGGTGAAGGAAAACATCCTGAAGAAACATCGGCATGCCTGAGAGATATTTTTCGAAGGCATGTGAAACCAAGTCAGAGGTCCATGGGCGGCATAAACTATGACACCAGGTTAGTCACTAACCACATGAAAAGAAGAAGAAGAAGAAGTACTCTACTATACAAATACTGTAAAGTTTTAAGAAAAATACACTCTGAGAAGAGGCCCGTTCCCAGCAAGAGGACAGTAATAGGCTGATTATGTAATTATTATGTTAAGAAAGATACGTATATTGTTATGTTAAAAGCTCTTTATTTCGTATGCATAAATAAAAACAGGGATTTCGACATAAAAGGAACTGTGCAGTGTGCCAAATACAGTCAGCTGTATTATCCAGAACGTTAATTAGATATTAGTTGGCAAGCCGTGCGATGAACTGGCAATGCATTTCTAAAGGAGAGGCTACCAACCGCTGGCATCTTGCCAGTACCAGCTGCAACTCGAATGTTTCATGTTTGTCGAATTTTGAACTTTTCCGTGGGAATGATAAAAAATGCATAGTTAAGTCATACTGCACGGGTTGGTTTACTTATGTGCGAGTATTGGTCATGATGATAGATAGCTAGCAGTGATAGCCTAGTGGCGTGGTCTCCAGTTCGAACTCAAAGCACGCACCTCTGACTTTTCGGATTCATGTGCGTATTGTATAATTATCACTTGCTTAAAAACGGTGAAGAAATCATCGTGAGTAAACCGGCATGCCTGGGAGATATTTCTCGACGGCATGTGAAGCCAAGTCAGAGGCCCATGGTCGGCATAAACTCTGACACCAGGTTAGTCACTAACCACACGAAAAGAAGAAGATTGGTCATGATTTGGATACGGAAATATAAAGTGGTTTAAACGCTTTATCTATAGGTACTAATCTATATTTCTATACTAATATTATAAAGAGGAAAGATTTGTATTTTTGTATGTAACGAATAAACTTAAAAACTACTGGACCGATTTCAAAAATTATTTTGCCGATAGAAAGCTACATTATCACTGAGTAACATAGGCTACGGGCGGAGCCGTGAGGATACAGCTAGTTTGTAATAAAGGAGTTGAAAAGCATTTGGTTTATGAAATGAATGAAGAACGGTTTTCCCATCATCATGACCCATCGTGCATTCTTTCTACATCTCGGCAGTCAAACTTTAACCTTTGACACCCATCCAAAAGTCCAAACTCAAGGTTTGCCAAAAAGCCAAGGGCCGCAGCATATTATTAGGTTTCAAACTATCCGGTCGGGTTTCAAACACTACGCTGCGCTCCAAAATGCAAATTAGGAAGTTAACACAGACAGCTGCCAAACTAAAGTGGAACTGGGCCCGCAGTGTTTGTTGCAGTCCAGATAAACTATGGGCCAAAATAGTGATGGAGTGGATGCCCGATAGCTGGGAAACAGCGACGCTATGGACCTGGAGGAAGTTAATGTGGTGGACTTGACACCATCAATAAGCAGTGGTGATAAATAATAGACTATGAAAGATGCACCTTTCCTGAGAATGGGGCAATCAAGGTAACATTTATAATGTACTAGCGACCCGCGCCGGCTTCGTACGGGTGCAATGTAGATACTAATGTAGGGCATATAAACCTTCCTCTTGAATCACTCTATCTATTGTTGAAAAGTGCATTTAAATCCGTTCCGTAGTTTAAAAGATCTAAGCGTACAGACAGCGGGAGCGACTTTGTTTTATACTATGTAAAGATATAATTAATAAAAACTGCCTGCCTTGTTGGTCTAGTGGTCGCAAGCGCAACTGCTGAGCATGGGGTCCTGGGTTCGATCCCCAGGTCGGGAAGTGTTATTGGGTTTTCCATTCGGAATTTCTCAGTAGCAGCCCGGAGTCTGGATTTGTGCTGATTAATGGCAATAGGCTCGCCTATATAACTGGCGAAACGAGGGTGTACTAAAAACATCTCTGCCGAAGCCTTAGGGAATACTAGGCGTGATATTATGTTATGTGTAAAATTGTTGCCATAGGTACATACTATAATATGTACATGGCAGCTGACAAGTTCTAAAGAAAATAAGTACACGGGGTATACGAACTTGGAGTCATAAATCAGGATGTGCGCATGCGTACAGCCATAGTAAAAGGCCAATGGAGTCTCTTACCGACTAGATACTTTGATGGCTATGAATTCTGATGAAAATATTAGCATACAGGATCAGCTTTATTCAACCTCAATGTGAATATACATGTAGTCTGTAAGGAAATGAATAAATAAACTTGGTTTTATACTATGTAAAGAAGATCCCACCAAAAACATTCTGTAAAAAACTAGCCAAGTCTCTATGGAGCTGCTTGTTTATCTCTAAAAAGTAATGAAATCTAGACAAAGTCGTGCCCAGTCTAAGGTTCCTTACTGCGATTTCTTTATTATTATAGTTAATGTTGTGTGACTTGGCCGTTGAAGGGTACACAAGGGTACAAAACCAGGTGCTCCATTACACCATTGCACCAATCTGTCGCCAGAACCGCTACCCATTGACGATGGAAAATTGCCACTCGGAAAACGTTGATTCAATAACCAGTCAATTGTAGGCTTGATAAAGCTGCGTATTTCAATAATACGTATGTATAGGCGAGCCTAAAACAAACAGTATAAAAAAAAAATCCAGTACAGAAGGACTTCTAATCATTGATAGAAGTCCATCTGTACCTGTCCCGTTGACTTGTACCCACTAACGTATAAAGAATGTTCAACGGCCAAGTCACACAACATTAACTATAATAATAAAGAAATCGCAGTAAGGAACCTTAGACTGGGCACGACTTTGTCTAGATTTCATTACTTTTTAGAGATAAACAAGCAGCTCCATAGAGACTTGGCTAGTTTTTTACAGAATGTTTTTGGTGGGATTTCACTTCTTTTTGTAGAAACGTGGGGAAAATTATTTTTTTTTGACGTCAAATGAATCGGCCTACCAAGTTGAATATTTTTTGTAAAGGCGGTATGTCGATCTCTAATAGTTTGGTTGGGCTCTTGTGTTTTCTAATCAGGGTCACCAGGTACTCCAGATCTTCGATTATCCTAGTTTTTATAGTTTTCCCTTTATGTGGCCATTAAACCCTAACTCTGTACCAAATTTCAGCTCTCTGAGTTTATGGGAAGTACTAGTTCTATTCTGATGATCATGAGTGAGTGAGTGAGTGAGTGAGTGAGTGAGTGAGTGTCATAAATGCGAAACTTTGCTTTCCCTTAACTTCGGAACTAAATGACCTACAGACTTGAAATTTTGTATTTTAAGTATGTGATTATAGCTTACTGGATGACGAAAATTTCTGCGTTCTGGTCTTATCCAGAGGTTCTCAAATAGGGGCCTGAAAATGCGGCGAAATGGTTCCAGTAAAGGATGGTACGGCAGAGTTTGCTTCGCGCTCGACTTGGCGGGGGCACTACCGTGCCCCCCGATAGCAGAAAACGGCATATCTTTTAAATGCGTTTTGAATTAAGTTAGGATTGGTTCATTTGGAGGGGCTCGTGGCTAATTACCAACCGCGTGGATCATACGATTTGCGAGGTTAAGCTGCGCTTGCTGCGGTCAGCATGTGGATGGGTGACCGTTCGTTACATATCGAGACCCCTCCTTGCTTCGGAGATCACGTTGAATAGTCGGTCCCGGGTGTCATACGAAAGTCTGACAGCCGGTCTAACCTTAGGATATCAGCATTACTCAGTAACTGGGTTGCGGAGTTCTGATGGCTGGCAGTCGCTCCGTGTAATATACTGGTATTCAGCCGCATCTGAGTTAGACTGGAAGCTGACCTCAAGATAGTTGGGAAAAGGGTAGGCAGAGTGGTTAATTTGGTTTATTCGTTGAAAATTGCAAATGAAAGACAATTTTTTTATGGTACATTCTTAGAACCACCATTACTAGGTAATAAATCAAGACTACATATTTTCATCGCAAACTGGAAAATATCGAGGTAGTCGAAAAACATTAAAATTCTGTAAAAGTTATTGATTATAACAGTAACTCAAAACATGCTTTTAACACTAACTTAACTAGTAAATTGCTATAATTGGTCCCTTAGCTGTTCGTAAATTGCCCTTAGATGATCAGCTGTCAATTCTTTACTCTCACCCAAGAGGTATGTTGATCTATGCTCTCGCTCTACTTTCGTCGCGTCAACTGATAATGTTGGCTAAATCAGGGCTGCCAACATGTCTTAACGATCCGCGCCAATACTTGACAGTTGTGATTGACAGGTTAAGTTAATTAAAACCTGTTTAGCTGAAATATGTCTGTATTTTATACCATTACTGAACTTGACATTTCAAAGTTAGTTTTTCCTACTAAATCTTGTCTAGAAGCCATTGCCTCTAAGTGCATTCTAACTTGGTTTTGGAATTTTATCAAAAATAAGAATTCATAACGAGGCTTGTTGTGTTCATTTCTTCGATTGACTGGCTTAAAGTTAATTTTCAAACAACCTCATCACTAAATTATTTTCGTAGGAACTCTAATAGACATTAAAGTAATTCGAAGACACTAATCTTTAATTGACTTTGTCAAAGCCTCAGTAGATATGTACCTACTCTTTTAACGAATGTAGACTTCGAATGTAGAATGTAGAATTTTTAGCGTATTTGGCTTTCACTTGAACAAATTGTAGTTAGTCAATAGCCAATTTTTGGATTGTTCATCGTTAAAATACTTACATGTGGGAGTCGGTAGTAAATTAAACTGATACAAATCTCGGCCAATTTATCGGTACGTGATGATTATAATGTTATTTATTAAAATAAAGTTAATAAATAATGAAAACCCACGCGACGTTCCTTTGCCTGTCCGTATTTATTCCAAATAAAATATAATACAAAATTTTGAAAAAAGAATCGTCCCGTTCAACATAGTTGATCAGCTTGACAAGATTCTATTTATAAGTGATCTAGAACATGTCTGGCAATTTCTGACAAAACACTTATTTAAGGAATAATGGCTCATTTACACGGAGCAAGTTTCTTGAAGCAAGTCTCATGCTATCTCTGTTTTTGCCGTAGATAAAGACAAAGGCAGAACGAGTCTTGCTTCAAGCAACTATCCTCGTGTAAATCACTCTTAAAATTATAAGTAGCCAAGATGTTTGTTTACATGTAAGTCTTTTATAATCACACCTGAAAACTTTTAGCTTTTCTTTGTGTGTCTAAACATAAGTAAATAATCTAGCACGTGTTTTTGTAAAATGTACCTCGTTCATATTGTTCTGCCTAGCCTTTTCCCAACTGTGTTGGGGTCAGCTTCCAGTCTAACCAGATGCGGCTTAACATTATATTACATATTACATATATATACATATATTTTACACGGAGCGACTGCCATCAGACCTCCGCAACCTAGTTACTGGGCAATGCCAATATTCTAAGGTTAGACCGGTTGTCAGACTTTCGGGTTTCTGACTTCCCGTAAAGGCTGTCATAGATATTCGTATGACACCCGGGACAGACTGTTGAACGTGCTCTTCGAGGCACAGAGGGGTTTCGATGTGTAACGAGCAGTCACCCATCTACAGACTGACCGCGGCAAGCGCAGCTTAACCTCGAAAATCATAATCGTCAGTGGAAAGGTAAAAAGACTAAAGCGCCAATATACCTACTTTACAGTAGAGATATTCAAAGTATTTTTTTAAGAAAATAAACAAAGTTATTTTTCTTAGAGTATAGGTACATATTAAATAGATAATTTAATTATCTGTAAAGTAGGTATATTGGCGCTTTGTGATCCGCTCGGTTGGTAATTAGCCATCGTTTATAACGAGAATCAATTCCATTTTCTCACATAAATAAAGGGAAGTTTATTTCTTATCGAAATTAACAGTCCTTATAAGGAAGCTGGGAGTAACACTACGTTAATAATATCGTAGGAGGCGAAGGTAATACGCGTTCTGCCATAACAGGCCCTAATGTTTACATCTGTTTATTACTGTTTTATAGAGCCTTTATAACAAATTAGTTGTTGGAAACGGAATTTATATTTACGGTTAAAATTATTTAAACTGATTCCCGTTATTATAATTACTGAATGTTAAGTTCCTTAATCTTCCATTATAAAGGCATTTTTTTTAAATTATTTATTAAATTATAGTACCTGTACCGTAAATGATAAATATTTTTTTATTCTTAAATATTTAAAGACATTTTTTAAAGTTAATTACCTATTAGTTTTTTTTAGACTTGATGGCGCCGGCATTTCCTTTCTGACTATCTCAACATTATTCAAGAAAGGCCTAATTTTTATTAATAACAGGCAATTATATCATACTTACATAAAATATATGGGTACCATTGTCTAATCTGAATGCTTTGATTGAAGAAAGTTCAAAAATACCAGAAACCTGCTTGTCATTGCGGTAGTATCCCACTTCCATTATCTTGGTATTAGTATTTCCCCAATGACGTCATACTTACAGAAGAACTTCATATTCTAGGTTAAGCTGCGTATGATTCATTTAATTAATAAATCGCTTCTGTATGGTAAAGTCAATGACTGTGTTAGTCATTATAGTGAAATTATAGGTCATCCGTCATCTTGTGGGGTAAGTGAACCGAAAGATGGTAATAGGGATGTATAACACTAGTAATTTTTATCGGAACTGAAGTCTTAGATTGCGTAGTTGTTTTGTCAATGTCGCGTGCGATCTTAATCACAAGTTGAAAAAAGAAACTCATTTATTCAAACAAGTAATTTCTTTTTAAACTTCAAAATTACAATAGACAGCCCCCAAATTCGGTCACCGTTGACCGCTTCCTAGTTGCTACATTTTGTTTGTTGTCGAATCAGAATTCAGTTTTCATTTTTGAGTGCAACCAAGTACTGCTCGAATGTTTGGTAGACCTCTGTTTTAAAATCAAAGGGGGTCAGTCGATTGGAGGTGCAAATTATTAGTAGCTCCAAAGTTTTCGAATTGGAAGACAGACATCCCTAGCCTTAAAAAAATATTTTCCTTTTGTATTTCGTTTGAAAATCATAATTGCGTGCTAACTCACGTCAGGTGGGTACAGGCAGGTTCCTATCATCTTAAAATGTCATTGAAGGCATAACATTATCCAATTAAATAACGTGAAAGATTTATGACAATGTAAATAACGACAGATATTTTCCATCGATGTGACAGCGCCGCTAAATAATTCAAAGTAAAAGTATCTTTTCGAATAATAAAAATACATTTTTATTATTAATTTCAAGGAATTATACGAATTCAAGAATAAATGCTGGCAATTGTAAAAAGAAAACTAAAATACATTTAAAAAAAGAACATGCAATCTCAAATGGATAAAATGTCTAATCTCGTGTTCATAGTAGCGATTTAAATGGACGCTTCTGACGGACGCGAGACGTCCACTGATTTCACTTATCTCGTTCAAGTAAACACTTCCTCATTACACCAATTAGTGTTTTAATTTGTTGCACAACACACTGTAAAATACACTATGAATTTTCATGAGTCTAGTGCAATTTCTTTAATTATATTACACAAATCGAGCTACTTACATACTGCATTTAAAGCGAGCGTGATTTCGAAAATAAAAGTACTTAGATGTGCACTTTCCCTGTTAAATGGGAGTTCGTAAAAGTCAAGAATGTGTGTTAATGCACTTATAATAGTGTAATAATACCGTTTGGTATAAAAGCTACTATTACTATTCATGAGCGCTTCTAATTTGGTATAATTCGGATAAATTGCTGTAACACCTTAATGACGCCTGCTGTTTGAGTCTTTGTTGTTTTGACTATTTTATACGTAATTATAATTGTGATGCTGAATACTGAAGTCAAGGTTTATTAGTGTTTTTTTAAAAGGAAATCCTTTAAAGGAAATACTTGGTAAAACTGAATAAATTTTTTGGAAGCGCTGTTATTAAAGTTAAACTTTTGGGTTAAACCATCAATTACCCTCAGTAATGTGCGAAGTCTGCGTGAATAATTCTCAAGAAATTAAGAAGGAAAACTGTGCACTTTGATAAAATATCATATTAAATGACTACTGTTCATACCCAATCAGCTGTACTTTTTGTAATATAGGTCTAATGAATTTCAGTAAACAAAGTGGATACATAGGTAACTGTAAACATTTTGATTAAAATATTAATCTTAACTTCACAGTAAGACAAAGACAAATATATTTCGTGGAAATAAACAATTCAGGTCTACAGAATAATGACGATAATGTGCGTGTCGCTTACGACATAAAATGATTATAAATTAATGAAACTATGGTATAACGGAGCATGCAACCAACAAGTAATCAGTTAAGAAACGTAAATAAATCTTAATTAGCTTGAGCAATTTCATTTTATTGCCCATCATTTAGCTGTGTATCCAGTAATTATCCTGATCTTTTAATTGCAAAGACCTACAGCTTGCGTCGGCATTAAATCGTTCATTCAAACTATGCGCATATTTTCTTCAAATGAACGAACATCCTTCCGCTCCCCCGCGATGTACCTACTGATTGACAGATGTCAGGAGGGTGGCGCCTCAGACGACAGAGGTGATGTTGAATGTATTGTCAAAAATGCACCGGTGTGCAATCCGATGCAACCTGCTGTCAAGTTGCAAGTTCAAGAGCAGGCACGCGACTCGAGAACGGCCAGAAACGTCGCTGCTTTCGTACGGAGCGCACGCCTACGACACCCGCGGTTCACGGGCACTTCGCGATACGCACGAGTGTTGAAAAATATTTCAGTAAAAAAATCAAAGTGCTATTTTTTTGTACGTGAAGCAACGATGCGGAACTTCGTACGGTGAGTTACCCTGTTATTAGTCGACTTATCATAATTCATACCCTTGACCGAGGGTTATTGCAAGTTATCGCACTCTGCCATCGAAGTTTAAAAAATAAAGATTCTGCAAGCTTTAATTTGTATGCATGTGTTAATTAGTGTTTTGAACGAGGATAAAGAGCCCTTTTAGATCGAGTTCGTTAGTCGAGTATTGACGGAAGATAAGTCAAAAGTAATGATCAGTGTTTACAACTGAATTCTTTATATTATTCGAGTATCGCAAATTTTTATTCGAAATCTTTACGCTGGCCATTAAATCATTAACGTTTTTGTCATAACTGACTTAAAATTTTAAATCTTGAATATGCAGCCAGCTGGTTCGGCCACCCCTCGCAAAAACAATGGAATGCAAGAGATTTCACACGGAGATAAAAATGCCTGCGAAGAGTACGTAATAAACACTTGAGGTCTTTAATGATGGATTTAAGCTAAACATTTTATCGTTGTAGAAAGTAATAAAAATTCTTACTAAACTACAACAGGTGTGTTTTATGTTTAGTCGTAAAATAAAACCAAATTTTACAGAATAAAACACTTTTATAGAAACAAGTATAAAAGTCAAATCAACATTGTTCTTCACGAGACATAAAATCGTCATCGTCAAGTTAAATTCGATTAAAAATCTACAAGGTTAGTCGGAAAGGGGGTACTAAGCCGAAAGTGTGTTAAATACCCATAATAAGGGATAACTTTTGTTCTACAACTTCCCCAAAAGTCAATAATTCAAGAGAAATAGCTGTTCAAAGATTTCATAAAAAATACGCTAAATTCTATCTATCCTGAGCTATGATCAGCTGTGTTTACATTTTACGTCATATTTGGGGTCACGAATTAGAAACTCCATTTTCTGAATTCATAACCAAAGCAGGGATGAAGAATTTTTGAAAAAACTAAAATAAACAAAATTTTTCATGGAAAAAAATTAAACGAATTTTTAAATTTTAACACTTTCTTTAAAATAGTCACCAGTGATACATTAGGTGGCCTGCGGCTTAGTACCCCCTTTCCGACTTACCTTGTATAAGTACATATGCGATCAATTGGTGTATAATAGAAAAGCATGCATATTTATTGCAAAAAATAAATAATTGTCAGTAGCCAAAAGCCAAAAATTACATACACAAACATACGGACTAAAACCTGAAGGCTTTATAAACATTATCCTGATGCGGAAATGGACTCTGCGACCCCTAAGCACATTTGAGATCCAAGCGGTGACACTACACTATTAAGGTCCGAGCTCGGCATTAATTAGAGTGCATCTTATCATTTGAATGTTGAAAGAGACCTCTGTATGGTCAAGGTTTCTAAAGCGGCAATAGCTCAACAGCTAAGGCTTTAGGGATCGAGAAGTTCAGAGTTCGAACCCTATCTTTTGCATAATTTGACACTCGCTGACTCTTAGTTGGAATACTACCTAGTACGTACCTTCATGCAAAAGTAAATTTTTGTAAGTTTTTTTGTTAAGAATTCACGTGATCTTAAAATTTCTCTTTTATAAAAATTAAAGTGAGAGTGCGGGCATGTGTGACGGAGTAAATATATTTTTAATTATTGTAAATTATATTTAATAATTAAAAGTGTTGCAAGAATTTCTCATACTTATAATCAGTTTTCTGCATTAAATAATCTTTAACCACTAAGATCACGTTAGCAGATGCTAAATTCTCCAAAAGACTAACAACCTAATTAACATAATAACTCATAAACATAATAGATCGTAAAATATTTATTAACTCTAAAATCATCTTAAAGTAAAGACTATCACTTAAAATGCTAATCAATTTCGTATAATATCTTAAAGGCGCTCTAGCGAGGCGCAGACGCGGGCGGACTTCCATTTATCAAAGTGCACTGGCAATAATTACGCGTCCAGTTGATTTACTAACTAGCGCCGTAATACATGCTGGCCCGTAATCATCGCGAATAATGAAATATTAATTTTAGACTCGGCCCCCTAACTTATGCTGAAGGCTCGGGAGATCTTATCGGCCGGACTTGGTATAATACTCAAAGGCCGGACCCTATGGTACAGCACTAATTTAAAAGTTGCGCGCGTGCTCAGTAATTAGAAAATAATTTCACACGCATTTTCGATAATTATTACTTTGCAGTCTTATTTAACGCTTTGATCGTTTTAGTCCCATAGGTTGCTTTTTTATGAATATTAATTTTGGTAGGAATTTTTATGAGATGGTCTGGCTTCAAAAATGTTGTTACAATAATTAAGTTAATGAGATCAAAATGGACTGTATTGAGATGTATGGTTCAATAAAGCCCATCGAAGTATTGTCGAGATGAAAGCTTAATTTTTCAACAAGTGTCATTAACAATCTAACTGCAAGAGCGCCAAGAGCCATAATTTGGTAATGAAAAAACAACACAGGTATAGTCGAAGCAGAAACGGGTTACTAATGTATTCGTGGGTGGTTAGACTAACAAGTTGTCACTACTTATGCATTACGGTAACACGTTAAGTAAAAGTTTTATTTAACTCCACACACTATCTAATAATGACGTCTGCTCTACACAACGAGTTGGCCCAAAATGATGTACGATTCTGGACAATTTCCAAATGCATTTTCCCATTTTGGGAAAATATTTAGAATCAGATTGGAAGGTGTGTAGAGAACTCTATGCGTTTTTTCAAGGGCATCAATGCGAAGTGACGTCATCTGGAGTATATTCCCTAAATATCCATATAATATTATTTTGATTTTATTCTTTACGCACGTACGACAGCCGCAATCATCCACATAACGTCGCTGCGCCTGCAATATCTGCTATGATTTTTTTTTGAAAATCTGTCTTTGGTGCTATTTTATAATAGTTCTCAAGCCACGTGCACCTGTAAAATACGTTTTCTAATAATTTATTTTGCTATCTTCTTAACCAAATAAATGATTGAAAAACAGATTTTACAGTTGCACGTGGCTTGAGAACTATTATAAAATAGCATCAAAGACAGATTAAAAAAATAAAACACAGAGGATTTTGCAGGCGCAGCGACGATAAAATATCACCAAGTTCGATGTTCGCTAAATACATTAATATAAAATTGCATTTCGCTTATTACAACGCAGCTGTGACATACATTTTACGTTTTTCTCGCATTGCAAACTTAAAAAAACTGTCATAATGCGAGTAAAAATAGCCAGTATCGTACCGTTACTAAGAATATGGTACAAAAAAGTTTCAACGTTTTGCTATACAAATATAAATTCTATTGTGGTGGCGAAAACATTTTAACAAAAAATACAAATGATTTCAACTGGAAATTTCAATTTATGACACAAAAAAAAATACTATAGTGGAAACTGAAAAATATATTTAAAAAAAATAAGAAAAGTTGCATACAATTAGTGATAGCCTAGTGGTGTGACCGTCGGACTGCCAAGTCATGGATCTCGAGTTCGAACGCAAGGCACGCACCTCTGACTTTTCTGATTCACGTGCGTATTGTATAATTATCACTTGCTTTAAAACGGTGAAGGAAACCGGTAGCCTGAGAGATATTTTTCGACGGCATGTGAATCCAAGTCATAGGCCCATGGGCGGCATAAACTCTGACACCAGGTTAGTCACTAACCACTGGAAAAGAAAGAAGAAGTGCACCTATAATGGTTTTTCGCTCCGTTGGAACTCCACAGTGAGTCAAAAAGAACTTTTCATCCCATCTATTCGAAAAGGACGACTTGGTTCGCCTTTAAGTGCACCAAAAGGTGGTGTTTTCTATAAGAAACTTTTAGCGGGCAGTAATGAGTTTTTAATCCTCTTTATAAGTGCGCCGCAATTATCTTTGCCGCGCACTTTTTGAATTTGGAACATCTTAGTGTTCAGCGCCAAAGAAATCGAACGCAAATATTGTTTGAATATAGACTGGCTGTTACGACGGCCCATAGTCGCGAAAATGTCTCAAATGTAAATATAAGTTTTTAGTTGTTTTATTATTAGATACTATTTCATTTCAATTTAGTTGTTACTCTATGTTTTATTAAATAATAATATTACAATAAAATATGAGGCGCCTTTTATTTTCTCATAGTGGGTGATGAAAAGTAGAGTGTATCACTCGGGCGCAAAATATATTTTTGGCTCGGGTGACGTACTTTGAATCCCTCGCTACGGTCAGGATTCTACTAAAGAATCCCTCGCTACGCTCTGGATTCAAAAAAGCGCCCTCGCCGTAAAAATATTATTTTGCTCTCTTATGATACAATCTACTATTAAATTATTTACTTACTGCAAAACTCATCTGTTATCATATCATTACGTAAAATGTATACCTCATCAGTAAGCGCTGGACTGGCTACCTTGTACATGCTATATCTTAATAGATTTTAATCACTGGTACCATTAGCTCTTAAGAAGGTTCATCTGTTAGCACGGGTCCCGTTGTAAGATCGTGAGCATCGCCATTAAACTGCAGCGCAGTGACACCAATGACACAGTTAAGCGTAAACACGTTAATTACTAGAAATAAATCAAATGGTCATGGGTCGGAATCTGGACCTCCTTTTTCAAGTAAGTTAAAAATAGTTTTATCTTTATAAGGATATTCAACTATTAATTATAAGTTGACCTGAAAACAACTTAAAGCGTGTGAAGATTTGTACAATATCAGTAAAACATAACATAACATCACGCCTGTATTCCCCGAAGGGTTGGACAGAGATGTTTAACACCCTCATGTCGCCGTTATGTTTAAGTCCCATGTAATAGGGGGTGAGCCTAATGCCATCAACCGGGCACAAATCAAAACTGGGGGCTGCTACTGAGAAATTCCACACGGAAAAACCCAATAACACTGCTCACCTGGGGATCGAACCCGGGACCTCACGATTATCAGTCGTGCTTGCCACTACAAGACCAACGAGGCAGTCAGTGAGTTCAACAGTTCGTCAATTAAACAAACATTATTCATAATGTTTTGCTTGATGTGTCTGCGTAAGTAAATTGAAAAGTCAAAGCTAACAATTCAACTCCTTGGGCAAACTTAAAGTTACTGACTGTAGGTAAATACAAACTGTAGTTTACAGCTTACAGCAGACAACCAATAGTTCAAGACTAACATAAACATAAAGTTTTAAAATACACTTGCAAAAGTCTTTCTAACAAAGCATTATGAAGAATGACAGGCGGGTGAGTCTGCTATCTGATTTCAATAAATAACAGTACAATGCAAAATACAAAGGCTTTTACTGGATTTTTAATATTCGTATTGTTATCCTTCTTGCTTTTCATTCTAACATTTTTGTCAAGTATGAATACCAGTATTTTGTCAGTATAATAATAATATGGTAGTATCCTATTATTGCAGAGCAGTGGAAGCCCATTGGTAACGGCCCCGACTTACGAGTTGTATGTCGTGGGTTCGAACCCAGCCAGACGCATTACTTTGTGTAATTTATTTCATCACCACTGCTCTCAAAACGGTGAAGGAAAACATCGTGAGGAAACCGGCATGTCCTAGAACCAAAAATTCGAAGACATGTAACATCTACCAAACCGCACTGGGCCCGCGTGGTGGATTACGGCCCATTCCCTCTCACAGAGGAGGACTGTGTCCCAGCAGTGGGGACATTATAGGCTGATGATGATGATGATCCTATTATTGAATACAATTGTGTCAGTCGCGAGTAACAAAGAAAAAAACATTATTTATACGATTTTTTTTCCTAATTCTGCCTAATAGACAATTGCAAACGAAGACCTAATTAAAAGCAATGAAGTATTTAATTAGTTAATGAATGGAACCTCCCAGAACATACCAGTAACAGAAATATAAAGCAACAAAAAAGCTAAAAAAGCAATTGAGCCAATATGACAAATCTTTGATGTCGCCGCACGTCACAAGACGAAGATGAAAATGTCGTGTCAATAGTTTTTTTTGTTTATTCAAGAATTGTTTGTGGAGGACAGTGTTGCGTGTGGCCCGGGATTCTGCGAAGTCCGGGATTGGTCGCGTGGGACCGGGAACGGGACACGTGTAGACAACGCAGCCTCATTAATCGCACGCGAAAGTGTTCCCGCTGATGCGCTACGGAGATAAATGATATTGCACCACGTTCATTTGGAACTTGATCCTTTCAGCATGGAATGATCTTGTTAATTGAATTCTCTCACATCATTTTGAATTAGTTGTATTTCCTCGTCCCCTAAGATTCCAATAAAGTGGTTCGTTTTACCATTGCGTTCATAATAATAATTATGATTTATGTATAGATTCTACTATTGTTTCCGATAATATTGATATCAGTGTGAATTTACAGCGTTATATTAAAGTTCCATAATGTTTAGAACATTCTCGTAACTTTAATTCAAACAAACATGCTATATTTAATATCACGGTATTGAATTTAGAGATCGGAATTAAACTTGAAGACGCAAAGATAGCAAATAATATTCCATAAACTATGACGCGGCCAAAGTAAAATTGTCCATGTGGACTAAGTAATATTTAGTCGTAAAGGTAGGCAATAACTTAGGAAGGTTCTATTGTAATGTGTGTACTGAGAAAATTGCCAGTCAAGGCCGTGCATAAAGTTATAGAATTATTAGTCGTAAGTCCGACATTAGTTGTGAGTTTTATAAGACAGGGTATATGTGATCTACTGTTTAGAACTTGCAGTGAAAAAGTTTGACTGTTGGTTTTTCAGTTACATTTCTTTTTATAAAACGAACTTTAAATGTTTGTAAGTTTATAATTATTTTTAATATTACTGCGTGTAAGTTATCGCGCACTTCTTTACCTTTAGTGTCTGGTTCATTTCCTTTCAGGCGAGCAAATACCTCCATCTTTAATGAAGCAAATGTAAATAGCCATTCTAAACCAAGCCTAGTATTAAATGCTCAACAAATCATAAATCAGACAATAAAGTAGGCAAGGAGGCTCCACGTACAGTTCACAGCACTTAATAATGTATAAAAATTCCTGATCGTAAGCATAACTGTCGCCACCGTTTACAATAAATCCTGGTCTGAACTGAACACCTTCCGTTTTCGTTCCAAGAGTAATGTTCTGCCTCGGTTGAGTTCAGACTGACAGACATACGGACGAGTGGCCACGGAATCTTGAGGTAAGTCATCGCAGACGTTTGAATAGCGGTGTGTAACAGTTCTCTAGGATACCTCCGCACTGCGTGTTTGATATTTACGCCAACAATATTGCACTTGGAGTAAATAAATGAAATAGTGTAAACGACTAACGGGACAGCCTCGTTCCTTTTACTATTTATCTGTTCGGAAATCGTTTGTGAATTGCTGTATGCTATTTAGTTACCTACAATGTTCGGCTTATGTCGGTTCGACTTTTCGATAATTCGTTTTGATTTATTGCATTGAATCATGATTTGTGTACTAAATTAATAAAATTGAAGACCGCTTAACATTATATTGCATTTATACTAAGTTATTGAAAAAATGTCAGAACTATAAGTGAATAATACTGTAACTTATGTATTACAATTAATAATGTTTTCGTGAAATGAAATTCAAATTCTATATTTGCAATAAATAGTGTACGTAGAATGGTTTTAAATGTTAAAAAAAATCAATCCCATTTAGCCATCATCAACAGTATGCAAATTGTATTTAAAACTAGAAGCTTTTGTATTTTACACATTCTTTAAAAAAGTAACTGTACACGCAAATAAATATCCATAATTGGTATACTCGTAGCCTAAACCCTTCTCATTCAGAGAGGAGGCCTGTGCCCAGCAGTGGGACAGTAATGGGCTGATTATTTTTTATGTTGGTGTACTCGTAACAAGAATACTTGAAATTACACTGATAAATTGGCACGCATAAAACATCCAGTATTGTGACCACAAACTATTTTAATTGTTTGTATGCGGAAACATGATTGAAATCTCTATCGACTAATTATGACAATCCACGGGCATGTAAATCAATATGGACAGTTTTTCTTCACATCTCGTGCAGATCTGTCTGTGTTTCATTTTTCACGCGATTCTAACATGAATGTTGTGCTACTGCATGGCTTGGTGAAAATTTGTCCAATATGTAAACTAGTGCATGTTTCAACAATAATTAATCAAAATTTTAAAACTGTCAGTGAAATGTTTGCATTAGTTTCATTTGCATGACACCTGCTGTTTTCTTTAGTTTACAATTCAAAGGATTCGCGTTTTTGTGGAATTGCGTGCTGGTGTTGGAGGTATCTGTTTTAACTTTCGTCTATAAACTTGCACTTGTTTACATCATATAGGTATTAAAGGTATTCTTTATCAGCTATTGTTTCAATCTATTTAAATTTTGTATATTTTCTTACTGTATTTCAAATATATGTCGTAGGATAATCGGAAAAATCGAATCTTTGCAATTGCAAAGGACCGGATATTTGGAATCTAAGACAGATATTTGTAATCATTTGCTCAATTTTCAGGATCATTGCAAAAATTTGTTAGTTTAGGAGGATTTTAAATATGAAAGCTGATTGGCTAATATTATATATCCCTTAAAATGAGACTCGAAAAATATTTCATTCATCATACAAAACTAGACAAAAATGTGAACCAAAAGAATGACACGAAATATTCTCATAACGATTGTTTTCAGAATCATTCCCATGCTTGTCAAGCCTCATTCACTTTACAAACCTAGTAACGTTGAAGTCAATTAAACTAATTAGCTTTACAGAAATATCACCAGCTTCATTCACAGAGACAGCTTTCAGAGATTTGCTGATGCTCCCGTCCCACATAAGACGATCGTTACAGTTAACAGTAATTGCTTAAGCAAAGTGTGGTGCATTAGCGAACACAGTATTGTTGGCACATTCCCTCGGCTATCTTCATCAGCTTCACCAACCTATCTCAATGTATCGCTGTATTTGAGCGATGCATCCGGATGGATGGCAGCTGATTTTTATCTAAATTATCTATATGATATTAATTATATTATTGGCGGGATGCTATTATTCATGACACGTAAATCTTAAATCTCAGCGTTATCTTAACTGAGAGATTAACTAAACTTTGGTTTATCGTAAGTCGTAAATGATTAGGAAGTAGGTTATTATACTTGTAGGCGAACGAAACGTTGCTGTAATCAATTAAATCTAACATTACGATTCACTGCTCTGGATTGATTGATTCACTGATTCATTCACTTCTTGTGCAATATGCAGTCCTAGTACGCAATGAGTTCCTGTCTAAAGACACACATAGATCTATACAGGGTGTAAACGAGATGTAATTCCGTTAAACCTCGTGATGTACTGCTGACATAGATTAACACTGCACGGGATACGTATGGATTCAATAAAAAAAATACAAGAAGTAAACATGTGTTCTTAACGTGAGGCATTTTAGCGCCCTGAGTTAAATGACCGCGCTGCGAGCGATAGAAGCGCATTTCGCTCGGGGTGCTAAAATGCCTCACGTTAAGAACACATGTTTACTTCTTGTATTTTTTTTATTGAATCCAAAAAGTATCACGTGCAGTGTTAATCTATGTCAACAGTACATCACGAGGTTTGAAGGAATTACAGGATTTCGTTTACACCCTGTATAGAAGATTCTAGCATGTTTTCCTATAGACTAACCAAGAACTAAATACCTGCAATGCCTATTTGTAGGTGCTTTGTTATTGTTCGCTAATGGCTTGGCGACAATGGCCATTGATGAGGTATCCGATTACTCCAAGAAAGAAGCGGCGTAGCGTTACATGCCACTGCCATTATAGTCATGCGATCCCTGGAAGCATATTGTTGTCAATATCGTGAAAACAAGAAATCGGATACTTTAGTTAGCTTGAACTGAAGACAGGAAAATAATAGTCATTGTTTTGACCACGGCATACTCTCTTTCTAATAATCCGTGGTTTTAACTACAGTTATTCCGCTTTGAATTAACCTTAATTAATGAATGATGTTAAAACTTTAGGATTAATTTTGAGTAACTTTAACATCACGCCTTGTACTTCCGAAGGGTATGGCAGAGGTGTTTTAGTACTTCCTCGGTTCGCCAGATTGCCATTAACCGGGCACAAATCCACACTCCAGGCTCCGGGCTGTTGATGAGAAATTCCTAATGGAAAAAACCAATAACACTTTGCCCGACCTGGGGTTCGAACCCAGAGTTGCTGAGCAGAGTAAGTTTAGAATAGAATAGAATATACTTTATTGTACACCAAAATTGTAACACAGCTCTTATACAATAACAAACATTAAAGGGTACAATGGCGGTCGGTTTATAACAGTAAAACATGTAAGTATTCTCATGAAAGATTTTAGCCTTGTTTGACAACAATGAATATTAAAATCATTGTTTAATCTTTCTAAAGTAGGTACCGTACCTAAAGAAAGTTATTAGTAAACAACAACAAAAGCAGAAATGCATATTTTTTTTTAGTAAATGACTTCAAACTAAACAAAGCAAATATGACTTTCGCTATTTAATAACTACTGAAGATTATTATCCTAAAGTTTTATAGAAGGTCTGTTTGGGTACTAACGGTAATTACTAGCGATAAATTACCAAGTTCATAAGTAACATGGCTATGAATTACCCTCTGGAGTGCAATTACATTCGGACCGTGTTGCTTTGGGTACAACATTTCATTTTTAATTGAACATTCGTTTCATGTCATTGTGAACATGAAAACAAATGAGTACTTACAACTAAATCTAAAGTTATAATATTTAAAGGACCGTCTCTATGATTAGTTTGGCTTTGTCTTTAGACGTAGTTAGTGAGCTTTTGTAGCATGTAGAATTAATTAAAAAAATGTCACTACTGGACACGGGCCTCTTCTCAAGCTTCAATCTATCACGCTGGCCTGATTTGGGTTGGCGGACTACACATACCATCGAAAACGTTTTGGGGCCCTCTCAGGTGTGCAGGTTTCTTCAAGATGTTTTCCTTCACCGTTACCCGCATAGTTTATGAAAAATTCTTTCATACATTGTCTGAGTCCACCTTTCTCTATAATAAACCCTCTCATCCAAAATATGTCAACTAAATTCTAAAATACGACCCCAATCTTGAGGAGACAATATCTAAAATAGTTTCCATAATAATTGTAAGACAAGTTAATGCAATTCTAAGTAGGTACAAGTTCCATCGTACCTTGCAGACGTATTCAAGTTTCGGTCGCAAGACTGTGCCTGACAGCTCCTGATATAATATTCATTTCAATTACTGACTTACATTGATACCAACTTGACTGCACTAAATAAATATTATACTCTCCACGTCTACAACGACATCTTAGAACATTTTACTATTTGTTAATTTACATTGTTGATATTTTGGTTCAGCGGTTTCAGTACTTATGTATTTCATGTTAAGAGTGTTTTTTGATGACGCTGTAGGTATTGGCTTCTTTGTTTCGTCTGTCCTCTTGCATATTTAGGCTATTGTTCATCAACAATTATTTTTTTATTTGATATGGGTTTGCTCCTGACTCTAGTCAAGGTCAGAAGTGAAACAATTATTCTCTAGTTAAACAAGCGTTTACTCGAAATATGTATCAAAATTTTAGGTTAACTGTTCTTTAACTAGATAATTTTTGGTGATACTAGCCTTAAGAGCTTAAAACACGCTGCCATTCCAAAATCAATACTAAAATAAATTTCGAAATGTGCTTCATTAATTTTGTTGCCTTTGTTCACCCAGGCTTTTTTCTTGGTGTTTGGCCTTGCTACCCCGTTTTTTTTAAATTCTATCGATATTAGTAGTCAATTTTCTTGTGAAGAGTTCGTCCGGGAATGTTCTATCACCATACCTATTTGTACCGCCAAGCGGCTTTGCTTTGTTCCGGTTTGAAAGGTATGGGTGCAATTAAAGGTACATGAGACTTTTCAACTTTGTCTCTAAGGTTAGCAATCCTCTTGAAGTTGTAGGTGTTTATAGGCGGCGGTAACCACTTAAGATCAGGTGGACGACTTGTAACATAAAAAAAGTAAAAAATAAGCCGTCATATTACTACAAAACAGCACAGTGAACTTTAAAATTACCCATTAAAACATTTAGCGGTCGACGCAATTTCTAATTCAAATTATGCAAATGGCGGTAATTAGAGGAACGATTTGAATGTGGAAGCGTCGCGTTCACTTTGACGGCGACGTTCGTGTCAAACCGTTCGTTCGACGCCACGATTGAATTTGTTTGACCTATAAAGTTGGAATGACCCACGGAAACGGGCGTGGGAGCTAAAAAATTGCATCTCTACCTTATTTGTGCATTAAAAACGATACGCCATAAAACGGGATAGAAGATGGTAGAACCATGGAAGTGTCAGTGATATTATGACCCATCTTCTTCTATTCGTGTTATTAGTGACTAACCTGGTATCAGAGTTTATGCCGCCCATGGGCCTCTGAGTTGGCTTCACATGCCGTCGAGAAATATCTCAGGCATGCCGGTTTCCTAACGATGCTTTCCTTCACCAATTTTAAGCAAGTGATAATTATACAATACGCATATGTATCCGAAAAATCAAAGGTGCGTGCCTTGGACGAACTCGATACCTATGACTTGGCAGTCCGACGGTCACACCACTAGGCTATCACTGCTATATTATGACCCATGAATTATACTTGGCTCTATTATATTGTTTTACATCACGTCAATCAAAGATGATTGTACTTATTATTTATTTATTTAATACTTTAATGCACAATAGTGGTAGGTACTAAGGCTTGGATAATCTATCAATATGGAAGCGTATTCGCTAACAATGTGCCTGTCAGGTATTGATTTTTGTTATGATCGTTGTGACAGTGAACTAGAACTAACATAACATCACGCCTGTATTCCCCGAAGGGTTGGGCAGAGGTGTATATAACACCCTCATTTCGCCGTTTTGTTTTAAGTCGGAGTAAAGTACAAGGGGGGCAAGCCTATTGTCATCAACCGGACACAAATTCAAATTCCGGGCTGCTGAGGAATTCCACACGGGTGGGACCGAACCCAGGACCTCGCGATCAGCAATCGCAATTGCCACCACTAGGCAGTTGAACTGAAGACGCTGCTAATAACCTTTTTTCAGATTGACTCCTACTGAAAAATCTCGATTGTGAAGTAACTCTAGTCTGTCTAATTAGTCAATTAATAATGAACATTTGTTTCAAAAGAAATGGCTAATGTTGTTGCTATTACTCGATAAAAGATTGTCGATAGCTTGAAGGATGTAGATCGTAAAATAATACAGCTATATCTATCATTCTAAATAAACCGGTAACGTATTATGCGACACACATAACACGTCCATAGTACAGTGCGACAAGAATAACGGTCAGTTAAAATTGTGGGAAATAATGAATCATAGCACAAGTACAGTTTTGGGAAATAATTTCATATTAGCATTGTTATTTAAAAACTTAAACCAACTGCCTCGTTACCGTTAGTCTAGTGATGGCAAGCGCGACTGCTGAGCATGAGGTCCTGGGTTTGATCCCCGGGTCGGGAAAAGTGTTATTGGGTTTTCCCATTAGTAATTTCTCAGTAGCAGCCTGGATTCTGGATTTGTGCCCGGTTAATGGCAATAGGCTCGACTCCTATTACATGGGACTGAAACGAGGGTGTACTAAAAACACCTCTGTCGACCCATTCGGGGAATACAGGCGTGATGTTATGTTATTTAAAAACTTCAATAAAGCGACAAACGTGCGTGATATGTTAAGCGTGCATGATATTAGTGCTGGTTGTGTGTTTTCTCAGAACTTTACTAAATAGAAATAATATGATGTCAAATTCTGGGCTATAAGACACTTAGTTCATAGAACAATGTCCTTGCTATTACAACAACAAAACAGGGCTGTCGCCGGGAGGCCAAACCTACGAACAAAATTGTTTAAAATCGCAGCTCAACAATGGCCATTTATACATTATCTGTATAAGGAAAAAAGTTAAATACTTAGCTGGTTGCGGGTCGATCAGATTTTAAACAATTTTGATTTTAGAATTGGCCTCAATATAATTTAAATAGGGAGGTTCCTATGATGCTTCCATAGTCACGCAAAGCTAAATAAATGCCCAGAAAAAAAAAGAAAAATAAAATGGGAAAAAAAGAAAAAGAAATTGTTCTAATGTTCTGGTTTCCATTTTCCAGTATTGAAATGCCACCTATCATAATGTATAGACACTTTAACTTCCTCCTTGTTATACTGTTTCTAATTTTCCAACATGTAATTCCCGCATGGGAAACGAAGAAAACAAAGCGATATTTCTTCTACCTTTCTTTTGTAACGGGATCAAATCATAGTGTTATTTATTTATGCAAGATTAGTCGGAAAGGCGGTAATAAGCCGAAAGGGTGTTAAAGTACCCATAATAAGGGATAACTTTTGTTCTACAACTTTCCACAAAACTCAAAAGTTTAAGAGAACTAGCTTTTCAAAGATTTCGTAAAAATATGCTAAAATCTAACTGTACATAGTTATAGTCAACTGTTTTTACAATTTAGTTCATATTTGGGGTCACGGATTAGAAAATTAATTTTCTGAATTCATAACTAAAGCAGGTATGATATTTTTAAAAAAAAACTAAAATAAAAATCTTTTTGCATGTAAATAAAAATTATCGAATTTTGAAATTTTAACACCTTGCTTTAAAATAGTCATCAGTGATACTTTAGGTGGCCCGCGGCTTAGTACCCCCTTGCCGACTAACCTTGTATACAAGTTTGTTTAGGAATTAATACAAGTATACAGGGTATGGTACCAACTGGTTATGTATGATGCGTTTAAAGCTCAGTTCAGACGATCAAAGTTGATGCGCGTTTGAATCTCAATAAATTGCTTTTTGTTACGATAACGCCTAATTAAAAGTCTTTGATTGTGATGCATGGTTGTAAACTATAACTCCGCATACTGGTTACTTGCTTAACATGGTTTTCAGTCGTGCGGCCACAATTAGCGTTAATAAGAACTACTGTTTTATTTTCGTCGTTAGAGTAAACGAGTGTGGACCTCTTATTTCTACTTTCGATTCATCCTCTAAGGTGCATTCTTGTCCATCTATCGCCGAGCGAAATATCTCTTCTAATCTAAAACACAGAACATTCTTCTTAGAACGCGTAATTTCCATTCTCTCACAAGATCCGCTGCTTATTACAGCAGTTTGGAGAAACTATTAGAAATGCGTATTACACCGTTGTTTTCCTTAAAGAGGCGCCAAGCTAAGTGTTTGTTTAGGCGGGGTCAGCTGACACCTCGCGAGAGCGTTTGATTAGTCCGTCAAGCAAAGCGGACGAGTGCTGGTTCACACGACTATTATACTTGTTTTTATCTCGTTCAAGTACAACAATGAGTTATTAAAAACGAAATATGTTGTTAAAGTAATAATGCAGTTACTTAATATGACCGTTAAAGTCTTTAAAAGAAAGGAAGACGGACTGGGTTGTTTGTTATAAAAATATTTGAACAATACATAAAGTCTGAAATGGTCAGTAACCTTCATATTTATAAATACATAAACAGAGAACATGAAATAGATTCCCTTAGCCATGCCTCCTAAACGATTTCTGAGCAAACGCGATGCGATGTCATCGCAGTTAGACAGAAAGTTCGTAAGATTATGGAATGTATAAAAAAAAAGATTCAGACAGAAATTCAACGTAAAATCCCATTCTGGCTCCTTCAAATAGAAAACCGAACGAATATAATCTCTGCCCTCTATCGCCACACAAGCACTCAGCAATCTAAGCCAGTCAGAAGGATTTCATTTGTCAATAAATAATAATACGCTGCAGCCTGTCATTTACCAACATGCCATTCGTTCCCTAATTGACTTCGACAGCGCAAAAAGAACGACAGCAAAGTAAAGCGTACGCACTTTTTATTCATTTCTAAATATAGGATTCCTAGTCAACATTTCAAGGACTAGCAACCCTAATCGCAAATGAAACTCGCATCTCATGGCAACGTATCCGCCATAATGGATCCATAGACAAGATAGACACTCTTTATACCAGCGACAAGAATGTGTGTGCACATATTCGTTTGACCGGACCAGTTCTGCGTAAGGAATGCACTTGCCAATATTGGTCTGATTGATTTTCTAATTTCTTGGCGCCACTTTTTACTGATGAGAAAAATTGTGTTCATATTAAAATTATGCTCAATTGAGTCTATGGGACTGATATGGAGGCGATATCATTATATTCTCCCTTTGATGAAAAATCTTATTCGAGAAGCATTAACAGCTTTCAGACTATTGATTATCTCGAAACTTTTACAAAAAACAGTGTTGCTGTGCAGTGAAAACCTCGTAATCGCAATAAACGTAATTTTACAGGAGGGGATAATAACTGCCTGTTAAAAAAAAAGTATGAAGTGTAGATATAAGGTTCTTCTGTTTTATTATCTATTCATCAATCTGTTTCATCTTAGAGCTGTGCACGTTCGTTCTAAATATGTATTACAAGTTATTTTACCCAATAAATGAATAACAAAAAATAAAAATTAATTTGTACATTACGAGGTTTTCACTGCCCAGTGACGATAGGCAACAATGAATAAACCAATAAAATATACAAGGTGTAAAAAGACCCTTCACGAAGCCGACAACCTTGCATTCAGTACATGAAACTAAGTAACGCTACGCAAAAATTGTCGCTGGAAAATGACTTTTTTTTTTGGGTGAAAAATATCGTTTTACGGTAAAGCTCAATGAAACGCACACAAAACATTGGGCTGATGTATGCAATGAATAGTAAACGGGTAATGGAGGTATTTCAAGTACATTTGCAGCCTTCAAAAATAGTATTTTAAAAAAAAGTTGTGAAAAAGATGGAACTTTGACCTCCAATATCTCCGTAACTAGAAGGTTCCCAGGCATAGCCCAGAACAAAAAAAAATCTCAATGACGTGGAGAATAAGTGCCTTTCGGCTTCATTAAGGGTCTATTTCAACGACCATACATTGGCTGTATGGTCGTTGGTCTATTTACACCGTTTATAACAAAATGCGTGTAAAGCTATAAGTGATTTAAAATTTTTAATAGACAGAGACCGCTATATTAAACGATGACGTCATTGTTCAAAAACTTCATAGTAACTTCACATAACTCCGTAGGTACTATGTCCGTATCGTGCGAGAACGACACAAAATGCGCCATTCAAAATCTTGAAAAGCGTGTGTCTCCTTAATTTTTAGATTAGTTTTATTTATTTTTTCAACGATCGTTTGCTTTTTATACCTTTTTTGATATAAGTAGTCGTCTACCGAATTTGAAGAGTCGCTTTTATGGTGTATCTTTTTATTTATTCATTTCCTTACAGACTACATGTATATTCACATTGAGGTTGAATAAAGCTGATCCTGTATGCTAATATTTTCATCAGAGTTCATAGCCGTCAAAGTATGTACTCGCTAAGAGACTCCATTGGCCTTTTACTATGGCTGTACGCATGCGCACATCCTGATTTATGACTCCAGGTTCGTATACCCCGTGTACTTATTTTCTTTAGAACTTGTCAGCTGCCATGTGCATATTATAGTATGTACCTATGGCAACAATTTTAGTGAAACAAGGTTTTTTTAAAATTAGGTACACAAAACATAACATCACGCCTAGTATTCCCTAAGGCTTCGGCAGAGATGTTTTTAGTACACCCTCGTTTCGCCAGTTATATAGGCTAGCCTATTGCCATTAACCAGCACAAATCCAGACTCCGGGCTGCTACTGAGAAATTCCGAATGGAAAACCCAATAACACTTCCCGACCTGGGGATCGAACCCAGTACCCCATGCTCAGCAGTTGCGCTTGCGACCACTAGACCAACAAGGCAGGCAGTTTTTATTAATTATATCTTTACATAGTATAAAACAAAGTCGCTCCCGCTGTCTGTACGCTTAGATCTTTTAAACTACGCAACGGATTTTAATGCAGTTTTCAGCAATAGATAGAGTGATTCAAGAGGAAGGTTTATATGCATCACATTAGTATCTACATTGCACCCGTGCGAAGCCAGGGCGGGTCGCTAGTTTTATTATAAAATGCAATTACTAAATATGAATGAAAACTATTTAGATTCTAAACTTTCTTTACGGCCGAAACCGGCCGAAACCGATAATCGATATTAAACAAAAATATCGGAACGACGCAGGTTTTTAAATGAAATTCAATAGAAGTAATGTCAAAAACCTACACCAATCTAAAATGTTTGGATCGATACGGTTATTCGTTGCTTTCGTAAAATGTTTGTAAAACTTAACTACCAGATTTATAATGGAGTACCTAGTTTACTTAATTACAAGACCTCATTGTAATCGCCATCATCAAAGTATGTCTCTATCTGTTTAATTGTGTGAATCAATTAACGGACTCTGTGTCAGTATGCTAAGATTTGAATTCTGATTTGATTGCAATTAATGAATGCAATTAGTCACTTTCCCGCGCCAATGATACTTATGGTTATCAACGTAGTTAAGAATCGGGAGATGTTGTATGTACAAATATTGCTAGAACTTCAACTACTAGATTTTGAATATTTTAAAATATATAACACTAGCTGTGTCCTCAAGGCTCTGCCCGCATAAGAAGTTTTGTTCTAGTAATAAATATAGCCTATGTTACTCAGTGATAATGTAGCTTTCAAACAGCAAAATAATTTTTGAAATCGGTGCAGTAGTTTTTAAGTTTATTCGTTACATACAAAAATACAAATCTTGCCTCTTTATAATATTAGTATAGATATAGATAACATACTCGTAACATCACGCCTGTATTCCCCGAAGGGTTAGGCAGAGGTGTACAGTAACACCCTCATTTCGCCGTTATATTTAAGTCCCATGTAATAGGGGGCGAACCTATTGCCATCAACCGGGTACAAATCCAAACTCCCGGCTGCCACTGAGGAATTCTACACGGAAAAACCCAATAACATTTTGCCCGACCTGAGGATCGAACTCAGGACCTCACGATCGGCAGTCGCGCTTGCCACCACTAGACCAACGAGGCAGATGTAATATATCTGGGATACATTACAAAACCTCCACCACCACCACCATCTACCACCGGATGGAGGAAGGGCTCGTGGCTAATTACCAAACGCGCGGATCATGCGATATGCGAGGTTAAGCTGCGCTTGCCGCGGTTATTCCGTGGATGAGTGACCGTTTGTTACACATCGAGACTTCTCCGCGCTTCAGAGAGCACGTTAAACTGTCGGTCCCGGGTGTCATATGAATACCTATGACAGTCGTTACGGGAAGTCAGAAGCCCAAAATGTCTGACAACCGGTTTTACCTTAGGATATCGGCATTGCCCGGTAACTGGGTTGCGGAGGTCTGATGGCAGTCGCTCCGTGTAAAACACTGGTATTCAGCCGCATCTGGATAGACTGGAAGCTGACCCCAACATAGTTGGGAAAAGGCTAGGCAGAACATTATAAAACCTTCGCGAGTGACGCTGATGATACTTAAAATTAAGTACGTTTTGCACACCCTAGGTAGTCAGCCCCGCTACCAACTAAGCTGACTAGCTTACCGAATTGAATGAGCTAACTATTGTCGTATAGCTCAAAAGAGAAGAAGACAATCGTGTCGATTCTGTAGCACATTTTGACAGTACTAAACTAGACTAAATGCATCTGTCACTTTCTTTTTCTATTGAAACAGAAAGAGACAAACACCCTTAGTTTAGTTTAGTCCTGTCAAAGTGCGCAACATAATCAACACAATATTTCTTTATTTAATAAAAGTTTAATATGGTATTTATTCGTTCGAATAAATACCATATTAAACTTCTACATCGTTCAGTTCGTAATCAATATTTATCTATGCAGTTTCATCTCCAATTAGTCAGATAAGTCGCTAACTATACTTGCGTGTTTGTCCGCAACACTAAACACATTTCGGATAATTTTTATGCAATTGGATCATCTATTTTTTACCGCGATCTATCTCGCAAACTTATAAATCAAAAGCTATCTCGATAATGGTCTTTAATAACACCTTAACAAGTTCACCATAGTGATAGTAACCAGCAGTGATAGTCTAGTGGTGTGACCGTCGGACTGCCAAGTCAATAGGTCTCAAGCTCGAACACAAGGCACGCACCTCTGACTTTTTAGATTCAAGTGCGTATTATATAATTATCACTTGCTTATTAAAAACGGTGAAGGAAAACATCGTGAGATATTTATCGAGGGCATGTGAAGCCAAGTCAGAGGCCCATGGGCGACATAAACTCTGATACCAGGTTAGTCACTTCTTCTTCTTCTTCTTCCTGCCCTTATCCCACACTAGGTGGGGTCGGCACAACATGTATTTCATAAATCCATGTTGTTAGAGGTTTTGGCTTATTGTTTTATGACCGGCCGCCTGCCTGACATCGACCCTCGTTGGGAATACTCGTTGCGCTGTCACGCGGGTGGCCCAATGTGCTTGCTGATATTATGCACTGGGTCCCAAAATGGTATGCTTGTCAATCTTATTGCCGACAACTAAGCAGACTATGTTCTTCTTGGTGGAGTATACTTGAAGTTCCACGACCCACTTATTCAGTTTTGATAGGTTCACTTTTGTTCTGACACATCGTAAAATAATATAGCACCGTGAGCGTTTCTGTAAATACTTGAAACTTCTCTTACTCCGTATTAGACATCGTTTACAATAGAAATAAACGGCGATTTATACTAACAAAATCTAAAAATATAGAAATACTCGAAAAATTAATTTAAATACCAGTTTAGTCACTAACCACACGAAAATAAGTTCACCATTAAATTTCCACCGAACAAGTATCTGTCAACAACTTAGCGGGACCCCAATCAGGGCCTATATCAAACAACAACAGTATCAACGAAAACCGGTTCTAAACAAATCGTTCCGTTACGCAATAAAAAAACATCACGACCTTGAAGTGCAGTCCAATCTGTGCGATGCAAATGTTCACCGCACGACCGACCGGTCCGACCGACGGTAACGGTAACCTGATAAAAAGCAGATTGTCCTTTCATGGGTTCCGTGCTATATTATAGATTTATGAGGCTTTACCAGCCAGCTTTCCTTTTCACGTAAGATGGTTCGTCCCAGTTAGTTCAACGGTGAGTTACTATCGGATTATATCACGGTCAGACCGCCTGTTAGTTTAATCGCTCCGGTAATCGATTCCGCTGACGAATAATGCACTAAGCGATTAGTCGGGCGCTGCGCGTGAGCCTAAACACGTGCGTACGTAAGATTGACGGTTACCGTTGTTTTAAAGTAATCAACGCGCTTCGTTGTCACTAACGATCAGTTTTGCTTACAATTTTCTTTTTAGTTTTGAGACGTAAAGGCGTACCCAGTTTAATTCCAGAGCCCGAAATCCAAATTGAAGCGAGAGTTTTCGTACGTCGCGTCGCATGCCGTTAAATTGTTGTTTAATTTACTTTAGTGGGTCATGATGATACTGGCAATGAATAAATTAAATCTTCTAAACTGTTCTTGGAGTGGTACAGGAAAACTGGAAGGGTTATGGCAGTTGTAATAGATGATATGCAATGAGGTTACAGCTAAACTTTAACCAGATAATAAGAAATAGGTAGTATACCTACTTTAACACGAAAGAATATTTTGGTATCTATTGATAATCGTGAATCGTTAAGCTGCGCTTGCCGCGGTCAGTCCGTGGATGGGTGACCGTTCGTTACACATCAAGACCCCTCCGTGCCTCGGAGAGCACGTTAAACAGTCGATTCCGGGTGTCACCCGGTATTCCTATACCTATGACAGTCGTTACGGGAAGTCAAAAGCCCGAAAGTCTGATAACCGGTCTAACCTTAGGATATCGGCATAATCCAGTAATTGGGTTCGGGTTGGGTTGGGGAGGTCTGATGACAGTCCTACCGCGTAAAATACTGGTATTAAGCCGCATCTGGTTAGACTGGAAGCTGACCCTAACATAGTTGGAAAAAGCTAGGCAGAACATTGATAATCGTGATACAAACTAGATATTTTTGATTCAATGAAGTTTCAAATCGTGACTTGTAGGAACAAACGCCAAGTTCGAATCACTTTCAAACTACAATAGAGAACAAAAGTAAAATATTTGATAAACTTTAATACAGACATAAAACAAAATATAAGACAGCAGGAAGTTTAAAAAAAAAACAATATCCACCGACTGCTTTCTTCGTAAAAAATAAAATATTTTAATAAATACTGCCGCTGCACCGATTGTCGGCAAAAAATCAACAGTGCAGAGGTTTGTGGGGCGACTATGATCGATTCAGACGGAAAATCGATTCGTTCTAATGGATCTAAATGAAATAGAACGTGAAATATCTGACTGTCTGTTGATTTGTTGAACAAATAACGAATTATCTGACTTTATTTAACCAAATATATTTATGGTGTTTACTTATTCCGATTGGGTCGTATCGATTTGCATTATAGTTTGGTATGAACCGATTTCTTTCATGTCGCGTCAATCATTATTCAAATCGATTTTTTGTCAACGTATAGCAATTGCTTTTAGTGATACATCTGTGTCAAGAAGCTAATGACCGAATCAGTGGCTGGTTTTTGATTTTATGCATAACTTTACGATTGATTTCTAGATATTTTTCCCACAATATATTTTGACGGAGAGAGGAAATACAAATATTTGTTTGTGAGAGAATTATGAATGATTTCATTGTCAATCATGCAGATCGATCGTCAAACAATCGTCGATAGGTTAAGTATAAATTACAATATATTATTATATATTCATGAGCATCAGGTTTTAAATGCATTGACCGGATCAGTATGCGGTCATATCGCATAGAGAATGCTTTATATTTTTTATATCGATCGCAGCATACATACCTAAATGATTTCAGGTTTAGCTAAATTTCAATCGGTACATCCCACTTGAAACCACATTTTAAACAAGGTGATAAAATTTTTTGCTTTTTGTTTTTTTTAACTGCCTCGTTGGTTTATTGGTGGCAAGCGCGACTGCTGATCGTGGGCCTCTGGGTTCGATTGCCAGGTCGGACAAAGTGTTATTTGGTTTTTCCATTAGAAATTTCTCAGTAGTAGCCCGGGGTCTGGATTTGTGCCCGATGCCAATAGGCTCGCCCCCTATTACATAGGAATATCACACTATATTCCTATTTCATCTTTTTCTTCTTCAGCTTATCCACACCTGGATATAAGCTTCTTCATAACATTCCATGCAGTTAATATTCCAGCTATTTCGTCTTGCCTAAAGGGGCGGTTCCTTTATAGCGAATCTTAACAATAGACTACGTATTCAGTGTGATAAGTAAAAAGACGCTGAACACAAAAATGTCTTACTAGACAAATAATAGACTTGTCTGATGACTTTTTTTTTGAATTCACGTGCTGTCGGTGCTGTTGACAATGATTAGCATTTTTTTATGCTTTTGTCACTTGTGTCCCGCCATTCAGAGCTAATTATTTATAACGGAAATGATGATTCAAAAATAGACAATTTGGGCAGTGTATTATAAAGCTGTATTGTTCATTCGATAAAGGAAAAACTACTAAAGATTCTTAAGAATATATACAAATGCATTTTGTCATGTCACTGAATGAGAAAATCATGTAACTATTTTAGTTTGATATTTATGATTTTGAAAACCAAATTCCTCTCTCTTACGTATACTTACATCTGCAGTCATGATGTTGACAACCAAGAAGATAGAAGAGGATCTTAAAAATTTAAATTTTTCGAGAAAGCTCGGTATAATTTGCAGTGGCTAAGCGATTGGCTTCTGCGCTGCGGGTCGTGGGTTCGATTCCCGCACGGAACAAATATTTGTATGGCCTACAGATAGTTGTTCCGGGTCTGGGTGTTTGTGCATGTGAAGATTTGTGTCTGTAAACGCACCCACGATACAGGAGAAATCCTAGTGTGGGGCAACGTTTTTATTAAAACAAAACAAAAAAAAAAAATTACCATTTCCTTAAGGTAGTTACTTCAAGACTTATTCAGTTCTCTTCAAATCTATGAATTAACGTATATTCCAACGTAATAATATCCGTTTAATAAATAATAGAATAGGATATGCAATGGCAATGAGGGTCTAATTCGTTCTTTCTTTCTTTTTCATTTTTTTTTAAAAACGTTGCTCTCTCTAGGATTTCTCCTGTATCGTGGGTGCGTTTACAGGAACATATCTTCACACGCACAAACATCCAGATCCGGAACAACTATCTATAGGCCATACAAATATTTGTTCCGTGCGGGAATCGAACCCACGACCCATAGCGCAGAAGCCGATCGCTCAGCCACTGCACCAAACGTGTCGTCAAAACAATTATTTTAACAACGCAATATCTCAATTCCGTGAGAACATTTAAATTGTCTCAACAGCTTTACGAGTATGTCCAAAAGACTTGACGTCTACACGCTATCCTTTGCATATCAAAGTTTCCAAAATCCTTAAACATCAATCTTTACTTTCTTCCACAAACGGTACATTAAATGCAAAACTTTTCAAAGATAACATCAATGTGATGTCTTCTAGTATTAATTCCTTGTGAACTCACTTCATTTGTATGTAAGAACATCGATCGGGCGTCGCTATGAATGCTGATGTCTTTTGAAAAATCAATTTGCACATAGACCATGGGTATAAAGCAGTGAGGAGTAAAATGTTTACATTTATAGAAGAACCGCCATATGTACACTTACATACCTATGCATACATTACAATGACGAAATTCTTAGGAACTACAGTTTAGCATTTAGTAAGGCGTAGAGCTCGTCGTTGCTTTGTGTGTGAATTCGAAAATTGTGATATTTTATGGCTCTTGTTCACAATGGACGATGTAAGACATTAAAATGTCCATTCATGGATTCCTCTATTAACACAGTCTATAGATGTTAACGTATCCATAAGTCATTAAATCAGACAAGGGCACAAAATAAAGTTTAAAAAACCTTACTTTTTTTTTCAAATAACGTTGATGCTATAAAGTATTTATTTATTTATACTTTCGTACAAAAAAAAATTATACAGAGGTGGACTTAATGCCTTAGGCATTTTCTATCAGTCGACCTTAGGGTGATGCAGAGAAATCATGGTAAATGCGCTAAAACGAGCTATGTCATTAATTGTCATTTAATGCTCTTAAACTATTTCTTTCTCTTGAATAAAGACAAAATCGTATTACAATTTACAACTCGCAATTTTATTGATACTACATACCCTTATTTACGTATTTACCATGATATAGTCTAGGCACGTTGAGTCCTCTAATGTCCAGTCTCGGCGTGAGAAACTGCAGTATATTATTGTGTAAAAAGCTAAATAGAACGAGTTAGATTCCGCGCTGGCGCAGCTTCTGTTTGTTTTGCAGTTATTGAGTCATTATGATGGCGGTACACAAGTATACAACCACTCGGTAAACCACTTTTTCAACCCTACTTGAAGTGTAACTTGGTAAAACTAGGCATTATTATCTATAGTACCTTCTTATATACTTCGATAATGGAAGTATTAAGGACACAAATACAGTATGATGGATCGATAAGCTGAATATCTGGGGTAATTGCTGAAGGCGGAAAACGGAGATCATGACGAAAACTGTCCTACGATTATACGATAGATATTCGACTTTTCATAGCTAGAGCCTATAGCCTTTTCATATAACTTTGAATTTGTTTATTTCTAACCTTATAAAGAAATTATCCTAATATATACAATACTAGCTGTGTCCTCACGGCTCCGCCCGTAGCCTATTTACTCAGTGATAATGTAGCTTTCTAACGGCAACAGAATTTTTGAAATCGGTCCAGTAGTTTTTAAGTTTATTCGTTACATACAAAAATCCAAAAATACAAATCTTTGCTCTTTATAATATTAGTATAGATAAATCTAAACTAATATAATACGAATCTAAGGTAAAAACTAGATATATATAAAAAATACGTATAAAAATCTATACTAATATTATAAAGCTGAAGAGTTTGTTTGTTTGAACGCGCTAATCTCAGAAACTACTGGTTGGAATTGAAAAATTATTTTTGTTTGGATAGTCCATTTATCGAGGAAGGTTATAGGCTATATAACATCACGCTACAACCAAAAGGAGCGGAGCATACATTAAAAATGTTTCAAAAACGGGAAAAATGTCCACCGGGACGGGCCGCTAGTAATCAATAAGTGCAATCAGGCGTCACAATACTCCTCCACATCACTGTCATCTGGAAGCGTAACCTTAGAGACATTAAAATGTTCACTTTAGTTAGATGCTGACTTTATTTAACACTAGGTAGTCTAGATGACATTCACACTGTCAGACTACCAGCTATGGTGCGCGTACCATATTAAGCGATGGTAATAACGAAATAATGACAGTGTTATGATCCTTCATAGTCCATAAGATCGTTGTCTAAACTCCCAATTGTTCAAACTTAAAGTAGATATACTTCGTAGGCGTCGCGCTATGTCGTGCGTCCGCGTCGTTCAAATGGTTATTGTTGCATTCTGCGTACACGCATAATGTTCCGTCGTTGTTCGCTACTAGCTATGTAGGCGACTTCCGCGTGTCTGTTTATAATTTAAGGATAATAATGATTTAGTGAAGTGGTTGCGAGTGCATTAGTAAGATCATGGTCATTTAGCTAGGGTTTGGAAAAGAAAAGAACTTTATAGGAATTAATAATATTGTATGAAAGAAATAATCAATGGATTAGCTGGAAAGTAGGCATTTATGGGAAGGCCTATACAATCATAGGGCTTCCTTATATGTAGGTGTTAAAGACGGCCGAGCAGAATTATGTCTCATTATTTTCTCCTTTAAGATGAGTGCCTTATTTAAGCCACCGCACTTAATTAAATAAATATCTTATTCCATACAACGTCGGGCACACAATAAACCAAATAAAGATGTTTGGTTCGTGTTTGTCCAACACTCTACACGCTGTTCACATACCGTAACGCCAATAAACACGAATACATAGTATGTATGAATTTCGTGCAAACTTCGATAAAAACTCTCCAACTTTTAGAAAACTTGGCTTGTAAAATGAACCCCTTGAGAAAGTCAACGAGGCAGAATGGAGTGTTGTCTGTGCGTAAGTAGAAAAACAAAGTTGAGTGACCACACGAGCAGGGGCAGTGGTCGGGGGCAGGCGACCCCGGGGTGATACTACTAATTGTACACTAGAACGTTCTCATAGATTTTTTACGATTGAGCTACTGCTCCGCATTTTAATGTTCATGAACTGCTATTATAAATGATTAGTATGTAATATGCACAGGTACCCCGACTTAATTATTGTCTCGACGTGTTATTTGTCTACGCGACTCTAGATCAAAAAGAAGATTCCTACTCGATCGCTCTGACATCTTGATTTCAAGAATTCATACTTAAAAAATACTTATCACCTCAGAAGTTTTAATTTGGTCAACCATTTATAATTATTTACTACCCCCGTCAGACTGTATAGACACAATTGGAAAATGAGCCGGAGTTCTTTGGCTGTCATATCCATTGCATAATATTATTATCTCCATTGCCTTTGCGCTCCGTAATCTAAATTGTGTATTGTTTTTGCGGGATGTTTTTAGCTTTTGTGTCTTGGAATATATTGTTTTAATGTTTAAATTTTATAATTCTTGGTAAAGCTTTTAATCCTTAACATATTTAGTACCTACTAGAGGTCACCTTCAGCTTCGCTTGTGTGGTTGTCGTTTATCTCGAATACACGTTTTGTCCTTTTAACGAATAGGTACCCGGAGAACCGCGTTCCAGACTATCTCTATACACATTTCATGGAAATCGGTTCAGTAGTTTAGTCGTGATGAGGTAACAAACAGACAGACAGACAGAATTACTTTCGCATTTATAATGAGTAAGGATAAAAGTTCCAATGTTTGTCTACAACATCACAACACCTTCCAAATTCAGTCTAACAAAGCTGCCTTCTTCTGTCGTCATAAGTCTGTCACCGTGGGGAGTATCCCATACTACGTTTTCCAACTCGCAATGTCCACTGCAGAACCCACTATTCCAGAAATTTTCCTTCTCATTCATTGATTCATACCAAGTCATCATATCATTGATTGTTACTAAGAATACCACCTTTACATAATGTAAACTTCTAAATTTCCCTGAATGATGCATTTAGTCCATACGAACGTATTCCTCAGTTTCTTCCTTGGATAAAGTCACTAGAGCAAATATTTTTTACCATATGATATATATCTATCACCACTATGTCCCTATGTTTTCTTTTTGTCAATAAATTAATTATTAAAAGAACTAGAAACGTTTAAATATTACAAAAGTAGACCGGTTTTACCACCCATTTCAAACATCTGGCAAACAAATTTAACGCATATAAATTTTTTTTAAAAAACATACAGACATAACCAAAGTCTTTCTTACATTATTACAGAAAAAAAATATTAAAATCGGTCCAGATTTGAAGAAGCAAACAGGGAAATACGAAAGTACGATTTCGCTAATATTGTACAGGAGAAATCAGTTCGAGATGCAGGTGTCTCTTTCGCGCTCAATTGGGAAGGTTTGCGAGAGGGGTGGGACGGTAATAGATCACAAAAACCTATTCAAATTATTAATATTTTACAGTTCGCGTTTCCTCTTAAGTGGAACTGGTAGGTAATATCTTCGTTTACTTACAAGGAAAATGAAACCTAAATATTAAAAAAACTAACAGCTACTTAATTCACACAGAAACTGTTTGCAGGACCCGATTTAGGATATACGTTTTTATTTTGGTCATGGCGCCTGGTAGTTTTATGAGCGAGTTCAATATTCAGAATCCAGTAAAAAATACTGGATTCATTATTTTTATCGTATCCTGCCTGCCAGATACGACGCAACTGCCATTTGTTTAACTGATCCGTCGGTACAGATGTGAACAACACATCCAGTACCGACGGATCCAATCCGCTATGTGAACGGGCTCTTAATCCTAGTATTTATTTATGCCTGACATGCTAGGCTTTACTATTGGCTGATAAAACTACCTAGCAACTGTCATTGGAGCTAACAGAAATAGAATCCTATTAACCTTTTTACGTCTCTATTTAAAAAAATAACCAATGTAGTTTGAGTAATAAAATCCTGTTTCATGAGCATGTAATGCAGTCGGTAGTCATTTAAAGTAAAGTCAGAGCTGACGTAGTGGTCAGAAAATGATTCCACGCTTAGTGAGCAGAGACTAGGATTCAGCTGCACAAGTCATTTGAGTGCCTTGTTGGTCTAGTAGTCGCAAGCACGACTGTTGAGCATAGGGTCGTAAGTTCGATCCCCAGGTCGGGCATTGTTATTGGGGTTTTCCATTAGGAATTTCTCAGTAGCAGCCCGTTGTCTGGATTTTTGCCCGGTTAGTGGCAATGGGCTCGCCACCTATTTACATGGGACTTAAAACGAGGGTGTACTAAAACACTTCTGCCGAACCCTTTATGTTAAATTTAGTTCAAATCAAATCAAAACTTTTTATTTCACATAAACCAATACAGGTGCTTATGAAAAGTCGAATTTAGATGCACGGTTCCAAATAGTCGTTTCCTATGGAGAAGAGCCGGCAGGAAACTCCATGGTTACTCTTTTAAAAATAATATCTTTAACAATTTCAGTGTATACAGTACAATGATTTAGGATAGTGAGAGAACAATGAAGTCCTGACCACAGACCAATGAGTAATGTAGTACTAAAAGACTTGAGTACAAAAATTAACAAACGAAAATAAAATTTTAAAAGAAACAATATGAATAATCAGAATTATAGTAATTTACAAATTTATAGATGCAGGTCCACAAAGTTCTCACATTTACAAAAAGTTAGTTTTGAAGCCGATTCCTATAAAGTTGGGAGTAGCTTGGCTGGTGATGAGTATGATGTTGTCATTCATTATGTTGTGTACACTGGATGCCCAGACGATGTTACCAGTAGATACCTAGTACGAGCTAGTAATTTACGAAACCGTCAATTGTTTTCGTAAGCTCGCTAAAGGTACAGTCAGCCTCAATAAGATGTATACACTGTGCTAAATTAAAATGGAAAATTAATAACAACTACTTAGCAAATGTAATCTTAAATTTAAACCCATGTATTTGTATGTTGGCAGAGGTTATTTGTGTTACAAAGTTAAAATATTTCAATCACAACTTTTGCTATAGTTAACGTGGAAAGTGGCTGACTGTATCTACCATGAACTGATACGAAACAGTAGTCGCCTCTAAAATTCTAACGAAACAGAGAGAGTTACCAGTTTTTTATTTAAGACAACACTGCATTCCAGATACCGACATTTTTCTCTTAACCATAAATAGAAAATAGATATCGAATTCAACGCATTGAGACAAATTATTTTTAGTTTCTAATCCAAGAAAAAGTAAGAACCACTTGAACCACACGACCTTAGTATTGCAACCGACTGAATGCACCACTGCACTCTTTCCTTCTGATTTTTTTATCTTCAGCTGAAGATAAACCTTTCACTGGTGAAAGTGATTTGAGTGGCTCGTGGCTACATAACAACCGCGTGGATTATACGATTTGCGAGGTTAAGCTGCGCTTGCCGCGGTCTGTCCGTGGATGGGTGACCGTGCGATACACACCGAGACTTACCTCTGACAGCACGTTAAATTGTCGGTCCCGGGTGTCATACCCATGACAATTACATATTCAGAAGGCCAAAAGTCTGCCAACCGGTCTAACTTTAGAATATCGGCATTGCCCTGTAACTGAGTTGCAGGGGTCTGATGGCAGTCGCTCCGTGTAAAATACTGGTATTCAGCCGCATCTAATTAGACTGGAAGCTGACCTCAATATAGTTGGGAAAAGTCTAGGCAGAATCGATTGGTGAAAGTGATTTGCTCGACAAAACCTAGCTTCTTGCATAACTAGAAGGAAGAATAAAACTCTATAATGCTTCGTTGAATAGTATACATGCCTGATTAAGAATTAAAGACGCAGACAAGTTTGTTTCGTGTACAGGCGATGTATTATAAATTGTAGGAGCCCGTCTAGCCGATAAAGAGGCGTAGTGTGGGGAAACAATATCGATTTCACAAACTGACATTATAACAAGTGAACTTTTTGCCGAATTAGAATAAAAGCATCGTAAACAGTTTGGTATTGATGTACAATGTTGCTTTTTACTTGTGTTTATTTGTTGGAATTTGATTAAATCGTTTTGTTATTTGTTTACGTTCGGAGTTGAGATGTGAACAAAGTTTCATATAGGTACCTAGTATCTTTTAGTATTTTATAGTTTACTAGCGACTCGCCCCGGCTTTGCACGGATGCAATGTAGATACTAATGTGGGGCATATAAACCTTCCTCTTGAATCACTCTATCTATTGCTGAAAACTGCATTAAAATTCGTTGCGTAGTTTAAAAGATCTAAGCGTACAGACAGCGGGAGCGACTTTGTTTTATACTATGTAAAGAAGATGTTTGAACGTTCGTTCTGCATAGCCATTTCCCAGCTATGTTGGGGTCAGCTTCCAGTCTAACCAGATGCGGCTGAATACCAGTATTTCACAAGGAGCTACTGCCATCTGCACTGATCGCGGTAAGCGCAGCTTAACCTTGAAACCATAATGGTCTGCGCGGTTGTTAATAAGCCATGAGCCCCTAGTAGTTTGTTTGAACAACTAAAGTATTTTCTGCGATGCACATACAAGGTGTAAAAAGACCCTTCACGAAGCCGTCAACCATGCATTACTGAATGATGTACTGACATCAAACTAAGTAACCCTACGTAAAAGTGTCGCTGGGAAACGACTTTTTTTTTGGGTGAAAAATTTCGTTTTACTGTAAAGCTCAATGTAACGCACTCAAAACACTGTGCTGATAGATGCAATGTGTAGTAAACGGGTAATGGAGGTATTTCAAGTACATTTTCAACCTTCATAACTAGTATTTTAAAAAAAGTTGTGAAAAAGTTGGAACTTTGACCTCCAATATCTCCGGAACTAGAAGGTTCCCAAGCATAGTCCAGAACAAAAAAAATATAGCTATGACGTGGAGAATAAGTGCCTTTCGGTTTCCTTAAGGGTCTATTTACACCGTTTATTTATCAAGTCATCTAAACAAGATTGTACTTGGCTAGCGTCCGACTACCAAGAAAATTACTTTCTCAGTTTTCTTGAAATAAACATCATTACGTCAGCATAACGTTAAACGGAAATAGTGTAGACATGATCTATCAAATCAGTATCTAATTTTAAACAAATTGGTTCGTTTACCGATTACAATCAATCGTATCAAGATCTGCTCGATACATGTATTCATGAACGCAGCGAAAGCTATCTGACTACTGAACGAGTTGATCTAGTTTCAAATCGATTACGTTCAATCGATTTAATTGTGTTCGAAACCGGTTTCTTGTCAGTATGTAAATGATAAACATGTGTGCCTAATGAAGCAATTAAATTGCGCTTGTAAATTAAAAGTAAAAAGTCGGAAGGATTTTTTGTTGATTTTGTCGTTGTAATTAGACAGACGCGACGGTTATAAGTAATTAAGAAATGAAACGGATTAAATGTGTTCTCAATTAGCTAAAATAAAAAAGGTTGAATTTCGTTTAAAAAAACAGTTGCCGATTACCAAGAATTCTCCTGTATCACACAACAAGTAAGCCATACAAATATGTTTACTGTAAAGGAATCGAACCCGCTATCCATAGCGGGGAAAGTCAATTGTAATACAAAACGCGCTTTAGTGATTATTGGTTAGCACTTAAATAATATTAAGATGAAAAATTGTAGACTCGGAAATCGTATCTAGGACAAAAATAGCGAATTACTATTTAGGAAGCTTTAATAAAGAAATCACGGGCGCTGGGCCCTGTAATTATCCATTCTACAGAGGCAAATTTCTGGAATGCCATTTGAACCTACTGAGTTGGCATACTGGTCACTGGAAACTGGACGCCCCTAGCACGAGCGAGCGTGTGCTGCTGATTAGTATCCCATTATTATTTGGTCCTTCGTGTCGGATCAATGTTAGATTCCATTATTACTCAAAATAAATAACAATAATGGGGTTTGTCAAAAATCTTGATCATTATAAGTACACTAGCGGCCCGTCCCGGCTTCGCACGGGTGGACATTTTCCCCGTTTTTGCATCATTTTTCATTTATGCTCCGCTCCTTTTGGTCGTAACGTGATGTTAGATAGCCTATAACCTTCCTCTATAAATGGACTATCCAACACAAAAAGATTTTTTCAATTCCAACCAGTAGGAGTACCTAGTCTTGAGATTAGCGCGTTCAAACAAACAAACAAACTCTTCAGTTTTATAATATTAGTATAGATTGTGCTTAAACATAAAAAAATACATAACTAGCCCATTATTGTCCCACTGCTGGGCACGGGCCTCTTCTCAGAATGAGAAGGGTTTAGGCCTTAGTCCACCACGCTGGCCTGGTGCGGGTTGGCAGACTTCACACACCATCGAGAACTTTATGGAGCCTTCTCAGGTGTGCAGGTTTCCTCACGAAGTTTTTCCTTCACCATTAACGCAAGTGATAATCAAATTCTGATCCGCACATGAATTCGAAAAGTCAGAGGTACGGGCCGGGATCGAACTGAGACCGTCCTGCATGGAAGGCAAGCGTTTATCCGCTAGGCTATCACTGCTTGAACATTTAACTAAAAATGGTAATAAATAAAGGCCTTAATAAATGCCATGATACATTAGAGTGTCAGTTTTGGCAGACACATAAAACACGGCACTGTTATCTGCTCGTACAGATCAAGACAACAACAAAGCTAGACATCATAAAGTGCACGCTATCTTGCACTGCATCAAATTCATTTGCTGTATTAGTGGTATAAGCTGAACAATCTGTACATTTGTAGTTGATAGTTAGTTTGAACTTTTCCCTCCAGAGTTTGTTTGATACGATTATTGAGACTAAAATGTTTTGAATTTTATTCTGCAGGCCTGTTACGAATGCTTTCGAAACTTAAAGATAACGTAAATGTGAGTTTTGAAACGAATATACTCATTTCGCAGTACCTAACTAAATAAATTAAAACTTTATTCATATCTATGTATGTTACAAATGTGCATGTCTGAAAAACATAATGTTATAGGATACAACTATTCGATACTAACTATCGAAAATACAACTATATTCGATTCAAAATTCGCTATAATTACCGATACTACTATGTACCTAAATACATCAAACGTTCGTGCTAGGCCTACTGTTTATTCATGTCGATTCTGTAGCACATTTTGACAGTACTAAACTAGACTAAACGCAACTGTCACTTTCTTTTTCTATTGAAACAGAAAGAGACAAACACCTTTAGTTTGGTCCTGTCAAAGTGCACCACAGAATCGACACCAATGTCTAACGACCGTTATTAATAACCAATCTCAGTCCGAAATCTCTGGATTGATGTATAGATTTTTGACAGAAATTCAATATAAGTAATATCAAAAATTTACATCAATCAATACATAAATTTTGGATTGGGATCGATTATTAATATCGGCCGTTAGTAATTTTTCGATTTATGCCCGGTTTCTATAAATAAAAACAAACCGCTTTCCTTACCAATGGTAGCTTTTTTTTATTGCCGAACTGGGCATATGAATAGACTCGTAAACTAATTTTACCTGTGATAGCTACTTCCATTTCGATGGGTCTACTATTACTATGCAAAGCCATGAGGTCTTTGCTTCATTATTGGTAAAGATAGGTCTCAATTTTAACCAATAACTCTCCGTAAATTATAGGAATCGGCCAATAAACGCTAAAACGTAGGCTGAGAAATTTCGAGGATATCTCTATGAAAATCAAAATGAATGACAGTGGTGATTCTCATTAGTGCTATTACCGATATCAACAAGTCTTCTTCTTTTCGTGTGGTTAGTGACTAACCTGGTGTCAGAGTTTATGCCGCCCATGGGCCTCTGACATGGCTTCACATGCCTCGAAAAATATCTCTAAGGCATGCCAGTTTACTCACTATAAGCGAGGTGCGATTATGGATTTTCAGTTAAAATTATTTCTACAAGTTTCATAATTCGTTGATCAAATACATCAAGGTTGAGGTTTATTACTACGTTAAGACTTAATTAATTAATCAGATAAACTGAAATCGATTTATTCTCGGTAACTTTCACTTAATATCGCTCTCTTATACGACCCATTTCTAAGCTAACAAGACCGAGCCCATGAAATAAACCCTAAGTAGAGCCACTCATATTTTAATCGCGTTTCATATCGGGTGTGATTGACCCATCTGTTACAAACAAGAATATCTCTCAGAAAGACTTGTTAGCAAACTGGCTTCACCAAGTATTAACAAGTGACTTATAATGCGGTGAACCTGAACGAAGAAATCTCCCGGTGCTAATCAATGCAAGTTAGTTGGAGAAAAATAAGGGATATCGGCTTCGCATACACGACTAGAATACTTGTAGGTGCACTGTTTTTAGAGCTTGTTAACGGCCATGTTACATTCTTTAAAAGAAAACTAGGAATTATCATGTGGATGGATGTTATGAAAGATAGCATGGTTTGATCAGACAGACATAATTTATGGTATGTATGATCGAAAAAATATTAACTTGTATGTGATTCCGCTGTCTACGTACTTTTTCTATATTTGAATGATTGATACCATGAGGAATGAAATAAGGGCTAATGTAGTGCGTACTGGCTTCGGCAAGAGGTAAGTAATTAATTATTGCTCCTGTCTAAAATAGTTGATGTTTATCAAAAACTTGAATCGATTGATATTATTGATCGATGCAACTATTTAAGACGGCAGTCAAAAATTAAAAGCAAGTCTTATTATTAATTAGAAAACAAATCCATTACAAAATAGCTTACTAAAGAACAAGAATCAATGTTTTTACGTCAATACGTTAATAAATAATATGGGCCACACAATACAACTGCACGCGGTAACACCGTGGTTGCGCGTGATTAAATACAATTGGTATGCGCATTCACGACAATGTGTCGCCATTAAGAGACCCCCAACAAGCACACGATGAACAGTGCTGCTAGAGCTTTAGCCATTATCGATTCTTATTAGTGTAATCGATTCTTGAAGTCTCAAACTGTTCCTTTTATTGGATGCCTAATTCAAATTTCGATTGAGCTGTCCGCGAATGATTCTATTTTTAAATACGTGGTGGTAAAAAAAGGATATCTATTGTATTAAACAGAACAGTCTCTTTTGAAAATGGAAGCTTATTTAAGCTCAAAAATATTTGCGGTTGAAGTAATTTTTGGTAGACCCAAGACACTACATTTTGACATTTTTTTTCTTTTTTTTTTAATGAAATGCATTCTATTGTGTTATTGATAAGTTTGATTCAATGTATTTACTATATTAATTTAATGTTCAAAAACCCAACAGCAAATCAGCATTGTGCTTTGCAGTGCCCTGACAGGGTTCATGTACAAAAACCGACAGTAATATTGTAAAATGTGTGATGTGCATGAGAGCAAATAAATAATATCTAATATCTAAACTGCTTCTCAATAAAACGAATAGAAAGCAAATCATTATCCTTCTTATAAGTTTTTCCACAGCTTCTAATATGCACATAATTATGTCATAATATGCCTCGAAGTAAGGGTGTCCATACAGTAAAATAAGCTGCAACAAAGCTCCATTGATATCTCAATGAATCACCGGGCAGTTTGTCGGAAACGATCGGAATCGCCGACCGGTCCAGCCCGGACAATACGGCTGACTCACATGGCTAATATGTAGGTAAACTGGATCGTATTGATGTATCGACTTCGAGATCTATACTGGCCATGTTGTAGACCCAGGGTGCGTATTTTTTTAGTTTTTGTATATTTTTGCTATAGTGGAGAAAATGTGCAACGAAAAAGTTTCTTTATAATCCATCTTTCGATTCGTACTGGCAAATAGCCAGCCCTATTGATTTTATATTTCCTCAATTGCATTTTCCAAGCTCTTTCAATCAATAGACTCTTAAACTCTTTAGACACTTACAGCCTCCAATAAAACGTTTTGGCACAACACGTTAATGTGAGAACTCTATAAACTTAACAATAGAAAACCGCTGTTTAGTACTCGTAGATAAGAAAGCAACAACACTGACCCTGTGTAGTGCCGACCGCGACCAGGAAATCTTAAGACGAACAAGAAGACGTTCTAACAGGGAACCGCCAACGCTTTATTTTAGAAAATAACCCTAGAACTTCATTTCCTGATTGGATGCTTAGATCGTCTTGTAGTTTACGACTGGTACATGCCTAGTTGACCTACTCCGGGATGATTAAGTCAGGTTCACACATTTCGCAGTAATGAGGTATTCGGCCATGTCGGCCGTATGTACATTTGCGGCCACGCGCTAAGTGGGCTTGGTCGTATGGTTACGTTCCCGCTAGCTGCGGTCGCCGACCTCGGTCGCCGGTTTAGCCCTGTCCTTATGTCACCGACTTGAAAATACTGAAACCAGTTGCATTCGTCACCATGATAATGTTATTCCAATTCGCACAAATCCGTTTGTGTTCGTGACGATGCGTAATTGAATGGTTGGGATTAAAATTCTTCGCGGAACATCGGTATGTTGGAATAAGGAAGGTTATAGAATAAGATTTGTTTGAAATTTTTTATTGAACTATTAAGCAATTTAAAAAAATTATACGTCATAGCTACCTAAATACTTCCTACAACGCAAATCTTTTACCAACTACCATAACTTCATAGTTTCAAGATAACGACCGGTTTAATTATCCGAAGATTGATTAAACTTATCAACAGCTTTTACAGTCCATCGCTGCACATAAGGTTCTTCCAAAAATGAGGGACCTATTGCCTACAGTCACAACGCTGGGCAAGCGAATAGCATGGATGCTGATGAAGATCTAGGACACAAGAATCTCTGTATGGAATTTAACGAATGCTATCAATTTCTCGTACATAATATAATAATACCTAAAACTCTCCGTTCGTACATCACGGTTCTAATCTTACGTGGAATGCTGGTATCGCGTATCAATCGCATTCCAACTGAAAACATTGTGAAAGTGTGAGATGTTGGGAGTTTCTGAAAATTCTTCGACACGCAAACAATAGTTCTGCACTTACTATTATATTTTTATTCTAGAAATAGGCAGAAGGTTGATCATGCAAAATCGGGCTAGGTCATTACACACGCTGAAATTTTAAGCTTTTTTGTGGTATTGTTCGTTGGTCTATAAACATGTGTACACTGACTATACGCAATCTCGAAATTGACATCGAAGATTTTTATTAAATCAATATGTCGTTTCATTTTTGTATGGCTTAGCTTATTAAATTACTGACTAAAGAGATCGATAAAAGAAATGCGATTTGTTAGTTCTTACAGCCATTCGCATTTTGTCGCATTCCGCATGAAAAATGACATTTCAATTGCTGACAATGACGTATCGCATGCTCTCACGATCTCACGAGAGACGCCCCATCAATTAGTTCTACAATTTTGAAGAAAGGAAGCAATGACATTTTGTTCACGCAACGTGGAACACTATTATACACAAGAGGATAAATATCTTAAGATTTTTCTGTCTAATGATAATGACAGCAATTATATAAAAGGAAACAAACAAGTTCGTTGACCACGCAAAGATTTGGATGTATAATTAAAGCGTTAGGTATGCGAACGCGAATTTGAAATAAGGCAATGTTTTTGTTGTATTTATCTATAATTTACATCGTAAACTCGTTAATTATTTCTGCTCACTGCATAATCTGCACTAATTACGAGTCTACCGGTCTAGTAGTGTGCTATACCTACTTCTTTACTAACTCCAAATCAGTCTTGCCCAAATACGATAATGCTCCTTGAACAAATAGTTATCTATCCAGGGAATTCCCCATGAAAAATGTAAATAATCAAGTACTTTATGGTTGTTGTCATTTACCACTCAGAGGAAATTAGGTAAGAATGTAAATAACTTTCTGGGTACCTAGTCTACTCTTTAGTTTTATGTTTTCAGGGTTGCGTTTCAATGATGATTATTTTATGTTTTATCCAAATTCCTTTTTTTTGGGTCATATTACGGTTTTCAAATATTGCCAATACAAGGGTTTACAAGGGACCTTTTAACCCTTTTTCGACTTTAGGGGTATTTTTGTAACACGTTGTATAGGAGATGACAAAATAGTCCTAAGCAATGCCCGAGCATTGAAAACAGAAATCTTAAGCGAAGACCTTTCGTTATGGTGCATAAACATGTAGCTATGGATCCACATATTGCTCCTCAAACATAAACTATTTAGATAGACTATGAACCAAAAGAAGTGTGTCCAACATCAGTAATTGTCTCATTACGTTCTACAGTAGCTGTTACATTTCATAAAATAAATCACGGCATTAGTGCCACTACGTTGTCTATGGACTAATATTAGCAAGAGAACAAGACGGCTAATTGCCTCGTACGTCAGATCACTGCACGACTCGCCTTAAATGTGTTCATTGGTATAGACAGCTAGACAGAGACTAAGGCAGTTTTTTATAAAGCCAAATATAGAATTTTCGTTGATCAATTTTGTATAGTAAAAGATTAGGATACGTATCGGCCGGTATCGGGTTTGAAAACTTTTCAATTGTAATCGATTTGACGGAAAATGCGGTTTATAAATACCCTATCGATATCTGACTAATATCATATTTAGACGAATGTTTGTTTCTTAATAATAACACAACATAACATGACGCCTGTATTCCCCAAAGGGTCGGGCAGAGGTGTATAGTAACACCCTCATTTCACCGTTATCTTTAAGTCCCATGTAATAGGGGGCGAGCCTATTGCCATCAACCGGGCACAAATCCAAACTCCGGACTGCTACTGAGGAATTCACTTTGCCTGACAGGGAATCGAATCAAGGACCTCACGATCAGCAGTCACGCTTGCCACCAGTTCAACGAAGCAGTTCCTCAATAATATCGTAACTATAGAACGGACTTCACAGAGATTTCCTGGTAGGATTAGCACACAAGGACTTTCCACCTTGGAAGATCATGTTAAAATAATGTAAACCACGTGTGACATAAACGAATACGCGATTAGTTATTGTATTGTCCATAAATGCTATGCAGTGCAGTGTATGATAATCCCATAAATGTAAACATCAGATGATGACGTTATACTCTTCAGAAAATATTTACACAGGGTATAATAAAACTCAATATTTATTGGCTTAATCTGATGAATAAGCTTTTATGTACGTTAGGTTTTTATGTTCCGTTATAAATTGTATGCTTCTTGACCTATATCCCAACCGGTAAATAATTCTCGTTATTTAAATCGAAAAAAATTTGAAACTGGTTTACCCGACTTGTAGACGAAGCATAGTAAATCGCAAATACCATTCTACTTCCAGACTTTTTCTTCTTTCGTCTCGGCTCGAGCTTTACAAAAAGATTAGCCAGTCAGCAAGGTTGGTATTGGGGCTGACTGCCCAGGGTGTGCCGGACGTAATTAATATAAATAATAAACAAGTAAATTGGTATTGTGGAATGGAAGTTTCGGGTTCTGAGTTTCAACCTTACAAGGACTATATTCTAGTGTCAAATATTGATGATATATTTCTTTTTTCTTTTTTTTCTATTTTCAAATCTAGAATAGTTTTTTTTAGAATATTGGCTTATGGCTTTCAGCCAGTTTTCGGATACCTTCAGTTCCACAGGTAACTAATATTGAAACTTATAAAGTTAAATGATTGTAAGTAAAAGCAATATTTTAAATTGAGCGTAAACAAAATGTAGTAAAACGTTAAGACGTGAGTCGTGTGCGGCATTGGGCACGTAGCGTTAAACCAACGACGCGACGCAGTCTGTATCAAATCCGATGAAATGTAAGATCGATTGATTCGATCCAATGAATCATTCAGTAGTTAGAGGAAACTCGACTAACAGTTACTCTCTTAAATTAACTGTAATTACGATAATTGTGAATGAAAGTGAAGTTTTTAATCGGAATGAGATTTTCGGGAGTCCGGTCATACCTACTGGAGAAAAATATTTGATTGTATCGTAGATTACACAATATTTTCACGAATACTTTAGTATATTTTTTTAAACCAGCGTTTCAGCGTACATCAGTTATGTAGGTAACTCGATATACCTATAATTAATAATCATGTACCATCTTTATCGTTTCCAGCCACTATAATTTACTTTAAAAAAGAAATTAATTTTCTACCATGATTACCTACATGTAAAAATATCGAAATGTTGTTTATGACCTTAACCTCTTCCTTTTTTAAACGAATAAAAAACAAATTCATGACTAAGTATAATGGCGACATCGCACAACTGCATAATGTGCCGTGACATGATAGGTGCTTCATTAAAATATTCGCATAACTTATCTGGTCTGAGACTATGGCAAAACCAGTTATTATCTATGGACCTGTCAATTACTAGATATAAAGTAAATAGAATTTTTTAAATAAAAAGACTTGTGGAGAATGGATTTTTTTAGCATTGGTACACAATTGCATAATCTGAACATACTTAAACGTTTATTGAACCCAATGATTTCTCGTTAGCTATTATAACTTTTCTTGTGCCTGAATGAGCCGATGGATGTAGAACTCTGCCGATTATGGGGCTACTATGGGCCACTGTGTACAGAAACCATTACAATTAAATCTTTCCGTAATTATTATTGCGATGCGGAACCTCGAGAGTAAATAATTTAATAACTAGTTTATCCAGTAGATGGTCAGGTAAGCCAAGTTAAACGACAAACTGCGGTTGCAATACTACGCATTCTTAGAGATTATTTTGAAATACAGGAATAATATAAAACAAGTACAGTCAGCAACAAAAGTAAGTTAACACTTCAGTTTTTTTAAATCATAACTGAACACAATAATATTCAAATTTAATCGGAAAACATGTAACAATAAAATAACACAAACTCTTGACTATTATATGAAATTTTGAAAAGAAGTGTATCGAATAATTTTGTGTCTTTTAGATGTTATGTAAAAGTAACAGTGTTAACCAACTTTCGTTGTTGACTGTACCTATAATATAAAATATTTTTACGAGCAAGATGTTGTCATTCTTATCTCAATTAAGTATGTCTGGAATACGACCTTAGTCTGTGGTATTCGCCGACGTAAGTGATAGACCCGCGGGATGAGTCGCGGACCGCCTAAAGCCAATTAGATATAAATAAACAAATTTAAATGTGCGAGGGGAGCAATTAACATGGCGGAACCGGTTGAGTGCCCACACGGTATTTATAAAAAGCTATTTTGAGAGCATAGTACCGCTTAATAGGTAGGACAGAAGGTTTACCCAATAACTCGCGTAAAGCTCTAAACTCACTAGCAAATTAAATTGCACAAGTTATTAAAGCAAATGTTTGCATGCCTTTTTACATTGTAATAACTTGCGACAAGTCTGGTAAGTCGGTCAAACTTCCAGAAGTCGACTTGCTGCGGATGTGTCCACAGTGCAAGTCGATTGCAGAAGTCAAGTTGCGCAATTTAACTTGCTAAATTGTAAGTGGAGCGCTTTAAGAGCTTAAAGAAATAGTAGTTCCTGGCTCAAATTATCGCTTTCACAGATAACGCGCCCTTCGTGAAACTTATTGAGTGTAGTGAGTGACTACTATATTTATTTATTTATGGGTGTAGTAATTATAACAGCATAGCAGATAGGATAGCAGTGATAGCCTAGTGGTTAAACGCTTGCCTTCCATGCAGGAGGGTCTGAGTTCGATCGCGGCTTGTACCTACCTTTGACGTTTTGAATTCATGTGCGGAATGAATTTGATTATTACTTGCATTAGCGATGAACGAAAAACGTCGTGAGGAAACCTGCACATCTGAGAGGGCTCCATAAAGTTCTCGATGGTGTGTATAGTCTGCCAACCTGCACCAGGGCAGCGTGGTGGACTAAGGCCTAAACCTCTCTCATTCTGAGTAGAGGCCCGTGCCCAGCAGTGGTACAGTACTGGGTTAACTAAGTTATGTAGGAATTATGTTAAGAGGATGAATAGCAGCGCTCCACCACCCTTCTAATGAACTATAACAAAATACTTCGATCTTCAATTATTATTATGTCAATGTTCCCGTCATGATTGTTCATTGAAAAGTAAAGGTCCATTAGGTTTGGTTAGAGGCCAATGTTAAAAAAATTGGGTGTTTATGAGCTTATGTTATGACGATGTATGATTGATTGATTTGTTTGAGGTCTATGGGTGCGTAAACTATCATCTCAGACGTCAGCCTATTTGAAGCCCGGATAATTGTCGGTCTGACTCGAGCATGTATAATGTCTACTCATAGGGCCGATTTTTTGTAGGACGTGTGTGTTGGTAGTATGGGATCGATTCCCTGATGTCGATATCATTTTTTTATGTGTGTATTTTTTTATATTTAATTTAATTTTTAAGTAATAAAATAGAACGTAAGTACGTATAGTCGCGAAAAAGTAAACTAATGCTTCGAAAAATATTTGAATAATAAAAACGTGTTCTATTCTCTCGCGATAAAAAATTGACACTCGACTGTCTGACGTGTGGAAGCGCCCTAACTCGTATTATCCGTAGAGCACAGGGTAGGCGTTAGGGCGGGAAGTGTGTGCATCGCAGGCGCCGCAATAAAATAGTCTGAAAACACTATACCGGGGTTTTTATATATTAATATTAATTTTAATAGCCAATAATGGAAGGGCAGTAGTGGAAGTGAATAATTTTGAAGCAATAAAGCTATCCTCCGGCGTTGACGGCGATGCCCGGGGCCGCCCTTTACATGTTCATACGATAAATATGGTCTAAATAATTTATAATATAGGATTAACAGGACGTTCTTCATTGATATTCGTTCCCTCAGGTATTATTAATCTAAATAATTTTCAATGACTTCTCTGAAGCATGCCTCTAGCAATTTTTGCAGTGAACGCGCGACTTTTTTTGTGCCTGTGAAGTTATTTTTATGGCCATTAACGGTGTACATAGTATATATTTACATACTTTGAAAGAATATTTAATTCATTGGGTACGACAGAATTTATGACACATTCCATTGCTTTTTTTTATCGATAATTAATTTTCCTGAGACTAACAATCGAACATTGGTTGGCAACACCCGAAGCTAAGCGTAGCCGTGTGCCGCAATTGATACGACAGATACACGCAGCCGGCCACGCAACTAACGTGGGCACCGTGGGCGTCGATTTCGTGCACAGCAATGGATCCTCTGCTTAAAGCAAAACCGGGTATAATAACATTAGACAAAAGTGGCCTACTAAGCCAGTGTTCCGCAAACTTTTTGTGTTCAAGGTACACCTACGAAATCGGGCAATTTCAGAGGTACACCATAAATAAAAATAAAATTTTAATCATATAATTATCGTTTATTCTTAAATTTTAATCAATTTAGAAACTTACATTTAATTTTTAATAAATTTATATTACTTATAGTTATTGTTGCTTTGAAAGTAATGTTACGATAAGTTTTGCGAAGTGAAAGATAGCAAAGAATACATTATTTCCGTCCGTCTTTGTAATTTTATAAGAAATAGATTTTTCCCGCGGTACACCAGTGTGCCGCGGCACACACTTTGCGGAACACTGCACTAAGCCATTAATATTTTTGAGCATCATCTTGACTGACTGTTAAGGTTCATTCTGGATTCAAACACGTCGCTTATTTCTATACATTTCTTAGATAAAATGATTTTTACTTGTCTATTGTTAGATTAAATAGAGTAAACTTTGGTTTATTATGTTCAACTTGGCGTCATTCCGCTCCACGTTGTCTATATTCTCTGCTAGCTATTTTTACGCCCTAGACTGTGTGTGGGTGTAAAGATTGAGTGCTAATTGGTGCATAGTGGTGCCCTCTGAGCAATAGATGGAATCTTTAGCAAAGAGGTTGTATCGCATTTTTATGCAAATACAACTGGCCAGTAATAAATAAGAAGTGCTTGTGGGACTTTGTAAGATAAGTCTTCTGGTTGCTAGCGTAGGCGGCTGTGTGACAATTAATTGAATGATAGTAAACTCGTTTATGGCTCTTTTGTAACTGCACGCGAAAAGTACATTAACGACGCATAATTTATTAGGATTTATTAGTCGCTGAATGGTGTAAAACTGTAAAGTATTCCGATCTAGTCCTACTGATTTTAAAACACGGGATACCAATGCATTATAATATATTATTATGTACGTTTATTTTCTTACAAAACAATTTTTAGATATTTAACGTAACACAACATCACGCCTTGTATTCTCCGAAGGGTGCGGCAGAGGTGTTTTAGTACACCCTCGTTTCGCCAGTCATGTTTAAGTCCCATGTAATAGGGGGCGACCCTATTGCCATTAACCGGGCACAAATCCAGACTGCTACTGAGAAATTCCTAATGGAAAAACCCAATAACACTTTGCCCGGCTTTGGAATCGAACTTAGGACCCCATGCTCAGCAGTTGCGCTTGCGACCATTAGACCAACAAAGCAGTCAGTGGATATTAAACTCTATAAATATGTGTTTCAATAAGTAGGTATTAACGAATCCATTGTTTCATCTCATTATTATCATGATTGACGACACGTTTGGTGCAGTGGCTGAGCGATTGGCTTCTGCGCTACGGGTCGTGGGTTCAATTCCCGCACGAATAAATAATTGTTTGGCCTACAGATAGTTGTTCCGAGTCTGGATGTTTGTGCGCGTGAAGAGATTTGTGTCTGTTAACGCACCCACGATACAGGAGAAATCCTAGCGCGGGGTAAGGTTTTTTTAAAAAAAAAAAAACTTTATTAATGTGTAGCAGATTCATAATAATAATAACTATTAAATTTAATAATACTATAAGACCATAGTATCTTTAATAATCTTATTTGACAGCTAGGTCGCTACTATGTTGGTTGTATTGTACATTGTACAGTCAGCATCAAAATTAAGTGATGATTACTCAAAGTTTCAAAATTGTTTGATGAATGAAAACTTTCAAATTATTATTTTTGTCCACAAGTAACGTTAGAGGAGGGAATTCTTCAAAGAATAGTATTATGATAATAAAGACAAGAAATTAGTTCCTAAGTTAATTAATATCGAAATTCCAAAATATTCATCGACTTTTGCTGTTGACTGTACAGACACGATAGATACGCATAATTTTTTTAAACTTTTTCCGCTGTTATTTTACAGGTGTTATCTCAGTCAAGCATTACTATAAATATTTCACTACTAAATCTCTACTAGCCTTAATTGAATGCGAAGTAAATAACAGGTTTCGGTTTCTCGCATTTTCTGATTTACACACAACTTTGTAACGCGTATTTTTTGCTTATAAAAACATCACCACATTTCAGAATCAATTACCTACCTATCGTTCAGTCGTTCTAGTTCGCGGCGTCTTCAACAACTCTCGGCTTGTACAAACATGGGGATAGACAACATGTCCTTGCAAGTTTCTGTTTAACTTATAAGGCAATTACAAGCCATTGTAGGGACACGACAAGTCAATCTCGAGCCACTGTGCGATCGACTGGCTTCGCGACTGTCGTGAGAAAGGTAGGAATACAGAATTTAATTTGTTGGAATCCTCGCTCCTGAACGTAAATAAGGGAGATTGTGATGACAGAATAAAGGGATCCCGTGGAGTTGCCAACAAGCAAGGAATTTACATACCTATGCAACTTTTAAACTTGGAACCTAAAGTACTTGCCTGAATATTTATAGTAGCAACACTACCTAGGTTAATAACTTCTATGGTAGTATTATGTTGTAAATGCAAAACAAATTTTATTGCTCTCTATTTCCTGCAACGGGCGAGGAAATCTTATAGGTATTATATAACGTAATAACAAGCACCCTGCATAATTATTAATTTAAGACTTACTGGTAATACAGAACATAAATGAAAATGCTATGGAAATAATTATGTACCTACAACATGGATATCTTAATCGTCGGGCTCGATGCTGCATGAAATTATTTTTATTGATGTAGATATCAGACTTAATTTCTTCAAATAATTGCACACTAGGTAACTACATTTTCTTTGTCTACGGCAAGTAGCAACTTTTGGCATAATCATTTTAACATTCTATACATATTTAAATCGAAATCAAAAATTCAAAATAATTCCTTCGCATTCTTAGTTAAAAAAAATACCATAATCCTACAAAAAAAATTGCAGCCATCGTATTTTCATTTAACATTTTAAAATAGGAACAAGCGAGTTCCATTCCTCTATTTCTTGTTGGCGGTAAAAGGTGCGAAGATAAATGGTTAATTGACGCCGGCGCCTCTGGGCACGGGATAGTGGCCTCTTTACATGACTTCACACCTCGTTAGCATCGCAGGAATACTATGGATACGTGGACGTATGGGGGCGAGCGATAAATGGACGTTAGTATTTTTTTGAGCTAATGATATACTTTTATAAATGGTTTTAAATTGCCTATCTTATTAAAAACGATATAGGTAATATACATAGTATTACAAAATAATAAAATTAACACCGAACAAAATAAATAGAAAATAATTACCTACATATTTATGCCGTAAGTTGGATTTTTGGAGGACTCGTGGATCATACGATTTGCGAGGTTAAGTTGCGCTTGCCGCAGTCAGTCTACGGATGGGTGACCGATCGTTACACATCGAAACCCCTCCATGCCACGTAGAGCACATTAAGCTAGCGTTCCCGGGTGTCTTACAAATATCTTTAACAGTAGTTACGGGAAGTCTAGAAGCCTGGAAGTCTGACAACCGGTCTAACCTTAGGATATCGGCATTGATCTATAACTGGGTTGCGGAGGTCTAATGGCAGTCACTCCGTGTAAAATACTGGTATTCAGCCGCATCTAGTTAGACTGGAAGCTGACCCCAATATAGTTGGGTAAAGGCTAGGTAGAACGAAGTTGCATTTTTCAAACAAACGTTATTTCGGTTTATTTTTTTTTGGAATCTTTTCTTTACTATTATATTATTGTTTAACAAAAGAACAGGCACGATAAGGCTCTTTATAATATTAGTTAGCGTAGATAGTATTGGACCGATACGACTGGTATTATGAAAGTGAGTCAGAGGTATTCTACTCTCACAGTTCACCTTAATAATGGGTATACATCGTGTTAGGTCCCAAAAGTTCCATAATGACAAAAGACGAGCCTATCAGCTTTCGCACAGTTCCAAGATTATTTTAAAAGAAAAGCTTTATGAAAATCTCCATGACTTATGATGAAGCCTTATAAAGATGTAAGGTCAATAATATCACAATAGTTTCCGTAACTGTAACATAACATAATCAGCCCATTCCTGTCCCACTGCTGGGCACGGGCCTCTTCTCAGAGTGAAAAGCGTTTAGGCCTTAGTCCACCACGCTGGCCTGGTGCGGGTTGGCAGACTACACACACCATCGAGAACTTTATAGAGCCCTCTCAGGTGTGCAGATTTCCTCACGATGTTTTTCCTTCACCGTTAACGCAAGTGTAAATCGAACTTAGACCCTCCCGCATAGAAGGCAAGCGTTCATCCGCTAGGCTATCATTGCTATGACTTTAAAGAGTAATGATTAATTAACTTAAATTGTTAATCACTATTAAAATAATTAGTTACTAAACTATACGTTTTAAAGTAATGGAGATACTATTATTATGTAAATAAACATTATATTTTAAGTATCTACGTTAACTCAGTAAGTTTATTGCATCGTAAAGTAATATTATTAACGATGCAATAGCAAATAATAAAAATATTTACCGTTTCTTCATAAATATATAGACATTGTTTTTGCAAAAATAGGCCTAAGTTGTAAAGTGAAAATACTTTATACATATTTAAAACTAGAGGTCGTCCGCGGCTTCGCCCGCGTGGAGGTCGTTTATCGCGTAAAAGTAGTCTAATTCGTCGCTGAAGTTCTAACACCGCGTAACTCGAAAAATAGTAGTTTTGAGTTACGCACGTCATTCGATAGGGAATCGAAAAACAAATCGTTTGAACAATCAAAATCAGTGGTTAGATCCAATAGCAACGCGTTATTACAAAAACAAAATCCACCGCGTTTGTAATATTTTTTCCAGCAAGCTATGTAAACCGCTAAAACAGCGTGTAAGTCACGTGAGTTCCATACTGGATCGTGTCGAGAAAGTGCTCCATCGAAAAAACTAAAATAAAATTGAAAATTGTAGATTAAAAACCGATTTTATGATAAGTAGAAAAAAAACAATTTTTTGCTCTCCTGAAAAGTTAACTATTTTGAGTTACGCGGTGTTAGAACTTCAGCGACGCTTAGGTATGTCCTTCTCCGGATTCCACACTATATCTGTACCAAGTTTCATCAGAATCGGTACCAAGCATCATCAAAAGAAACAAACAGACAGAGTTACTTTCGCATTTAAAAATGATAGGATGACAAAGAGAACGTCGAAGTAGAAATGCACATGAAGTCGGTTAATTTGTATAAGTCTTTGAACATACACAGCGAACATACATAAAAAGCGACAGTCTATATCCTGTCGTTATTTTAGGGTTCAGCAATACCCTTGTAATTTTATCATACTTGGGCATAATATTGTGCTTGGCATTAACCCGATCTGGGGGTTGAACAATGTCACATTTGGTGAATCATGTTTCATTTTATATTCGTAAACATAATATCGTGAGGAAACCGGTGTCTGAGAGATATTTCTCGACGGCATGTGAAGCCAAGTCAGAGGGTCATGGGAGGCATAAACTCTGACACCAGGTTAGTCACTAACCACACGAAAAGAAGATCGTAACTGGTAGCTGCACATCCAGTCAGCAGTTTCACTGACTGCATACTAATTGCCTTCAAACTGCATTTGGCAGTAGCAGTTCTTTTTTTAAACTTATATTAATTTGATTACAACTTTCGAATAATTTTTTTTCGACAAACTTCTGCCAATAGCTTTGAGACATAAAGTTATCAATCAGTTAATCCTTTTTTTCTAGGTGACGTCACTTTATCTTTCTCGCAAATTGTCACTTCAAAATAAATAGTAATTACCATTTTTCCTTCCAAAAAAGATTATTAAACCTACGGAACACTCCCTTATGCGAGGTCTGACAAGTCTTGGCAGCTTTTTCTTTAAACAATGCTTTGTTCAAACCATTCACAGCATAAGAAACCATTTATATAATTAGTTATTTCCCCTGCAATGTCAGTAACCGCATATTTCAATCATTCGCATTGTGTAAAACCACGTAAGGTATAGAGTTTTATTGACATTATGGAAAGAAATGATTGTATTTTATTTTATGTATACCTATGTAGATAGCAAAATAAATGGTGTCTATTTATCTCCCATTTTGATATTTAAATTGTCGTAATTTTAAAAATAAACAATTTTGATATTCATCTACCAAAAAAGATCAATCACATTGTCTGAGTTTAACCGTGGTTGACTACGGCCACCGCTTTGCTTTTTTAACCATTTTCCGCGGTTCTGTGCTAATCCATAATAAACCACGCGATTTTCAAATGTTCAGTCCACCAAAAATACGTTCAATGTTTGTGAAAAATATTATGAAGCCAGCATCATTTGAGTTAATACGTAACCAAATTAAAAACATAAATGCAAAACGATAGCAATCAACGCATCTTAGATATACATTTTTATTGAAACATAAATTTTCTCGACTGTAATATATCGCTATTCGCTTACGATTGCGAATATTACATCTTTCCGTGTGATCTGAAGAATGAACGTTTAGCATACATTTTAAAAAGATGCCACCCATATGCGCTTAGACAAATCACGCGAGCATTGCATGAATTACAATGACAGATATGACACAGGGCCGTAATTGGGCATAAAGATCGGGTGCATTGACTCAAGTTTGGGTTAATTAGTCAATCGTAAAAATACTTTCTGTATTTTTATCGTTGTATAGTAATTAATTTTGTATATATTAGAGGCCAAAGATTATAAAAGAAAATCAATTATGCAAAATCAGCATTAATAATTTTGCAGTTTTATGGTTCTAAATTATAAAATAATTACACTCTTATGATTATTAAAATCGTAGTTCTAAATCCAGGTTTACTGCAAAATTATAAATAAAAATTTAATATTTACAAATTAAAGTAAATAATCTAGCTTTCGCTTGACTAAAGATAGTCGTATCACACATCTGTTACATGACCCTAGTCCGCTCCACTATTATTATTATGCTCTAAATAACCAGCTAATAAGCTAATTGTCAGTCTAGACATAAGCATGCATGTCGACAATTATTGCATGCTAGTCGGGCGGCCGGGCGGCGGCCGTCAGTAAGCGGCCTAAAAACATTGTCTCCGTGAATAAATTCACGTATGAATTAACATAGTTAACACAAAAAGATGCGGCGAGGAGAAAAGTCGCATGTCTGCGCTATCCTAGTTGCTTCAAACTATTCAACGCATTAGAACAAAAAGTGTCAATAATTTTGTCATGTAAATCAGGATGGCAGATACGTTTTTGATTGTACATCGACACACATCTTCGGAACCGTACAAGTACCTACCTATTAATATAGCCAAGCCTGTTTAACAACGAGTGTTAGGTGAGCTAAATGTCTAAGGATTTACCAACATCTTACTTCTGGTTTTCTTACTACGACAGCTAAATATAACCCCAATTAATCGTAAGTTTTACTATAAAATAAACAGGTAAAAGCAACCCGTCCGAGTCATATAAAATATACGCTGTTTGCTAATAAATTTTGCATAATAAACAAACAGTCATACAGTATACCAGCAGATGGTTAACAAGGCATACATATTTGTGTTTATTAAAAACTTAATTATAATCTCCACTGTAAAATATTCTAAAGTTCACAATGTTTTAAAATCAATGAATAATTTTGACATTCAATTCAAATAAGGGACGAGTTAAATTGGCAACACTAAAAGATTCCTTGTATGTTGTGAGTCTTGTAAGCAAAATTAATAAGTCCTTAAATTATTGTTCTCTCTGTTTATCCAAGCAAGCTAATGTCGACAGTCATAGTTAACGAATAAAAACTAGTTACATATTTGTTTTATCTTTACTGTGGGATTGAATTATAGAGTTTGAGCGAATAAAATTACTACAACCCTTCAAGCTGTCTCGCAGCCAATGCAAAATGCTTTGAATTTCTAGAAAAGAGCGTAAGCTTTTTCTTTTATTAGAATAGAATAGAATATACTTTATTGTACACCAAAATTGTAACACAGCTCTTATACAATAACAAACATTAAAGGGTAGGTACAATGGCGGTCTTATCGCTGATAGCGATATCTACCAGACAACCTTTGGATGAACAGGAAGTCAATGAATAAGATAGAGGGGGTAGTCCATGGTGTACTGCTGCAAAATATATACTACTTTTATTATGCATAAATAAAATATTGTAAAGTCCGACTTAAGCTTCAGCTTTGGCGTGTTTCTCCTATAAAAAAAGATAAAAAATATAACGTAATTAACGTGAATCCCAGCTTGCCTGGACTTTGTAGATTTTTTAAATGGGGCCTTAAGTTATTATAAGAAAGCATTATGTTTTTTCCATAATATACCATCGGCTTCGATTTCAGCTAAAAGCTGCGGAAATACTGAATAGAAGATCCGACACGAAAATCTATCCGTCAATGACAGCACTGTTAAATACATGAGGGCGTTTACCTATGTTTACATAGAATACTTCTTACATTATTTACAACCACAGACACCACACAGATAAAAATAAAGACTCACAAAGGGCATTATTGAATATTACAACAAGTTTACATGGTTACGCTACTTATGTTGTATTATGACTATGAAGATTATAAGAATAAAGTAAATTAAGAAGCTGCGGTCGCACAGAGACGTTGACCGACGATGCGGTCAGGGAAGAAGCGCTAAAGTAAAAAAAAAACTCAAAAAAATAGTCTTTTAAACCGCATAGCTTTGTTTGTTACTGTCCACCATATTTATGATGTCTCTAATAATAATAATTTTGTAAATGCGTGTGTAATTCAAAACAACTTAAATTATGCAGGCAAGTGCCATATTTAAAGTGTAATGATTCGTAATATGTTAATCTTTGATGAGATCAATAATAAACTGTGACAAACTATGATGGATATAATTAGTTTCTCTTTAAAAAAAACTTCACCACGTCTCCGTGGTTTTTTCGAAGTATAAAAATATTTTTAATAAACTAGTTAAGCAAAAGTAATACAACTGAGAACGTTTTACTAAATTGCCCATTTGCTAAACGGCTATCAGTTTTTTTATTGGTTTTTAATTTATTACATGGCGATTAAATATCGAAATTACTGGCTGTAACACGTTAAAGAATGTTGTCGTGTTACCAACTGGGGCTCGGTGCTGAGAAAAATTGCAGCTAAAATTATGAATAATTACTATAATTCCGTCTTTAAAGACCTTTTAAAGACATTTTAATAATAGTCTCTTTAATTAAACTTTAATTTATGAACGTCATTTAATTGCAGCCTCCTTGGGTTAAATTTACCGACTACTAACCGAAATCGGATTGAGGTTTTCTTTTATAATAAAGATAAACTTATTTTAAACATAAAATGAATAGTCTAATACAATTATTTATTTTAATTACCTTAATGTAATTATTCTCCAAGATATAAAGCAAAACTTTATAACAAAAAATAAAACCGACCAAAAGGACGAAAATAAAAGTATAAAATAATTACCTACCATATTATAAAATTAGTAATTTGGTGTATATCTGATGTACTTCACCAAATTTAAATGGGATCACCTCGAAAGAATACTCTTACAAACAAAAAATAATCATTAAAATCGGTTTACAATAAGCAAAGATAACGTGGAACAAACATACAAAAATACAACATACAGTCGAATTGAGAACCTCCTCTTTTTTTGAAAGTCGGTTAAAAAGGTAGATGGAGTACTTTAAGGTTTTCAGTTTTCTGCATTCTCGCATCATAAATAAAAGTTATTTGAGTATATTAGATATTATATTATATATGCTATTGATACATTAGATTAAAATAATCATTTGTAATATAATAGAACTAGTACATAAGGACCGCCAGTAAATTCAACTAGGGCCATCGGATACATTATAATACAATGCAAGTTAAATGTGTGAGTTTTAAAGATTTCAATTCAGAATCTTTATGATTTTGTAACATAAAAAAGCATGCTACTTGGGAATCATGAGGTAAATCCTTTCAAGACAGGAAATGAAGAACTGGTACTTATTATTGTAATTGAATCATACTTACCGTAATGAAAAACTTAATAGTATTTGTTTATAAAATTAACGTTTAATTATTTAATTATAGTGACTATCAAATACGGCCCTGGATATGAAGGTATAATAATACAGTCTGAAACAACATTAAAATCTTTATTTATTATTTAAAACTAGAAATTATACGAATCTAATCTACGTTTAATAATACGTTTTATGATACAATAAAATTATACTGAACTAGGACTTTGCCCGTGACTTCACCCGCGTGAATTTTCATACAAACTTCCATCCCCTATTTTACCCCCTTAGGGATAGAATTTTCAAAAATCCTTCATAGTAGATGTCTACGTTACAAAAGGAACCTACTGTCAAAATTTCATGTTTTCAGCTTCACTGGCTCAGTCAGTCAGTCAGGACCTTTCTATACTATAAAATAAAGAGGAAAGATTTGTATTTTTGTATGTAACGAATAAACTTAAAATCTACTGGACCGATTTCAAAAATTCTTTTGCCGTTAGAAAGCTATATTATCACTGAGTAACAGACTACGGGCGGAGCCATGAGGACACAGTTAGTCTCTTTATAAGTAGATATAGATGATTGAGTTATTATTGAATTTGCTTAATAAATACCTATATAATTCGAAATGCGTATAACTAGTCCGTGGTTAATAATTTTGACTTATCTACACAAACATAACATAATTGTTTATTTTCACATCTGAATCTATTTTAATATCGACAAATGCATGTATAGCTATGATACGGTCTGCAGGGTCGTAACTACCTACCACAGTAACAGCCTAAGCATAGACGACCCCTGCCAAATAGATTAAGAGGGGCCTACCCAGGATCCCAGAGCCTGTAGCTACGGCCCTGGCGGTCTGTCAGCGCAAAGTAAACCACCGCCTGCTTCTTCTCCACGACCTATACAGGATGTAAACGAAATCATGTAATGCTTTCAAACCTCGTGATGTACTGCTAACATAGATTAACCTCGAATGGGAAACATTTGGATTCAATAAAAAAAAAATTACAAGAAGTAAACATTTGTGTTCTTAAAGTGAGGCATTTTAGCGCCCTGAGTTAAAGAAACGCGGGCGAGCGATAGCCGCGCAATTCGCTCGGAACGCAGAAATGCCTTGCATTAAGAACACGTGTTTACCTTTGTTTTTTTTTTGTTTCCAAATGACGGGATACATTTGGAATCAATAAAAAATAAATACAAAAAGTAAACATGTGTGCAGGGTTAATCTATGTCAGGAGTCCATCACGAGGTTTGAAGGAATTACATGATTTCGTTTACACCCTGTATGAGAATAACTTATATGCCACTAGCGACCCGCCCCGGCTTCGCACGGGTGCAATGCAGTATACTAATGTGGGGCATATAAACCTTCCTCTTGAATCACTCTATCTTTTGCTGAAAACTGCATTAAAATCCGCGGCGTAGTTTAAAAGATCTAAGCGTACAGACAGCGGGAGCGACTTCGTTTTATACTATGTAAAAGATGTTGTAAGGATTTGCCAGTTTGCAAGCTTGGACGCGGGGCTGACTGCCCAGGGTGCGCCGGACGTACGTGGAGGTTCTTTTCATCCACTAAAACAAGATAAACTAACTAAAAACTATGTATTAAAAAGTGGCTTTCTAACAAAAACAAATGCAGTCCAAAGTTCGCATCGTTGAGTAACGATACTTATTTTCAATTGTACAACTTGCTATGGTTCTCAACAAAAACATAGAAACCACATACCAAACCTGTTCCAGATAAAGCGACAATACAAACCATAGACCATATTTCAAAACTGAAAATTCCATAATGGCATTCCGTCAAGCTTACCAAAGTGCAGGCGACAATGCATTGCGCACGCGGCTATCGCGGTGCGTTGACCGCGGGCCTGACCCGGGAGTCGAGGTCAAGCGGTCAGCGGTGTTAGGGCCCGCCCACACGCGCTGCCGATAGCCCCCGGCTAGCTACGGGAACACCGATACCAACCTGACTTATGGTGGGAACGATTGTCTGAACGGGACTTTACGCTGCACGTTTAGATCGTAAACGCCGATGATATGGACCTAAATATTTTAGTAGAATTGTTCTGTTATTGTTGGGCTATTAATTGTTATTAAGTAACTCTGTTCAACTGTGCAAAAAAATATGCGAATAAGTATATTATTAATAGAGGTAGTAATCTACCATTACGATAGTAAACGGACGGGACAAGTATAGCTATGGAATATATTACAGCCATTAATTATTATCATTAGACAATCAAGAAGCTAGACTGTCGATTAAAGTTTATTGCAAATGAGTTCACTTTTGAATTCAGATCGGACGTCAATCGCTCGCTACTGATTGTTATCGAATGCGCTACCGTGCAAACACGTCTGACGAGGCCCTAACAACTTACTACAGCCTCGTCATATTTGTCGCGAATAATGATTTTACTTAGAATTATTACTTGCATTGATTTTTTATATTGGAAGGAAATGTTTTTTACTTTTGGACTGGAAATGGCATGGAAACAAAATGTTTGGGCACTTCTAGCAATCTAAGCAATACTAATTACCAATTAAATGTAATTTCGTACTTTTATTTACGTCAGGCGTTGCATATCATACATAGATTATAATATTGAACATTTCGAAGTGAAATCTATTATTTGCAGAAAAGTATAGTTATAGGTACGTACAGCTCAATGAAAAATTATTTAATTAAATTATAAAGACTTCCTTACAAGACCATATTAATCTTGAACGGGGCGCCATCTATCGGCTGCGCAGTTAATTGCATGTGAAATTGTATCCGTCACGCGAGAGACGTGATACGCATGCGCGACGCCATTGCGCGTTTGACGTTTATGAGCCTGCAAATTGCAATGGAGATGTTATTAGATAAAAAATATACCAAGAAGACATTTTTACGAGTTATGAAAGTTACACGAATTTTACAGAACCGTTGACTTGTTTATGTACTTGCTCTGGTATGGGTACAACAACATGCACGCAACAGATTTAACGATTCGCCTGTGGAAATCTGGGACCGTAGCAAAACGTGTGAAGCTTAAAACGAATCGCACATTAAGGCTGAGCATCCACCAGAGCTGTGCTAAGCTGCGTAGCGAGGAATGTGTTTTGTAAGCACCAATAGAATCACTTCATTTAAGTACCTAGCTTCGTTCTGCGCAGCTCTGGTGGATATGGGCTCAGCGGACCGAGGTTTTTGTTTATACAAAACAAGTGAGAAATGCGAGCGAGGGATGTGTTACGAGGAATGTGAATATGTTATGAGGACTGTGTTGGGAGGAATGTGTACCGCTCCCGCCACACCACCCTCATATTAGAAAAGAGTCCGTTACCTATCCTCGCACCGCACATTTGTACACATTACGCATTACACATTACCCATTCCTCGCACAGCTCTGATGGAAAGGGTCACACCGTTTCACATCCTCGCTACACATTTTCGCACTGCGCTTTTTCCTCGCACAGCTCTGGTGGATGTCCAGCCTTACAAGAAAAAATTACTCGAGACACAGTTGATCGCCATTTGTTTTTAGCTGCAAGCCATAACCCAACCGATAACTAGGGTGCAGCTGCAAACTAGTAGCGATCAATGTGTCTTGCTTGAGCAACTTAGTGACCTATGTACAGTCCGAATTTGATTACTCAGCGTTTATGTAACCGATTGTTGATCTAGCCTCTTAACTTCAGTCAATCATTCAATTTACAATCAGCCGCTGTTCGCTGATTTATAAAAGCACCTTTCAACCAACCAGTTCTCGAATTTCCTGCCTCTAAAATTCAGCTCCGGCTAGGGTTACCATAACAAAATGGCAGAATGCCTGTAGATCTCTCTGTGGTGTCGGCAATAGCTCATGCCGTGTCGTGAAAAGATTAGGCAGTTAGCAAGGTTGTCAGCGGAGCTGACTACACAGTGTACTCTGTACGTATCTACTTAAGTATCGTCACACATCGCGGCTTTTTGAATGCATCCTTACGCTTGTCTCAAAGTAATACCGGCCGCAGGCCTGTCTAAATCTTAAAATGCCTATCAAATGCGTCAAATGCCTGTCATATGGTAACACTCGCTCCGACTGACTCAACAAAAATGTCGGTCAGCTCTGGAGGCGCTCACATACACATACATATTTCTCATCTAACTACGTGGCTTGCACTGCGCCCTACGTGATATCTAGTAAGGGCTACAAGATTTTTCGAAAGTACCTAGGTATCTTATTTTATAGTTTCAGGGCCACAACCAGATACACTGTAACCTCATCCGAGCTTCGACTTTACCTTGTATTTTACGCCAACTGTAAAGTTTATACAATAGTTACGACCCGTTACTATGCTTTGAGCTTCACCGATCAGTACCGATAGGTACCGCTTGTCTACTGCCCTTAAAAGCGAAAACGGCTATACGACTATAAACCTCATATAGGCTATAACAATCGGGTGTTTATATGCCGAAGACATAATAATCACTGCGCTTAAAACAGTTAAGTGATATGATTGTATAAGGGCCTATGCACATGACGCCTTTTCTACGCGCAGAAAACGTGCGTTAACGCAACCAAGACGAGTTGGAAACGCGGTGCAGTCGCAGCTTGTATAATTGACCACTGCTTTTTTAGAACTTGACGGCGCAGATACACGCGTCGTCTGCAAGTGTCATTTCGTTGATTAATCTACTACAAGTTGTAACATAACATTACATCACGCCTGTATATCCCCAAAGGGTTGGGCAGAGGTGTATAGTAACACCTTCATTTTACCATTACGTTTAAGTCCGTCATAGGGTGCGAGCATATTGCCATCAACCGGGCAATAATCCAAACTCCGGGCTGCTACTGAGGAATTCTACACGGAAAAACCCAATAACACTGCCCGAGCTGGGGATCGAACCCTGGACCTCACGATCAGCAGTCGCACTTGCCACCACTAGACTAACGAGGCAGTCATGTTGTGAGTTACAAGTTATGATGATAACTTTTCTGTAACAGGCCTATTTGTTCGGTTCCCAAAATTTGATACGATCACAGCGATACATAATTATACGATTCACATCGGATGATGATTTTTCACCTACCTTTTTACGCCACCTTGTAGTATGAAGGTGTGATTTGACCTGCGTTCCTTAACACACCTTAAGTGCGTGCATCAGTCAAGCCTTCAAATACTCGCGCTTATTTTCTTAAGGTTAGATAACGCTGGTGACAGGTTGTGAGCACATCAACAACAACACAGATTCCGTATCAACAACGATTTCTACATCCACATCTCAATCTTAAATTACTATATAATTTGCTTATTGCCTCGTTACTCTAGTGGTGGCAAGCGCGACTGCTGACCGTGAGGTCCTGAGTTCGATCCCCAGGTCAGTCCCAGGTCCCCAAGTTGGGTATTTCCGTGTGGAATTCCTCCGTAGCAGCCCGGTCTTTGGATTTGTGTCCGGTTGATGGCAATAGACTCACCCCCTATTACATGGAACATAATGGCGAAATGAGTTACTATACACCTCTGCCCAACCCTTCGGGGAATACAGGCTTGATGTTATGTTTATTTGCTTACTGAAACGCAACATGATTTAGTATTTCTCGAACACTGATTAGGAACAGTTTGTCCGCGTTCGAAGTCCAGGCGAGAATTACACGGCGTGACGTGTTATTTGTACCGATGTATCTAGTTGTGTAATAATGGTATATTACTAGTTTAGTGCGGTATTCCTCTACCTTCGGTGCTTATGAAGTGAGGAGTTGTAAAACCTACAAACTTGTCAGTTATATGTCATCATCATCATCATCAGCCTATAATATTCCCACTGCTGGGACACAGGCCTCCTCTCTGTGAGAGGGAATGTCAGTCATGTCAGTTATATGTGCAATGGGCTAATCAGATCTTCCTGCTAAACTTTTTCACAACTATGTTGGGGTCAACTTCCAGTCAGATATCAGTATTTTACACGAAGCGACTGCCATCAGACCTTCGCAACTCGTATCTGGGCAATGCTGAAATCCTAACGTGAGACCGGTTGTCTGACTTTCGGGCTTTTGAATACTCCCGTAACGACTGTCATAGGTATTCGTATGACACCCGGGACCGACGGTTTAGCGTGCTGTCCGAGGCACGGAGGGATCTCGTTGTATAACGAACGGTCATCCATCCACGAACTGACCGCGACAAGCGCAGCTTAACCTCGCAAATTATATGTTGGTCGGTAGAGTAGCAACCACCCAGACTCAATTTCTAACGAATTCCCATCATTTTATTTACGACCAATGACAAATTAAAACATAAACAGTTAGGTATATAATGAACAGTTATTCAAACGACACTCAGATCACGTTTGTAAGTGGTCCGATGCTCGGATGCGCGAGCGCAAGCGGTGGAGCAGTGGAACTTCGCCAAATGGAGCACTGGGCTATGCGGTACCAGTCTATATGCAATGAGATGGGCACTGTTGGATGAATTCTTAGATACATTCGTTTTTACTGGTTTCGGTTTAATGTGCTATACGAATATTGGAAAAACGGTACAGCTTTAACCATTTGAACGCCATGGACGGCTATAGACGATAAACGAAATTGGCTCGAGCCGCCAACGACGTCAATAGCCGTCAAAAGAGTACGAATAATTTGTAGTGTGGCGTGGAGGGAAGTGTTAATTTATTTATTTAATAAATAAATAAATTATATTCATACAATATTTTCATACGTCTGTCAAAAGGTTAATCATTCAAAATATGTCTATTGTTTGTCTATTTATTTCGATGTCCGACGCTGAATTATTACAAACTAGCTGCGCGGTGACCACTTTTTTTTAACTTTTCCTAAGTTTCTTTTTTTTTAATCAGCCCATAATAGAGGCGAACCAAACAAAAAAAAAATCAAATTGGTAGAGCCATTTTCGAATATTTGCGAGACTAACGCACGGCAATTGATTTTTGTATACTATATAGATTTTTCCTAATTTTCTTTTTTTTCAAACCACCCCAGTATTGAGGCGAACCAAATAAAAAAGTATTATTCATTTGAATCCAATTCGGTCGAGCCATTTTCGAGGTTTTGCGAGAGTAACGCACGGCATTTCTTCTTCTTCCTGCCCTTATCCCACACTAGATGGGGTCGTCACAACACATATTTCATAAATCCATGTTTTTAGAGGTTTTGGCTTATTGTTTTATGACCGGCCGCCTGCCTGACGTCGACCCTCCTTGGGAATACTCGTTGCACCGTCGCGCGATAACGCACGACAAATGATTTTTATAATAGACTAGCTTTTGCCCGCAGCTTCGCTTGCGTGAAGTTTGAAATCCTTGTTAAGCCCATTTTAAAGTGACATTTTAAAATCCAAAACGTCCGTCTTTTATCACCCCCGGCGGTTTAGGCTGTGCGTTGCTAGATTAGTCAGCCTGTCGGTCAGTTTCTCCCCATGCTTCTTTCTTACTTCAAAAGTACCAGATTTCTCATACAAACTTTCAACACTTATTTCACCCCTTTAAGGGTTGAATTTCCAAAAATGCTCAAACACGTGTACGTTTATTTCTAACCAAAAACCTTACTATTTAATTTCAAACTTCTTACTTCAAAAATGACGGACTTACATACAAACTTAAAAACCATATTTCACCCCCTTAGGGGTTGAATTTCGAGAAATCCCTTCTTAGTAGATGTTTACGTCACAAAATGAACCTACTGTCATAATTTCAAGTTTCTAACCCCAGCCGTTTAGGCTGTGCGTTGATACAGTCAGTCAGTCAGTCAGCTTCTCCTTTTATAAGTATAGAAGATATATAGATAGCGACGAAATATGTTCTAAAAGTTTCATATTAACAGCACCATACAGATATCAATATTGGCTTACCCAAAATGAGGTTGTCAGCTTTAAACAGTCTATTAACCAAGCCTACTTGAACGTGTGGTCATAAACCCACATAGGCCGGTCATATCTCCAACGACACATTGTTCGCTTCTCAGAAATAAACATTTCGCTAAAGCTGGCTCGCTAAGTTATTCTGTTATGACAAACCCGGGACGTGAATGCATGGCGTATGGTCTGTGTTAGGCTTGTGGCTCAGTGGGGACATGGTATAATACAAAAAGGTAGACTCTCTCTTCCCATAAGAGCTAGATCTCGTGACTGACCTTTACACTAGCCTTACGTGTAAGAAAATGACAATTTAACAATGGTAGTATTCTTTTAAAATAGTTTCTAAAATGATACTTTGTATTGATAATAATTAGGTACTGAACGAAATATTTTTACGAATATATTATCTGTGGTCAAGCCCGCTAAAAACGAGACAGATTTTGAAAGATTACTTGTTACGAAAGTTTTCTATGTTAGTTTATAATTACCAAAACTGTGTTTAAGAAGGTGATTAAAGCGCCATACCTTAACGTAAATTGCCTAAAGTTATTCCCGACCCAGTACCTTTATAGAAAGTTTTCATACGCAAGTAAGTCTAGTGTGCACTCCTACATACAAAATTATATGAATCCGAGTCATAAAATATGTCGTTACACATCGAGATTCCTCCGTGCTTCGGAGAGCACATTAAACAGTCGGTTCCGAGAGTCATACGATTACCTATGGCAGTCGTTACGGGAAGTCAGAAGCCCGAAAGTCTGATAACCTGTCTAACCTTAGGATATCGGCATTGCCCTGTCTGTAACTCTGCTGCGGAGGTCTGATGGCAGTCGCTCCGTGTAAAATATTGATATTAGCCGCATCTGGTTAGACTGGAAGCTGACTCCAACATAGTTGGGAAAAAGGCTAGGCAGAAAGAAAAGCTTCAGATCCACCTACTGGTGTGTCACGTCACGACACGTAAGCACATTTTGACAGTACTAAACTAGACTAAACGCAACTGTCACTTTCTTTTTCTATTGAAACAGAAAAGGACAAACACTAGTCCTATCAAAGTGCGCAACAGAATCGACAGTATCGACACCATTAGCTAAGTTTTTTTTTTACTATAAGGCCTATGAACCAGTAAGGTTTGGCTTCCGTTGTTATTGGTATCCTATCACAAATGGTGACGCGTACATAATACGGATCATAGTCGGAAGAAAATATCTTGTTTATTATACGTACTATAACTGTAGGTAAAGTCGCCGGCACGCAACTTGGCAAGGTTTTGGCGTAGTGGGAGTACCAAGTGTTGCACTAAGTGTACATGCGTAAACTTTTACGCGTGTACACTTAGTGCAACACTAAAATGGTCACTTTTATTGCTTGTCATTATTCTATGATTATTGCCATTTTTTTTTTGTTTAGAAGAAAGAAAGAAAGGAGGGGAATTCTCTTCTCTACTCTTGCCAAGTTACGTGACTAACGATAAATTATGCATATTTAATCCCCGTTTTAGACGTCAGTCATGCGGATGAGCATGAACCAGGAAACATAGCGCACAAACAGGACAGCCTTCAGTAGAAAATAATATATACTATTTATATTATAAGTTATATTTTTTACTCTAACAGCGAAAGGCTTCATTAAGACCCCATAAGATGGAGGATGGTGTAACTCATTTAATGAATCCCCTTATTTTTAAAGACTGCCCTACACAAACTCATCTAATTCAAGAGGTGCGTCGAGTCTGGCAAATATTGCAGAGATTTCACGCGACCCATTTCAAGAAACGCTTAAAACTATCAGAATATAGTCACATAGATGTAGAGTACATGCACTAAGTTCAGCCTCAACCACAGCGACTTTGTTGCGAAAATGGGACGGATTACAATTATGTAGATGGATCCCAACGTCAATATAATCTGTGATTAGGGTTGCCATCCGTCCAGGTTTCCCCGGATTTGTCGTAGTTTAGAGGGCATCCGGGGAGCGTCCGGGTGGGGCTTCATTTGTAGTCCAGGTTTAAAAATTAAAGTCTTGGGCCGCCCGCGACACACCCACTGTGCCCGCACGCCGCAACATTTTCAACTGTTTTTATTACACTGACTATATTTAAAAAAACCTGTTGACATGTCCGGATTCTGGGCTCTAAAATCCGGGGTTTTCACGCGTCTTGTCCTGGTTGCCAAATTTTAGAGATGGCAACCCTATCTGTGATTTATGGTAGGACGTTAGCTTTGGGTCACAATAATGATTATAGTACGAAACAACTAAGAAGTCGCATTGGCTTGATCGAACAACCAATGGCAGGCGCTCAATATCGCGCCATTCAAACTTATTGTCAGCGTAAAGATTTTTTTTTACTGCAATACTAATAAACATTCGAGGTCTTGATGTCGCACTCAGCTCAGAAGTGATTAGTTTTACGAAGTTTGCCGATGTGACATCTTACTTGTGTCGTACTGTAGTACCTTGTATACAGGATGTAAACGAAATCATGTATTCCTTCAAACCTCATGATGTACTGCTGACATAGATTAACCCTGCACAGGATACCTTTGGATTCAATAAAAAAATACAAGAAGTATACATGTGTTCTTAACGTAAGGCATTTTAGCGCCCCGAGTTAAATGAACGCGCGGTGAGTGATAGCCGCTCAATTCGCTCGAGGCGCTAAAACGCCTCACGGTAAAAACACAAATGTTTGCTTCTTGTATTTTTTTTCCATTGAATCCAAATGTATCTCGTGCAGGGTTAATCTAAGTCAGCAGTACATCACGAGGTTTGAAAGAATTACATGATTTCTTTTACACCCTGTATAATATTAACATGCGAAATAATACATATCGCTCATAAAATATAATCCTTTACATTGTAATATTTATTATCCATACATTTACTTTACTACCTTCCCATGGCTCATAAAACAAAACTTGCATCTATATTGAAATTCTCTAGGGCTTATTACTTTAAAATCTTTCTCAGTGTACACAATACCTAACTGCCGTTCCTATGCTAATTGGTTTTGAAATATCAGACAACGGCAAGACAGCCTTACAAACTATACCTATACCAACCTTCTTGGTTTTATTTGACTTGACAAGTTCCATCCGTAAAGTCGGCAAACAATTTGAAGTCACCGCACGCTTTCGTCGCAAGAAGCCGTAGAATGTTTGTAGACAGCCTTATAAATGGAAAATAATCTATTTTGTCGTAAAACACTTAATAAGTCATAAGGAATTTATGTTTGGTTTTTACTTGCTTTCAAGTGGAAATGCGGTCTTTTTGTGGACCTTGGTAGGTACCTGTTAGGTATTACAGGAATGGGCACGTAGTTGGTGCGGTCTTTTTGTTATCGTTGGTACCTGTTAGATAGTACCTATACAGCGTGTTAATAAAATCATGTAGTTCCTTCTAACCTCGTGATGTACTGCTGACATAGATTAACCCTGAACGGGATAATTATGAATTCAATAAAACAACATTTACAAAAAGTAAACGTGTGTTCTTAACATGAGGCATTTTAAGGCCCCGAGTTAAATGACCGCGCGGCAATCGATACGCGTAATTCACTCGGGGCGCTAAAATGCCTCATGTTAAAAACATAATTACGTTTATTTCTTGTATTTTTTTTTATTGATTCCAATACTATCCCGTGCTGGGTTAATCTATGTCAGCAGTACATCACGAGGTTTGAAGGAATTACATGATTTCGTTTAATTAAGTTTAATTAAAGCAATTCGTAGCTTTATGTTTTATAGCTTTTACCCGCGGCTTCGCTCACGTGGAATTAACATGATGTTTTTCCAGGACCAAAAGTAGCCTATGTTACTCTCCATCCTTTCAACTAACTCTATGCCGAAAATCAAGTCGATTGGTTGCTTAGTTAGGGCGTGAAGGAAGGACAAACAAACAAACACACTTTCGCATTTATAATATTAAATATATTAGTATGGATTCCCAAAGCCATGTTTGATTCTGTGGAACCAATAGCCTACTCTCGTGTTGAGGCGTAAAGATTAGCGGTTTAGCAAGGTTGATAGCCGGGCTGATTGCCCAGTATAATCAATAGCCGATAAACGTCTATTATAACCCTCGGTCTCTCGCCCTTTCCGCAGTTAGTTAATGAAGGCAGTAAGATGTTATTAGCGGACTGACAAAATATGTCGCTGTCTTTACTCGTCAAAATATGTCTCTGTCTTACTAACTGCCTCGTTGGTCTTGTGGTGGTAAACGCGACGGCTGATCGTGACGTCCTGGGTTCGATCCCCAGGTCGGGCAAGGATTTGTGCCCGGTGGATGGCAATAGGCTCGCCCCGTATTACATGAGACTTAAACATAACAGTGAAATGAGGGTGTTACTATACACCTCTGCCCAACCCTTCGGGGAATATAGGCGTGATGTTATCTTGTGTTATTTTACTAAATCACAAGACACCAATGAAAAGAGATGAGTTTGTTTGATAAAGTGGAATTGAAAATAACATCTTCATTTTTCTTGTTACAGATCATTAGTGCTGCTGCTCTCCGTGGCAGCGACCTTCGCCGCGCCATCGCCAGGAGTCAGCGCCAACTCCGACAACAATGCAGACAAGCTGGAGCCCTCCACACACGAGCTACTCAGTTCCCTCGGCTTAAAGAAGCTGAGGATACCCGCCGCCCACCACAGGAAACGCCTCGCCGAACAAGGCAGGAGGCATGCTACCGGAGACTCGAGGATGTACGTCATCAAACTTCCCCCCAACACGAGTTACTATAGCCACGCAGAACCGGCCCCGGCTGCAGCAAGGACCCTACCTCTGCAGATGACGAGTAATGGCAAACCTGCTCGCGTATACCACTGGAATATTCCCGTTCTACAAAAATACGCCAAAAACCGACCTCAAGCGAGGTTTGACGATGACATAATGGACGTTGAAAGCACGCCGACTTGGCCAAAGGCCATCATTAATCATCCGAACTCGCTCGACGCTTTGGCATACTACGTCCCAGCTAAGAAGCCCTCTTTCAGGAAATATTTCTCCGGTAACGGCAAGCCTAAATCCTTCTACGTCATTGAGAAGAATAAGAAATCCGCCGAGTATCATAAGTTATTGCCTTAATCGGATTATTTCAAACGTTCCCGGTAGATATAAAAGTGAAGTTACGCAAATTAATTGAGTCTGAGTCTCTGAGTCGATTACTGAACAAAATATCGGTACTGATTCTTTCTATTTATTTTATTACTTATCCTTTTAAAAAATATTAATATAACTGCAGGATTATGCAATTAAAATAAAATACGTAGTTAATACAAATGTTTTGGTCGTCTGAATATGAATGAACTTCGACTTTACATTAATTATTTATCATTAATTTCTTAGGACTTGCAGACTTTAGGCTAAAACTCGAGCTAAGCTCTGCAGATTAACTATCGATGCTAATTCGAATAATTAAATCATAAACTCTGACATTCATTTACTTTATGTAATTAGGAATAGAGTTCAAATTGCAGTTAACAATTGTTCGCAATTAGCGTCGAAAGTAAAGTCTATTCTTTATCCAATCATTTCGTTTGTAATACACAGATAGTGCCATCCACGAAGATGCGCCCCACTCTTCGTCTAAATCGCGTGTTCTCTCTCGCTCTTCGTGTTACGGGGTGTCCTGCGTAAGCGACGAACGCGACAAACGCGATCAAAACAACGGCATTCCCTACTAGCGGCCTATGTAGCGAGACGCGACGTAACGCGTATTTGTTCCACGTCGTGTCGCGTCGCATCGCACCGCGTCGCGTTTGTCGCTTACGCAGGACACCCCGTTAGAGTCAGGGAGAAAACGCGATTTAGATGAAGAGTGGGGCGCATCTTCGTAGATGGCGCTATCTGTAACCAGTTGAGACACGTTTTTGATATCTTTGACTTGGTCACTCGACATTGTTGGTTGAGATGCTCAACCATCGAATGTGCATCACGTGACAGAACATTTAAACGACACTGCAGTGTATTGGTGCCACAATACGTGCGTTAAATAAGTGTCTGAAATCTGAAAACATACTGAAGAGTTTACTGGTCGTTTAGTCAGTTTAAAAGCCATCTGGGAGACTACCATAAACTTTTATTGCCATTCAGATTTGCTAAACAATAGCCCTACCGGATTTGTATTATGAAAATGTAAGAAGAAGGCAAACGGTTCATACCGAACCATTGATCCTAAACTTGAATGGCTTTAAATGTTGACAGTAGGGGCCAACCCACATCTGACGGAAGATACGTCGCCAATCTTCCACCGCTACACATAATTCCATATAAAAATCTCACACCGTCCACATTTTGATCGAAGATGCGTTACTTAAATTCCTCGAATGAATTATTAAGATCGGCAACGTATCTTCCGTCAGATGTGGCTTGGCCCTACAGCCTTTGACTATTGTAAAAGGGGCCATTCAAGTATTACGTAAGCAGAATTTTAATATTTTTTGACCCACCCTACCCCCTTGTCAGCAAAAGTAAGCAAAGCTTTTACCCCCCCTCCTATGCTTACGTAAACAACGGTTTATATTTTTTTAAACTGTTCCGGTTTCTTTATTGTTATTTATGAGCAGCAGTTTTTAAGTTTAGAAAAATAAGTAAATAAATAAAAATTGCTGACGTAATCATCATCTAGACACCCCCGTCCTCCATGTCATCAAAAATAAACTAAAGAAAGACCCCCTCGCCCCCCTTTCGTGCTTAGGTAATACTTGAATGGCCCCAAACACCTACGTTTTGAGGCTATATTATAGGTCAATGAAATACCCCTAACATATCCACTATTTGAGTAGTGTACTTGTCAACTGCATTGTATATAAAAGGCCAGCTTCCGCAATCTAGTATTAAGTAATCGATAGGTGCTTAGATGTTATAGTAAGACTGCGTCACGAATTTAAATTATTATCTAGATATACGTTAACTGCATTTAGATACAGCAAAAAATATTAATATTTAAGTGACTTTAGTAATTAATTACATATCCAAAGTGCTTACACAGAGTTATCGATACTATATTGAAGTTTTGGACACTGTTGCTAATAAAAATGAGGTGTTTGAAAATCCAACAAAAATGTAAATAATCTCATTCCTTACACCAGGTTCACACGATTCGATTCTAGTTGATCAACTGACTTGATCAACGAAATTTGAAACGTTTTTGTTGCTTCAATTTGATTAAAATTCTGTTCAGACGGTTCAAATCGCATGCGATTTAGCAGTTGATCAACTAGAATCGAATTGTGTGTACCTGGTGTTACACGCCAAATCTAATATACCTTTTAGAGGTGTGGAACAAACTAATTTTGAAAAAAGAACGTGCTCGATTTTGCATGCTCAATAAAAGCTCATATCTGAGGTCAAACAAATTGCTAATGATAATAATCTTCGAACACATTTCAAGGTGTGAAACAGTAGTTTTGAAAAAACAACACCACAAGCTTTTCTTAAATAGGCAAAAACGTACTCGATTTTGCATGTTTAATAAAAGTTCATATCGACGCTCGGCAGTGAAAACCTCGTAAATAAAATTTTCTTCAAAAACCTTTTATTTGTTCTTTAGATTGATAAACTCGTCATACGCGTACTAGTTCAACAAACTTTCAATTCAAATACTTCTAAGCTATCTATGACGTACGATGACAAACTTGTATTAACGTTTGATCGGCCATTTTTTTATGCAGGAGACAGTTATTTCTATCTCTTTTAAAAATTTGTATTTTCACAAACGTGGTTTTCACTGCCGACCGACGATATTAAAATTTGAGTCAACAAACTTCTAATGATAATAATCTTCCGAGTGTATTTTGGATATGTACGATATACGTAGTAATGCGTAAATCTCTGCATTTATATCTTTATAATCTATTTCTAAGACATTAATGTCCCAGTGTAGGTGTAATCTTATATTTATCACTTTTATGTAAAGCCAATGCTAATTTTAAACTTTGCACTTAGTTTTATTGTGTTGAAGACTATATTAATTCGTATATACTAATGATGTAACTAGGCCCAGGCAAAGCCATTGCTTTAACCGTTTAGAATGTAAGTTGTTATCTTAGATGTAAGCATAATTACTTTGTACAACATACCTACTTAATGTAAACTAGAACAATAAATATTTTATTAAATTAATGTGTTGAATTTCTTTTCTTCTTTACAAATGAATTAAAAAAACTTCTTCCAAAATAAAGATTATTTTTAATCATTTCAAAATTCATCCATTTTATCGTACTGCTAATCATTATGTTGGTAAACTTTTTATTATTCAGCCATGATCATCCCACTGCAGGGCAAAGGCCTGCCTACCCTCCTTCCACTCCTCTCGGCTTAAGGTTTTCTGCGGCCAGTCCCGCCATCTCCTGGGCCTGCCGCGACGTCGTCTGATGTTTGGCAAGCTACAGGTAAACTTTTTGGTAAAACCAAAATTTGGCAGAAGTTTTCCTAGTTAGGTACCTACCTATAACTAATAGTCCATTTAAATTTTAGTCGTAAAACATTTATTTTGTTTAAAGAATCCATTAGAAATAAAAATCCGGCAAATGCTCTATAGCCGGAGTATATTATGCTATTATCAATATTCTGACAGCTGCTACCCATCCACCAAATATAACAAAAAATAAACGAAAGGCAATCGGATAAGTTATTCTTAACTGGACACAAACTGAAAATAAATAAGAAATAGTTAACTAACTGCCTCGTTGGTCTAGTGGTGGCAAGCGCGACTGCTGATCGTGGGGTTCGTACCCCAGGTCGGGCAAAGTGTTATTGAGTTATTCCGTGTGAAATTCCTTAGTAGCAGCCCAAAATTTGGATTTATGTCCGGTTGATGGGAATAGGCTCGCCCCCTATTACATGGGACTTAAACATAACGGCGAAATGAGGGTGTTACTATACACCTCTGCCCAACCCTTCGGGAAATACAGGCGTGATGTTATGTGTTATGTTACTATAATGTATCCCAGATATATTACATCTGCCTCGTTGGTCTAGTGGTGGCAAGCGCGACTGCCGATCTTGAGGTCCTGGGTTCGATCCCCAGGTCGGGCAAAATGTTATTGGGTTGTTCCGTGTGGAAATCCTCAGTAGCAGCTCGGAGTTTGGATTTGTGCCCGGTTGATGGCAATAGGCTCGCCCCCTATTACATGGGACTTAAACATAACTGAGGGTGTTACTATACACCTCTGCCCAACCCTTCGGGAAATACAGGCGTGATGTTATGTGTTATGTTAACAACAAAGAGATTGAATGTCTTTGTTAACAAATAGTTATTGTTTTATTGGAAGAAAATACCAAAATATGGATGTTTATAATAAAATTATGAAAGCCATCACATCCGACAAGTAATTTGCATAAATTTGCATATAATAAAATAACATAACAACTTATAAGGTCATAGGAAAGGTCATACTAAAACAATCTTGTTTGAGAAATAATAGAGGTCCCACAATGCTGCCCTTTAGAACAACATGATTTGTAAAAAGGTAGGTACTTAGTTCTTTTTCTCGTTAATACCAACACGTAGATAAATATTGGTTATCTCATCACCTAGACAAATAAAAACAAGTACATAACTGGTTCCATGCCTGCCGCAGCACTACCAGACGAGCCATAATCATAGAATAAGAAGTAAATCATTAGGTAAGTACACTCATGGCGGTGTGCCATTATTGCTTGTAGTTGAAGGTAAGAATTCTGCTCACCCTACAAACGTCAAAAGCGCCATCTATATGCTTTAGTATAAACTACTGAAACCACATGTAACCTTCTTTGTATCTATCTAAAATCAAATCACTAATGTACTCGTACTAGTTCTTGAAGCATATTCTAGAGGGCGACACTATCACACTGCTTTACCGACAGAGCATGTCAGTCACCACATGCGCGGCAGGCTGCGCGATTTATAAAAATCGTTCCAAATGCTATCCGACACAAATCCATAATCGTCGCCCATTGTAAAAATGTCAGCTGCATTCGCGAGCAGCGCTGATAGTAAAATGAAAAATGCGGTAAATGATAACAGTAATAAAAGGACAGATGACAGTGTTAAAAAGAAAAGTTTCGGTGATAAAAATAAAAAGAGCGATTCTAACGCAAACAACAGCACGGTTATCAAAGTAAAGAGTGTTATTCCTAGACGAAGGTAAGCTATTATTTATTTATTGGTTTCTGTGGTAGGAGCTTTAACTGCAGCACACCCGGTACACTGACCTACTTACTTATTAGTTTTATTTGACATTATGAAAAATTAAAAAATCTAATAATTGTACATCCTTAATTAGAAGCATGCAACCGCAGATGTGTTCCAGATTTCTGGATATAATTAACAAGCGCGCTCTAAAAATATCTGGGAATACAAATAGAGCAATGCATTGTATAGTGTTAGAACGAAAGTTAGTGTTATTTACTTTCCCGCCAATTTTTTTTCGTTTTCCCAAACGTTTGGTGCTAAGGTAACTTGCGTTTAGGCATTGCGGACAAGAAGTTCATCGTATCTTTATCTGATAAGGGTCTGAATTTGTGTAGGTAATAAATATGAATTGATAAAGATTAGATAAGTAAGTGTTTACTATGGTTATACACCTTATATTTTATTCTTAAGCTTATTATGTACTTCCTTATGTTCAATTTTGTTAGAAATATGTGACGAAAAAATCGTTGAAATATTAAAAATTAAGTAAATAGTACCTACGTACATAGGTGAAATTTTGAATTTATAAACTCTCATGCTTATCACTATAATTATATTGCTTCTTTGATATTTATTATTAGATTATTTGTAATAATATAAAAATCTCAAAAGAAGTAACAAAACTAACAGAGAAGGAACTTAGATAACTATTTATTTTATTATAAAAATAATATTATGCATTCACTGATATCATTCGTACCTAGGTACCTTCAGTACGGATACTGTACTAATTGCCACCCACGTGTTACGAGTATAAAAAACAACAATTACGAATTTAACATACCTACCTAGTTATCCTTTTAATTAGGAATCGCCAATTGTATGACATTGACCTCGTTTTATTAATATTACTATTATTTACTAAATGATTTGGTATAATATCAGTGGCGTAGCGTGCCTTGGCGGGGCCCCGTATAAAAATTTGTTTGGGGGCCCTTAGGAAGGATAAAGATTTCTCACAAAAGAAAAAAAATGTTTGCATAAAATTAAAAGAAATATTTATTCATCATAATTATCTATCTGTCAATTTTTCCAAAATTTTTACAAACAATTCAAATTAAATATAGGTACACTCTCCTTGCCTTTTTTTCGGCAAACTGATTTATTAAATCATTTATAGCTGATTATGACTTTAGTTTCTCTAAAGTTTCTGCCTCTGTGGAAAATAGTGACAGGTCTGACAGTTTTTATTAATTTTTGCTTACGCACGTTGGGGGCCCCGTATAATTGATACGGCAGATACGGCGGTAGCTACGCCCCTGTATAATATTCTTCATCTTAATTATTTTTGTCGATGTAGGCCTTCTTATGTTCGTGTTATTCTCCACGATCTCGCTCCTTCTCCATGTTCTCCATAATTATACAAATTAATAAATGAACTAACGTATTCAATTCATTAAAGTGATTAAGTCAGTTTGGATAAGTTGCTATAGGATTCTAAATAGAGCTAACATATCGCACACTTAGATCTAAACAAAGACAGCTCAAAAAATATAATTTTAAGGGGACGAAAAAAACGTACCTATACCTACCTATCTGCAATTTTTTTTAGGGAAGTTATACAATTTATAATTTTATTCTAGATTTTTGAGTTGTCTCAGTTTAGATCTAGGTGTGCGATATGTTCGCTTGATATTATGGAAGCCAAGACAAGATGAGAACGAAAAATCTAACAGCTGAGAATACTAAAGTTCGAGACAAGGGAAACGATTAATTAATTTCCGGAACCTGGGTACAGGTTAGGATAGCAAAGAACTTTTTAGAAAAAGTATATTAAATAATTAAAAAAACCCGACTGTTTAAAAAGTGAACTTTAAATAAAAACTGAAAAGAAAAAACAAGTTCAGTAAAAATAATAAATTCTAATGCGGAACATAGCGACTTTAACAGTCGGGACCCATTAAAAATCTAGACCAGCTCAAATCTTTCCAAAATTGGGGCAGAGGTAGAGAATAAGGAATTTGGTAAGAGTGAAAGAGAAAAACATATTGCGCCGACCCCAAGTAACTTGGGACCAGGGCAGGAAGATGATGATGATGATTTTTACTGTACTTGTTTTTATCTTTTCAATTTTTATTTAAAGTTCACTTTTTAAGCAGTCGGGTTTATTGATTGTTTAATTTACTTTTTTTTATTTTACACTTTTTAGTTAGGATTATAAGATGGTAATATTTTTCACGTTAATATGACCGATGCGATTATATAAGAACTTTATCACAGTTTTATTTTAAGTATTGAAAATGTAAACATATAATTTGCATATATTTTTGTACTTAATGATCTTTTAAAACCCTTCATTTGTATACCCCACTCTATAGGATGGGGAGTTTTCTTTTTTTGAAAATATACCTACATTTTGAAGCCAAAAATTTAACATTTTGATTTTTTATAATTTTGATATACCCAGTGACACTCGCGCAATAAAGACGAATCTAACGGCATATCTTTCATCAAAATCGTTTGAGCCGTTTAGTAGTTACGAGGGAACATAGGGACGTACCTACTTACATACATACAGGTCAAACACATAACCCTCCTTTTTTGGCTTCGCCGCAGTCGGGTAAAAAGAATAAGTATTGAAGCATCAAATAAATGCAACACTTTAAACTGGCTTAATAGATAAAAAACATATAAAATGTACCAACTATTTGTAGAATTCTTTATTAAGGACCATATAAAGAACTCTTTAATTAGAGATTAGAACCAAGTGCAAAATGCGCACTTTTGCCGCATTTCAACATTTCCAGGTACCTACCAAGAAACAGGCAATTCAAAAACAACAATTATTCTTTCAACGTCAATGATTTGAAAAAGACAAGTACTTAATATACGATGATAACACTGGTCAACAGTGGTTTTGTTGCCCTTGATGTAAGAGTGGTTTCGAGTACCTCTATGCCAACAATTCACGAAACTATGGATGGTTTTGGAAGATTGGCTCTAGTTTTTTTTTAATGTTTATTTTCATATTTCTTTTTAATCAGTAAAAATGAGAAAGACTTAACAAGTATATTCATAAATAATAACTTTTTATTGAAAATTATTATTAAATGTTTTGTTTTAATATTTAATTAACATACATAAACGTTGAAAAGAAGAAAAAAGTCATACAATTTATGTTAAACTTCAGAAAAACCCTTTTAGTAGGTTTTTGTTATATTTTTTTTTGGGACAATCTCTTTTTAAAGACCAGCAGTAATCTGCCATCGTGTGACGGTCCCATCTACCCTGATACCGTTCTTCCATCACTTTTAGATCCTGGTGGAAGCGCTCTCCCTGTTCCTCACTATAATATAATTTCCCAGATTCTCAGTAAATCTATCCAGATGACTGTGGAGAAAGTGTAACTTTATGTGTGCTCATATTTGCTCCTAAAATTTTATTTTTTCTTCGTGATGAACTCATATTTCTAGAACAAAAAAGTATATTAGAATCAAAATTCAACAAATAAAACAAAGTATTAACCTTACATTAGCAACTTACCCGAAAGTAGACGTGCGTTCTCCAACCTTGTCAATTCACTGAGTTTTCGGGCATTTACACGGAGTGAGGGGCACGGGGGCGGGGAGGGAGGTCACGTGATATGTCGATGCGCCAAATCAATGCACAGAAACCAAATTTTAACAAGATACTAAACATTTCATAATAATTCGTGTTCTAAAAAGCCAACTTAAAGTGTGAATTATTAAAAACTAGCGACCCGCCCCGGCTTCGCACGGGTACAATATAGATACTAATGTTTGGCATATAAACCTTCCTCTTGAATCACTCTATCTATTGCTGAAAACTGCATTAAAATCCGTTGCATAGTTTAAAAGATCTAAGCGTACAGACAACGGGAGCGACTTTGTTTTATACTATGTAAAGAAGATAGGTATGAAATAAGCCAAAATCATAAAAACTAGAGCCAATTCAGTACTTTCATGAATATATTCGAAAACTGTGGACTGAAAACATAGAAATCCGCAGAGACATCCAGGACAACAAAGAAAAATATTTTTTTGTAGAGCTGTTAACGAATAAAATGAATTAACGTACATACAATGAACAAACGAAATTTTGGATTTAATAAATTTTCAACACACTTGCTCGTAAAATGGCTCTTATTGCACCGCTTTTAGGTTCTTAATGTACCTAGCTTATTACGGACTAGTCCGGTAAAATGTACCACAGATTGATGATAATTATATGTATACGAATTTCACTTTAGGTAAATTTTTTTTTAATTTTAGCAAATCGTTTTTACGCCTTATTTGCCCTCAACCACATAATCAATCTCTCTCTATCACTCAAAGGTTTGCTGGTAGAAAATTCATTTTTGAGTTAAGCTCGCCTTTGTACATCACTTCACTAAATTGTAGTTTTATTGCTGTAATTTTTCTTGTGTATACAGTGAAGAATAAGAATGAACTTTTTTTTATAAAAATATAATAAATAAACTGTGTTAATTAAAATATCATAAATAAACATTTCATTTCATTAAATTATTTATTTTTGTCAGCAAACTAGTATTCATTAATGTAGGCGACTCGACGCATAAAGTTATATTGTTTAATTTGTGACGATGGGCGAAAGTCGCGCCACCCCGCGGCATTGTTGTCACATTTGGTACTGTCATATTATTTCAGTTTTTTTTTTTGCATGCATGTTTCCTTTCGCTCGCCTATTTTCTACCATTTATTGCATACTGCTGTTTTCCTTATCCCTCTCTTACACTTAATTTGTGTTATAAACACGAAAATAATGAGTTTTTTTTTAATATTAGGCTGTTTGGCGCGCGCTTAGCTAAATCGGCCACTGGCACCACAGATTAATTATAATGTTCACAAAGAAATCCATGCGCCATTTTTCCCAAATACTTTTGTATTAAAGACTTAAAGTCTGTTATTTTCCTCGCAAGCGTGTTGAAAAACGTCGTATGAAACGCGTGTGCATTGATCATTACACTCTCGGCTCCCTTATCGCACTCGCCTGCGGCTCGCGCGCTTAACACTGCCTCGACTGTAATGACCGACTTTGCACACTTATATCATAATGTACTATTACTAACATTGAATATGTTTTTTTTTTATTTGTCACTTTATTTTACTTACCTCCTTCTATCGAATTTTCAATTTAGTTTCATATCAGTAGTTAATATTAATGTAAGACATAATGCATAACCTAACAGCATTGCTAATAGGTAAGTACGTCAGTATTGTGCACTACTCATCTGCATTAATAATGAGTGTATTGATTCAGTATCTTATCCTTGATTTACTTGTCGTGATCGCCTGAGTTTACCTACTGATGATATAACAACGATATCTAAAAACAATAGCATACAAAGTATGTCTGGTACACTTGGAACCATAAATAGCATAATTAGAATAGAGGTCTAGGAACTGCCTGGTTGGTCTAGTGCTGGCAAGCGCGTCCGCTGATCGTAAGTTCCTGGGTTCGGCGGTGTTATTGGGTTTTTCCGTATGGATTTTCTCTGTAGGGGGCCGGAGTTTGGATTTGTGCCCGGTTGATGGCAATAGATTCGCCACCCTTTACATGAGACTTAAACATAACGGCGAAATGAGGGTGTTACTATACACCTCTGCCCAACCCTTCAGGGAATACAGGCGAGATTTTATGTTATGTGTAGAATAGAGGTATTGACAAGCATCATCCTTGCTATAGTATTGTCCCCAAGTGGTCTGATTCCCAGTCTAACTTGATTCGGCTCCATATCAGTTTTGTATTTTCATCTGAGATGACTGTATCCTATGATCCTATGCTTAGATCAGTTGTCATACTGATTATATGTTTTATTGACGTTTGACTGCCGAATGTGACACAATAACACACAATCTGTCATTATACAAAAATTCCGTACAATGAGAGGTCTGCATAAACTGGAAATGTCTAGCTTGATATTTCGTCAAAAAATTACATAAACGTGGTTCTTCTACGGGCTATACTAAAATCCAACAAATAATTTATTTCGGCCATTTAAATCTCATTTTTCTATACAGGGTGTAAACGAAATCATGTAAGTCCTTCAAACCTCGTAATGTACTGCTGACATAGATTAACCCTGAACGGGATACTTTTGGATTCAATAAAAACAATATTACAAGAAGTAAACATGTGTTCTTAACGTGAGGCATTTTAGCGCACCGAGCGAATTGCGTGGCTATCGCTCGCCGCGCGGTCAATTAACCCGGGGCGCTAAAATGCCTCACGTTAAGAACACATGTTTACTTCTTGTATTTTTTTTTATTGAATTCATAAGTATCCGTGTAGGGTTAATCTATGTCAGCAGTTCATCACGAGGTTTGAAGGAATTACATGATTTCGTTTACACCCTGTATTGTTATGCTTTCATTGTCTGAAACATTTCACGCAATTGTAATCGTAACGTCTAAAGTGTACATGAAAATGCTGCAAAGCTTTAATTTTACTTATACAATCTTTAAATTTTCAATTTAAAGAATCGTAGGAAGACCTTGATCTAGAAATAATACCTTATTTTTGTATAATGTATGCCAATTTGCATAGGACACAATATTAATATAACAACCTTAGCTTGCTTTCTGATTGAGGTGGATAATTACACCACAACACACATGGCTTTGCAAACTTTATAACAAAATACTACCTTGGCCGAATAATTTGGCAATAAACATTTTAAACTAAAATCGTTGAATAGGTAGTCCATGGCAATCAAGTTTCTGCGCAGTCCCGATGTTCGAATAACCTCACCCTTTCTAATGTTTCTATCTATTAAATTGGTGTAATTTAAAAAGTTGCGAAATGCAGCGGATTTTAAAATTGGTTTTTACCAGTTGTTAGCATCCCGCTTTTGCTAGTACTTTACTGCAGTTCGGAAATAGGCTGGCTTGACCTGGGTTTACCTGGTACGTTAGTAATGACTTGACGAGCAGGAGAAGCCCGGTATGCGGACCGTATTCTGAGGAGAGCACAAAAGGTCATCATTAATCCGTCCAATCCAGCGTTTAGTCCAATATTTGTGACAAATATCTACTTCAAAAAAATAAATATTCTTGAGAACCATCTCAAAATGTTTTGCAGGCCGGCTAAATGATAAATGTTTTTTTTAAATTGAATCGAGACCTCTTCTTCACTTTGCCTTACCTCGATAGGGTTATTAAAAAATAGGTAATTTGATTATTTATGTGGCACCTTCTTACGTAGATAACCATAGACATTTAATCAGATTGTTAATAAATTTCTATACAGAATTCTCTGATATAATTAAGTCAATCTTTTTTGCGTGGATAAGATGAATATTGAAATGATCTTGTGATTGCCCTGACACATTTGTAAATATTTGATGCAACCTCTTACTCGTATAATCGTCTTTCGCATAATATAATATAAATAAACAAATAACGTTTTATTACGTATTATTTTCTAAACTCTATTTCTAACATTAAATTGAAAAAAAAACATAACATTAATAATTATAAACATATTAACATAAGGTATGCTAAATCATGAAACGAATTAAAACTACAAAAACAATTGCAAATTAATAGTTTGCAATTATTAACTCCTCGCTCCGAAGCTAATAATTATGCCATAAATAACATAGTTAAATATAAATCGATGTTTTGATTAAGTAATAAACTAATATAATGGACCCTGGCTGGCCTTCGCGTTGGCCGATCATCTGGGCGGCGCGGCGCTAACAAACCTTTAAAAAGTTTTCGATACTCTTTGGCAATGACTTGCTCACATTAATTTGAAACATTAATGCTCAAATACTCAAACGTTACTCAATTTTAAGTTGCCGTTTAGTGCTCGTGCTGTCTCTGTCACTTTAAGGCGAAGTGAGAGAAACAGCACGAAATTAACGGCAACTTAAAATTTAGTAGCGTTTGAGTATTCGGCCACTAGACTTGTGTTTATATCTTGATAACAACTATGTAAACACCTAAGGCTATTACAGGATGTAATTATAACTTGCGTCTAAACTCGAATTCTGTGAGGTCATTCGCAAATGTGGGTCGGCGTCCCACAGGGAGTTATCCTTGGACATGAATTGTTCCTATTAATGACACTCGTGTGTCATATGGCAGAAACAAGATATACAATTTGATAAAATTTGTCCAGTATGTACTCTAATAGTTGATTGTTATCAAAAGACAGTATCGTATTTTAACTGAAGGTTAGTATCTCCTATAATTAAAACATTATCGTTACATGTATTTTAATTCTTTGTTTAATTTAATATGTTAGGTAAATACATTTAATACATGAGTTCTATTTAGCTAAATTCCATCGCACAACTATTAATTGTCTAAAACATCAACAAAAAAATTTTACTAGGTATATAATTTCCGGAAATCTTGTCATTTATTTATTTTCAATGAGTGGTTATTATTCCCTGTAATTTCCCTATTACTCACAACAGCAAACGATGATCTAAGTAATACTCGATAGATAGCATCGTCTGCTCATATCAATCGGTTTGCGGAATCAACTTGCTTACTTCTAAGTATCTTGATAATTGTGTGAATTAAATTGCCAGTGAACCATAGGTTTTCAACAGTTTTTTTTTTAAACTTTCGCTAAACTGAAGCTCTTTTGTCCAATTAGTAGGGAGAAAATTTCCGGCTTGTCAGGCTACAAATCAGTAGAATTAGAGCACTGGTGCTATGTTCACCAATAAGGTGGTAATCAACCAATATTAGTTGATCAACAAATTCTAGACTAAGTCCCCTTTATTCGATACCTTAGAAATTAGACTACGATTGAGTAAGTAGAGACATGAAAATAATTATCTTATTGCGTACTAGCTTTTGCCCGCAGCTATGGTTGCGTGATTTCATTTCACCCCTTAGGGGAGAAATTTTGAAAAATCCTTCCTTGTTGGATACCTACGTTATAAAAGGTACCTACTGTCAAAATTTCAAGTTTCTTACTCCAACGGTTTAGGCTGTGCGATGATAGATCGATCAGTCAGTAAGTTTCTCCTTTTATACAATACAGAAAGATAATTGAAATTATACGTAATCGATAATGTGTGGCGTGTTGTTTTAATTGCATGATCTAAACAATGCATAAAATGTAAGGAGTGACAGGCTGGTAGCCTCTTATTCACAAGGACTGCTAGCTATAACCTCTTTACAATGCTCATTCTAATATTGTAAATGTCAGTTTGTTTCTTTATTACCTAGTAAATCTGCAACAGTTTAGCAAATCACTACATTTTAAATGAAAACGATAAAATAGCGAATTATTTGTACATTTGGATTGTTATTTAGTAGGTAGTTATATTTAAATGTCCAATTGAAATTGCGTCCTGAATAATTTTACATAATTATTTACTAGAATAGTCGGCAATAGTCGGCATTTCGACTTTAAGGAACAGTCCTTAAAGTCGAAATGCCGACTATTGTTATGTATTTCAAAATTAGCATTACAAATAAATGCATTTAATGTCTCGTTTTATTTAACCCGTCGATTTCTGGAATCTTAGGAAAATATAATAAATTAATAGTTTGCATTATCTAATACCTTTAAACTAGCAATTGTTGTATATACAATTATACATATATAGGTATAAGTATATACAAGAATAATGTAGGTATAATCTGAATCTCTGAAACGGCTGCAACGATTTTCATGAAATTTAGTATTCAGTAATTTAGTATTTTCGGGTGCGATAAATCGATCTAGCTAGGTTTCATTTTTAGAAAACGTCGATTACCAAAAACAAACCGAGCGAAGCTCGGTCATCCAGGTACTAATTTTAATGCTTCTAATTTCAATGTCCCCCCCCCCCCCCCCCCTAATAAGAAATAAAATGACAAACAGATAGCTGAAATGTAGGTTAGGTTATGTTAGAACTGTGACCACTCCATGCATGAGCTGAGCGAGCGTGAACGGCGCGTGCCAGAAATGGCTAGAAACGATTTGCCAATTACTTTCCACCATTCCTTTAATGGGTGCATTCAGAAACAAGTGGTTTGATTGATTATAGAGCGAACCATTTTTTTTAAAGTTAGAAGTACCTATTCAAATTAAATTCAACTATTATTTTGTTGTGGAAAGCATTCTTTTTGAAGTGTGTCTTAAACATTTTTGTTGTTATTTTCACTAATTTCCAAGTCATTTTAAATACATCCTAAAAATAAATCTGATAGTGAAGTACCCAGCGTAAAAATATTCACTTTTCCACAAAAAATATTGTTTCCTGAAATTACACGACTTATAGACGCCACGGGGCCAAATCCAGCCCAACATCATCTCCTATGATGATTACAATTTGTTATCCCTTATCGGGGTCACAGGGACCGTGATAATGTTCCGGTTTTGCGATCCTATGCTGCTACGAAAACCTCTTCTTCTATAAGTAACGGTTATCACCCGACCGCGCGACAGTCGGGAAATTTCGAGTTTATTGAAGTGATAGTACTTAAACACACAAGGAGACCAAGCTGATTTAAAAATAAGTTAAACATTGATAGTATACGATAAGATAGTAAGCTGACCGATATTTTGTTATCGTTCCACATATTATATCATATTTTTATCAGAGAACAAAATATTAATTTGAGTATACCTACGAATATGATTGTACATACATACATACATAAACTCACGCCTTTTTCCCATGGGGGTAGGCAGAAACTATAGAACGCCACATGCTACGACTCTTACATACCCCTTTCGCTTCATCCACATTCATACATCTTGTCATACACGCACGCCGGTTGAGAGTACTACGCACCTGACCTTTGTGAAGAACATCACCAATAACATCGATGTATGTCCTTCTAGGACGTCCTCTACCGGCGTTCCCATTAACATCCGCCTTATAAATTCCTTTTGTTAATCGCCGTTCACTCATTCTCTCAACATGGCCAAACCACCTAAGCATACTCCTTTCAATTTTTGTCACTACATCATTTTTTAAACCGCAACTTTGTCTAATCTCTTCATTTCTCAATCTATCATTCAAAGTTACACCGCACATACTTCGCAAGGAACGCATTTCCACGGCATTTATTCTACTTTCATGCCTCTTCTGCCACGACCAACATTCACTTCCATACATAAGCGTAGGTACCAACACACCATTATGGACAGCCAGTCGCGCCTTTTTGGACATCGACCGGCTAGCCACAACCGCATGCAAAGCACCATTTACTTTATTTCCCGCATTTGCTCTCCTTTCCACATCTTCGTCAATCTTACCATCTCTTAAATTATAGGTTTAGGCTAGTTCTTTTTTTACAATGAAATATTTTTCGTATAAATTAAATCATATTTTTAATTGAATTTGCAAAGATAGAAACTGCGTCATGAACAATTCAAATCTACGGCTAAAATTTAAATTATTTAAACACAAAGTATAAAGTGTTACTGTAACATTGACATCAAGTTTTTACAGAGTCGCTCACGGTGCTATATTAGTTTACAAAACCTAGCAAAACTTAAAGAGTGGGTCGCGGAAGTTCAAGTGTACTCCACCAAGAAGAACATAGTCTGCTTAGTTATCGGCAATAAGTTTGACAAGCATATCATTTTGGGACCTAGTGCATAATATTAGCAAGCACATTGGGTCGCCCGCGCGACGGCGCGGGCGGCGGCGCGGCGGCGGCGCGACGAGTATTCCCAAGGAGGGTTGATGACAGGCAGGCGGCCTGTCATAAAACAATAAGCCAAAACCGCTAACAACATGAATTTATGAAATACATGTAAATTTACCCTTCATAACTATATGTAGGTATTATGAATATTTATGTAGGTACCTACTTAGTAATCATTTATCTGTTTGTAGACGTTCACAGAATGAAAACTATTCAAAACAATACACAATACTAAAGACTTTCATTAACAGCGTGCATAACTAATTATCGACCTGCTGCAATAATATGAATTACAATGATAAGTACCTTTGTTTATTGTTTATTAAACCTACTTACCTACTAGGTCTAGTCGGCTTTAACTTCATTAAATCTATATTCTTATCTATACTATCGATACTAATATTATAAAGAGGAAAGATTTGTATTTTTGTATGTAACGAATAAACTTAAAAACTACTGGACCGATTTCAAAAAATCTTTTGCCGTTAGAAAGCTACATTATCACTGAGTAACAGGCTACGGGCGGAGCCGTGAGGACACAGCTAGTAAGTTATAAAGAGCGAATTTTCTAAAATTACATAACATAACACCAAGTCTGTATTCTCTGAAGGGTTGGGCAGAGGTGTATAGTAACACCCTCGTGTTGCCGTTATGTTTGAGTCCCATGTAATTGAGGACGAGCCTATAGCCATCAACCGGGCACTAATCCAAACTCCGGGCTGCTACTGAGGAATTCCACACAGAAAAACCCTATAACACTTTTGTCCGACCTGGGGATTGAACCTAGGACCTCACGATTAGCGATCGCGCTTGTCAGCATTAAACCAACAAAGCAGGTTTTAAAATTAAAACCGAATTATACAGTGTGTCCTTGAATAATGTGCACAAATAAAAATGGGTGAAACTAGACCAATATTTATGGACAAAAAAAAAACTAGAAAAAAAAGCAACATTTTTGTTTTTGTACAAACCGTATTCCAAAATCCACAAAAATTTTAGAACTATTTCAAAGAAACGCGTTTTTTAACTTGATGCCTGTTTTTAAGGGTTGCTTTTTATTTGCTATACAACATCAACTCCTTTCCATCATTATTGTTTTTATTTAAACGAAATACATAAATGAATAAAAGTTATTCATTTTTATTTATAAAAAAACTAAAACGTCGATATATTTTTTTTAATTTTTTTTTTTGTCGATATGTTGTGGTCTTGTTTCACCCATTTTTCACTTGTGCACAGGGACACACAGGTGCATTATTCAGGGACACACTGTATATTTTAATTTGAAACATTTTGAAAACGTCACAATTGGATACCGGGTAAAATGGGGTTATTCGAAAACCACGGGACGAACATGTCATAGGAGTCTTTTTGACATATTTTTAACTATCTACAATTTTAATTATTTAAATATACAATAACATTGAACATGTAACAGCACTTGTGGCCGTAATGGTTTAATAAGCACATTCCTTAACTGAATTTCTATAAAGGCTAGCGCGCACTTGCGTTTTTTTAGCGTATAATCTGTGAAATATGGAGTGTCATAGAAGAGCGCGCACTACGAATTATTCACCGCATTCTGATTTACTTCTATTTATTTCATACGTTGCGGTGAAAAAAACGCACCACAAATCACCGCACCACAGTGCGCGCTCGCTTAACCCCATGGTTCTCGAATGACCCAATTTTACAGTACTAGTCAAACGTTATTACCTTAATAAATTAATTTAGGTAATTAAAGAGTTACAACAATATACGACAAATACAATTTGAAATTGTGTTCGGCAAAACATTTATATTATCATGATCTATCACCAATTTGGCTTTTTAAATACACACATACACTAATTGCATTGCGGCTAGGTAAGCCTGAAAATGTTGCTACGAGTGGCTACGCGAGCCACGCCATAGATCGCTACGCCGCCGCGTTCATCGTAACGATCTGTGGGTTCTTCGTAGCAATATTGCCTTACTTCATCAACTTTTGCAACTGGAATTGCGAGATTTTTGGTTTTTAATGATGAAGTATGTTCGTTCTGTCTAGCCTTTTCCCCAACTATGCTGAAGTCAACTTCTAGTCTATTCAAATGCGGCTTAGTACCAGTATTTTACACGAAGCGACTACCATCAGACCTCCGCAACCCAGTTACTGGCGAATGCTGATATCCTAAGGTTAGACCGGTGGTCAGACTTTCGGGCTTCCGACTACCCGTAACGACTATCATAGGTATTCGTAGGACACCTAGGACCGACGATTTAACGTGCTCTCCGAGGCACGGAGAGGTCTCGATGTGTAACGAATGGTCACCTATCCATGGACTGACCGCGGCAAGCGCAGCTTAACCTTGCAAATGATTAATGTAAAAAGTTTAATTTAGAATTAATTTCTTTCTAGACAAGATCTACTGAAATGGTACGGCTGGGGCTACAAGGACTCTATGTTCAAGCTGGATGCTACCACTGCCTCCTTCACTGGGAACAGGTGAGTTGAATAACTGTAAACACCAGGTTATATACCAACCTTATTTTTTGTATACCCTGAACCCGAAAAGAGGTTATTGTACTCCTCATCATGAACAACTTTTACTATGGGATCAACGGCGAAATGAGGGTGTTACTATACACCACTGCCCAACCCTTCGGGGAATACAGGCGCGATGTTATGTATATTAACAAACGTATAATGATTGTAGTAATGAAAATACAAATGTATACTTATTTAATAAAATGTATTATTTATGTGTTTATAGTCAATTTAAAATAGGTCATGGTTGAATAGCTAATGTAATAAGTAATTTATTTATTTAAACAAGTACAACTATCATCACAGGCTTACCTAATACAATAGTGTAGTTATAATAGCATACAACAATTAATTAATTTACAATGAATCAAGAGTGATTTTACAAAATGCGGCCCGTGTGAATTCACTCAGAGTACAGTTGAAGCAGTCAATCTGTTGTGACAGCATATTGAGTGTAAGCAGCGCTCGCGTTAGCGGCGCGTGCTGCAGCAGGTTGGTGCGAGCGGGCGGCACCCACAGCAGCGGCGGCCGCCTCCGTCGCCCCACGTGTCCATCAGGTACACAGAACCCAATTGTGCATAGAACGCCTGGGTTGTGTATTTTACCACGCATAATCTTAAATAAGTAAGTGGCGAGAGCTACTTCCCTTCTCACTTCCAGCCTATCATAGCCGGTAGGCTATGATAGGCTGGAAGTCTATTTGTCTATTTGTGCTGGGCATGGTAATGCCCAGCACAAATAGAGTAGGATACAGCAGTGGATACCCTGGATACACACCATACTGCTTTAAGTACAGGAACCTCACGTTTTGTGTTTATTCTGATCTAAATTAATATTTTAACCTTCACTTCGAACTGTCAAGTGTCATCATCAGTCAAGGATAGGTCGCTAGGTCAATTGTTATTGTTACAACTCGACGTTTCGTTGCATGTCTTTGTTACTACACTTAGCATTATAGTATTATTGTTTTGTTAAATGTTTGTTTTATGGTACTATGACACTCAAAAATGCTTTAGTAAAGTAGAGAATTTTTCTTTTTATAATTTAAATTTTGTAATGTATGACTAGTGGCGCCACCCCCATTTTCCGCAGTAGTTACCCGGACTACACAAGTGTCCTAAGTATTTTTATTTTTTGATAAGTTTTATGTTTAATTTTGTCTTTATGTGAGTGTTGAAGTGTGCTTTTTTTTTTGTTTTTCTTTTTTTGTTTTACACTACACAGCCGGCGGGTGGACTGAATTGCTAATTTAATTTTTAATTTTTAACTTAGTTTTCTATAGTATATTTATTTACTTATAAGTATATAGATATTATTTATAATTATTATTATTTATGTCTATATCAGATAATGGTACCGACTCTGATACCTTTTACTCAGCAAATAGCGACGTTAACGACGACAGTTTCAATAGTATTCCCTCACTTGCAGATACACTTGTGTCACAGTTTTCTGATGTTTCAAGGAATTTTAATGTGATTCACATCAATGCCCAGAGTATTCCGGCTCATTTTAACGATATGCTGGCAAATTTTGACTGTAAGAACATTCATGCTATTCTTATTTCTGAATCGTGGCTGAAGCCCTGTCTCCCTACTTCTGCATACTCTTTGCCTGGTTTCAATTTAATCAGGAATGATCATACATATGGTGGTGGTGGTGTTGCCATATATCTCCGATCACATCTTTCATTTTCAATTGTTAACGTGTCTACACAGCCACCACCGGCAAACGCTGGCGAGCATCTATTTCTAGAAGTAGAACTCCATCACTTAAAAATTCTTCTTGGCGTCTACTATTGCCCCTCCTTACGTATTAACTTCTTTTCCTCTTTGGAAAATATTCTTGAAAACCTTGTTACCTCTTACAGTCACACTATAATAATGGGTGATTTTAATACCTGTCTCCTTAAAAACGATTTCCGTTCTTCTTCCCTTCATTCTATCATAGAATCTTGCAACTTATCTATCCTCCCTCTTAATGCTACTCATAATTTCCCAAACTCTGTTCCATCACTTCTTGACCTAATTTTTGTTTCTTCTCGTGATCATGTCGCTAAGCATGGACAGTGCTCCGCTGACGCGTTTTCTTATCACGATCTAATATTCCTTTCGTATAAAATTCGTCCTCCTAAGGCAAAGCCAAAAATTCTCTTGCAGCGCAGTTTTGGTAATATGAATCTTAAAGACCTCCGAGCGGATGCCAATGATATTGATTGGGTGCCACTCATAACTTTGGAGACAGTTGACGAAAAAGTTAAATTATTTACCGAACGCATAATTAAACTCTTTGACGTTCATGCTCCTGTCCGGGCTATTAGGGTAAAACACCTACCGTCGCCGTGGCTAACAAATGAAATAAAAAAGGTTATGTCCAGGAAAGTAGCGGCGAAGTCTAGGTATAAATCTCGCCCAACCCCGTTAAACTGGGAAAATTATGTGAATGCTAGAAATCACTGCAATAAGGTGTGCAGGAATGCTCAACGCCAACACATTCATAATTCAGTGGAAAATGGAGACCCAGCGAAGGTCTGGAAGTTTCTTAGATCAATGGGAATCGGAAAATCGCGTCAAGATACAATTCCTCACAATCTCGATATTAATTCTCTAAACCTACATTTCTCTGCCTCGTCCAATTTTGATGGGACAACCAAAGCAAATACCCTAAATTATCTTTCTACTCTTCCGACTCCCGATTATTCTTCTTTCGTCTTTAATCAATTCGCTGCTTGTGATGTTAAGAAGAGCATCCTGTCTATAACATCTAACGTTGTTGGAAGTGACTGTGTCAGCCGTAATATGATCCTTCCTATCCTCGACGAAATCCTCCCAGTCATATGTCACATCCTTAACCACTCTGTCCTTAGCGGTGCTTTTCCAAATGCCTGGAAAGACGCCCAAATTATTCCTTTGCCTAAAAAATCCAATCCAGCATCCTTTTCTGAATATCGTCCAATATCCATACTACCATTCCTCTCCAAAGTCCTAGAACGTCTTATTCACAATCAGTTGAGTACATTCCTTTGTAAGAATAGACTTCTAAATCCCTTCCAATCCGGTTTTCGTCCTGGCCATAGTACTGTCACAGCCCTGGTTAATATTACGGATGACATCAGGCTAGGCATGGAAAATGGGAAGTTAACGGTACTGGCATTGCTGGATTTTAGCAATGCTTTCAACACTGTTGACTTCGACATCATGCTTGGCATACTAAGCTCTCTTAACATATCTCCAACAACAATTGATTGGTTTCGTAGTTACCTGTATGGCCGCCGGCAACGTATTAGTATTGAGGATAAGTTATCTTCGTGGAGTAATACGACTGCTGGTGTGCCTCAGGGCGGCGTTTTATCCCCATTACTTTTCGCAATATTTATTAATTCAATCTCTCATCAACTGCTTTCTTCTTACCACCTTTATGCAGATGATCTCCAAATTTACTCACAGGCTCCGTTGGGACAGTTATCAGAAGCCATTATCAATGTCAACAAAGATCTTGTCCGAATCTCTGAGTGGAGCAAATGCTACGGACTATCAGTCAATCCCAACAAGACACAAGTCATTGTTTTGGGCAGCTCTCGGATGGTTTCGCGAATTGACTGGTTACAACTTCCACAGGTTTTCTTTGAAGGTATTCAGGTTCCTTTCAGCGGCAAAGTAAAAAACTTGGGGATCTTTATGGACAAGAACTTTTCATGGGATCCACAACTGCAAGAGACCAGCCGTAGGATGTTTGCATCAGCCGGATCCTTGAGAAGACTTCGTAACTTTTTACCCACTGCCACTAAAACTGCGCTTGCACAATCTCTTCTTCTTCCCATCCTTGACTATGCCGATGCCAGCTATCTCGATCTCACCGAGGACCAGTTTAACAAACTTGAGCGACTTCAAAACTTTTGTATTAGGTTCATATTTGGTTTACGCAAATATGATCATGTGTCCGAATTTCGTGCTAAACTCAAGTGGTTTCCAATACGTCTTCGTCGGAATGCTCATATTCTTTCCCTACTATACAGTATTCTGTTCAATCCCGCTACCCCTTCTTATCTTAAAGAGCGTTTTGAGTTCATGCGTGATTCACATTCACAATCCTTGAGATCATCGGAGAACTTGAAACTGAAGATGCCTATGCATTCCACAAGATTCTTTGACCATTCCTTCACTGTTCAGGCCATACGCTTGTGGAATGCACTACCTGTACCTGTAAGGCGTGCTCAGTCGTTGGTTTCTTTCAAAAGAATGGTTAAAGAACATTATCTTGCTCTATAGTGGTTTATATAAGTAAATTATCTGTATATATAATTAATTATGTATGTATCCTATTTGAGTGTGTGTATATATATACCTATATATATATATATATATATATTTAAAATATATATTGTGATTATACCTATTATTTAGTTGATTCCCGGTTTTTAGTAGGTTGCATATGTGTACGCTGCAAACTGCCCTTTATATTTTTTCTTAACTATTCTTTCCATCCAATGGTTGTCTGGAAGAAATTGCTTTAAGCGATAAGACCGCCATTTGTACTGTTAATTATGTGTATTCCTTGTTTTATTTCTTTTAGTGTGCAATAAAGTATATCTATCTATCTATCTATCTATCTCACAAATTTGTTCTGGATACATTCTAGCATAAGTTTGTATTTGGCTTCATGTGGCGACCAGACGACAGTATTGCATTCCAGATGACTTTTTACAAGCGCTTCGTATAACGATCTCAGAGCACTGATGTTCGTAAACTGGTTTCCTAGCCGTAAGACCAACCCTAAATTGCGGTATGCTTTTATACAAACATCAGTGGTATGTTTACGGAAATTTAAATCAGTTGTAAAGCGCACTCCCAAGTCCTTAACCTCTGAGACACGTTGCAGTCGGATTCCATCCATGCAATATTGATAATGACTTGGGTCGCGCGCACGGGTAAATGATAACACCGAACATTTAGCCACGTTGAAATACAACCTATTGCTAAGACTCCACTCTACCACCCTATTAATATCCCGCTGCAGTGTGTCATGATCAGTTTTCTGTTTTATTTTAAGAACTAATTTCAAGTAGTCAGCGAATAACAATGGTGTGGATTTATTGACTACGCTCGGCAGGTCGTTAACGGTTAAAATGAAGAGAAGAGGCCCTAGATTACTGCCCTGACTGACTCCTGATCTTGTGAAATAGGGCTCGGAGAGCTGCCCACTGCAGTCGACATACTGGCAACGGTCTCGTAAATAGCAGGCGAAAAATGACAAAGTGTGAGGTGTACAGCCTACACCAGCCAATTTAGCCAAAAGGACGTCGTTATCTACTGTGTCAAAAGCCTTCTTGATGTTGTAATGATGCATTAGCAACAGTACATAAGTACTTCCATCAGGAAGAACCTCAGCGTTGAGTAAACAAGAGCTGCGAACGAAGAAGAATAAGAATGTGAAAGAGAGGAATATTTTTTAAACTTCTTCCCGCACTTTAAAACGGGAACGGCTGTCATTTAAACAGTTAAATGTATAATTGATCAGCAATGCTTCATCAGCGGAGAACACTGTCAGATTTTCAGCAATAAGCTTTTTTGAGTTGTTAATAAGAACTAACCACACTTGTCATCATTTTTTTTTAATCTTTATAAAATCCTAATGGATGTCCCTCGCCCGGGGAAGGCGAGAAGGTCTTCCGGACTCTTACCGGCTAAAATTGGTTTTTCGATGTTCCTTCTCCTGACTGTTCGGCCGGGGTCGCGGGATTCGCAAAAGCATGCACCGCAACCACGGCAGGTCCCGGTCCGCCAACCCTAGGCGGACCTCTCCTCTGTGGGGCCCCACATCCTCCTGAGAAGCGCGCACGGAACACAGCGCGCTGCCTTCTCAGGCCTGTTAGTGGTCGGGCGGCGGGTCCTCTAACCCGCCACCCGCAGGCCAGACACTAGGGTGGCTGAACGTCGTCGCGTACGCGCGCCCCCCGGCGCCCGGTGCGTCTGGCGCGGGAAAGGAGAACAGCACACCGCTCTCTCTCCCTCTCCGCTTCCTCCTTGGTTGCCATCACCCCCTCGACCACACTTCTCACCTAACCTAACCTAGTCGAGGTGCTCAGACTATTTAATTGCAGATTTTTTTTGCTGTCTAAACAGTTATTTCACGAATCATTTAATTACTTCTCCTTTAAAAACGTCTGTATCGTGGGTGCGTTTACAAACACAAATTTTCACACGTACAAACACACGGAACCGGAACCATTATCCGTAGGATATACAAATACTTGCTCCATGTGCTCAGCCACTGGGCCAATCATGGCATGTAATATAAGTTCGTTGCCTTTAAGTCTCGTCTTAATACAATTAACGCATCGTTGTGATATCCTGACTAGGTGACACATTTAGTATTTCATCCGATTGAGACGTGTTACATACCAACTATTATTAATACTAACACAGTACAAGTTAAATAAATACAGATTTTTAAAAGCATCTGCCATGATATGCATTACCAAGACGAATTAAGTAGGCTAGCTCTGTACAGACGGAACCGTTTTGCGTAGAATAGAATAGAATATACTTTATTGTACACCAAAATTGTAACACAGCTCTTATACAACATCAGAACATATTATGCTGCGTCCAGACCTGCCGAATGCGCCGCGAATGCGCAGCTCGCGAGCCGCTTGCGAACTGCGCGCGTGCTGCTCGCGTGCAGTTACAGCGTACGTTTGGTGCGCCGCTCTAGGGCAACTCCGGCAAGGCTCGAGTGGGGCGCGCATGCAGCGCGCGTGCGGCTCGCGCGCCGCTCGTGCGCACATAGCTTCTTTCGCGTTTGAACTATGAGCCTCAGTTGTGAATTTGTTTCCGAAGATGTCGGACCAATCGGCTATTTTATTACTGACAAACACTAAAAGGAAAAACAGAAGACGTTGGTGGCAGGTTCCACGAGCGGCACGCGCGCACCACCTGCGCCGCTCGCGTACGTCGCGTAGCATGCGCGCGAGTGGCGCGCGGACGGCGCACGAGCTTTGTACGAACATAAAATGCACGCGCGCAGCTCGCGAGCGGCGCATTTGCGGCGCGTTCGTCAGGTCTGGACGCACCATTAGATACCTATTAAATGTTAAAAAGAGAATCGGCAACAATGTATTGCATCTTGTTCTCAAGGCCAATAACGAGCATTTATGTCATTCGAAAGCTATTAATAGTTATTTAGCCAAATCATTTAAAATCGCAGTGAGAAAAAAGTTATGGCGATGTTATTTTGTTGAATTAGTCGCGGTAGGAATGCAGCATTTTGCAAAGCCATAACTTTTTCTCAGTACGAGTTAAAATGAGCCATGTAATAATTATTCTAGAACATTAAAATAGATTTCTAATGACATAATTTTTAGAGCATGTTACTGGCTCGTGGCTTTACCAATGGCGCAGATCATTCAATTTGCGAGGTCAAGCTGCGCTTGCCGCGGTCTGTCTGTGGATGGGTGACCGTTTGATACACATCGAGACCCCTCCGTGCGTGCCTCGGAAATCACGTTAAACAGTCGGTCCCGGGTGTCATACGAATACCTATGACAGTCGTTACGGGAAGTAAGAAGCCTGAGTCTGACAACTGGTCTAACCTTAGGATATCGGTATTGCCCAGTAACTGGGTTGCGGAGGTCTGATGGCAGTCGCTCCGTGTAAAATACTGGTATTCATCTGCATCTGGTTAGACTGAAAGCTGACTCCAACATAGTTGGGAAAAAGCTAGGAGAAAGATTGGTCTTCAGAGCACTTTGTCCGGTTTTCTTTTAAACTAATTTTAGGAACAAATATTATGTGGTATCAAAACAATACCAATCGATTGTCGTGGTGATTATGAGCAAACTAGTTTCAGGTTGTGTTTAGTAAAAATACTTTGTATTAAGCTGAATGTACCTGCACAATACCTACATAATATCTAAACTGAGATCATGATGCGTAATGTAATAAGGTATTTTTCACACTTCCGACTTTATTTTATCAATGACATAATAATGTAATTACATTTTTGTTATGTACTCGAGAAATTACTTTATGACTTACTGCGCAATTAACCAGCCTCTTCTGCCACAAAGTAAAGAGCCAAACAAAACTATTCTTTTATTGAACCAGAATATTCATTTACGTAGTGTTATTAATATTAGATGGATTTACTTTCAGAGTGTATTGGTATAATACATGCATCAGCTATATACATATATCCATAATAACATAATGCCTTTTTCCCATAGAGGTTGAAACTACAGAACGCCATGTGCTACGGTCTTTAGATCCGGCTATATGTATCGAATTGTATGTGCAAACAGCTTATGCAAAAGTTAGCACTGCACGATATACAGTTTTGCCGTCTTAACTTACATGCTTACTTGTGCAAATTGATTTTTGCAAATACGCTTGAGTGTGTAGCCGGACCTTTACATACTTTGGCTTCTTCCACATTAGTAGTACCTAGTAGAGCTCCGTGTTAGTAGTAGTAGAGCATCTTGTAAATGAGTTCGTCTCATGAAGTACTCCCCACTGTACCTATTTCTGTCAGCCAACAGCATCGCCGATTTCCGGATTGAAGGTTAGGGGTGCCGATGAAATTACAGGCACAAGAGACTTCTCAGCTTTGTCTCTAGAATTAGCAACGCAATCGTAATTCACTAGGGGTTATAGTTGTAGTTGCTTACCATCAGGTGGCCCGTCGCGTCGCGTCGGCCAGTTTGCCAACAGCATAAAAAAATAATCCCTTAAAAAAACTTTTAAGTTAAACGGTTATCTTGCAGTACCCCTGCAACATCGGGATTTGAGGATTGAAGGTTGAAATTATAATAATGTTATATTGTCATAGAAATTAAATTTGTGTGCGAAGTTTCAGAAGAATCGGTTAGCCAGAAGTAGTTGAAAAAGCTATCGCAAGATTTGAATCAAACGAACAAATATACGAAGTGAAGCTAATTAAAAAAACTATTATTTAATTAACTCAGTGCAGTAATGCGTGACATTTAAATCATATTATTCAATGATCAGTGTAACCGCTGCACCAATAATGATTATACTCCTCATTCTTCAGCAAAATCCCACGATGATCAATAATCTCCTTTGTATGTTGAACAGCAGGTCACAGGCACAAAGAAAGTGGAGTCAACGAGCTATGACTAGTCCAGTCTAAACCAGACTTAATCGTGGGCGGCCAACAAATTGCCACTTTCCGCTAATTCGCGAGAGCACATGTCATTTGACACGTTATATCATTCTGTTCTACTCAATAGGTATATTGCTAAACAAGGTACATCTGATGAGCTAACAAACCGAACAAAGTTTTAGGTTGAACAAAAATGTTGACTGTTCAGCGATTTAGGCCGGTTTTTAATATAAAACTTTTTAACAAAAATAAAACCTTCAAATTGTTTATCTCCGAGGTTCTTCATCAGATCTTCACCAAATTTAAATGGGACCACTTCGAAAAAATACTCTTTCAAACAAAAAAATAATCAGTAAAATCGGTTCACAATTAGCAAAGATATAGCGGAACAAACATACAAAAAAAACTGTTGAATTGAGAACATCCTCCTTTTTTGGAAGTCGGTTAAAAATTGCTCTAATTCGAGAGCTAGGTAACTCGTTAAGTGTCGTTTTACATCATTTGAGATGCTGCAAATTAATAAATAGAAAATTTTCATAGCATAATCAGCCCATTTTACTGTCAAACAACTAGGCACGGACCTCTTCCAAGATTGAGAAGGGTTTAGGCTTTAGGTCACCACGCTGGCTTGGTCCACAAAGTGGTGGGTGCGGGTTGGCAGACTAAACACACCGTCAAGAACTTTATGGAGCCCTCAGGTGTGCAGGTTACCTCACGGTGTTTTCCTTCACCGTTAACGCAAATGATAATCAAATTCTGATCTGATCTGAAAGTTATCAAAAGTCAAATGACGTTAACAGATGGAACGCTGCTACCAGGCCGCCATGTTGCCAGTGGTTTATTATAATTCGAGTATCTTACTCGACGTATCCTGAAAATATTTTGAATTTTTGTGAATAGTCAAAAATATAAGATTTTGTCTGTTATTTGTCTGTATTTGATAATATTTTAAACATATACTATGTAGGTAATTACGTATTGTCGCATCAGCCTAAGTAAAATCTTTATTGGTTGGACCACCAGCAGTACCACGGTGTCAGCTATAAGCTGTAATTTTATATATTTTTTAGTCTTCTATCAATCTTTTAGTATTTATGTTTACCAATAAATTCTAGTTATAAGCGTATTTATAATTAAAAAGACAAACAAAATGCCTTCTTAATCTTGAATAATTTCGAACGTAATTAGGTACCTACCAGCGACTAGCGCGCGCATTGTTGGATGTCATTTGAATGAGACGCAACAGACAAAGCTATATTTAACAAAATATATAAAATTCACAACATACTATGTAATTATTGCACAGTAAGTAATAAAACTTTATGTCCACCATACAAGTTCAACACTTGAACGACAAGGCGCGTTCGATTCATGCAAATAATGGTCTGCAATCATTGAGATGGCCGTTGACAGTAAATATTGATCGTAAAATAAACAAGTTGCATCTCGATGAATGGTTTGAACTTGTGACTATTGTGAATAACAAACAGATCATTTACTCGTAAAACCTTTGTTTTATGTGTACTTATTACCAGGAAGAATTAAATTAATATTTTTAACACTTCTTTCTGGCTACGAATAAAAAACCACAGCATGGGTATGGGCTGCAGTAGGTATTCGTTTCTGCAGCTAACAGTATGCAAACAGTACCCTTAGTACAAGTTTGCAAGTTACGAAAAGGTCAGAGTGTAGTTAAACTCTTATCTCTCTTACACACCCGAATGAAAAAAGATACCTAGCCTTTTCCCAATTATGTTGGGGTAAGGTTCCTCTCTAATCAAATGCCGCTAAATGCCAGTATTTTACACAGAGCGACTGCCATCAGACCTCCGCAGCCTAGTTAGTGGGCAATGCCGATATCCTAAAATTAGACCGGTTGTCAGACTTTCGGGTTTCTGACTACCCGTTACGACTGTTATAAGTATTCGTTTGTCAGCCGGTACCGCCAGTATAACAAGCTCTCCGAGGCACGGAGGGATCTCGATAAACGGTCACTCACCCCGGACTGACCGCAGCAGGTGCAATTTAACCTTGCAAATCATTATGATCTTCGCAATTGTTAATTAGCCACGAGCCCCTCCCTCAAGAAAAAGAGATAAATGTATATTACTAGCAACCCGCGCCGGATTCGCACGGGTGCAATGAGGATACTAATGTGGGGCATATAAACCTTCCTCTTGAATCACTCTATCTATTGCTGAAAACTGCATTAAAATCCGTTGCGTAGTTTAAAAGATCTAAGCGTACAGACAGCGGGAGCGACTTTGTTTTATACTATTAGTACTTCCTAGTACGAGTTTGCAAGTTACGACAAGTACTCCTGTACACAATTAATTTTTAACTGCAATTAAAACTGTTTGTATCTGAATCAATTGCCGTTCGTTAATGAATGTAGATTGAAGAGAAAAGGGTGTGTCAGGATCGTAATAGGTGGAAATCTAGTCTCTGCCAAATTCAATAGGAAACAGGCGTGATTGTCTATATATAATTGCCGTGCGATAGTCTCGCAGAAACTCAAAAACGGCTAGACCGAAATGAATTTTTATTTCGTTCGCCCCATCTGCGTGGTTGATTAAGAAAAAAAATTAAGTCGTTAGAAGTTCACCGGACAGCTAGTTATAAATAAAACTGATAAGAAATGTAACGTTTGAGATCCCCAAAGGTCGATAATTTGAATTTTATAGTCGAACGTATAGCACAAACCTTGATCTTCTAAAAATCAAGACTACAATATCTGGCGGTCCTACTTTCCTAACTTATTAATAAATTATTAAAGGCCACAGCTTTATTTAATTCACAGTAAAACTATTATTTTGTTGATTAAAATTTGATCGCCATGAGCACTGAAAATTCTGAAAATAAAGATGTGGTCTTCTGAATCATAAGTGGATGTAGAGACTGTAAAGCTACTTGAGGAAAACTGGCTATATTAATCGTGAACTACTAATCTATCTACTCTATACGCATCTCTCATATTTTAACGTATAATCTAGTAGATACAGTCAACAGAAAAAGACCATGATATTTTTGGTATTTTTAAAATTACATATCGTAAAACCCAATCTTTATTCTAAATTTTATTTCTTTATTAGCTACTCTATCATTATTTTTAAACTATAATAATAATCGGAAGGGTCTGAGTTCGATCACAGCCCGTACCTCTGACTTTTTGAATTCATGTGCTGATTAGAATTTGATTATCACTTGCGTTAACGGTGAAGGAAAAACATCGTGAGGAAACCTGCACACCTGAGAGGGCTCCATAAAGTTCTCTATGATCTGTGTAGTCTGCCAACTCTCACCAGGCCAGCGTAGTAGACTAAGGCCTAAACTCTTCTCATTCTGAGAAGGGGCCCGAGGCCAGCAGTGGGACTGCAATGGGGTAATTATGTTATTTATATAATATAAAAAAGAATATATAAATGAATCTCTATTTTCTTTGGTCACGCCATAACTTGAGAACGACTTTGCCGATTGAGGTCATATTTACCTAAACAATAAATTTTTTCGTCGAGACTTTGGTTCTTACCTATGCTGGGATCAGATAGGTGGCGCTATAGTCAAATTATTTACGCGAGCACAGCCGCGGAAAAACAGCTAAGTAGTGTATAATCAAATTCAGCAAGTTTTCGTTTATTAAACACTTTTGAAATTTGAACAATCATCACTAACTTTTGTTGTTGACTGTACCTACTACTAGTACGCAGTTACAACAGCCGTAAATATAACACGGAGTAGCAATCCAAACACTGACACCATTGACTAATGGACGCGCGAATACAAACGTCAATATTAACACTAAATATATAAAAAAACGCCTCCAAAAACATACATTATGTAATTGCTACATCTTTAACAGGCTTCAAACGCATATTAGCGCGTTACGGACAATTGAGGAAATTAATGTTGGTACTAAACTAACGTTCTACAACTGTATGCTAATTTTATAAGTAGATTCGTCTGGGATTTTGTGGTGTCAAATTTTAAATAACTTACACGTACATGTCACTACTGATGTATACAAGGTTAGTCGGAAAGTGGGTACTAAGCCGCAGGCCACTTAATGTATCACTGATGATTGTTTTAAAAAGTGTTAAAATTTCAAAATTTGATCAATTTTTTTCCATGAATAATTATTTTTATTTAAGTTTTTTCAAAAATTCTTCATCCCTGCTTTAGTTACGAATTCAGAAAAAAATAAATTAAAAATTTAAAAAACCCCCGACTCAAAAAAGAACCCCTAAAAAGTAAAAAATAAAATGTGTTTATTGGCCATTTAACTTTATTAAAAGTACCTAGTAATATTTTGATTCAAGCGTCGTCACGTCGGGGACCGCTAAGTAAATTATCATTACCAAGCTTCTTTTTTTGTATTCTGTTTTTTTTTTTAATTTATTTAGTTAGCGGTCCCCCGACATGACGACGTTTGAATCAAAATATTACTAGGTACTTCTAATAAAGTTAAATGGCCAATAAACACATTTTATTTTTTACTTTTTAGGGGTTCTTTTTTGAGTCGGGGGTTTTTTAAATTTTTAATTAAATTTTTATTTAATACTTTTTAAATTACTAATAGACACCATCATCTATCTAACATCTACTCATTGAGACCATTCTTATGAGCCCAAAGATGCTATATCTGCTATAAGTTGCTGAGGGGCTGGGTATCCTGCAGGCTACTTGATACTGCAGCATCAGCTCAAGGTTGCCATGTCTTGGAAATAACACCAAAGTAACAGTACACCAAATTTCAAATCAATCGGACCAGTGAAAGTTGGTAAGACCCTTTTGTCAAAAAGGAAATGAGCTGATGATCTTCAAACGCCTGAACAGATCTTCATAAATTATAGCTAACAAATACTGATCAAAACGAATCCAAACACGACATATATCTGCTATTATTTTTTCAAGAGTGTACTAGTGTGCTGGATATCCTGGCTGCAGCATCAGCTCATCATGTCGCCACCATTGAATTGCATGTAGAATCAAATACTGATCAAAACGAATCCAAACACGACATATCTGCTATTATTTTTTCAAGAGTGTAATAGTGCACTGGTTATCCTGGCTGCAGCATCAGACCAAGAATTTTATAATCTTGCATATTTATATAGCATACATGAGTGTTTCAAATTTTATTTCACACGTATGTTTGAAAGTAAAGTAATACACATTATGCGTCTAAGAACCCTACCGCAGCTAACAAAACAGCTGATAACCTTGAAATGGCTGAACCGATTTTAATAAAACATGTCTAAGATCACTCGCTAGAAAACCAGCTTTCAAATAAAAAAAACCGCACTCAAATCGGTTCACCCGTTTAAGAGCTACGGTGCCACAGACAGACACACACACACAGACAGACAGACAGACACACACAGCGGTCAAACTTATAACACCCCTCTTTTTGCGTCGGGGGTTAAAAAAGGAGGTTCTAATCTGTGACCCCAAATATGACGTAAAATGTAAACACATCTGATCATACTGAGGATAGATAGAATTTAGCGTATTTTTTATGAAATCTTTGAACAGCTATTTCTCTTGAACTATTGACGTTTGGGGAAAGTTGCAGAACAAAAGTTATACATTATTATGGGTACTTTAACACCCTTTCGGCTTAGTAGCCCCTTTCCGACTAACCTTGTATTTAAGAGCGGTGAAACGTTCTTTGCAATTATATTTCCCGACGAACATTACAAATTAAAGATACATAATGATAATTAGCCCATTACTGTCCCACTGCTGGGCACGAGCCTCTTCTCAGAATGAGAAGGGTTTAGGTCTTAGTCCACCACGTTGGCTTGGTGCGGGTTGGCGGACTACACATACCATCGTGAACTTTATAGAGCCTTCTCAGGTGTACCAGGTTTCCTCACAATGTTTTTCCTTCACCGTTAACGCAAGTGATAGGTACTCAGATTCTGATCCGCACATGAATTAGAAAAGTCACAGGTACGAGCCGGGATCGAACTCTGACACTCCTGCATGAAAGGCAAGCGTTCAACCGCTGAAATACCGTTCAAATTAAAGAAAACTAAAATATTTTTCAAGATACAGCTACCATGATAACTAATCCACATGGTTCACCCTTATGTAATCTATACTTATAAAGAGAAATGTCCTGACTCACTGACTGACGGACTGATTCATCAACGCAAACCAACACCCACTGAAGCTCGAAATTTGTAATTTGGTCAGGAGATCCCTTTTGTTACCTAGCCATCCATCAATAAAGGATTGTTGGAAATTACACCCCTAAGAGGATAAAATAGGTAATGGAAGTTTGTATGAAGATTCGTAATTTTTTTAATAAAATCACTGAAAATATGTCATTTTGGGCTTTCGGTTAAAAATTAAGTAACACGTATTTAAGGATTTTTGGAAACTTCGCCCCAAAAGTAAAAAGTAGGGGATGATAGTTCGTATCAAAATCTGTTTGGGCAAGTCCGAAATTTACGCGGACGAAGTCGCAGTCAAAGTGCTACTATTTATGACAATTTTTCCTCCATAATGATTGATAAGGTTCAAATATGAACACTGCCGTAACAGAATTTGCCAATGTCTGTACTTTAGCGGCCGAATTGGATTATCACTTGCGTTATAACGGTGAAGGAGTAATAGGAGTGCTTAAAAAAAAGATGTCGAGGGTGTGTAGTCTGCTAAACCGCACCAGGCCAGCGTGGTGGACTAAGACTTAAACCCTTTTCATTATGGGAACAGGTCCGTGCCATGGGAGAGTAATGCTGATTATGCTTATGCTAAGGAGAAGAACAAAAACATCGTGTTCAATACTAACATCACAATCCTATCTGTCTAGCCTTTTCCCTACTATCTTGGGATCAGCTTCCAGTCTAACTAGATGCGGCTGAATACCAGTATTTTACACGGAGCGACTGCTATCAGACCTCCGCAATCCATTACTGAGCAATGCCGATACTCTAAGGTTAGACCGGTGGTCAGAGTTTCGAACTTCTGACTACCCGTAACGACTATCATATGTATTCGTATGACACCCGGGACCAACTGTTTAACGTGCTCTCCGAGGCACGGAGTAGATCCACGGACTGACCGCGGCAAGCGCAGCAATCGTATGATCCGCGCGGTTGGTAATTAGACATGAGCTCCTCACACAAACAAACCTTGAACCTACTATAATCCTTCTTAAGTTATCACGGCCCTTAGAGTTTCGACAGAAGACCTTTGTCGAGATATTAGATGCGACCTAATGTGTAGACAAATATTCGCGTGTTTGCATGTTTGTTATTCACAACCAACGACTACAAACAGCATACAATGCTGTTTGCTTTTATCCAATAACAATATTTGTTTTGTTTAGCCTGGACCTTAGATAATCTGTTTCGATTAATCGCAGCTATTGCAACTATTCTTGGATTATTTAAAGTGTTAGGTAAACTGTACAGAAGAAGAAAACCTGTGTTCCTAAACTTATCTTACTTTTACTTCGTGTGTGGACGGGTTAGAATACATAACTTCCTCACCGCACGCTGGGAATAGACGTTGTAATATTCAACAAAACCCAGCATGCTTGGTGGTAGGTTCTGTACGATCCGCCTGGCTAGCTACCACCCTCATATTAAGTCCGACGCCAAGCAGTTCACTGTGTTCCGTCGTGTGTATGTGAGAGCCAGAAGGGTATAGGGCAAGCCCTCTATATCTCTATTCCTTGGATTCGTGTGCATGGAGCTTTAGACCCTGTCTGCGCTTACCTTGAGGTAAGACTAGGGCCAAACGCGACCAAGTCAAGAAAAAAAACAATTTCTTAAAGATTGGTCAACGCAAAAATTTACTATTCAGCTGTCAAATGTCATGTCAACTGCTTGTGATTGGTTGTTTGGATTTTGTCCGACCAACCACGTGAGTTGACAATGAGATTTAACAACAGATTAAATTGATTCGGGTTTCTGAAGCCGGGATTAAAGTACAACAACAGAACAAACAATGTATTGGTCAGCTAAGAGACAAAGCTGCAATATCAGGGAAGTTGGAACATTCGACTGAAACCTTCCTCTATTCTCTAAACGTGGACTCAAAAAGACGAGCCTGATGTCTAGACGAGATGGTGGCTCATGCATGCGTGCCGTCAGTTAGGACAGGTCAACTCAAACCTGCTATGGCACTTTCCTCAAAAGGCCATTCCGGACCTTGCCCTACATTGTTACACTTGCATAGTTTTTATACCATAATGTCTCTGATCTCTGAGTTTGTTTCGGCTTTTCTTCTCAGAGCTAGTCAGATAGGAAATGCCGGCGCCATCTGGTCTTAAATTTTTTTATTACATTGACTTGTAAAGTGTCTGTAACAATTATTTACAGAAATAAAAATCATTTATCATTATCATTTATCACCACGTTTACACCTACCGACTTCCTTAAATTACTTAGTGGAAAATGAATTCTTCGTGTTCATGTCTACCAATTATTCCACCTTTGAAGCCTAGCCTAGAATTTATATTAATGACGCACCTGACAATTTTCCCATAGGAAAATAGCAGCTGGTTATAAAAAATTGAAAACGTGACCTCAAAATAAATCAATGGAAATAAACTACTAGTAATAATTACTTACAACTGTTCAGTTGCTGAAAGGTTAAAAGTTTAATATCGACCGTCATTTTGACATTTATTATATTATAATGAATATGCCTGAAAACCTATAATGATTACTTATTACGTAGAAGCCATGAACTGCGATCCAAATTGGCTTAAAAATAGAATAAAATGGTATAAGAACTGCCCCGTTAGTCTAGTGGTGGCTAGCGTGACTGCTGATTGTGAGGTCCTGGGTTCGATCGCCAGGTCGGGTGTAGTGTTATTGGGATTTTCCGTGTGGAATTCCTCAGTAGCAGCCCGTAGTTTAGATTTGTGGTCGCTTGAAGGCAATAGGCTCGCCCCCTATTACATGGGACTTAAACATAACGGCGAAATTAAATTGTTACTATATCCCTCTGCCCCAACCCTTCGGGGAATACAGGCGTGATATTATGTGTCTGTAAAATGGTATTACAATATGAACTCCTCATATGAATTTTCTGTTTCTTCAAGGGTTTTGGTAATGCATCAGCAATACTATTGGTAAGTCGTCGGTGGTATCCACTCTTCATTAGGTGGGTGATCGGGTTGTATACTCAGCTTTAAATAAAAAAATAAACTGAAATAAGAAAGAAAGAAAGAAAAATTATTTATTCACGCCAACATGACGCACAAAATAAAATAAATAAAATGAAAGTAACAAACAACTGCGTCATTCTTCTTTTTTCAATGTTCGCATATCAATCAGAGGCTGTTCCTACCCACTGCCAAGCATAAAGGCTTCTCTTTGCTCTTGTCACAATGCACAATGAAATACGTAGCGTATGTCTGTTTCATATGTCATCGAGCTATCGAGCCACTGCGCGCACATATTATGTAATCCTATACATATTTTAAATCTGAATGTAAGAATAACCTTCATTTTGTCACTTGTATGACATCAGAATTTAACTTTGTATCCTGAAAATTGATCAATATACAAATACAAACATTGGATCAAATTATGTGTGAAACGCAAAGATTATCTTGTGAACTTTGACGTCATCCATTTACCGTCTGAACATTAGGTGCATGTACCTCGTTGACACGTTAAATAAAAAAACCGGTCAAGAGTGAATTAGGCTCGCGCAATCAGGGTTCCGTACGAGAACATTTTTTTTTGTTATATTTTTAGGTGCATCAATGACGCGAGTATTCGACATGAAAAACTGATTCAACTAATTTCTGTTCCAGATATTCCATCGGGGGACAAGCCTTACCTTTCTTAGGACAATGGGCCATCGACAACCTCGGCGTAGACCCGAATAGAGAGCCGAAGATACCCGAACTACCCACGAGCTTCGCTGAAAGCAGACTACCACAGCCAATCCGATTGGAACTGGAGGAAATCGCTTTAGTTAGTGTCGACGGCATGGACAGGCTGATCAGAGCACATGGGCAGACACTGAAGGACATGACCCAGTTGAGAAGCAACAGCTTCCCGAGGATCCCTGATGCTGTGATTTGGCCAGAAAGTCATGAACAGGTAAGCTAATTTGAAAAGCATCTTCTAAATACAGACGAAGTACTTCTCTTTAGGGGAAGGTTGGTTCAACATTGAATAATTGAATTCTTAAATCGACGCCGTAAGGATATAGTTTGCACTTCAACTTTCTTCAAAACTAGTCTTGCACATCGTTTTTTCTGTTACCAAAGTTCGAATTTGTACAATAAGTTAAACCGAGCCCTATCTACGTAGGCAGAGTGATAGGTCTGGTAAAAATTAAACAAGGAATATATATTTTGTAAAAGTTATTATTTATTTTTCAACATAGTCTCCCCCTAGCTCCATACACTTCATCCAACGTTTCTCCAACTTTTCGATCCCTTCAATATAATACGATTTTGTAAACCCTTCAAAATAGACATTAGTTTTGTGCATGATCTCTTGATTGGAGCAATTTTTTTTCCACACAGCCATTTTTTTAAATTCGGGAACAGAAAATAGTCGCTGGGGGTTAAATACGCAGAATATGGTGGGTGAGAAAGTAACTCATAGTGTAACTCAAGGAATTTGGCCATGGCGATAGCGCAGGTGTGCATTCGTGCATTATCTTGATGGAAAAAGATTTTCTTCTGAGACAAATGCGGCCGTTTTTCTATTAAAAATTTCTTGAAATGGTCCAATAAATTGACATAATATTCGCTGGTAATCATTTTAGCCTTCTTAGATACTCAACGTGGACTATACCACGTGCATCCCAAAAAATTGTGGCCATCACTTTGTTGGCCGATAAAACTGCTTTGGCCTTCTTCGGTGCAGGTTCGCCACAAGCAATCCACTGTTTTGACTGTTCCTTGGTTTCTGGTGTATAGTGATGGATTCACGTTTTGTCTACTGTTATGAAACGACGCATAAATTTCTTATTATCCCGTTGAAACAACGCCAAACCTGCCTCTGAAGTGGTCACACGCGTGTGTTTTTGTTCCACAGTGAGTAAACGCGGCACCCAATACGCGGAGAGCTTCTTCATGCTTAAACATTGGTGTAAGATATTGCGCACACGTTCGTCTGAGATGCCTACTATCTCAACTATCTCACGCACTTTTACTCGTCGATCATTCAATACGATGTTATGGATTCTGGCGATCATCTCTGGTGTCGTGACCTAAACAGGGCGTCCTGGACGTTCAGCATCACTTGTGTTCGTACGACCGCAACGAAAATCGGAAAACAACACTGAATCATTTTCATCGACGGAGCGGAGTCCCCATATTATTTGTAAAGCTTTTGTTTCGTTTCCGTAATAGTTTTTTTACGCAAAAAATAATGTTTAATCAACACACGAAATTCACTTTTATCCATGTTTGCGAAAACTCAAGTAATTGTTTTTATTTAATGGCTGTCAAAAAAAAGATAACCGACATAACTGGCTAAAAGTTATCATTTATATTCTCAAAAGAGTGTTAAATAAAATGACTATATGCAATTTGCGATAACTTTATTCCTAAGTTGATTTTTACCAGACTTATCACTCTGCCCTCGTATATATTCATTACCAAAAACTAAATGCAAATTATTAATTACGGAATGGTTGCTAAAGCTGGATTACAACCTTACTGAAACCTTACTTCGAGAGGAAACTAGGTGTATACTTAGCACAGTAAGGATTTTATACTTAGTATGTCATATTAACAAAACTCATACACATGCACTCACGCTAACACACACCCTCTCTCCCTTAGAGATTCACACAGACACGAGGTGATATTTTTTGTTACCTGTTTTAGCTGTAATATTAAGCTAACTTCAACTACCCGTTTTTCTCCGACTACATAGTTTTATTCCTCCTTATATCAAAGGGTCATACTAATACCACTATGCTAATGATGTCCCTGTTTTCCGTGGGGTGGGGGGGGGGACCTGGTGATTTATAATACAGGCATTTTTATGACTAACTCTTAACCGACTTCCAAAAAAAGGAGGAGGTTCTCAATTCGTCTGTATGTTTATTTTTTTATTTTTTTTTAATGTTTGTTACCGCAGTACACCCTCATTTATGAACCGATTTGAAAAATTCTTCTTTTGTTTGAAAGAGTATTCTTTCGAAATGGTCCCATTTAAATTTGGTGAAGATCTGATAAAGAACTTCGGAGATAAACAATGGAACTCCTCAATGACGAACAGTACGCATAATGTGATGATGTGATTATGTGTACGAGCAGCGTCTTTAGCAGCCACTAAAATGAATGAAATAAAAAACATTTTAACAAAAATAAAACTGACTTCAACAAAACGAAAAAGTAATAAAATAATTACCATATTATAAAAGTGACAGATTCAGAAGTCGGTGCCTTTAATTTGGTTCAGCGTGGATTAGCACCGGCTTCTGAATCTGTCACTTTTATAATATGGTAATTATTTTATTACTTTTTCGTTTTGTTGAAGTCGGTTTTATTTTTGTTAAAATGTTTTTTAATAGATATAAGCAATAATGTAACTGATTTTAATGTCTGTTTTTGTGAGGAGAAATAAATAAACATTATTATTATTATAATAGAACTTGTCAGCTCTTAGGCCGTACGCCAAACTCTAAACTCTTAAACGCTAAACTCAGCACACCCCAGGCACTCCATACAACCATGGTTTTTGGTTTGGGTTTCTCCATTTGGGTTTCGCTGCAGTTGAGCAGAAGGGCGCCCCGACAAATTTTGATACAGCTATGCCACAGGGACTTGTTGCACAAAAAGCGTCCTCTGCCTGCTAAGGAACTAACTAACTATACTGTATCTATATCTATACTAATATTATAAAGATATAATATTATTATTTGACGACACGTTTGGTGCAGTGGCTGAGCGATCGGCTTCTGCGCTACGGGTCGTGGGTTCGATACCCACACGGAACAAATATTTGTATGGCCTACAGATAGTTGTTCCGGGCCTGGATGTTTGTGCGTGTGAAGATTTGTGTTTGTAAACGCACCCACGATACAGGAGAAATCCTAGTGTGGGGCAATGTTTTAAAAAAAAAAAAAAAGGAAATATTTGTATTTTTGTATGTAACGAATAAACTTAAAAACTACTGGACCGATTCCAAAAATGTTTTGCCGTTAGAAAGCTACATTATCACTGAGTAACAGGCTATATTTATTACTGGAATAAAATTCTTACGCGGTAGAGCCGTGAGGACACAGCTAGTTTAATATAACAATGCATATAAGACCCATTTTAGTAAGAAAATGTATAGAAATAAGCAACATGTTTGTTTCCTTTCAACATTAGAATTATGCTTTTATGAATCTTAACGGTCAATTAAGATGAGCTGAAATTCTACTTAAACAAATGGTTCAAAAGATTTTGAACCATTGATTCATGCCATTGATTCATGCCTTGGTGGGCCACTTTTGTCTAATGTTATATGTAATGCATCTATCGATGCTGTTAATGAGATGTGTCTCTAAATGAACAGAAATAATGGGCACCTCGTATCATTTGAGAACATCTAGAAAGCTGAGTAATTTTTGTTTTTTTCGGATGCCATGGTCCCCGGCGGCGGTTCATTGGATAAGGGACCGACGCATCCACATACTCGTAAAGCATGATTGGACCTCGGGAATATAAAATCTGTTTTTTTTTTAATTAGCTCTACAAAGAAATTGATTTCAAATCCAAAAGGTGCATTTATTTATTTATTAATATTAGCACTTTCAATGGGTATCTATTGCTAGCTATCGATTTTATTTTGATAATCGACTAACTTTCTTATCTCTGTCTCTCTCACACTTTCTTAATTTTTACCCAGCTCTGGGCACTTAAAGATCTTCTGCACCGTTTCCATCTATTTCTATTATAAAAATAAATGCGAAATACTCAAAGGCCTTGTTTAAACCGTTCCCATCAAATAGCATTCCATAAAATTTCGTAAGAGCGTGTCATTGATATTTTTGCATATTATTTGTTTTAATTGGCCATCTCAATCAATGTCAAGAACTTAGCAGTCGTAATTAATGTTAGTTCCCTCCTAATTTCACATCGCGACCTAAGAAGGTCAACTACATCTAATATTGTTTATGGTCCTGTTAATCTATGATAAATAAAAAAACCGCAAGCTTAAAAGGAGGTCAACGAAATTTTTCCAAAATGCTATTATAAGCGTTTAAATAATTACGTTAGGCGCTGAATCCACTAGATACTTAAATTGCACAAGTTGACTTCTGCAACCGACTTTCACAGTGGACACACCCGCAGCAAGTCGACTTCTGCAAGTTTTACCGACTTGCATGACTTATCGCAAGCTGCCTGTGAAGGTTAACCAAACTTGGTTTCTGTGTAAACAGGTAAACAAGCACTTGCTTCAATAACTTGCGCAATTTAACGTGCTATTAGATTCAGCGCTTAAGTTCAGGGCCGCAGTAACTATACTCTGATTACGTCATACTGAGAAGACCTGGCTGCCCTGAACTTAGCGAAGGTCAGGCGGCTGTCATTGTGATCCTACATTGAAGTATAACAATAACAAAACACCTAAGAATATAGTGTTATAAAATGTTATTGTACCACCATTATTACGCAAAAGCAAAATAATGGCACTCTTGAGAAATCATCACGATCGTGTTTTTTTTTATATACCTATGAATAACGGACCACAGAAGGTTGTATCAAAGCTTTATATGTTGATTGGATTATAAACAAATCGCGACCTTTCCCAATTCTGGTCCTTCACGTGTCTGAGGTATTAGCTAACGTGTTTAAATACACTGTTAAAGATGATTAGTATTGTATTGTAAATTGTCAGTATCATGATGTTCCGATGATTTTTGGCGGTTTGTGTGCTCATATGTTTTGGAAGGGGGAAGTTCCGGATTAGATCTACCCACACTAATCGACGCGGATACGACGTCTTCGACTTGACGACTTCGTTTATGCTCTTATCTCCTTGACAGTAGCTGCTCTTGGAACATCTCTCAAATGAGAGCTGTTTATTAATACGGACTCTAGTGTCGTAGTAAACAGTTCATAGAATTATTGGCGCTCGGAGTGTCTCCACATCAGGGGCGTAGCCACCGCCGTATGTGCTGTATAAAAGATACGGAGCCCCAAAGCTACAGGGGCCCCGATGCGTGTAAGCAAAAATTCGTAAAATGTTGTCTATAATCTTACTCAAAGCTCTTGGGCCGTACGCCAGTCTCTGAACTTTTGACCGCTAAACTCAACACACCCCAGACACTCCATACAACCATGGACCAAGGTTTTTGGTTTGGTTTCCTCCATTTGGCCCCCCGACAAATTTTGATACAGGGCCCGTCTAGGGCAGGGGTCAGCAACCTGCGGCTCTTTCGATGTAAAGTTGCAGCTCTCCAGTTCCATACGCAAAAATATATTATTTTACTATCATAACCCTTAAAATCGTGCAATCGATCCATAATTAAGTACTATAATATAGTATGACTGAAATATAGTGACTATGATTGAGAGATAGATATAGTAAAGTATATTATCTAAATGTATTTTCGTTTTGTATTTTTTTAAAGGTAATTAGTTCTGCTAGTCGCCATTTCAAGGTTATCCATTAATTACAGGACACCCAGTATAAGCAAATACTATAATATTGAAACGAAATTTTTTGGGCTCTTTTAAAACTGTGACATTTCGTAAATTGCAACTTTTGGCTCTTCTGTCTCAAAAGGTTGCCGAGCCCTGGTCTAGGGCAAGCTACGCCACTGCTCCACATTCTGTCATTTGGTGTCGTAGGCCGTCGAAAAACCGCCTTACTGACGCAAAGAATCAATATGTAACTAGGTAACAGAATTGAATAATCTAACACCAATTCAATGTCATTATGGCGTGTGATCTGGTCAAGGTAAAGGTTTATTAACTATATAATGTTTGGCGGTTTTTGTGCTCATGTGTTTTGGAAGGGGGAAAGAAAGAAAGAAAGGAATTTATTTGGCAGGAAAGCAGTCAGACACAGACAAAAATTCATAAGAGAGAAAACAAAAAAAAAGTAGCTGTGTGTCTAGCAGCTGCGCCAAATAGGTTCAGTTCAGCATAAATGTTAGACGCTGGTTTACAACTGAACCCATTGTGACGTTACTTATGTAAACCAGTTCCAAATAGATAAATAGCGTGCTTAAATAAATAAAAATAAAAGGGGAAAGATCAGATCGTCGAGAATAGCTCATGCCATGGTAAAAATATTACCTAGTCAGCAAGGTTGATAGCGAGGCTGACTGCCCAGGGCGCCCCGGACGTACTTAAGTGTCGTATAGTGTGATGATATATTATTATTATTATTCAGCCATGATAATGCCACTGAATGGCAAAGGCCTCCCTAGAATCCTTCCATTCCTCTCGATTTAAGGTTTTCTGCGGCCAATCCTTCTAATTAGTTCGTCCCGCCATCTCCTTCTGGGCCTGCCGCGGCGTCGTCTAACGTTGTGAGGGCTCCACTCAGTAGTGAGTTTTGCCCACAGCTCGTCCGACATGCAGCAGACGTGACCAGCCCAGTTCCATTTAAGCTTGCGGCTTTCTGATCAACGTTGGCGATCTGAGTTTTGGAGCGCAGTACACTATTCCTTATACGGTCTGTTAACCAGAATTCTAAAATACTGCGTTCCATGGCTCGCGATGATACAACTATGTGTATTTTGTAAGCCTATTTTCAACGCCACGACCACAAACCAAATGCAAGCTAAGCTTAACCATAACTTGGCTCTTTGTCAGTCAGGTTGACAGTAATGGTCTGATTATGTAAGTTTAGATATTAACTGCCTCGTTGATCAAGTGGTGGCAAGCACGACTGCTTATCGTGACGTCCTGGGTTCGATTCCCAGGTCGGGCAAAGTGTTATTTATTTATATACACTTTATTGTACATAATAAGTACACCGGTAAGCAATAAAAGGAACACAGATTTACACAATATGTACAATGGGCGGTCTTATCGCACAAGGCGATCTCTTCCAGACAACCTTAGGATGGACTGGAAGAACGGAAATAGATATCGGGCAGTCTTGGTGTACAAGTACGTATCGTATTCGTACATATTATTACTTAGAAATAATAATCATAAAATACATATCAATTATTACACAAATATATAAAATAGAAAGAAAAACGTAATACATATAACTTAAACAAACTAATAAATAAATATATTATAAATAATTAAAAATGATGTAGAAGGGCCGAGCGGCTGGCTCGTCCGGAAATGCTTAAGTTTATTTTATATTATTTTTTTCTGGTTTGGCTTTAATTTATTTAATAACTATGTATATTATAATTTTATTGACTATTCCACACACACACACGTAACACATAAGTTTATATTAATCTATTTATTGCTTTTGTTTGGTAATATTCAAATTTAATATTATTTGTGTCGTTATTGCCCGTGGCATCACTATGGTCCTATCTGAAAACCAGCGTTGCGTTTTTTTTTCTAAATGTCGCAACATTATGCTGAGATAGGAGCCCTTTTTGGCCTCGTGCAGGTAGTCTAAATTCTTATTCTTTCTTTTTTTATATATATGTTTTTTGTTTCTGTAACTGCCTGTGTGAGTCCAGAATAAATAATTTTCTTTCTTTCTTTCTTTTCTTTATAAATAAGAAAGTAGACGAAATGTGAGCGAAAGTGTTATTGGGTTTATCCGTGAGGAATTCCTCAGTAGCAGCCCGGAGTTCGGTATTACCCGGTTGATGGTAATAGGCTCGCTCCTATTACATGCTCTGCTCAACCCTTAGGGGAATACAGGCGTGATGTTATGTTATCTTAGATATTAACGGTCTGGTATAATTATTCAGGTTGAACAAATAGTGGCATGTGCGTCCCGCCACAACGTTGTGATCATCCCGTTCGGAGGCGGCACGTCTGTATCCGGCGCCGTCACCTGCCCCGCTAAGGAGACCAGGCCTATAGTGGTCCTGGATACCAGCGACATGAACTCCATACTGTGGCTCGATAAGGATCAACTGCTGGCTAGAGTACAGGTAAAGTACCACTTCAGATTGTGATTTCTTTTCATGATTCCGTACCACGATATAAAAAAAAACAGAACCGTTATAGAATCACTTTGGTGTCCATCTATCTTACTGTCCGTCAAGACCATTTTTGTTAGAACGACTAGAGGTAAGTATCCACAGTCGGGCCAACGAGACGAGATAAAACCGTACCGTTGGCTGTAATCGAAATATCTACATTAATTACCGCAAATAAGGTTGGCTTTACAATAAATTAAGCAATTGAAAATGTTGTAAATCAAATAGAGATGTAATTTAAAGTATACCATAAGGTTTGTTGTTGCAAAGCCTCATTCGACAATACATGTATGTATATATGTATGGTAACTAAAATTGAACTGCACATTCATGCAGTTGTCACGCAGTTGCACTGACTGCATCACAACTGCATTTAGCAGTTGTAGTCTGAGCTCTTACAAATTAATTTCTGATGTTAGCGAAATATGATTCATCAAATGTGTGTTGGGCCATCTTTGTCATACTGCTTATTGAGCTCATTCGATTAACAAAACCATATACTTACATCATTGTAACATTCCAGGCTGGTATAGTGGGCCAGGACTTGGAGCGTGAGATGCGCGCGCGCGGCTTCACAGTGGGCCACGAGCCTGATTCATACGAGTTCTCGACCCTCGGCGGGTGGGTGGCTACACGAGCCAGCGGCATGAAGAAGAACACCTACGGTAATATCGAAGACCTTATCGTAAACACCAAGGTAAGTGAGATTCATCATCTAATCATAAGTCATAGGTCTCGAGTTCGAATCCAAGGCACGCACCTCTGACTTTTCGGATTTATGTGCATATTGTATAATTATCACTTGCTTTAAAACGGTGAAGGAAAACATCGTGAAGAAACCGGCATGCCTGAGATATATTTTTCGACACCATGTAAAGCCAACACTTAAACTCTGACACCAGGTTAGTCACTAACTACACGAAAAGAAGATCTGCGACATAATTATATCGTAGTTTATTGATAGGTGATATTTCTGTCGCTGCATATGCCAGGAGTTTGAAGCAGAGTTACGGCCGATATTAATAACCGACCTTGCTGGAATAATGCAGGTTTTTGACAATACTTCTATTGGATTTCTATCAAAGATCAGTTATTGGGATCGGCCGCTAGGGAACATTAAGCAGTGATAGATAACCCAGCCATTGAACGTTTACCTTCCATGCAAGAAGATGCGCTCCGGGATCGTACTCAGATAGACTACTAACAAAATCATTTAACAATCGTACTGCAGCCTAACCATGGCTGTTTGAACTTTAAACAAGTCGAATACAGATAGTGCCATCCACGAAGACGCGATCCACCCTTCGTCTAACTCGCGTGTTCTCACTCTAAGATGAAAAGTAAGAGAGAACACACGTTTAGGCGAAGAGTTGGGTGCGTCTTCATGGGTTCACTATCTGTAGCAGTGGCTGCAGGCGATTTAAAAAAAATCGTTTGCAGAATGGACCTTCAGATCCTTGTGCATGGAAGACAAGCGTGCAAACGCTGGGCCATCATTACTTTTACGTTTATTTTAAACCAGCATCCTAATTCTATTTCCAGGTGGTGACAGGTCGCGGGGTGATGGAGAAGAGTTGTCGTGTGCCGCGTATCTCTTGTGGACCCGAGTGGGAACACGTCATCATGGGCTCCGAGGGATGCTTCGGAGTTGTTACTGAGGTACACATTTTAATGACTTGTCTGCACGAGCTATATGAGGATACCTCATGCTGTGGTTAAAAGATTTAGTCAGTCAGTAAGGTCAGTAGTGGGGCTGACTGCCTAGGGTGCGCCGGACGTACTTAAGTATCGTCACTCGCGAAGGCTATTTGGGCCGTGTTAAGCAATAATGACTGTCAACCCACAAAAATATGAATTTTATGTTAACGTCATCTAGTTCTTGTGGTAGGTTTACACAACGCTGGAAAAATTACCAGGATTGTAGTAATTTAATACAGCGTCTATCAAAAAAATCTTAATGCAGTTTGCCTTTTCCAAGCGTTGAGTAGACCTACCACAATAACTACACTGGCCTGCAAAAATAAGTATCACACTTTTAAAATTACATTTTTTTCTAAACTATGGAACTTAGAGATTTAAAATAAAAAACGTTTTATAGCAATTTTTATCAGTTTTCTTTGAAACTATAGTAACAAAGTTAAACTCTTTTTTGAGTCCTTTTTGTTTCGAAAATATATCTTGTGTACTTAAAAAGTTATTGCAATTTTAAAAGTGTGATACTTATTTTTGTGGGTTGACACATTATTGCATAACACAGCTCATTTTACCTTTAAGACAGTCGCAGATTTAGGATCGAAGAAGATCGTAAGTCCTACAGCGCTGAACCCACTAACAATTTAAATTGCGCAAGATAATAGAACTTGCTTACTTGTTTACACTGAAAGCAAGTTTTCTTAAAACCTTCACGGGAAGCTTGTAGCAAGTCAGGCAAGTCGGTAATACTTCCAGAAATCGACTTGCTGAGGTGTCCACGTTGTAAGTCCGTTGCAGAAGTAAACTTGTGCAATTTTACTTGCTAGTGGGTATACGGTGTAGGTATTCTAGGCCTTAACGTTTTAAATAAAGGTAAAAAAACTTTAAAGTTGACAGTTTTATCTACCCGTAGTAGTACCCCCTGCAGCTTTAAGATACGAGGATTGAAAGTTGAAATTATTAGGTCCCCACCTATGAAATCAGCGTTTTGTATGGAACATTTTAAAGAAGTTGCATTATTCATACTAACATTTTCTTAATTTATTTAACAACTATGAACACTAATGTTTTAAAACTTTTATGCACTAATGTTTAAAAACTAAGATAACGTATGCCACTTAGATTATGCGACAAAAATAAGTTTTGGCTATCTTAAGACAAAAATAGTGGTCATTTCTGCTAACAAAAAGAGGAATCATTTTAAGGTATTTTTTATGTTTAGAAAACTATAAGTATTAAGGTTTTTTTACTATTGGTAGTTGTCTATGATGGTCATTATTCGATGTAATATCAAGCAATTGATGAATATTTTAAATTATAGAAGTGACGAGGTTCTCTAATTGTGAGAAAAAAACGCCAATTTCATATGTGGGGACCTAATATTATTAAGTTGTATTATCATAAAAATTAAATGTGTGCGAAGTTTCAGGAGAATCGCTTAGCCAGTAGTAGAAAAATCTGTCGCAAGATTTGAAAACAAAATAATAAGAAGTTCCCTAATTAAAACCTTTTAACCAATACGTTTCAGGTAACGATAAAGATCCGTCCCGTGCCACCTGTAGTGCGGTACGGGTCGCTGGTGTTCCCCGACTGGGAGGCCGGGTTTTACTTCGAGAGGGAAGTTGCGAGACAACGCCTGCAGCCCTCCAGTATACGACTAATGGACAATGAACAGGTAATATTACCAACTAACGTATCTATCGCTTTATCAGCCGTATCAATTGTATGTAGGTAGCCGTTAAAAAAAACGTTGCCCCACACTAGGATTTCTTCTGTATCGTGGGTGCGTTTACAGACACAAATCTTCACACGCACAAACATCCAGACCCGGAACAACTATCTGTAGGCCATACAAATATTTGTTCCGTGCGGAAATTGAACCCACGACCCGCAGCGCAGAAGCCAATCGCTTAGCCACTGCACCAAACGTGTCGTCAAAGCACTGATAACCAGTGATAACTGCAAAGTTATCACTGGTTATTACTGTTATTAGGTTAGGTTAGGTTAGGTTAGGTTGTTAGGACTCCCCCCCGGTGGGTTCCCGCATTGTCGTTGCGGGGGGGCTTAGTAGCCGTGGCTTGGAGCCCCACGGTGAAGCGAAGAGGAACCCGAGGAGGGGCTGCTCGTCGGGGCTTGGGCCTGGAAGCCCTCGACGTAGCGGCCAAGTAGGTTGCGGTGTCGCCTGAGCGACATCGCAACTGAGGAGGGCCGCGATGTCTTATGGGAGGCATTGCGGCTGAAGGGTGAAGGCCGCGGCGGGAGAGGAGTGCCGGTATTACGGTGCGCCGTTCTCCCTACCTTCCGCGGCCTGACGGGGCCGCCACCGTCAGATGGCGGACGCGGTGGGGCCGCAGGGGGAGAGGAGTGTCGGTGTTTAGTTGGCCGCTCTCCCTATCCTCTGCGGCCGAAAAGTGGTAGGCGGCGGGGCCACTAACCTGACCCGTCGCAGGGGGATCAGGGGTCCAGACACGGGGTAGTCTGGCGCCCATGTACTTGTTTGGTCCCCGGGGTGGTCACGGCGTACCATGTGTTCTGGTGCGCCGGTGATGTGGGGTGCCCCCCGCGCCTCTCAGGAGGTCGTGGGGTGGGGCCCTACAGTGGAGAGGTCCACCAGCAATTGGTGGACCAAGACCTGCCGGGGTTGCGGTGCATGCAATAGCGAATCCCGCGACCCCGGCCTTAGGTCAGAAGGAGGGACACCGTGGTGGTTTTAGCCGGTAAGAGTCCGGCACACCCCCCCGTCTTACCCAGACGGGGGATAGTCCATGAGGATTTCCCCACGAAAAGGTTGTTAGGACTGCTGTTATTCTTATTCTTATTATTTATTGTACACAAAATAATAATATATAATACAGTTCCGTTGGTAAATTCATTATAAAGATGGTTATGGTTAAAGATGGTTATTTATTAAATTATTTAATTTTATAACCGAAAACGTTTATCATCCACAGTTCCGCTTCGGCCAAGCCCTCAAAACTGAGAACACCTGGGGAGGCGTAATCCTCGACGGTTTAAAACGTCTATACATCACCAAGATCAAAGGCTTCGACCCTGCCAAGCTGTGCGTGGTGACGCTGCTGATGGAAGGCTCGGCCGAGCAGGTCGCGGACAGGGAGAAGAGGCTCAACAATATAGCCGCTGAGTTCGGAGGTATACCCGCCGGAGCCACCAATGGGGAGAACGGATACACGCTGACGTTTGTTATCGCTTATCTTAGAGTGAGTACATGTTTTTATTCGTAAATATCTTCTTCTTCTTCCTCCCCTTATCCCACACTAGGTGGGGTCGGCACAACATGTATTTCATAAATCCATGTTGTTAGAGGTTTTGGCTTATTGTTTTATGACCGGCCACCTGCCTGACATCAACCCTCCTTGGGAATAATCGATGTGCCGTCGCGCGGGTGACCCAATGTGTTTGCTGATATTATGCACTGGTTCATGTATATATTCTAATTCGTAAATATCTATACATACATAATCAGCCCATCTTCTTCTGAGCGTGTCGATGGCAATCTAAATTGAGTCGGCCCAGAACTTACCTACGAGTTTAGCGTTATCAGTAGCGTCTATTAGTTCCTGTAACGTATCAGAGCACGCAGGGCATAATATCAGAGGTCCCATCGTTTGTGGAACAGCACCACCCATTACTGTCCCACTGCTGGGCACAGGCCTCTTCTCAGAATGAGAAGGATGAAGTCCTTAGTCTCCACCGCACATTGGCTTGGTGCGGGTTGGCAGACTGCTCGTTTCCCCACGATCTTTTTCCTTCACCGTTAACGCAAATGATAATCAAATTCTGATCCGCACATGAATATGAAACATATATCGGTCTAACCTTAGGTTATTGGCATTGCCCAGTTACTGGGTTACGGAGGTCTGATGGCAGTTGCTTCGTGTAAAATACTGGTATTCAGCAGCATCTGGTTAGACTGGAAGCTGATCCCAACATAGTTGGGAAAAGGCTAGGCAGGACAGTGGACATGAATATGAAAAGTCAGAGGTACGGGCTGGGAGCTAACTCAGACTCCCTTGCATGGAAGGCGAGCATTCAACCAAAAGGCTACCACTGCATACTATATCTATAGGTATTAGGTACCCCATTTAATATAACATTAGACAAAAGTGGCCCACCCAGGCACTTATATCTTTTGAACCATTTCTTCAAGTAGAATTTCAGCTCATCTTAATAGCACTGATAGCCTAGTGGTGTGACCGTCGGACTGCCAAGTCATAGGTCTCGAGTTCGAGCCCAAGGCACGCACCTCCGACTTTTCGGATTCATGTGCGTATTGTATAATTATCACTTGCTTATAAACGGTGAAGGAAAACATCGTGAGGAAACCGGCATGCCTGAGAGATATTTCTCGACGGCATGTGAAGCCAAGTCAGAGGCCCATGGGCGGCATAAACTCTGACAACAGGTTAGTCACTAACCACACGAAAAGAAGAAGCTCATCTTAAATGACATAGTTTAGTTTAGTTTACCTGGGCTGTATCCGCACTTAGCCTCTTGATTGGGCCATTGTGCGTGTTTCGTCTTACCTTCCTACTCCAACCAACCCAGGTCATCCCAGAAGGTTAGCAGCCTTCTCAGGCTGCTGCAGGCCTCCGGGAGCGATGCTGGTGATTGAAGAATCCGTGCCCGTTGTTCGGCCACGCTCCTGCATTCCATAAGCACGTGTAGCGGCGTTTCTTCTGTCTCCATGCATCCTCTGCACAGGGGACTATCCGTTACACCTATGGTGAATAGGTGCTTGTTTAGAGGACAGTGTCCTGTTAAGATTCCAATAATCTTCCGGATGTCGCCCCTTTTAAATCTGATGAGGTTGCGGGACAATCTTTTTGATGCTACCGGAATTGCATTTTTAGTTTGCCTGCAGCCCTCGCTGTTTGTCCATTCTGATAAATGGGTTTCTTCTGTTTTTGTGCGCAGCCATGTTTTTATTTGGGCCTGGGGTATGGGCAGTAGCGGCTCCGGTCCGTACACTATTGATCTTAAATGACATAATACTATGTTAAATCCCTGCTGGAAGCAAACATATTGCTTATTTCCATACATTTCCTCAAGTCGATTTTTTTCTCTACATTTCCTTGCTAAAATTGTTTTTTTTTGTCTATTGTTATACAACGTGTTACATAATTCCCCATGAAAAATGTAAATAATCAAGTAGTCTTTTATGTTGTCATTTACCTCTCAGAGGAAAAAAGGTAAGAATTATTTAAATAACTTTCTTGGTAGTCTACTCTTTAGTTTTATGTTTTCAGGGTCGCGTTTCATTGATGATTATTTTATGTTTTATCCAAATTATTATTTTTTTGACTCGTACCTACTACGGTTTTCAAATATTGCCAATAGACTCTTTACAAGGGACCTTTTAACCCCCTTTCGGCTTTAGGGGTATTTTTGTAACACGTTGTATAGGAGATGATTAAATATTCCTGAGTAATGTCCGAGCATTGAAAACAGAAATCTTGAGCATAAACGCATAAACATGTAGCTATGGATCCACATATTGCTCCACAAACATCAACTATTTAGATAGACTATGAACCAAAAGAAGCGTGTCCAACATCAGTAATTATCTCATTACGTTCTACAGGAGCTGTTACATTTCATAAAATAAATCACGGCATTAGTGCCACTACATTGTCTATGGACTAATATTAGCAAGACAACAAGACGGCTAATTGCCTCGTACGTCAGATCATTTTTGTAACACGTTGTATTAAACAGAGTATAGTGCTGACAAAGGACTTCTCCATACATAACTATCTTCTGTTTTGTCAAGGGGTCTATTCTTGAACGACAAAACTCTCCTATCCTTCTAAAAAATCTGTTCTATTTAGATAGTTCAAGTAGTCTGCTGGGACACTTATTGGCTTGACCTATGCTCCGCCTAAGCTCATAGATGCACGAACTACTTTCTACGTTCATTCTGCCTAGTCTTTTCCCAACTATGTTGGAGTCAGCTTCCAGTCTAAACAGATGCGGCTGAATACCAGTATTTTACACGGAGCGACTGCCATCAGACCTCCGCAACCCAGTTACTGGGCAATGCTGATATCCTAAGGCTAGACCGGTTGTCACACTTTCGGGCTTCTGAGTTCCCGTAACAACTCTCATAGGTATTTGTATAACACCCGGGACCGATAGTTTAACGTGCTCTCCGAGGCACGGAGGGGCCTCGACGTATAACGAATGGTCACCCATACATGGAATGACCGCGGAAAGCGTACCACGAGCAACCAACGAACTATTTTCTACATTTTCTGATATTATCATCATTACTTATATTCTCAGGACGTGGCTATAGAATACGACGTAGTGGCAGAATCGTTCGAGACATCGGTACCTTGGGACCGCACCCTGGTCCTCTGCGCCAACGTGAAGCAGCGCATACGAGACGAGTGCGCTAAGAGAGGCATCACTAAGTATCTCATATCGCATCGACTAACACAAACGTGAGTATATAATATAACAAAATGTATTCTAAAGTATTGCCTCGTTGGTCTAGTGATGGCAAGCGTGACTACTGATTGCGAGATCCTGGGTTCGATCCCCAGGTCAAAAAAGTGTTTCTGGGTTTTTCCGTGTGGATATCCTCAGTGCCTTCAGTTTAAAAAAAAGGTCTCCTTCAATTTTGAATTTGTGAAGAAACCATTCAAGATACCCAAAAGTTAAATTCTTATCTATACCTACAATATAAAAATCAATTGCCGTGCGTTATTCTCGCAAAAACTCGAAAATGGCTCAACAGATTTGAATTGTTTTTGTTGTGTTCGCCTCAATTCTGGACTGATTAAGGAAAAATTAAACAAGGAAAAATAAAAAGAATAAATATTATAATGGTAAAGTTCACCGGGTCGTCTAGTTCAAGTAATAAATATAAAGTTAAACATTAAATATTCAAATTATTAAAATATTATTTCAGGTATGACGCAGGTTGCTGCATTTATTTCTACTTCGGTCACAATATTGCGCAGTGCTCCGACCCCGTGTCCACCTATGAGGAAATCGAAGACGCTGCACGAGACGAGATCATTGCCTGCGGTGGTAAGATACACTTTTATTTGTCACTGTCACGTTGGCAACATTGTTTCGATTGAAATCATTTTAAATGAAGTCAATTGAGGAATTGATCTAGTAAACGCTTAGATTATATATCTCTACTAGCGGACCTGGCAGACGCCGCCCTGCCCTAAACATTAGATGGCATAGGGACAGCAGCGCCCCGTGCCTACCTACCGAGGCCAATTGTGAATCTAAACATTAGATGGCATAGGGACAGCAGCGCCCCGTGCCTACCTACCGAGGCCAATTGTGAATCTAAACATTAGATGGCATAGGGACAGCAGCGCCCCGTGCCTACCTACCGAGGCCAATTGTGAATCTAAACCATCCAGGGCCCCACCCAAACGCATATAAAAAAAATCATTCAAATCAGTCCAGCCGTTTAGGAGGAGTTCAGTGACATACACACGTACAGTCGAATTAAGTATATATATAAAGATATAGAGCCACCGCGTGGCCGCTCATGAGACAGCAATATAAAACTAAAAATAGATCATCCTCCTATCGTAGAGCATACAATACACACTAAGCACTGAACTGATGAGTCTATTGCTCATAAATATAATAATACGGAGGAAATCGACGTTTTGTGACAGTGAGTTGGCTAACTGCCTCGTTGGTCTAGTGCTGGCAAGCGCCACTGCTGATCGTAAGGTCCTGGGTTCGATCCCCAGGTTGGGAGTTTTTCCGTGTGGAATTCCTCAGTAGCAGCCCGGAGTTTGGATTCGTGCCCGGTTGATGGCAATAGACTCGCTCCCTATTACATGGGATTTAAAACATAACGGCGAAATGAGGGTGTTACTATACACCTCTGCCCAACCCTTCGGGGAATACAGGCGTGATGTTATGTATGTATGAGTTGGCTAATTGGCTAACATTACAAAGTTCGTCATCAAGCGAAAAAATGGTACGACATATGAGACAGAAGATACGATGTTTTGTCTCAGTTTTCTTACTTTGTATACAACATGTAACGTAATTAACGCACACCCTCAAACACCAATTAGAATAATTATTATGTTATAATCATAATTCATAATAAATACACTGAAATTTTAGTTTAACATGTATATGCATTGTTATTTACTAAATTAACGTTCTTGAAATAAGGTTTATTTTTCTTTATTTTGTATTCAATGACGGAGTTTGTATTAATACAAATAAAAATGCACGTTTAAAAGTCTTTTTGCCTTGATTTACGGTCCATTTCAGTTTGTTTTGACTGTACAGGGGTAATGTGACTAATTTCCGTAGTTTTAATTATATTTGGGATAAAAAATTACCTATATTAAAAATATAATAGAAATCGATTCAGTAAACGATTCTGAACAAACTACTTTCAGGATGTGCGTTAATTATGTTACATATTGTATATGCTTCTCACTTCCACACTCCCACTGTAGTCATGGCTACATCTAGAGGTAGGTATACTATAATCTAAGCGTAAACAATTAACCGCGTGTCTAATACTAAAAATAATTTGTGATATCGAAACGATTTTATTTTTTTAATAGTTTGGTTTTATTGCGTTTGATGAAGGCGGCATAATTATGCCGCATGTATGTATGTACATACATACATAAACTCACGCCTTTTTCCCATGGGGGTAGGCAGAAACTATAGAATGCCACATGCTATGACCCTTACATACTCCTTCCGCTTCATCCTCATTCATACATCTTGTTATACACGCACGCCGGTTGAGAGTACTACGCACCTGTCCTTTGTGAAGAACATCACCAATAACATCGATGTATGTCCTTCTAGGACGTCCTCTACCGGCGTTTCTAATAACATCCGCCTTATAAATTCCTTTTCTTAAACGCTGTTCACTCATTCTCTCAGCATGAACAAACCACATAGGCATACTCCTTTCAATTTTTGTCACTACATCATCTTTTAAACCATGAACATTAGGCTGCATGGGACTATAATTTTTTTTTTTTTGTTTTGTCAGGTTCAATATCACATCACCACGGAGTCGGCAAGCTTCGTAAGAAATGGTATACGGATACAGTCAGTGAGCCGGGGCGGGAACTACTTCTCGCCGCGAAAAAAACTCTAGACCCCAACAACATATTCGCATTAGGAAACATGGCATTTGAAGAACAGAACAACGACAGCACTACAGTCAAGAGTAAATTATAAGTTTAACTTAGAGTTACGATAAAATGTGTGTATGATTCAAACCCGTTCAAAAAGTTACATCTTGGTAAGGATTTACAACTCCCGTTCAAATTCGACCTAAGAATAACCAGTGGCGGATTTGCCAGCAGGCTGAGTAGGCTAGAGACTAGGGTGGCAGATTTTAAGGGCGGCAAATACGGGACCGAATTTTATTTTAATGTCTTTCACAAATTAAAAAGATTCATATTTATATACCTAAATGTTATTAGGTCCAGATAAACAATTCAACATGTAATCTATCTATATGTATAAATAAAAATGAATCGCCAAATGTGTTGCTAAGCGCAAAAGTTGAGAACGGCTCGATCAATTCGGCTATTTTTTTTAATGTATTATTAAGGCATAAGGAAGGTTCTTATGGAGAGAAAAAACATAAGAATTCCGTGGAAAATAGTAAAAACAACACTTTTCTTTTCCCACTACAGGCCAATAAGTTTTGACAGAACGAAGTCTGTCCGGGCAGCTAGTAATATTATAAAAATATGTTTCACCGCTACAGTATTTTTTTCTAAAATTTGCGTAGTCGCGTTTGGTCACGGCGCGGGAATGAGTAACGTGACCAAACATGACCGTTCACTAATTGCTAAGTGTGTCCGACCGAAATGCACAATCATACTAATTACGGAAAAAGGTGATGTAATTAGGACGATAGAGCTCATCATAAAGTTACAATTTCATTGACAAAAAAATATTGTAATTAATATAGTGAACTAGGGTATCGAATTGTAGGGGACGGTAGGGGCGGCAAAATTTGAATAGCCTGCTGGCGGCAAATGTGTAAATCCGCCACTGAGAATAACTGTGATCATTGAATTGTGAACCTCGCTTTTATTCGATTAGAGTAATTTAAGATCAAGGAATGTCACAAACACTCAGTTATTTTTATTGAAATTGTTCTTAAAGCATTTGTAATACGCAGACTGCTTTTTTGCTATTATTGAAGATATTATGCATTGTAGATAGGGTTACCATGTCACAGTATTTGTTCTGAGATTTCAGGATTTTTGGAATTTTCAATAAAATACAGCTTACAAAATATACGTAAATATCCTCAGTGTATAAAAACGATAACATTGCTGATTTTTTAAATTGTTAAGTACGTTTTAGAGAAAATTCTCAAACTGTATTAAATCTCAGGATTTTTCAATGGAAATCAGGTCTTTTCTCCGGACTTTTGATTTTTTTCACCTGGTAACCCTAATTGTAGAACATTAAAAAAAGTAATAATATAATCGAATTGGGACCTTTTATACTAGATATTTCTAAAACAAGTATTTTCACGCTAATGTATGATAGTGAGGTAAGCTTAATTTAAATTATCAATCGAACACACAAAAGTTAAAATTAAATGTCATGACGTGTGAATGCTTTGTGATAGATGACTACAGCTCGTCAATTATCCTGAGATATTATAATATAATGTCCAGTTTTGTCAAAGGCCATTTTTTGTAGTCATCATAATTATTATCCATAATATGAAAATTATGGTATTTAATTAATTATGCGTGAACATTTCCAAAATCTTGTACACCGTTTTTATCAGTTCGTAATAATTCTTGACGTCAAAAAGTTTAGTATGATTGAGTGGCATGCTCGAAATTATGGGTGCAAATAAAAGTGGTATAAAATTTACTTAAATGACATAACATAACATCACGCGTGTATTCCTCGAAAGGTTGGGCAGAAGTGTATAGTAACACCCTCATTTCGCCGTTATGTTTAAGTCCCATGTAACAGGGAGCGAGCCTATTGCCATCAACCGGGCACAAATCCAACTCCAGCTGCTCCTGTGGAATTCGATACGGAAAAACCCAATAACACTGACCGACCTGGGATCGAATCCAGGACCTCACGATCAGCAGCCGTGCTTGCCACCACTATATCAACGAGGCAGTTAAATTAATTATTGTATAAAAAAGTTATGTTTCTAAACAGTGCCTTTAGCGAACATTGTTGTGTCATACACGCAGTCTGTATGCTAGATTTTATGTTCCATACAATAATTTACTTAAGATTTATTTAGCATGAGAGTATTTAATATGATATTAAATAAAATAGTTTGTGTCAAAACCAAAGAATTGTCCAGAACACATATTACCACTACTACTTAGTGATTGTTTATCAGTAGCGCCGATTCTCTTGTTCACCAACTAAAGTTAGAAAATTGCTATCTTTTACTAATATATAGCGCAAGAAAAGGACGGTGATAGATAAGAACTAAGTGAGAGATGTCAAACTAGTTTACGCCTTGAACTTCACCGTTTTTTGACGTGTCGACTAAATTTGTACTTAAGTAGCTAAATTATACAGCTCTTTTTTACGTCAGTCTCTTTCTTATTTTATCAGAGTAAAAAAGATAGCATTAGCCTAAATTAAGTTTAGTTTGTACACAACAGAATCGACACCAGTAACAGTTCTTTAAAAATAATCATAAATTGTTTAATGTTTGAGAAACACAGCAGGTAAATAAATATATTTCTTTAATTTAACAACAATATTGCTATGCAATCTAATTTTAGTTGGATATTATTGGGACCTTTATAATCGTGTTCAAACTTTAAGGACTTATGAATGCCCGTTTCTACCATTAAATCATCCTGGGTCGTATCGTAACAAATATATTAGATATTTTGATTCTAAATATTTATAATAACTAAGAATTATATTTGCGTTAAACCTAACTTTATTGCTGAAACGGTGATATGTCAGGGCTTTCTATGATAATTATTGTGTACATGTTACGGGTAATATTAGAAAAGTGAGTAAACCCCGGCTTACCTAGATATATTTAGGATTATCGCTCGCTATGGGCTCGTGAGCTAATTAACAACCACACATACTGGGTATAAACATAGGCCGAAGTCTACGCATACTGGACATCAAACTAAGTAACATACAGCAAAAATAATTGCTGGGAAACGACTTTTATTTTTTGGTATTAAAAAACAGCTTTTAATTGTAGCGCGCCTACATTTCGAAAATGTTGATAATGTTTGTATAGAAGAATGTTTGGTAATAACATTTAAACTTAGTTTTCGTGAAAAACGTTCAAAGGTATGGTGACTTTGACCTTCAATATGTCCATAACCAGTCGATTCCCAGGTATGGCCCAATACCAAAAAAACTTCGTAATGATAGGAACAATACGTGGGTCTCGGCTTCGTTAAGGGTATTTTTACACCCGATATACGTGGATGGGTAACCGTTCGTAAAACATCGTGACATCTCCGTGCCTCGAAGAGTACGTTAAACCATCGGTCTCCGTTGTCATACGAATACCTATGACAGTCGTTACGGTTAGTAAGAAGCCCGAAATTCTTACAGTAGAATATCAGGCATTAGCATTCCCCGAGCAATGAAAAATGGTCGAAGCAAGGAAAACCTGCTCAGGTGGAGACGCATAGACGATTCCAGCTTGGAGTGTAAATGTGGTGCTGTTCCACAAAGGATGGGACACCTGACGTCATGCCCTGCGTGCCCTGATACCTGCACGTTACAGGAACTAATGGACGCTACTGATAACGCTAAACTCGTAGCTAAGTTCTGGGCCGACTCAATTTAGATTGCCATCGACACGCTCAGAAGAAGAAGCATTCCCCAGTAACTGGATTGCGGAGGTCTGATGGCAGTCGCTCCGTGTAAATTATTAAAATGGTCCCGTAAACCCGTACGAGCGCTCTGTTTGGCTGCTATTTTGTTTCTGTTCACATAATGTCGTACCGAGTGCTTTAGAATGTTGCAACAATTAACTTTACCGAGCTAGCGTTGGGTAGAATTAGGTGTACACGTAAGGCCCGAAGTAGAATTAATTTTATTTTAGAGTATTCAAATATCTTGGGTAGTCATATATTAATCCGGGTAGGTATATTAGGATTACTCACTCTTCGACATTTACCCGTAACATATTATGTACAATTTAAAATTTGCTGGATGAAAAGCAAATAATGTACCTACCACCTGTTATATAGCAGAATTATCGACAGGCATTGATTGCCGTTTTTAAAAATAAAATATCTATTAATTGTAATATTCGTAGTCGTTCATACATACAATATTAAGACTCATTCCTTCACATTTAAAAGGCCTTGATTAGTTCAGTATCAAGTATCATAGATTGCTCAATTTTAGACTAAAAATAAAACGAATAAATTTAAAAATACACGGTGGTGAAATGAATTAATGTTTTTATTTATTGAATAGATAATTTTACTTACATTCCTTGAAATTTGCAATTTATTTAATGTGAATAATATGTTTATAAATATGGTGTTTGTGATAAATTAAAAACATGATTGTCATGTACATAAGTGAGGGTTAAACCCCAGCCAAACCTGATCGCTAGTGACGTAGGAGGCGGGCAGCCGAGTGGGAGGATCAGGGTTGTGGTGAACGGTTCGCACTTTATCTTATGGCGCCATGCACACCTGCGTAGCTGCAGTGCGAGCGCGAGTGCCAACTTGTATAGTTGTAAACTCTCCTCCCACATCGCACATACTCCGCCGCTGGCGCGCAGGTTCGGCCGATCCATGAGATGAGATGCCAATAAAGTTTGTGTTACCAAGAAACAGTTTTTATTTATTTTTTTTAAACTTTGTCCCACACTATTATTTCTTCTGTGTCGTAGGTGCGTTTACAGACACAAATGTTCACACGCACAAGCATCCAGACCCGGAACAACTATCTGTAGGCCATAGGTACAAATATTTGTTCCGTGCGGGAATCGAACCCACGAACCGTAGCGCAGAAGCTGATCGCTCAGCCACTGCACCAAACGTGTCGTCAAACACCATGTGGGGACACTACGGGCTATCCTGTAGACCCCTATGTGTGTTCAGCGAAAGTTAATAGCTTTTGAACTATTACGTCTTGGACCGAGATTTTTTCCACATGTTATCCTTAGAACAAAATATCAGATCGAGATTCAAACATAGCGTTTGCGCAAAAAATAAAATTCTAAAATTTAATTTACTCTTAGAATATTAACTTCCGCGGAACACATATGACTCTACAGGATAGCCCGTGGAGTACCCTATCCATGGTTTTTGTTTGGACCATGATTAAAGCGACACCCTGTACCACATAACTAAGCCGTTAGCGCTCTTTACACTTTGCAACAATCAACAATTTAGATTGTTAGTCCCGAGCTCGGGGGCAATGTAAATCGAGCTTTTCACACTACGAGGTTGAATGCATTTTGTTTCGACTTTCCTTTAGCACGCTTACGCATTAAGGGGGCTTCAATGTAGTCGGTTGATGTCTGACTGCAGCCCTGCCGCAGCAGTGCGGCTTTAGTGCTGTTTACGGCCAGCAACCGCCGTGCTTGACTCAGTGAAACGCAGAGCTAAGAGACTCATTAGCGACGTAAAACTGGTGGATGCCAAGCTTCACAGCTTGGCTCATCGCCGCAAGGTTGTCTGCTTGTCGGTCTTCTATAGACTCTACTTCGGTGAGTGTGCTCAAAAACTCCACAACCTCATCCCATCGGCCCCCTTCTACCATTGGACATCTAGAAGCACTGCAAGTTACCATCCATACCTAGTTGCCATTTCATCAATTCGCACTAAGCACTTCTAAACATCCTTCATAATGCGCACGGCAAAAGAGTGGAACTCACTAGCTGCGTCTGTGTTCCCGAACGCATACAACCCGAATTTTCAAAATTAGAGTGAACAGGCTTCTTCTGGGTAAGCTGACCCCATCGTAGACTTTGTCTCTGTCACCTCTGACCTAGACTAGAGTAAAGAGCAAACCCAAATCAAATAAAAAAAAATTGACTGTTGTGTTATTTCATACAGTTGAGGCAGTACGGTTGACGCACTGCTCTCTTGTCGCGTCCACTAATGAAAAAACAGACCTGAACTCACTCTCAGACTGAGACTTAAATCTCCTCGGTTAGTGATATACAGTTTGTTTTTTTTAGATATATATAATTCGCTACTAATATTAGGTATAATATTACGAAAATAAGTTTGTTTGCGAAACTACTATCGTCGCCGGTCTGTTTGTTACGTTTTCAGATAAAAACTAAGCAACAAATTATCTGTGTATGTTGGTGCTTCTATTAATGGAAAGTCAAAATAATAGTCATGACTTGCTTAAATGAGATCCACTATCGTGGAGCCCCGTTTACATCACATGGACCCCCAATTATTTATTTTTTTTCACTCGCATGGACCCCTTGTAAGTCGTCGTCGACCCCTGGGGATCGATATAGACCACTTTGGGTATCACTGAGCTAAATGAATAATTATATATATAGACTAAGTAACGAAGACGGCGCGCGGCGCATTACTTCCTGCCTATTTCACAGTGCCTCAGAGTGGACGACTTTTTTGTTTTTGTTCTCCTATGTTTATTTTTCGCCTGCCTTTGCATTATTACTCGCTTATTCTTTACAACGTAAATTGCCCTCGCTCACTTGATTTACGCGTGACTTGGATAGGCCTAAGATGCATCGTACACCGCCTACATCCCCGAAAATGGGGGGACCAGGACAATCTCAATCTGTTCCTGACATAGCATCGGCATCTAGTTGCAAGGAGCCTGATGAAAATGTTACACTCAGGGGCAAGCGGCCACGCATCGACGACTCACCCAACAACCCCGCTATCCACAACTCATGTGCATGTCACGAGTTGAAGAGTGAAATACTGGAAATGTTGGCTTCCTGGAAGGCCGACTTCGATCTTAAGTTGTCGGCATGGAAAACTGAGCAGGACAAAATGCTATCCGCCTTGGTTAAGGATGTCTCTGAAATTAAAAACCAATGTGCGACAATCCGAAAAGCCACAACGGAGCTCGAGGCTAAAACTAAAACTAGCATAGCCACGCTCCAAGTGAAAACGAATGGGAAAGATACGACTAAACATGGGCAACAAAAATATCCCCGCTCGTACACTGAAGTTACTCAACGTCGTGCTGCTACACCAAAAGTAAGCGGAAAGGTCACCGATCCCTTGGAGATCGCGTCTAAAGAGACGGAGGATGTTGATCGGGAAAATCCCGAGACAAGTCTGCAGGATTGTTCGAAACCCCGTGTCGTTGTGCCGGTGGCTGCCGCTGTTGTTGACATCTCGATGGGCGACACAAAAAAAGATGGTTGGACGGAAGTTCGACACAGACGTTCCCAACGTTCACTTAGTAATGTGTTGCGTGGAACAGCAGCGCCTGGTACTACCAATCTAGAAGCCTCTGAAAGATGGAGATACTTGCACCTCTTCTACGTTAAGCAAGGCACATCTGATAGTCAGGTACGTGATCACCTAATTACCATTTGCGGAACAGATATGGATTTGAGGACTTCTACCGTGCAAGCGCACGGTAGAAGTCCTCAAATCCCGTGGTAAATACGCATCCTTCAAGCTGGGTGTGCCCTCAAAATTGGCTGATCAAGTTGTGGCTCCTGAAAACTGGGCTGAGGATATATGCGTCAAACCATGGCGCCGTAATTTTCGTGCCCGAAGCGATGAGACCCAATAAGCCCTATTGCGTACTTGCCGCTACCGCCTCTCGCGGTTGTACTGATCGCAACGTCTATCTGCGCTTACTGTACCAGAATGTGCGTGGGCTCAAAACCAAGCTCCCCATATGGAGGTCAAGCTTATTACTGGCTGAGCATGATTTGATAGCCGTGACCGAGACAAACGTGGACAACTCAGTGGAGGACTCAGAAATATCGGCTGGTGATTGGCGTACTCTTCGACGAGACAGGGTGACCATGGGTGGTGGTGTGCTGCTTGCTGCGCGGCCTGGGGTCACCATGAATAGGCTACATGAACTTGAGACGGCCTGCGGCGAAGATTTGTGGGCTAAGATCACAAGTTATGGCTTAAATATATATGTGTGTGTTGTTTACATCAAACCTAGTGCAACTGACGATGGCTATCTGGCGTGGTTTTGCAAGGTCGAAGACATTATTCACAGTTTGAAGGGAACTATTATTATTTTAGGCGACCTTAATCTAAAAAGTGCGTCAGTAAATGTAAATAATTACTACTGTTATTTTCTAAGCTTTTGTAGTCTGGTAGAGATGAATGAGGTGATGAATATGCGTGGCAGTAAGTTAGATGTAGTGTTAGCTCGGGAGGGCGCTGCTGTAAACTGTGAGTATCTCGAGGGGACGGAACTGGTTCCGATTGATCTGTATCACCCTCCGTTAGATATTGCTGTTACCATCCCAAGGCATAAGGTACATGGAAAACTTCACCCTAGCAATATTGACCGTAGTAAAGATTGGAACTTTTGCAAAGGTGACTACACATTATTGTTCGATCGTGTTCGCTCTGCTCCATGACAAGACGTTTTTCGCTGCAATGACGCGTCCACCGCTGTTTGTAAGTTTTATAATCTAATGTACGATTTATTTGATTCCTCTATTCCAAAGAAGACGAGAAGGACCTCTGGTAATAGGCGGTACCCAGTCTGGTTTACTAGAGATATCGTAAGCGACACTCGACGTAAATCAAAACTCCATAGTAAATGGAAACAATCCCGATGTGATGCTATATATGCTCAGTTTAGCGCACTGCGGTCGGAATTAAAAGTGAGAACCGAGGAGGCATATAGACTGCATTGTTCTAATGTGGAAAACAGCCTAGGCAGAAACCCAAAACTGTTCTGGCAGCACATTTCAAGCCTGCGATCTAAGGGTGGGTTTGAGCCAAACGTTGTGCTTGAGGGCAAGGTCTATTCAGGTGTCAAAGCTGCTGAGGCATTTGCTGAGTATTTTTCCAGCGTATTTCTGCCGGACACACCAGAGTTGGACCCGAATTCAAACACGGTGAATAGTGAGGGAGGTAATTTTCCCCTACCCATTTTAGTCCCTCCGGACGTGGTTAGGGGTATTTCCAAACTCAAACCCTGCAGTTCGGTTGGCCCAGATAACATCCCTGCATATATAGTTAAGGGATGTAACAGTATATTAGCAGCCCCTTTATGTCATGTTTTTAATCTAGCTCTTCAGTCAGGCGTGTATCCGGAGCTGTGGAAGACTTCACGCGTTACTCCCATCCCTAAAACCAGTGACAAGACATCTGTCGAGGAACACAGACCCATCGCTATTTTATCAACCATTGCAAAGGTCTTTGAACATATACTTCACACTGTTATCTGTAAACAAACCAATATGCATCTTTCTGATGCTCAACATGCTTTTCGACCTGGTCGCTCCGTGAACACAAACCTGCTGATTCATGTTGACTTCATATCCAGTAGCCTCGAATCCGGTAGGCAGGTCGACACTCTGTATTTTGATTTCCGGAAGGCCTTCGACAAAGTGGACAACGATGTGCTTTTGGCAAAGTTAGGGGCTACGGGCTTCTCATCCGGCCTTCTTAACTTCTTCGCCGACTACCTACGGGATCGCAAACAGTTCGTCCGGCATGGCTGCTTTGAGTCGAAGCCTTATTACACTCGCTCGGGCGTGAGTCAGGGATCCGTATTAGGGCCGCCTCTGTTTCTTATCATGATCAATGACCTAATTTGTAAGATTCGATTCGCTAAATGTCTACTTTATGCCGATGATCTAAAACTAGCTGCGCAGATCAAGATGGAGGAGGATTGCGAACTCCTACAAAAAGATATCGATACCGTCTATGAGTGGAGCATTGCGAACAAGTTGTTGTTTAATATTGGTAAATGCAGCGTTATGACTTATGGTCGAGGGTTGAGACCGATAAAATACAATTATAATTTGGGGGGTACGGTGATCACTCGTGTCACCAGCGTTAAGGATGAATACCCCTAGGAGATAATTCGTTGGGTACAAGAATGGGAAGAAATAGTACAGCCTTTTATACAAGAATCTCAAGAAGGTTTTCTGAACCTTCTCAAGCATCAGTGTCTGAGACGCAGTATGCGGATGCCAGACACAGGCGCTGGACTCAAGTTTACTCCGAACCAAATTGGTGTAGTGGCGGATGTCAGCGGACACGCCTATAGAGGACGCCCTAAAAGGACATACATCGATGTTATTGATAATGTTCTTCACAAAGGACAGGTGCGTAGGTACACTGAAATAAGAATATCTTTGTGCGTAGTACTCTCAACCGGCGTCCGTGTATGGCAAGATGTATGAATGTGGATAAAGCGAAAGGAGTATGTATTTAAGGATCGTAGCATGTGGCGTTCTATAGTTTCTGCCTACCCCCATGGGAAAAAGGCGTGAGTTTATGTACGTATGTATGTACTCAAACGTCAGTGGAAAAATCACCACATTGTTAGGTAAACAATACATTAAAATATTTTTTCAGTATAATAGGTCATATACCTACATGTTTTTAAATGTAACTTTGGGAAATACCTAACCAACTATTAATTAAATCATTTGATTTCTATGTCCAATACAATGGGTCCTGATACGGTAGGTACGTATATGTCAGAATGATTCTCTGAAAACAGGAAAACCTAATATTATTTATGGCTAATGTTGGATTTACCTTTTTGAAGTGTGAGACGTGTGCGCATTATTTTGCAATACACTTCGCGTGCTGTTGAATTTTCATTTTTGCTCGAGATTTCGCAGGAGAATAATTATAGTGAATAGCGAGGCTAAAATATAATAAAAAATGTTTGATGTGTTTTTGCCCTTTCAGTCATTTTTGAAATTACGGAATGTCTGTACAGACAACTATGTGTTTCGTATGCACTATAGGGTAACTGTGATAATGCTACTTGTGTTCGCGTTGCTGGTGACTTCGAACCAGTTCTTCGGGGAGCCAATCCACTGCATGGGCGACAGTGAGGACACCGACAAGGATGCCCTCAACAGCTACTGCTGGATCTACGGCACTTACACGATGAAAATCCGGTTTGACGGTCAGTATTTTAGTTTATTGGTGTTATGTCCTCACGGAACATTTACGGGATAAGTCCGAGATGATATAATAATTCTTTTCTTTTTATTACTTGGGTACCTACCTTAATATATGTAATTTTCTAATAAGACATTCGGAATCTAATTCAAAAGTCCAATAGTGTGAATTGCTGTAACTTTTTACTGAACTTTCAGATTATAAATTTTGTTACCATCTCTTATTGTAACATTTAAAATGCTACTAATTTTTCCCATGTCTTAGGCATTTTTAAAAGCCATAGTGGTTGGATATGGAATAAGAAATTATAATGATAAAGAAAAGAACTAAAATGTGCCCGTAGTCTGCAATGAAATATTCCATTAATTCATTCTACTATTAGGCCGCCAATACACTTGTAAGTTGCTTTCGTAAGCCCTCGTTCGCACGAGGGCTTTTTAAACGCGCGTTAAAAAAGCGTTCGAATACAACAAATAGCAAGCCGTATATGTGTTCACATGATAGCGCTTTTTTAACGCAGATTTTCTATTGCGGGCGTTGGGCGGTTTTTTAACGCGCGTTGAAAAAGCTCTCGTGCGGACGAGGGCTTAATCTTATGTAAGTGACTTAAGACAATTAATTCGACTTGATAAATCAGTCGATAAGCTACTTACAAGAGAGTTAACATTTGCAAATTTATCGTAAGTTAATTACGTAAAGAAAAATTTACAGGTATATAGCCGGCCTAAAGGAATACATACACAGCAGTGGCGTGCATTGCATAGAAGCAATAAAGGAGTGCCTTCCTCATAAAATTTAATTAACTACTCCACCTTTAACTACCTATTACTATAAGTAAGATAAACGTGTAGGTATGGCTATGATTTCTTTTGGTCAGAATCGTATTGAAATAGGCTTAAGCGTACAATTGAAAGGCGACATCGCTAGTGCCTGCCTACCTAGTCCGAAAAGCAATGCACGCCGCTGATACATAGGTACATCATAAGCCCAGTACTGTCCCAGTGCTGGGCATGGGTCTCTTTTTTTATAACGAGAAGGGTTTAGGCATTAATCCACCACGCTGGCCTGATGCGAATCGGCAGACTACTCATACCATCGAGAACTTTATGGAGCCCTCTCAGGTGTGCAGGTTTCCTCACGATGTTTTTCCTTAACCGTTTACGCAAGTGATAATGAAATCCTGATCCGCACATGAATTCGAAAAGTCAGAAGTACGGGCCGGGATCGTAATCAGACCCTCCTGCATGGAAGGCAAACGTTCAACCGTTAAGCTATCGTTATTATTAGGAATAATGTACCTAATGAAATTGCTCTTAAAACTAATAATCTTGTGATCATACTATGGTGGCAGGTTGGGCCAAATATCCAAAATTATGGTAACAATCTGCCCGAGTAACCATCCCCAAACATTTTTGTCTACAGATAAAGAAGGATACCCCGTGATCTACCCGGGAGTTGAACCCAACAAAGCTGATAGTGGTGAGCAGATAAAGCACACATATTACCAGTGGGTATGCTTTGTGTTGCTTGCACAAGCCGCCATGTTCTTTGTTCCAAGATATCTGTGGAAGATGTGGGAAGGAGGAAGACTGAAGGTTTTGGCGGGTGATTTAAGTATGCATATTTTATTACAAATATTAATTATCATGTACAAAATGCATCTCACAGCAGAGAAAAAGCATCCACTCCCCTTTTAATTAAAGCTTAATAAATAATGATTCTAAATTATGTTTATACATACACATAGAAGGATAAATAAAAATTAACTTCCATTAGATACATAATTACTTACCTATGAGGAATAAATGAAGTAAAACTATAATTATATTATAGTTAGGCAGAGGTGTATAGTAACACCCTCATTTCGCCGTTATGGTTAAGTCCCATCTAATAAAGGGCGAGTCTATTGCCATCAAACGGGTACAAATCCGAACTCCGGGCTGCTACTGAGGAATTCCACACGGTAAAACCCAATAATAACACTTTGCCCGACCTGGGGATCGAACCCAGGACCTCACGATCAGCAGTCGCGCTTGCCACCACTAAACCAACGAGGCAGTTAATTATAGATATATTACCTAATACTATAAAGAGGCCCACTGCAGCATCCTAGACAGCCACTAGAAGCATATCAGGCAGCCTGGTCTATGGGATATTTAAAAATGTTTAATGTTCTAATTGGTACTTATAAACCTTTAAGTCCACTCTTCTGTAAAATAATGTAACACAGACTAATGTTTCAGATAGCCCTGTGGTGCCTCAGGACTGGTCTGAGTGCCGTCGTGGGCAGCTGATTGCATACCTTAACTACACAAACATACATACACACAAAATGTATGCTCTGCGGTATGCCTTCTGTGAGATACTCAACCTTGTCAATGTGGTGAGTATACATTCATTTGATCCATTTTCAACACACTTGCTCGTAAAGTGGGTCTTATTGCACCGCTTTTAGGTTCATAACGCAGCTTATTAAACAAGCGTACTTTTTACTTTACCGCACATTTTACTTCACATTTTTTTGTTAAACTTAGCATAGCGTTTATATGTCTAAGAAATAGTAAACATTTATGGTGATAAATAAATTGTGTTAACTTATTTAAAATATGATAAATAAACATTTCATTAAATTACCTACCTATTTATTTTTGTCAACAAATTAACATTAATTAATTTGTGTTATAGACACAAAAATATTCAGTTTTTTTTAATATTAGTATTTTTTGGTCTTTCACCTGCGCGCGCATAGCTAAGCCGGCCATAAGCACGGCGCGAGAAAAAAGAAAACCACGCGCCATTTTTCACAAATACTGTCAAAATAACAAACTTAGATTGTATTATCATATATAAGTACCTACCTGAATGACCGAGCTTTGCTCGGTTTTTTTATTTTTGGTAAATCGACGTTTTCTAGAAATGAAACCTAGCTAGATCGATTTATCGCCCCCGAAACCCCCTGCATACTAAATTTCATGAAAATTGTTGGAGCCGTTTGCGAGGTTCAGATTATATATATATACAAGGTTAGTCGGAAAGGGGGTACTAAACCGAAAGGGTGTTAAAGTACCCATAATAAGGGATAACTTTTGTTCTACAACTTCCCCAAAATTCGCTTAAGTAAACTCGTTTAAAAGAAATAGCTTTTCAAAGATTTCGTAAAAAAATATGCTAAAATCTATCTGTCCATAGCTATGCACAGCTGTTTTTAAAATTTAGGTCATGTTTGGGGTCACGGACTAGAAAATAAATTTTCTAAATTCGTAACTAAAGCAGGTACGATTTTTTTTGAAAAAACTAAAATAAAAATCTTTTAGCATGCAAATATAAATTATCGAATTTTGAAATTTTAACACTTGCATTAAAATAGTAATCAGTGATACTTTAGGTGGCCCGCGGCTTAGTACCCCCTTTCCGACTAACCTTGTATATATACAAGAATTGCTCGTTTAAAGGTATTATATTAGATAGATGTATAGTTAATGAATAAATGAGAATAATTGCTAGCAAAATATACCAATAATCTTACTTAAGCTTGTGCACTGTTTGGCTTGCCAAAGTTTTTGCATGCAGTAGAATAATAAGTCAGGATCACTATTAACATTGTGTCAATAAGACATCTTACAAAAATCATACTTTCAGGTTGGTCAAATATTCCTACTAGACATATTCCTGGGCGGCGCATTCCGCAATTACGGCGCGGCGGTGGCAACATTTACGCACACACCACGAGTTCCCGCCGACATGACAGACTCCACGGATATCAACCCAATGGACCAGTTCTTCCCCAAACTCAGCAAGTGCTCGTTTCGAAGCTACGGACTTTCAGGCGAGGTGCAGAACAAAGCCCGCCTCTGTGTTCTCCCTCTGAACGTCGTCAACGAAAAGATCTTCGTAATTCTCTGGTTTTGGCTAATTATTTTATCCATCATTTCCAGTTTGTCAGTTCTGTTTCGTGTTTTAGTGCTGTCCTTTCCCCCTCTCCGCACGATAATGATTACTGGTCAACTGAGATACGCGAAGAAAAGCCTAACATCGCGTATTGTAAACCATTTCGGGTACGGTGACTGGTTCATACTGTACTTGCTGGGCAAGAACATGAATCCAACCATTTACAAGGATTTGATAGTGGAACTATCTAAAGAGTTGGAACATAAAACTTATACGGCTTAATCTTTATTTTTTATCTCTTTATATCGGTATGCTAGTGGACTGTATGTTTTTCAGATCTCAACATGCTGGTAGTTCCTATTAGTCATCAGTGGCGTAACATTGTTTATTAATGCTCAACTCAAATGTTTCAAGCCAATTGCAGCCCTTGCAATAGACTGAATATACTTAATATTAACAGTTCATTAATAAAAACCACAGCATAAATATATATTTTGAAACCTACATACTATAATAAACCTTTCGTGAGGTAGTCGGTTTATACAGTGTCGTAGGATAATCGGAAAAATCGAATGTTTGCGATAATCCTAGTGTAGTGTGTAAGAGTATGTAACCCTAATGTAATGCTTAGCATGTAAGAGTTCAGTATAATATACGCCTTACATTGGACAACACGTCTTGTTATTTGACACGTAATAATCCCCACATTGCATGGCGACCCTGCCAGTGCTGCCACGTCGGCAGCGCTGCGCATTGATCATAAATAGAGTAAAAGGAGCTAAAAAAAAAGGCTTGTGTTATAATTTAAATGTGCTGGTTTAGCCTTAACTAGCGCAAAAATTAAAGAAACGCGTGTGAATTGAAGCTGAAGAAAATGTGACGACGTTAAGTCCACGTGTCCTTGTGCACCCTTGCACCAGAAGATGCACCTTTCAGAGGAATTGGAGATAATGTTGGTGTACCTGCGCCTGTGAAAGGCAAGGCTGGTGAGCTGTTGTGTCGTGAGTTGGGGAACGGTCTGAAGACAGCTCAGCCCTATTTGTAATGTGTGTGAGTGTAGTGAAATGATGAAGATAAATTAGTGGCCTATTTGCTGTGAGGGGGCTACATTTGTGTTTTGTTCCGCGGACACAGTTCATATTATTTTAGGTATTATTTAAGTATCATAATAAGTAATACGAATGTTACGTGTTTTAGTTATAAGGTCCAGTCTATACTAGTTGACAATAACTAAATCATTTTAAAATTAAAATATTTACTTCGGGTAATTGATAAAAATCTGCTGAAAATCGTAGTTTAGATTTCCATTAGATATTAAATTTGTTTTTTCATATACCTATAAGGTACAGATTTGAATGATTTTGATTAATAAAATTTATGTTTAAAATACACTCAGCATTCTGTGCTTAGTTATAACACAACATTTCAAGTGTCTTATGTCCGAAGTTATTCTACGGAAGCTCAAATTTCTGTTCCACGTATCATATACAAGCATTTTTCTGTGACTTTGTCTATGTTAGTTTTTATAATTTGTATTGCTTGTGGTAATTTTTGTCATTTTGAGTTTAAATATTTTTTTTTTTCTTAAATAATTTTGTTTTCTTTCACTTTGAATCAAATAAGGACTTCTTTCCTTATTTCGTTAAATATAATGATTATAATGACCTAAGTATATTATATCCATTACAAAGTTAAATACAATCTCAACAACAATCTTTAAAAGTTTCGTTTCGTTGTGTAAAATTTACCTACTTTACCAGGTACGCTAGGTACATATTTCGCTTATGCATGAAAAGTAAGATGTGATGTAGGTAATGCATTGTTAGGTGTCGAAATTCAATCGCGTTCTACAGTGAATTACTTTGTTTATAATTGGATGGTACAATAAGGTAATGTTTTGAAATAAATGACTGAAGTAAAGGCTGGAATGATGTTGAATTGTTTAAATAGGGATCGTATTAAATATCTTTTGTCACCTTTGGAGTGTCATTAGGTACGTTTTCTGAACAAAAGTACTAGTAGGAATAACGGATACGAGTAATTATGAGATGTAAGGATTAATATTGATGGAATATTGTAAGTTCTGGTTGCGTAAAAGGATAGTGTGAATAGTAGAAGGCAAGCATTTGGTAAATAAGGCTTTGGTATGCCGACGGACTGATCACCCGAAAGTGACGGAGACCTTATAGACCTTATGACTCATATTAGTGGTTTGAGTAATTGTAGTGGTATTAGAGTGAGATGTAACATGGTACACAATAAAGAGATATAATTAGGCCAGTTCCTTCGATTTGATCATGGTGCAGACGAGCTCTCTCTGTGAAGATTGTTGGAGACTAATAGTCTTAAAATCTTGGTCCGTATAGTAAAAGAAAAAGATAAATATAAAAGATGGAAAGATGTTATGACCGGCCGGTCCAAAATGATGAAACACGTGTACCATAGTAGTGAATAAAAGAAAAGTATGATGAGAAGGAAGTGAATTGTGTTTATAGAATGATGAAAGTGCTGAATTTCGTTTAAAAGAACATAAAATAAGTATTAAAAGAAAAGAAGAATAAAACAAGAAAGGATGGATACGGTACAAAACGATGAAATGTGTTGATATATCTTATACTTATAGTATGATAAGTATTTGGAAAGGGTGTTTGAAATTGTCTTAAATAATGATAAGAGGATAGAAATGTTACAAAAAAAAAGAAGAAAGTAATTGTTATGTATGTACCTACCTACCTATGTATTTTGAAAGGATTTCAAAGAAAATTAATTAGATAAACAGAATAGGTATGATGAATAAGGTATGATGGATAATTACATTGATGAAAAATTTATTGTTATGAGATTAATATAATGTTCTGCAAATTATAGATATTTTTTTTTTGTTTTGTAAGTTTCATAGTATTAATGAAAGTAGCTATTTTATAATAATTAATGTCAACAGTGCATTAAAGTATGTAGTTTAAAACAAATACATTATACATTTCTTAAAAATAATATTGTTTTAAGGTTACATGACATTCAGTTTTAAAGTTACATGTCTTGTTAATTCCTTTTGATTTCAAAATGTTTGATAACTGAAATGTGTAGGTAAACATTTTTTATTGTTTGCAATATTTAAAGTTACAATGTAACATTTTTTTATGTTCACAAGTAGGTATTTTTTTTATCCGTTTTCAGAAGAAATAAATTTTATAAAATTGTTTGAATGTTAGGTATTTACCAGCATTTTATAATTCCATAAATTGGTATACATTAAGGTGTACTATAAGTTAGTGTGTAACAAAGTAAAAAAAAAAAAGAAAACAACAATTTGTTTTTTTTTTCTTTTATAAACGGGGAAGGTGTAGTGTGTAAGAGTATGTAACCCTAATGTAATGCTTAGCATGTAAGAGTTCAGTATAATATACGCATTACATTGGACAACACGTCTTGTTATTTGACACGTAATAATCCCCACATTGCACCCTACTATACAGTATTCTGTTCAATCCCGCTACCCCTTCTTATCTTAAAGAGCGTTTTGAGTTCATGCGTGATTCACATTCACAATCCTTGAGATCATCGGAGAACTTGAAACTGAAGATGCCTATGCATTCCACAAGATTCTTTGACCATTCCTTCACTGTTCAGGCCATACGCTTGTGGAATGCACTACCTGTACCTGTAAGGCGTGCTCAGTCATTGGTTTCTTTCAAAAGAATGGTTAAAGAACATTATCTTGTTCTATAGTGGTTTATATAGGTAAATTATCTGTATATATAATTAATTATGTATGTATCCTATTTGAGTGTGTGTATATATATACCTATATATATATATATATATATTTAAAGTATGTATTGTGATTATACCTATTATTTAGTTGATTCCCGGTTTTTAGTAGGTTGCATATTTGTACGCTGCAAACTGCCCTTTATATTTTTTCTTAACTATTCTTTCCATCCAATGGTTGTCTGGAAGAAATTGCTTTAAGCGATAAGACCGCCATTTGTACTGTTAATTATGTGTTTCCTTGTTTTATTTCTTTTAGTGTGCAATAAAGTATATATATCTATCTATCTATCTATTTTCAGGATCATTGCATAAATCCGGCTTATCTTAGGTACCTAAGTCGCGAATACCGCTCATGTTATTATAAGCACTGATTGGCTGATATGATCGTTATCACTTTTCTACGTCTATAAATCTTTGTGAAGAGCCATGTTCTGACCAACCAGAATAAAGATGATATAAATCGACTCTCAAATTAGCCAATCAGCGTTCATGTTTCTAATCCTCCTAAACAAACTGGGATATTTGCAATGATCCTGAAAATAGCGCGAATGATTACAAAAATCCGTCTTAGATTCCAAATACCCGGTCTAGTCTAGTCCTCTGCAATCGTCCTAAGATTATCGCAATGATTTGATTTTTCTGATTATCCTACGAGACATGAATATTCAAGCAACAAGCAGTCATAGTAGGCTAAATGAAAAGATATACAGTTTACTAGAAATCCCATAATTATTCCATATTCTCTCATATCCTGTGCTCAAAAACAGTACATACCTACCTACTTAGTATCGCTTAAGTTTATTATTATGAAAAAGTGCTATATAACTATAATATTATTAAATAGGTAGAATTATTATAATTTTGAACACTAGATTTATGCTTAGTGCTTCAAAAATGTCTCAGTCAATAATTTGCAATATCTTTCTAGGTGAAAGAAATTGATTCTTTTAAGATTACTAATAAAAACACCTACTCGAGGGATATGATTGTTGTTGTTTAAAACCTATATTTGTTAACAACAAAAACTACCTAGTATATTTAATGTAACTTTTATGGTGTAAGAACCAGTGCCGCAACTAGGGCGGTGCCGGCGAGGGGCGGTGCGGCCGCACAGGGCGAACACGCATAGGGTTGCCAGGGGTCCAGCTTAAGCCGGATATGTCCAGCTTTTTACAGTCGTGTCTGATCAAATATATACAAGTCCGGCCCGTCCGGCTTTTGTTAGGCTTTTGGTCAACCCCGCCCCGCCAAAAGATGCCGAACGAAAGCGAGTGAGCGAATTGTTTTTCTTTTAAAAACCAATGAGTAAGACTTTCAGGGCAAAATGTCCGGCCAAATATGAATCTGTGTCCGGCTTTTCTATTTTTGGGCCTGGCAACCCTAAGCAGGAGAGTTTACAACTATACAAGTTCCCGTTCGCGCACTGCAGCTACGCAGGTGTGCATGGCGCCATATGATAAAGTGGGAACCGTTCACCACAACCCTGATCCTCCCACTCGGCTGCCCGCCTACTACGTCACTAGCGATCAGGTTTGGCTGGAGTTTAACCCTCACTTATGTACATGACAATCATGTTTTTAATTTATCATAAACACCATATTTATAAACATATTATTCACATTAAATACATTGCAAATTTCAAGGAATGTAAGTAAAATTATCTATTCAATAAATAAAAACATTAATTCATTTCACCACCGTTTATTTTTAAATTTATTCGTTTTATTTTTAGTCTAAAATTGAGCAATCTATGATACTTGATACTGAACTAATCAAGGCCTTTTAATGTGAAGGAACGAGTCTTAATATTGTATGTATGAACGACTACGAATATTACAATTAATAGATATTTTATTTTTAAAAACGGCAATCAATGCCTGTCGATAATTCTGCTATATAACAGGTGGTAGGTACATTATTTGCTTTTCATCCAGCAAATTTTAAATTGTACATAATATGTTACGGGTAAATGTCGAAGAGTGAGTAATCCTAATATACCTACCCGGTTTAATATATGACTACCCAAGATATTTGAATACTCTAAAATAAAATTAATTCTACTTCGGGCCTTACCCGTGTACACCTAATTCTACCCAACGCTAGCTCGGTAAAGTTAATTGTTGCAACATTCTAGAGCACTCGGTACGACATTATGTGAACAGAAACAAAATAGCAGCCAAACAGCGCTCGTACGGGTTTATGCAACCATTTTAATAATTTACGCGGAGCGACTGCTATCAGACCTCCGCAATCCAGTTACTGGGGAATGCTTCTTCTTCTTAGCGCGTCGATGGCAAGCTAAATTGAGTCGGCCCAGAACTTAGCTACGAGTTTAGCATTATCAGTAGCGTCCATTAGTTCCTGTAACGTGCAGGTATCAGGGCACGCAGGGCATGACGTCAGGTGTCCCATCCTTTGGGGAACAGCACCACATTTACACTCCAAGCTGGAATCGTCTATGCATCTCCACCTGAGCAGGTTTTCCTTGCTTCGACCGTTTTTCATTGCTTGGGGAATGCTGATGCCTGATATTTTACTGTAAGAATTTCGGGCTTCTTACTAACCGTAACGACTGTCATAGGTATTCGTATGACAACGGAGATCGATGGTTTAATGTGCTCTTCGAGGCACGGAGATGTCTCGATGTTTTACGAACGGTTACCCATCCACGTATATGTGTGGTTGTTAATTAGCCACGAGCTCTTAGCGAGCGATAATCCCAAGTATATATAGGTAAACAGAGGTTTACTCACTTTTCTAACATAACCCGTAACATGTATATTATCATAGAAAGCCATGATAATCACCATTTCAGCAATAAAGATAGGTTTAACGTAAATATAATTATTAGTTATCTATACTATTTATATCTACTAATATTATAAAGAGGAAAGATTTGTATTTTTGTATGTAACCAATGTAACGAATAAACCTAAAAATTACTGGACCGATTTCAAAAATTCTTTTGCCGTTAGAAAGCTACATTATCACTGAGTAACATAGGCTACGTGACGACACAGCTAGTCATAAATATTTAGAATCAAAATATTTTTCAACACACTTGCTCAAAAAGTGGCCCTTATTGGACGGCTTTAAGGTTCGTAGGTAATGTAGCTTATTACGAACTAGTCCGGTAAAATGTACCACAGATGAATGATACCTATAAACGTCAACGAATTTCACTTTACATATCTTATCTTATCTTATCTTATATATACCTTTAAACGAGCAATTCTTGTATATATATAATCTGAATCTCCGAAACGGCTCCAACGATTTTCATGAAATTTAGTACGCAAGGGCTTTCGGGGGCGATAAATCGATCTAGCTAGGTTTCATTTTTAGAAAACGTCGTTTTATCCGTGTTTTCAGGCAAAGAAAACCTGCTACAATATCATTAGAATATGAATGTAAATTTCACCACCATCTTCATGGTTGTAATAGCTCAGGTGGGAAATAGGGCGGTCCCGAAAACAGAAAATCTCGGTTCGTATCCAAACGATTATTTTTTCCGTTTTTGTTTTCAAGTTCCTTCTTTTTCTATTTCCCCTTTTTTTCTTTCCAAAAAACACGATTTACCAAAAAAAAAAACCGAGCGAGGCTCGGTCATCCAGGTACTATTTTTTAATTTTAGGAAATCCCTTTTACGCCTAAAATATGCTATACCATTTTTTATTATAAAAATAGAATAAATACACTGTGTTTATTAAAATATCATATATTTCATTTCATTAATTATTTATTTTTGTCAGCAAATTAACATTAATTAATGTAGACGACGCATAAAATTATATTGTTTAATGTGTGACGATTTGACGATGGGCGACTGTCGCGCCAAGCCGCGGTATTGTTGTCACATTTGGTACCTACTGTCATATTTTTTCAGTTTTTTTTTGCATGCATATTTTCTTTCGCTCGCCTATTTTCTACCATGCATTGCATCCTGCTTCCTTATCCCTCGCTTACAATTAATTTGTATTATAAACACAAAAATAATCAGTTCTTTTCTTTAAATATGCCGTTTGCCCTGTGGTCTTGCACCTGCGCGCGCATAGCTAACTCGGCCACGGGCACCACAGATTAATTATATAATTAATATTACTTTTTTTAAAGTTCTAAAATGCATATCTTTAATAATAGCAAAAAAGCAGTCTGCGGATTACAAATCCTTTAAGAACAAATTCAATAAAAATAATTTTGTGTTTGTGACATCTCAATCTTAACCCGCCACCCTTTGGTGACGCCGGTCCCACGGACCGGGTTTTTCAACCTAAGATTTTCCTAATAAGCAATACTCCATGCTACTTTTACTTGGTCAAATATTAAGAAGACATGTTTTTTTAACAATAAAACAAAGATATAACATAAATCACGTCTAGTTTATTAATCTTTACACTTTGTGGGCGTGGGTTCGTATCCCACTTCTGATAAAGGCGCTAAGCTATTATCAGAAGCAGCCATGATAACTTCGTGGGTAAGCGGGCGAGGAGATGAAATTAAAGAAGTACACTATGTACTAATAAGAACACTAGAAATCACCAAGGTTTTTTCTAATGCTTATTTTAAAATATCAGAACTGGTAACAATAATATTTTTTTACAGCTAAATCAGCCTATGTCTGTCTTATGATACTAGGAACTATAAAAAAAACCAACAGAAAAGGTTATCCTTCTAACCAAAATAACAAAACGGAAGACTCCTCCAAAAATACTCTTCTTCAAGAGCCAAGCAGCTAGTGCATGTTGGCACTACATGCTCTAAACACAAATATTTCTTGCATTCTTGACGATTTTTATGATACGTCCTCATCAGATACCAATTCCTCTTGTAGTAACGCTTTGAGACGATGGTCATTTTCACGTTGGTAAGACATGGTAAGACAAAGTTTAGATAAATTTTAGGAAATTTGGCAAGAAATACGTATTCAGTGTATTATCGATAAAATTATGCAAAAAGGTTACTGATTACAGAATAATAATGATCACAATAATCATACTATCAAAATAAAAACAAATAGATAGGCTTATCAAAAAGTATTTTTTTTAATAACAAACTATGACTATTTAACTTACGTAATTTGTGACCCCGGTCTCACAGACCGGGTTGAAGCTAAAACTCCGAGATGTGCGTCCGCGTCGACGGCGCGGGGTGGACCAACGGTGGGGGACACGTAATTAGGAAAGTACACGAAATCACAACTCAATTCGATGGCGGGTAAAAAAGTTATTCGACTTTTTAGAATCACCCGGTCTCACAGACATATCTATACTTAGGTCACAAATGGCGGGTTAAATTACTCTAATCGAATAAAAGCGAGGTTCTTAAGTCGAATTTGAACGGGAGTTGACTTGTAAATCCTTACCAAGTGTTTAAATAATACCCTAGACTTTTCGATAACTAGATAGATGACTTTTTATAACTTATTAGCACAATGATGACACGAACTTGAATAATGTCAGAGAGAGAGTACAAACCCCTGTGATAATAATAAAGCATACACACACGGTCAGTAATGTTGCACTCACAAACACCGCAGGCGTTAAGCTGCTAAATACAAACACTCATAAATATCTTTGAATAATTTTTAACGTAACTATGAAAAGCTTGGAATCATTTGGAATCATTATTTATAGAAGTTTACATACAGTTTACATATTAAGAGGAGAGTGGATGCTTTTTCTCTCCTGTGGGATGCATTTGTAAATTATAATTAATATTTCTACTAAAACATGCATACTTAAAGCAGCTGTCAAAGCCTTCAGTCTTCCTCCTTCCCAGATCTTCCACAGGTATCTTGGAGTATAGAACATGACGGATTGTCCAAGCAACACAAAGCATACCCACTGGTAATATGTGTGCTTTATCTGCTCATCATTGTCACCTTTGTTGGGTCCAACTCCTGGGTAGGCCATGTGCAATCCTTCTATAGACAAACCTGTAGACAAAAATGTTTGGGGATGGTTATTCAGTCAGAATATTTTCATAATTTTAGATATTTTGCCCAACCTACCACCAAAGTATGACCCCATAATTAGTTTTGAAAGCAATTTTATTACATTACTAGCGGCCCGTCCCGGCTTCGCACGGGTGGACACTTTTCCCGTTTTTGCAACATTTTTCATTTATGCTCCGCTCCTATTGGTCGTAGCGTGATGTTATATAGCCTATAACCTTCCTCGATAAATGGACTATCCAACACAAAAATATTTTTTTAATTCCAACCAGTAGTTCCTGAGATTAGCGCGTTCAAACAAACAAACTCTTCAACTTTATAATATTAGTATAGATTTCTAATAATAGAATGAATTATTGGAATATTTTATTGCAGACTACGTGTACATTTTAGTTCTTTTCTTTATCATTCCAATTTCTTATTCCATATCCAACTATTATGGCTTTGAAAAATGCCTAAGACATGGGAATAATTAGCAGCATAAATTTAAATGTAAGTGATTTCAATAAGAGATAACAGCAGTAATAGCCTAGTGGTGTGACCGTCAGACTGCCAAGTCATAGGTCTCGAGTTCGAAGCCAAGGCACGCACCTCTGACTTCGGATTCATGTGCGTATTGTATAATTATAACTTGCTTAAAAACGGTGAAGGAAAACATCGTGAGGAAATCGGCATGCCTGAGAGATATTTCTCGACGGCATGTGAAGTCAAGTCAGAGGCCCATGGGCGGCAGAAACTCTGACACCAGGTTAGTCACTAACCACACGAAAAGAAGATAAGAGATGTTAACATAATTTATAAGTTGGAAGTTCAGTAAAAAACTTCAACAATTCACACTATTGCACATTTGAATTAGATTCCGAATGTCTTATTGGAAAATTAATTATAATATTGATTTTCTATGGATCGTCAGTTCATGTAGTTGGCTTAGCCTTATCTACCTGAATGAATGAATTGAATTAATTAATTATTTATTCACACAATAACACTTTGCCCGACCTGGGGATCGAACCCAGGACCCCATGCTCAGCGGTGGCACTTGCGACCACTAGACCAACAAGGCAATTCAATTCAATTTGAAACAAAGAAATAAGGTTTTTTTACTTTAATAGCTCTTAAATTGAGGGGCTTGTGGCTAATTACCAACCGCGCGGATTATACAATTTGCGAGGTTAAGCTGCGCTTGCCGCGGTCAGTCCGTGGATGGGTGACCGTTCGTTACACATCGAGACCCCTCCGTGCCTCGGAGATCACGCTAAACAGTCGGTCACGTTTTTCATACGAATACCTATGACAGTCGTTACAGGAAGTCGGAAGCCCGAAAGTATGACAACCGGTCTAACCTTAGGATATCGGCATTACCCAGTAACTGAGTTGCGGAGGTCTGATGGCAGTCGCTCCGTGTAAAATACTGGTATTCAGCCGCATCTGGTTAGATTGGAAGTTGACCCCAACATGGTTGGGGAAAAAGCTAGCCAGAATATAAATAATAGCTTTTAAATATCATGAAAATTTTACAGACATCAGTGGTTTTTTTCAATGTAATCGACTTGCTTACATTAAAATGGCGTTAATTTATTATCCAGCAATAATTCTTGTTAAATTCCCTTAACACTCTCTTTTCTGTTCAATGGTAATATTTAAGTCTATATATCAGCTGAAAACTTGACGCTTGCTGTACAATGGTTTTCAGTTACCTTAGCGACTACCTAAAGGAGTAAAGTGAGAGTATACAACAGTGTTTTAGGATCTCATAACGCTACTAACCTATATTTACATTTCAATAACTATAGAGGCTGTACAATAGCTAATATCTACACTTTATGCTTTGGAATTAGAATGGAGTATGGCTACACTAATTTACCTACAGCTCTTCTGCTTCTCAAGCAGTCTTCTACTGCTCTTAGGGTTGCCAGGCCCAAAAACAGGAAAGCCGGACACAGACTCATATTTAGCCGGACATTTTGCCCTGAAAGCCTGACACATTGGTATATAAAAGAAAAAAATCGTCACGTTGTAACCAAGCGATTCTTAGACGACCTTTTTTTTACACGTTCCCCTCATTCTTAGATTTGTTCTGTATCTAGGCTCCAGCCTACTCAGCCCGTTGGTAAATCCGCCACTGACCGCGGGGCCCTTTGGTGGCATTTTGCCAGTCCTGCCACCCTATAGTTACGCCACTGCCAAAAGCCGGACAGGCCGGTCTTGTACATATTTGGCCGGACACGACTGTAAAAAGCAGGACAAGCCCGGCTAAAGCCGGACATCTGGCAACCCTAACTGCTCTTATACATCGTACGGCATTTGTAGATACTCCATATTATCTTTTAATCAGCTACTATCAAGCTCATTGAGGTAGCATTATAATAGAATTAGTGTACATCATATAAAAGTCAATGGCAAAATTTGATTCTCTAATACAATTCTCAGCATTTTAAGGAAGTGACTTTATTGCGTTAAGCAGACGGTTACAAGCTCTGGTCTTCTTAACCAGCTAGTACCTACCATCACATGTAGCCAAAGATTTGACGATAGTGCTTTCAAATTGTACTAAAATGCATTTTGTTGCTTTTTTTTATTTTGTTTTTCGTGTGGTTAGTGAATAACCTGGTGTCAGAGTTTAGGCCGCCCATGGGCCTCTGACTTGGCTTCACATGCCGTTGAGACATATCTCTCACGATGTTTTCCTTTACTGTTTTTAAGCAAGTGATAATTATACAATACGCACATGAATCCGAAAAGTCAGAGGTGCGTGCCTTGGGTTCGAACTTGAGACCTATGACTTGGCAGTCCAACGGTCACACCACTAGGCTATCGCTGCTGTTATATCTTATTGTAATCACATTTAAAGGACATTGACAGGGTCTGGACCAAATGCAATATAAATAATAAGATAGATAATAAGATATATAATAAATAAATAATAAGTCATACAAACATGTTTTTAAATTAAACTTTGGGAAATACCTAACCACTATTAATTAAATCATTTGATTCATATGTGCAGCAGAAAGAGTCCTGAATTCTGATACGGTAGGTACGTATATGCACAAGTGATTCTCTAAAAACAGGAAAACCTAATATTATTTACGGCCAATATTGGATTTACCTATTTTTTTAGCTTAACCGATGTATTTATTCTCTTTGTATTTGACAAGACGTGTACGCATTTGCAATACACCTCGCGTGTAGTTGAATTTTCATTTCTGCTCGAGATTTCGCAGGAGAATAATTATAGTAAATAGCGAGGCTAAAATATAATAAAAAATGTTTGATAATTTGTTAGTGCCCTTTCAGTCATTTTTGAAAATACGGAACGTCTCTACAGACAACTATGTGTTTCGTATGCACTATAGGGTGACTGTGATACTGCTACTTGTGTTCGCGTTGCTGGTGACTTCGAAACAGTTCTTCGGGGAGCCAATCCACTGCATGGGCGACAGTGAGAACAGCGACAAGGATGCCCTCAACAGCTTCTGCTGGATCTACGGCACTTACACGATGAAAATCCGGTTAGACGGTCAGTATTTTAGTTTATTGGTGTTATGTCCTCACGGAACATTTACGGGATGAGTCCGAGATGATATAATAATTCTTTTCTTTTTATTACTTGGGTACCTTAATATAATGTAATTTTCTAATAAGACATTCGGAATCTAATTCAAAAGTCCAATAGTGTGAATTGCTGTAATTTTTTACTGAACTTACAGTTTATAAATTTTATTACCATCTCTTATTGTAATCACTTACATTTAAAGGAGAATGGGCGAAATGTTAAGGAGTTGGTCTGCTCCTCCTCTAGCAATGAGTGATATGTCATTAGAAAGGTCTTTTTAAGCGAAACATTTGGTACTAGCACAACTAAAGTCAATTGTTAGTATTTTCGGAGTTATAACACGTTTAAAGTAAAAAATCGTTTATATTCATAGTATCACAATTTCTTCTCTACTCCTCCTCTAGCAATGAGTGGTATGTCATTAGAAAGGTCTTTTTAAGTAAAGCATTTGGTACTAACACAACTAATTGTAGTATTTTCGGAGTTATAACACGTTTAAAGTGAAAAATCGTTTATACTATCACAATTTCTTCTTTTTTTGTTACTTAGGTATACTAAAGTACCTATCTTGTAACGTAAGTAGCGTTGGTTTTGGTATGGGCATGTGATGAGGAGGGATGAAACACATGTGACTAAGAGAGTGGTGAATATGAATGTTGATGGATGGAGGGGGAGAGGGAGACCTAAGAAAAGATGGATGGATTGTGTGAGGGAGGATATGAAAGATAAGGGAGTAAATGATAATGAGACGGCTGACAGGGAAGAGTGGAAGAGAAAAACATATTGCGCCGACCCCAAGTAACTTGGGACGAGGGCAGGAAGATGATGATGAGGTATACTAAAGTATCGCTACGTTCTTATCATACATAACATAAACATAAACATAAACTCACGCCTTTTTCCCATAATATTCTATGTTCTTATCATAATATTTGCAAATAATTGTTATGGGCTTTAAATATAACTGGCGAATCGTGGATGAATTATACACCTCTGCCTACCTCTTAGGGAAATTAAGGCGTCATGTTATGTGTTACTTATCTTAAATAATTATTATGACAAAGCTCCTATGGCAAAACGTGTAAAAAAGATAATAAATAGCAATATTTCAGTATTAACATCGTTTTTAAGTGGTTACATTTAATGAGCGTTAACTCCATAAATACTTACTAATAATTGACAGTAGCTGTAATACCAAAAAATGTTCTGCTTAAAATAACCTTTCTATTCATATATCACTCATTGCTAGAGGAGGGGTAGACCAAAAGGCCCATTCTCCTTTATGCTGCTAATTTTTCCCATGTCTTAGGCATTTTTAAAAGCCATAGTGGTTGGATAAGGAATAAGAAATTAAAATGATAAAGAAAAGAACTAAAATGTACCCGTAGTCTGCAATTCATTCCACTATTAGGCCGCCAATACACTTGTAAGTTGCTTTCGTAAAACTTATGTACCTAAGTGACTTATGACAATTAATTCGACTTGATAAATCAGTCGATAAGCTACTTACAAGAGAGTTTACATTTGCAAATTTATCGTAAGTTAATTACGTAAAGGAAAACTTACAGGTGTACAGCCGGCCTAAAGAAATACATACATAGCAGTTGCATTACATAGAAGCAATTAAGCAGTGCCTTCCTCATAAAATTTAATTAACTACTCCATCTTTAACTACCTATTACTATATGTAAGATAAACGTGTATGGCTATGATTTCTTTTGGTCAGAATCGTATTGATCGTAATTCGTATTAATCGTATGAATCGTATTGCTTAAGAGTACAATTGAAAGGCGACATCGCTAGTGCCTGCCTACCTAGTCCGAAAACCAATGCACGCCGCTGATACACAGGTACATCATAAGCCCATTACTATCCCAATGCTGGGCATGCGTCTCTTCTCAGAATGAGAAGGGTTTAGGCCTTAGTCCAACGCGCTGGTCTGGTGCGGATTGGCAGACTACACATACCATCGAGAAGTTTATGGAGCCCTCTCAGGTGTGCAGGTTTCCTCACGATGTTTTTCCTTCAACGTTAACGCAAGTGATAATCAAATCCTGATCCGCACAGCAATTCGAAAAGTCAGAAGTACGGGCCGGGATCGAAATCAGACCCTCCTGCATGGAAGGCAAACGTTCAACCGTTACGCTATCGTGATTATTAGGAATAATGTACCTAATGAAATTGCTCTTAAAACTAATTATCTTGTGATCATACTATGGTGGCAGGTTGGGCCAAATATCCAAAATTATGGTAACAATCTGCCCGAGTAACCATCCCCAAACATTTTTGTCTACAGATAAAGAAGGATACCCCGTGATCTACCCGGGAGTTGAACCCAACAAAGCTGATAGTGGTGAGCAGATAAAGCACACATATTACCAGTGGGTATGCGTTGTGTTGCTTGCACAAGCCGCCATGTTCTTTGTTCCAAGATATCTGTGGAAGATGTGGGAAGGAGGAAGACTGAAGGTTTTGGCGGGTGATCTAAGTGCGCATATTTTATTACAAATATTAATTATCATGTACAAAATGCATCTCACAGCAGAGAAAAAGCATCCACTCCCCTTTTAATTAAAGCTTAATAAATAATGATTCTAAATTATGTTTATACATACACATAGAAGGATAAATAAAAATTAACTTCCATTAGATACATAATTACTTACCTATGAGGAATAAATTAACTAAAACTATAGGTAATTATATTATAGTTGGGCAGAGGTGTAGGTATATCGACGCTCGGCAGTGAAAACCTCGTAAATAAAATTTTCTTCAAAAGCATTTTATTTGTTCTTTAGATTGATAAAGTCGTCATACACGTACTAGTTCGAGAAACTTTCAATTCAAATACTCCATTTTTTTTTTTTTTTTTTTATCGTGGGGAAATCTTCATGGACTACCTATCCCCCGTCTGGGGAAGACAGGGGGGTGTGCCGGACTCTTACCACCACGGTGTCCCTCCTTTAAAACCACCACGGTGTCCCTCCTTCTGACCTAAGGCCGGGGTCGCGGGATTCGCTATTGCATGCACCGCAACCCCGGCAGGTCTTGGTCCACCAATTGCTGGTTGACCTCTCCACTGTAGGGCCCCACCCCACGACCTCCTGAGAGGCGCGGGGGGCACCCCACATCACCGGCGCACCAGAACACATGGTACGCCGTGACCACCCCGGGGACCAAACAAGTACATGGGCGCCAGACTACCCCGTGTCTGGACCCCTGATCCCCCTGCGACGGGTCAGGTTAGTGGCCCCGCCGCCTACCACTTTTCGGCCGCAGAGGATAGGGAGAGCGGCCAACTAAACACCGACACTCCTCTCCCCCTGCGGCCCCACCGCGTCCGCCATCTGACGGTGGCGGCCCCGTCAGGCCGCGGAAGGTAGGGAGAACGGCGCACCGTAATACCGGCACTCCTCTCCCGCCGCGGCCTCCACCCTTCAGCCGCTATGCCTCCCATAAAACATCGCGGCCCTCCTCAGTTGCGATGTCGCCCAGGCGACACCGCAACCTACTTGGCCGCTATGTCGAGGGCTTCCAGGCCCAAGCCCCGACGAGCAGCCCCTCCTCGGGTTCCTCTTCGCTTCACCGTGGGGCTCGAAGCCACGGCTACTAAGCCCCCCCGCAACGACAATGCGGGAACCCACCGGGGGGGGAATTCAAATACTCCTAAGCTATAATCTATGACGTACGATGACAAACTTGTATTAACATTTGATCGGCCATTTTTTTTGCAGGAGACAGTTATTTCTACCTCTTTTAAAAATTTGTATTTTACACAAACGTGGTTTACACTGCCGACCGACGATATATAAGTAACATCCTCATTTCACCGTTATGTTTAAGTCTCATGTAATAAGGGGCGAGCCTATTGCCATCAACCGGGTACAAATCCAAACTCCGGGCTGCTACTGAGGAATTCCACACGGTAAAACCCAATAATAACACTTTGCCCGACCTGGTGATCGAACCCAAGACCTCACGATCAGCAGTCGCGCTTGCCACCACTAAACCAACGAGGCAGTTAATTATAGTTATACCTAATACTATAAAGAGGCCCACTGCAGTATCCTAGACAGCCACTAGAAGCATATCAGGCAGCCTGGTCTCTGGGATATTTAAAAATGTTTAATGTTCTAATTGGTACTTATAAACCTTTAAGTCTGCTCTTCTGTAAGATAATGTAACACAGACTAATGTTTCAGATAGCCCTGTGGTGCCTCAGGAATGGTCTGAGAGCCGTCGTGGGCAGCTGATTGCATACCTTAACTACACAAACATACATACACACAACATGTATGCTCTGCGGTATGCCTTCTGTGAGATACTCAACCTTGTCAATGTGGTGAGTATACATTCATGTTACATACTAGCAGTAAATTGATCCATTTTCAACACACTTGCTCGTAAAGTGGCTCTTATTGCACCGCTTTTAGATTCATAATGCAGCATAAAATAACACGCGTACTTTTTACTTTACATTTTTTTATGTTAGCAAGCCTTTTTCGATCTATAAAATAGGTACTAAACTTTTTGTGAATAAATAAACTGTGTTGATTCAAATATGATAAATGAACATTTAATTTCATTAGGTAATTTATTATTTTGGCAACAAATTAACATTAGTTAATTTGTGTTTTATACACAAAATATTCAGTTTTTTTTATTTGACTGTTTGCCCGTTGGTCTTTCACTTGCGCGCGCATGACAACTCGGCCAAGGGCACGGCGCGGCGCGCGACAAAAGAAATGCACGCGCCATTTAAAAAATAAATATCAAATTAACCACCTTAGCTTGTTTTGTTAATGACATAATCTGTCTATTGTATTAGATACCTAAAGTCTGTATTTTCCTCACAAGTGTGTTGAAAAACATATGAAACGCGTATGCATTGATCATTAGGTATATTCTCGGCTCCCTTATCGCGCTCGACTACGGCTTGTGCGCATTATTATGCGCGCGAGCCATAACATTACATTCGAGGCGGTATTTTACTAACATTGTACACTTGTATCATAATGTAGGTACTACATATTTCAACACACTTGCTCGTAAAGTGGGTCTTATTACACCACTTTTAGGTTCATAATGCAGCTTATTAAACACGCGTACTTTTTACTTTACTGCATTAGTGCATTTTACTTCACTTTTTTTTAATCTTGGTAAAGCATTTTATGTCTAAGAAATAGTAAACATTTTTGGGGATAAATAAACTGTAAAAGTCAGGATCACTACCTATCAGCATTGTGTCAATAAGACATCTTACAAAAATCATACTTTCAGGTTGGTCAAATATTCCTACTAGACATATTCCTGGGCGGCACATTCCGCAATTACGGCGCGGCGGTGGCAACATTTACGCACACACAACGAGTTCCCGCCGACATGACAGACTCCACGGATATCAGCCCAATGGACCAGTTCTTCCCCAAACTCACCAAGTGCTCGTTTCGAAGCTACGGACTTACAGGCGAGGTGCAGAACAAAGCCCGCCTCTGTGTTCTCCCTCTGAACATCGTCAACGAAAAGATCTTCGTAATTCTCTGGTTTTGGCTAATTATTTTATCCATCATTTCCAGTTTGTCAGTTCTGTTTCGTGTTTTAGTGCTGTCCTTTCCCTCCCTCCGGACGATAATGATTACTGGTCAACTAAGATACGAGAAGAAAAGCCTAACATCGCGTATTGTAAACCATTGCGGGTACGGTGACTGGTTCATACTGTACTTGTTGGGCAAGAACATGAATCCAATCATTTACAAGGATTTGATAGTGGAACTATCTAAAGAGTTGGAACATAAAACTGTTATGGTTTAATCTTTATCTCTTTATATCAGCATGCTAGTGGACTGTATGTTTTTCAGATCTCAATAATTATGTTGGTAGTTCCTATTAGTCATCAGTGGCGTAACGTTATTTCTTTATTAATAATGCTCAACACAAATGTTTCAAGCCAGTTGCAACCCTTGCTGCACTGCAATAGACTAAATATAATACTATCAGTTCATTAATAAAAACCACTGCATAAATTTATATTTTGAAACCTACATACAGGAATACCCCGACTTACGCTACCCCGTTTTACGCGAATTCGGAGATACGCGGTTTTTCTCTTTGATCATCGCGCGCATCGGTGTGTTCGGTTTACGACAAGTTCGAAGTTCGAACGTGTTCCGTGTAGAATAACAATTCCAATTCCGTAAAACATTACGTACGCAGTGCAAATTCGGTTTATGACACAATCTTTATACGTATTTATATGCAAGGTTGAATCCCGACTTACGCGACTTCGACTTACACGGCTATCTCTTGGTCCCACCTATCTCGTAAGTCCGGGGTATACTGTACTATAATAAACTTTCCGTGAGGTAGTCGGTTTATACAGTGTCGTAGGATAATCGGAAAAATCAAATCTTTGCGATAATCCTAGGACGATTCCAAAGAACCGGATATTTGGAATCTAGACATTGAAGACAGAGTTTCGTAATCATCTGAGCTATTTTCGGGATCATTGCAAAACTCCGGCTTATCTTAGGTAGGTAAGTAACTAATCCTGTGCTCAAAAACAGTAGGTACATACCTACTTAGTATTGTTTAAGTTTTTTTATTATGAAAAAGGCCCTTATTACTATAATATTATTAAATAGGTACTTAGGTAGAATTATTTTAATTTTGAACACTAGGTAGGTACATTATGCTTAGTTTAAGCAACCGCACATTGTACCTACATACTTTGGCTTAGTTAGAATTATTGCAAATTTTGTTAATTAAGTAAATGTCGCAAAATCACGTACACAAGTACGTCAGTGTTACGGATTACATCAAGGGCTTCGGTTTATATCGAGCTTACGCAACATTCAATTATTTTATTAACATTTTTATGTAATATTGTTTTTAGTGAAGTTTGTCATTAAATATTATTTTAAACATTAACATTTATTTCATTATTTTACAACATTAACATAACATTCAACATTTAATGTAAAGGCATTTGCCCTTACAAGGTGAAAGAAATTGACTCTTTTAGGATTACCTACTAATATAAATATCTACTCGAGGGATATGATTGTTATTGTTTAAAACCTATAATTGTTAACAACAAAAACTAGTCTATTTAATGTAACTTTTGGGGATGATTCTCATTAGAGCGGGCCGGCTCCGAGCCGGAACCGGGCCGGAGATCAACATCGCATACATTTTGTACCGAAGCAAGACCTCGGTCGCTCAGTGCTGGTTATTTAGCGTCAGGGACCAGCCCGGAAGCGACGGAGCTCTTGCTTCGGTACAAAATGTATGCGATGGTGATCTCCGGCCCGCTCTAATGAGAATCATCCCTTATGGTATAAGAACCAGTGCCGTAACTAGGGCGGTGCCGGCGAGGCTGTGCGGCCGCACAGGGCCTACCTACCTAAACCCTAAGGGGGCGCAAGAAGTTTCGTCATTCCTGCGTTACGGCATTTTAGAGGGTAGGGCACTGACAGTAATAAAAGCTCGCACTGGGCGCACAAAAGGCTAGTTACGGCACTGGTAAAAACATAGCTATAAGATGATGTCATGAATTCCTAGTTTAAGAGTATTTAAACCCTTTGGATGTATGTATACCTTTTATATATTTATACTTAATTAATTATAATCAGTTATCTAAAGGTACCTAATAGTCGTTTCTATTTCACTCCTGAGCTGAACCTTATATGGCGACCCTGCCAGCGCGCGGAAACTTTCTTTATAAGGAATCTATTACTGCAATGATACCCACTATAGGTGTACTACATATTTAACTATAAAAAAATCTCGATATCTACTGACTTTCGCCTAAGGTATATCAAAATATTTTTTTCAGTGTAATAGATGATATACCTACTTAAGCATGTTTTTAAATTAAACTCTATAGGAAATACCCAACCAAATAAGTATTAATTAAATTATTTGATTTCTATGACCAGCAGAATGGGTCCTGGTATGGTACCTAATATTTAGGTTGCAAAAATATTTCTCTGAAAACATATGTAAAACCAAAAACCTATATGATTTAATAAATTCTGTACCTACTTCCTGTAGGAGATGCCAATGTTGGCACTACCTGTTTTTTTTTAGCTTGAGCGACTTATTAATTCTCTTTGTTGTTTATTTGACAAGACGTGTGCATTTGCAATAAACTTCGTGGGTAGTTGAATTTTCTTTTCTGCTCGAGATTTCGCATGAGAATCGTGAATAACGTGGCTGAAATATAATACAAATATGATTGACCTGTTTATGCCCTTTCGGGCATTTTTGAAATTCGAGAACGTTTGTACGGACAACAATGTTTTTCGCATGCACTATAAGGTGACTGTGATAATGCTGCTTGTGTTCACGTTGCTGGTAACTTCGAAGCAGTTCTTCGGAGAGCCAATCCACTGCATGAGCGACAGTGAGAAGGACAGCGACAAGGATGCCGTCAACAGCTACTGCTGGATCTACGGCACTTACACGCTGAAAAGCCGGTTTGTCGGTCAGTATTTTAGTTTATTGGTGTTATGTCTTCACGGAACATTTACGGGATGTGTCCGAGATGATTTAATAATTCTTTTCCCAAATGTTGATTTGGTCTAGGTCAACAACATGAACTGACGATCTATAGAAAATCAATATTTCCATTACAAAGGTACCTTATTAATTTTCCAATAAGATAACATTCGTAATCTAATTCAAAAGTCCCATAGTGTGAATTGCTGTAATTTTTTACTGAACTTTCAACTTATAAAAATAATTATGTTACCATCTCTTAAGAAATCACTTACATTTAAATTTATGCTGCAAATTTTTCCTGTCTTAGGCATTTTTCAAAGTCATAGTGGTTGGATATGGAATAAGAAATTATAATGATAAAGAAAAGAACTAAAATGTACATGGGTCTGCAATAAAATATTCCATTAATTCATTCTATTATTATTATTAGGAATAATAATGTAATAAAATTGCTTTCAAAACTAATTATGTGGTCATACTTTGGTGGTAGGTTGGGCAAAATATCTAAAATTATGGAAATATTCTGCCCAAATAACCATCCCCAAACATTTTGGTCTACAGGTGTAGAAGGATTGCACATGGCCTACCCAGGAGTTGGACCCAACAAAGCTGACAATGATGAGCAGATAAAGCACACATATTACCAGTGGGTATGCTTTGTGTTGCTTGGACAATCCGTCATGTTCTATACTCCAAGATACCTGTGGAAGATCTGGGAAGGAGGAAGACTGAAGGCTTTGACAGCTGCTTTAAGTATGCATGTTTTATTAGAAATATTAATTATAATTTACAAATGCATCCCACAACAGAGAAAAAGCATCCACTCTCCTCTTAATTTATAAACTGAATATAAACTTCTATTTAAATAATTATTCCAAATTATGTTTGTAATTACACATAGAACGATAAATAAAAAATTACTTCCATTAGATACATAGGTAACTACTTAGGTACCTATGAGGAATAAATGAACTAAGACTATAATTATAGTTATAATACTCTATAGAGGCCCACTGCAGTATCCTAGACAGCCACTAGAAGCATATCAGGCAGCCTGGTCTATGGGATATTTAAAAATGCTTAATGTTCTAATTGGTACTTATAAACCTTTAAGTCCGCTCTTCTGTAAGATAATGTAACACACTAATATTGCAGGTAGTCCTGTGGTGACCAAGGACTGGTCTGAGTTCCGTCGTGGGGATCTGGTTTCATACCTGAGCTACACAAACATACATACACACAACATATATGCTCTGCGGTATGCCTTCTGTGAGATACTCAACCTTGTCAACGTGGTGAGTATACATTCATGTTATATACTAGTACTAAATACATTTGGTCTCTACTTACATTTGAAAATTTATTTTACTATACAAATGGGTAATGTAGTTGAACATTATCAACTGGAAGACGTCCATCGCGGCTAGACGTAGGCTTAGTAAAAGTTTCTTATAATTACATAGCTGTCACAGAAAAGCTTAGACCAACTTTGCAACAATTTAGCTCAGTGTTGTCTGTAAGGCTGAGACAGGTATTTATTTGCTAAAGCCTACTACTAACTAACTAGGCAACATTTGGCGCACGACATGTTGCTCAACGTGTTGAAAGTCAGCACGGAACTTTTGTTTAGCAACATTGTCTGTCTACACAAGATTTCGCTCGCATCAGTCGTCGACACAGGTCGCCAGAGGAACTAGTGTTGATTTCAGCGGCGGTAGTTATAATTTTATCGAAAAATGCATCAAAAAGACACTTTGGTGGGTTAGAAATTACCTACTTACAAAATAAAGAAAATGTATTCAGTGTATTCGTTACACCACACGGACATTTCTGCGCGTCACATCTCCACTCGACAACATTTGATGCTCAACTGCATGTTGCACCGAAACAAACAACAAGCCGTGCGTCAAGTTGCGCGCCAGCTGGCAACGTCGCGCAATGCTGTGCAACGCTGCCGACATGTTGAGCGTCACGTGTTGCGCGTCAATTGTTGCCGAGGCTTTAGCCTTGGGCTACCTATGTTGCGCAAGTCAGCCTACTTTTTAGCTTATTTCACTTTTACAACAAAAAATGCTGTTGTACCCAGTTGCCTACTTGTTGTAAGCTTGGAATTAATTTACAGAATGGTTTTAAAATGCCTTATTATGTTTTGTATCTTATGTATGCTTGTGCACTGTTTGGCTTGCTAAATGTTTTCCATGAAATAGAATAATAAGTCAGGAACACTATCGACATCAACGTTGCGGCAATAAGACATCTTACAAAAAATCATAATTTTCAGGTTGGTCAAATATTCCTATTAGACATATTCCTGGGCGGCGCATTCCGCAATTACGGCGCGGCGGTGACAGCATTTACGCACACACCACGAGTTCCCGCCGACATGACAGACTTCGCGGCGGTCAACCCAATGGACCAGTTCTTCCCCAAACTCACCAAGTGCTGGCTTCGAAGCTACGGACCTTCAGGCACCTTGCAGATCAAAGACCGCCTCTGTGTTCTCCCTCTGAACATCGTCAACGAAAAGATCTTCGTAATTCTCTGGTTTTGGCTAATTATTTTAGCCTTTGTTTCTACTTTGTCAGTTTTGTTTCGTGTTTTAGTGCTGTCCCTTCGCCCTCTCCGCTCGTTAATGATTTCGGGTCAGCTGAGATACGTGAAGAAAAGCCTTATATCGCGTATTGTAAAGCGTTTCGGGTACGGTGACTGGTTCATACTGTACTTGCTGGGCAAGAACATGAATCCAATCATTTACAAGGATTTGATAGTGGAACTATCTAAAGAGTTGGAACATAAAACTGTTATGGCTTAATCTTTATCTCTTTATATCAGCATGCTAGTGGACTGTATGTTTTTCAGATCTCAATAATTATGTTGGTAGTTCCTATTAGTCATCAGTGGCGTAACGTTATTTGTTTATTAATGTTCAACTCAAATGTTTCAAGTCAGTTGCAGCCTATTGCTGCACTGCAATAGAATTAATAAAAACCACTGCATGAATATATTTTGAAACTTACAATTTGTACAAATTATAATAGCCCTACTACCACCTTTTGTGAAGCAGTAGGTTTATATGCATATCCAAGCAACAAGTAGTCATAGTAGGCTAATTGAAAAATATACAGTTTACTAGCAATCCCAGTTATTCAACTAATAGATGTAATCTAAATTCTCTCATATCCTGTGCTCAAAAACAGTACAGTTTAAGTATAGGTTTTTTTGATTAAGAAGAAGTGCCTTATTTAATAATATTAAATAGGTAGAGTTATCATAACTTTGAACATTAAATTTATGCTTAGTGCTTCAAAAATTTCTCATTCAATAATTTGCAATTATCTTTCCTGGTGAAAGAAATTGATTTATCTATAGTTTTATTTGCTTAATTGTCAGTGTTAAAATTTTATTTTCTTAATTTTTTTTTGCTTTTCTTTATCCAAAATTAATATTTTTTGTTCATGACACATTTAGAGGAAAATTGTTAAGTTTAACTAAGACAGGGTATTTTTTTGTAGGATTACTAATAGAAATACTCTAGGGATATGCTTGTTGTTGTTTAAATAAAATCTATATTTGTTAACAACAAAACCTAGTTTACTTAATGTAACTTTCAGTAATATGATCTCTTCATATGTAAAATGATTAATAAAATAAAATAAATTTATAAAACAGGATTCTGTTTCAATTTCGATCGAGACAATGCCAAGCTCAACGGCCAAAAGGTAAAATTACCACTTGTTACTCACTGATTTAATAAACTATTTATTTTCCTGTTATGTGAATATTCACTCAGCAACTCTGAATGTGGCCCAAACGCATTTTGTGGTTTATTATCAAAATTAACCGCGAAATGCAGGTTTTTCTTTTTTGTAAAAATTAAAATAAATTTCTAATTTTCAATGCAAATGATTAATTATTTAACAATAAATGTGTTCATTTTATTAAATCACAAAAAAGACAGCTCTAAGTTTATAAAAATGTTTTTTAATGAAAGTTACAAAATTAAGCTAAATGGGGCTTAAAATTAATAGCGGGTGTGTCTACCTCTGGCCCTTATAAACCACCTGCATGCGATAAGGCATGCTGTGGATTATGTTTTTAATGTCCACGTGTGGTATTTCTTCCCTAGTGACCACCAGAGCGGTTTTCAACTGACTGAAATTCTCTAGAAGGTTGAACTGGGTCGGATGCGTCTTTTAAGTGTCCCAGATATGTTCTATGGGATTCATGTGTGGGCTTCATATTGGCCACTCTAATTTTAAAATTCTCACCTCCGAAAAGTATTCATCCACGCAATGTACTGTGTAAGGTCGGACATTATCTTGCATTAAGATTAATCCACTACAGATGAATCCCACGTATGGTAAACATGTTCCTGGAGAATCTCTTCAACATATCGCACTGCCATCGACGACCTTCAACTGCCGCCAACCCTGTACATGCATCTAAACTGATCCCTCCCCAAACCATAACGGATCCACTATGAAAACTGACGCTTTGCATGATGGTGTTTGGCAGAAACCTCTCCCCCTGCCTTCTCTACACATGTTCTCATCTATCTAGAGCTCTTATGGCAACTATGCATTCATCGGTCCACAGAACTTTCCTCCACTGTTCCGAGTCCAATTTGCGTGTTCGCGAGCGAACCGAAGTCGAGCTACGCGATGATGCCGGAGCAATTCTGGACCTCGTGCTGGTCTTCGAGCACAGAAGTCCTGTTCCTCCATTCTTCTTATTGTTTGCTCACTTACGTTGACCTCTCTTGCCGTTTGTAGGCGTTGCCGTATTTCAACCGCAGTAAGGAACCGATAGGTCCGACGGGTCGGGCAAAGTGTTTTTGGGTTTATCCATTAGGAATTTCTCAATAGCAGCCTGGACTCTGGATTTATGCCCGGTTAATGGCAACAGGGTCGCCCCCTATTACATGGGACTTAAACATAACTAGCGAAACGAGGATGTACTAAAACACCTCTGCCGAACCCTTTGGGGAATACAAGGCGTGATGTTGTGTTATGTTAAGGAACCGATTTCTCAAAATTGCGAGAGCGAGAAATCGGTCATGTCGCGCTGAAGTACACCTAATCCCGCCACTTTCTGGTCTCCTCGCGTAAAGGCCGGTCTGGTCGTACCTAGTTAAAGCGTACCTGAGAGTTGTACGCGGTACATTTAAAAATTCAGCAATCTCTCGCAGAGTTTGACCTTAACTCGGAAGCAACACAGCTTGGACAACCTGAGCTGAATAGGGGCATTTTGTTCCGATTTCGGAACAAAAATAATAACAGATTAATTAATAAACGAAACAATAGACATTAAATCCACGACCATTTAAATATCGAATTTTAATTTACCTGTGTTTTGAGCGTTCTAGCAACAAACTAACGTTAAATGTCACAGAAATTAAACAAAATAACGTTTTTCTTTGTGCTTACCCTTTTAAATTAACAAAAACAACTGTTCTGACAAGCTGCCACTCGAAATTCTTTAACGCAATACCAAAATTGTCAGTTATCGGTTTGTATGTTTGTGCCACATTCTGTACCGCTGAGTGTATTATGTGTATATTGTTGAATTTCTAAGAATTCTCTGGTTTGGCTTCCATAATAATTAAATAAGGCCAAGTATCATAATGTAATTGGAAAACAAACACTAATAGTAAAAAACAGGTATTTATTTGCGTGAAATTGTAGGCATCAGTCGTAATGAACTATATTTTCAGAATGATGCGTTAAAATCAACATGTGATAGACTATCACAACATAATAAAGTGAATTTGAACTAAGTATAAAATAAATACTTGGATCTGTGCGATTTGTGATCACGTGATAAAACACATTCGGCCAGTAACTTTCGCTGAATGAAAAACATATTTGTGGTTCAATTCTGCCAATAACTTTAAATTACAAAATATATGATCATTAAATTTACTAAGACCCATAAAATTTATCCGGAACAACCTCTGCACCCACAATGAACACATTCCACTATTCTGCCTTCTTCTAACTTGCTCTTAGGGACCCTACATATACAGTTTGTTGCAAAGTTAGTGTCTCTGGTCTGAATACAGCGCAAACAGCACAAGTTTTCGTATCCCGTCTTCTTCCACTTGGCTATGAGATTGGCATCTGCTATTTTCTCATCTAAGCAGTACTGATAAAGCTCTCTGCTAATTGCCTTACGTCTGTAGAACAGGTCGTAGATGTACCGGGACTTCTGATGATGTATTTTGAATATAGGCCATAGAGATTCTTGCTTGCGTTTCCCTTCGTGCGGTTCAGTTTCGGCTAAAAAACAATATTGAATGTTGACATGGATTGAGGGAAGACTCGATATTTACATTACAAGACTAGAGGAAGATGAGACTAGAGCTTAGTTTGCAGTGTGTGAAAACAAACGAAGAAAAAGGGAAATCTGAGAAATTATAATCGTGATGTTTGACTGTGCTTTTAGGTTACCTTCTCTCATTTTCTGTTCCAATTCCTCCAGTGTAGGTTCAATAAGCTCCCAGCCCTCTGGGGGTGATTTACGACTGCGACGGACTTTTGGCATTTTAATTAGATGGTCAAATATCTGTAAATAACACGAGTTTTATTGTTTGGAGACAACAAAACCAACTTGTTTAATTTTTGTTTGACAATTTTGACATTGACAAATGACAAGTTTGAGTTTGACATAAATGCTTCTAAGAGTTCTGATTGTAGTGATGGGCGAAATCGATTATCGACTAAACGAATGGATTAAAGAAAGCCAAGAGACTAAACTACTCTTTATTCTCAGTGCCCCCAGTAATCTTGGCAGTTCATTGACAGCGTTGCTTACAAAGGCTAAAAGGTCAAAAGCAATAATAAGTCCATTTTTTTGTTATTTAATAACTGTACATTTAAACTAGCTTCCCTAGTCTGCTGCTTGCTAAATTAAACATCTAGGCGCACTGTAAATTCTGTTGTTTGCCAAATAGACCCACCATAAACCATAAATTATCTCGTCTGAGCACGAGATAATGCGACGGCAAAATTGTGTCACGCTGTACATGTGTTAGAGCTAGTTTATACAGAAACTGTTTACAGGGCCCATTTTAGAGGAACCGTTTTTATTTTGGTCATGGTGCCTTTATATGCACTCGCTCCTATATATTAATATACTCTTTGACTCGCTCATATATGACGCAATAGTATATCCCTATATAGTTTGTGACGACGCAGCTGCCATTTGTCTAACTGATGCGTCGGTACAGATGCGAACAACACATCCACTACCGACGAATCCGCTGTGTGAAGGGCTCTTAGGCTTGCTGGTGTGGTTTGATTGGCGGACTACACACACAACCGCGGGCTTTTTGGACCCTCTCAGTTGTTGCAGGTTTCCTCGCATTGTTTTTCTTCACTTAAACGGGGCAAATGATAATCTTTGATCCATACATGAATTCGAAAAGTCAGGTGCGGGCCGGGTGCGATCACACGTTTCCTCACGATGTTTTTCTTCACCGTTAGTTAACCCAAGTGAATCCAATTCTGATGCGATGCTTTGTTTACGCTAATCATGTTTTTTTTTGTAAAGTAGGTAAGTACTATACCAATATCCAATAAATAAAGTGAATGATGAAAGATGATACGAACAACCATGTTTATTAATGTAACTTATATTTTATTACTTATGATATTACTAGGAGAAAGCTAATGTTCCACGCACTCCATTGATAATTTTATCAATGTTTTCTAAAACCGGTAACTACTAAACTGTGTTGATTTCTTTCACTACAATTCTTTGACTAGTAGGTATATACCTAGTTATCTGTGACTACAATAAATTAAGCTAACGTTATTAAACATAACTGCGAAGAATACTCATAACCCAACAAAATTTAGTAAGAATTAGTTATTCTTGAAATCATTCATTGCTAATAAAATTCTCACAGGCGTTTCACATACTTACATTTTAGGTGAAAACTTATCATTACCTCTACCTAAGGATTATAAGGTACATACCTTCCCTTTCGCTACAAATCTACTGAAGTTAAGTTGATAGTTTGAATTCAAAGTGGCTTATTATGTTCAAAAACGCAATACAAAGAATCATTTTTTATGTAAATCATACTCGTAATTGACAGTAAAACTTGAGAAAATTAATAAAAACATCAATTATTTATTTATTAGCAGATCTAACAGTTATATAAGTAATGTAATATTTCATTTTATGATCCAACATGATAAATATACGTTTTGTATGCTTTCACTTTTATGAAAAAACATTCACAATTTCTAAATCTTAGTTGGTCCGGTATGTTTTATAATTTTACGTCTAATGTTGTTTGCAAAAAAATGTGTAGTGCGAGATTCCGCTCTAGTTACGTTGTTTCACGATAAAAGTGGGTAGGTAGGAAATACAACCGAACACAAGATGGTTTCAATACCTAATTTATTACTTTATATGCAGAAGGAGTTGTCTTATTAATTAATTTGATAATCTATTTAATTTCTCTAATGAGAGTATCATCACAATTATAATTTTAATAATACCGCGCTTACCTGTGTATGAATAACGGGGCTACCTACCTATAGAAGTTGGATGTATTGCCTTTTGTTGGTGTCTTTGTCGCACATATTCAAAGCTTGATAGTGTGAGCGAGAGAAGTATAACCTCGATTAGCACTCATGGAATGCGGTGTTGCGTTCGCGCTAGCAAGCCAACTCCGGTCCAGTCCAGTCATTTCATTCGTCGCCGACAACGTTGTGGTGGCCGCGGGCAGGTATCACTTAAAAACTTAACCGTGTAATCAAAATATGTGTGAAAATATCCGTTATCCGAGTGTTTCCTTGTTATATAAAAGTGAATAATATTGTGACAGTTGTGTACAACACTTGTGTTATGAAGTTTAGTGAAAGTTGACGGAGGTTTTCAAGGAACTCGGGTGTCTCGTCGCTTATTTACCTGTAAGTCGACTTCTAAAGGTATACGTGTCTGGGTGACGTTGATTTCGCGTTATAGCCTTCTAAACTACGTATTTCTTCAATAGTGCTTACTTTTCAAGTCTGTGTACCTACCAAGCAGCCTTCATTTATAATTTACAAAAAATAAACAACCTGTTTATTACCCAGATTAAAGAACTAAGTTATCATTTTTGTGACAAATAAACCATCGCTGCACTGCACCTCTTTATAATTGTAAAATATCTACCTACTTAGCCTTAAATTAATAGTGTAACCATTCGTCCTATTTTTAGCGGATACCTGTCTCGATTTCTAGGATGTCCGAAAGATTCGCCGGAAGCAATCGTTAGTAACTAATATCCGGTTTTTATCTAGTTAATTTATGCTAAATCGATAAACAGAGATTAATCAATGACATTAAAATAATATTTGGCATTTCTATAGGACAACTTTTGCTAAAGGGACCTTTGACCCCGCAGGCTCGGTCGTTGGCCTTGAAACCGAGATTTTTAGACAAGGATTCAAGCGTATTTCGGAGAATCAAATTCCTTGATGACGTTATATTACCGCTTCATAGCTTTGAATAAGCAACTTAATGCATAAATCAATTATCGACCCGCATTCACTTACAATTTTGCAACATTTGACTAAACCTGAAATACCTACCTACCTACTTCTGTTCGTTAATTATTATTGCTTGAGTACGAATAAAGCAGCTTAGCACAACAGTATAGAATTAATAGGTAGGACTAGTACCTATTAGACATTAAACCTATGACCCATTATGTCGTATAATAAAATATGTCTGTCTACCTAATTGCGCACCTAAGCTTTTTGTCAGTCGAATCAGTATTTATGTGCATGTTATTATCTACAAATGTTTATAGACTAATTAACACCAGTTGTTAATTATGTATTATAAAACTGCAATAAAATTGTTCATGGGCTCAATTTATAAGTACTTCAGTAGAAACTCCTAAATTGGGAGTGATTGTAACAAAAAAGTTACTTTTGGTTTTACACAGCTTTTGATTGCCCTGAATTTTAAGCAAACTTACCATATAGCATACGGAAGAAATGCAGAAAATTAATAATTATCATTTAAAGGATTTCTCTATACGCGATCAGTACGATTGCGTCTCCAGAAAAAGCGGTTGTTTACAGAAATTGTTCCCAGAATATTCGAATTCAAAATCACAAAGGTATCGCACCAAGTCCGGTTCCAACGCTTCTTGGAGTCAAAATAGTCTTATGGTAATGTCCTTTTTATGGAGACCAAACAACTCAAGAACAAGTCCTATTAAGTACCTATACTATTAATAATTTCTATGTCCATTGTCCAGCTGTTATTGGATCCATGTCTGAGACATTTACGATCTCGTAATTATTGTCGTTAAATAGTAACTCGTGAAATTGGCTAACAAACCACTGTTATACGGGACAGTTTTATTTCTTTTGACTTCAAGAAGCTAGGGTTTGTTAATATTATGCACAATTTTGTAAGTGTCTCAAATTCATCTTTCCGTGTGCCGCAGAATCTGTTTTTCTAACGCAACATGCTTTTGATACGCTGTTGTGTATAAATTATCTTTCGTTCCTTATCTTGTTAAGAGCTTCGGTCTTTATGGTCTGAGAATATGAGGTTACTTAAACATTGCTTTTCAAAACGCTTCCGGCATCTCTCCAGTATTTACTTTGATACAAACCTGTGTACAAAGTACAAACTCTACAAAGATTACGACTCTGCGATAGAAAATAGGTTTTTATAACCAAATATTAATTCTTACTGCATCAGCGACTGCACAGGCATAGGCAAGATGACGTAAGGTCACGTTTTTCAATTCATTCAAGTTTATTTAAACCTAGTCGTGCGGTTGCAAAATGTTGTATAAAAGACCAGTCGAAACCTCTGACGTTGACGATTATAAAGCTCAGTTTCCTAAGCTTTAACCTAAGTTGCAGGAATTATTAAGGTATTTGTAATCTTTATTAGGCCTGTTAAAAATCTGCTGGACGTAAATTCAGCCATGGGATCTAAAATAATCGAAATGGAAGTCTTTTCTACAAAATTATTTGGTTATTTTCTGCATTCACATTAGAATTGCAAAAAGTTTCTATATCATCATATTCAAAGATGAATGCATCGATCTATGTGTGTTTAGTACACTATTAAACTTATACAATGTGTGTCAATTCAATGCTAAACAACGTTTGAGAGGCCTGCGGTATCTCATGATTTGAAGGTTTCATTTTAATCATAGGCCTACGTTGAGTCGCTAATAAATAAATACACTGCTCAGGGACGTCTTGGTTTGACGAAGGCAGTATTGGCAATTAAGTAATCACCATGCGATGCCTTGTAAATCATTTGGCACTATTTCTTTTTCGAGAAATTGCGCTTTCTTTTGTTAGCCAGCTGGTCATTATTTCCATTCTTTGCAATCAACAAATTGTCCATATCGAAATCACTGTTAGATAAAATAAGAATAAATAAAAGCTTTAAAATTTACTGATCAATAAGCATTACTCAATGGTTTTTCCACATTCCTTACATGGGCGTTGTCAAGTGAAGACGCTAAAATAATTATTGTTAAGTAATTCGGATGTGATCTGTCGTGCTGAACAGTTTGATAGAGAAAGCGCTCGTGGTCTCGTGGCTCGTGATGGACGTTGGACGGTTCTAACGGATTTCTCCAATACGTTGATGATCTGATGTGTTAACAACTCCTGAATTGGACGTACGCACGCTAACGCTATTAAAATTAAGATATTTTTGAGATTAAAAGATAAATCCCGTTATGAATACTTGATATTAGATATGCCGTGTTAAGCTCAATTTAACTTATTAATAGTCAAGAACACGCATTGATCTTTTATAATTAATAAATAGTTGTTTAAAGTAAATGATATTATGCGGGCAGCACTTGGTAAAAAAATGACTTATTTTTATAATGGTAGGCATGTACACACATAAACTTTATTATTTACTTCCTTGCATCGATGTTATGTGCGTGACAGCAAGCGCTGTACTGTTAAGACCTGAAAATGTTGATTAAACAAAATTGTCCAGTTTAAGAGGGACTTTACACTTCAAAAACTAATTTAAATAAAAGACGAATACATTACTTGAGCAGAGAAACGACTTTTAATTAGTTTTGCTGTTCAGGTTACAAATGATATCATAAATGAGAACCTGCTAAGCCGATAATAGAATATCAACGTCACAAAAACTTTGAACTTTTTGCCTGCGCTCACTTCGCTGTAATTATTAAACGAGTGATGTCATTCTCAAATTATTGTTATTTCGTTCTAAAACAGGACATCATAATCCAGTATCAATTAAGTTATATTAAAAATGCTTAAGTAAACGCATTTTAGATTGCATCTATATTGACGACAATGACCTGGCGACCCTTGACCCAAAATGTACAGATTATGCTCCTTGTAATGAATATAAGAGATTATTATGCAAGTTGCTGATGACGCAAATTACCTCCTGTGGTAGACGTAACAGCTTGGAGCCAATAATGCGAGAGGTCATTAGTACACAAGGTGATGACTATGCATAATTTTAAGAAACGCGAATTTTTATTTGTATTCAGAATGGTACACTATTTATAGCTAAATGGAATGATATAAATAAGTTTTGGAATTTCGATCTATACAAAAAAAGCTTTGTATTAGAAAAATACTAGCGACCCGCCCCGGCCTCACATGGTTGCAATGTAGATAGATACTAATGTGGGGCATATAAACCTTCCTCTTGAATCACTCTATCTATTGCTGAAAACTGCATTAGAATCCGTTGCGTAGTTTAAACGATCTAAGCGTACAGACAGCGGGAGCGACTTTGTTTTATACTATGTAAAGATTAGGAAGAAAGTTTCGCCTTTATCAATTTTTAGTCACGTGTGTATTTGGAATATATGCTCTGCTTAACTAGTTTCGTAATATAACATACTTGTATTCATTTACAGGCTCAAAGACGCTCACCATTTCATAAATACTAGCCGCAGTTAGACATGCACGAATGTTGTACAACTTTTAAGTGTGCTAAAAGGCTTCACAATACCTAGTTACATGAATTCTTAACATTATGGGTTAGAAAGAGCTCCAATGAGACATTTTGCTTCAAAAAGCCACATATTTTTTATCTATTTAAATAATTAAGTTTATGAAAACCCAATAACTTAAGATTTTCTATACAACATGTTATAAATAAAATAATTCCTCTATTAAAGTTAGTATTCTACAGTTAAAAACTACTTATTTGAAGAAGGTCACTTCTCCTCATAAAAAGTGAAAACCAAGTGTTTTATATTCTATCTGCATATCATCAAAAAGCCTCAAGCGAAAACTAGGACATGTCCGGAAAACGCACAATTTATGGCGAACGCATTAAGCTTGCAACACCGCGTACGAATGGACTCGCATTAGGGACACATGGGGCAAAGGAATGCAGACATTCAGCCTGCACGCAGCCAATGTGTTTGCCTAATTTAGCTGCCTATAAAACTAGAAAACTGATTTACTGCGTAAATATGCACCGTTCCTTGAGAATAGAATTCCTCGAATTCGAATTTGTGCTTCGTTTGGAAGTATTGGGCATTGGGGCATGAGTCACTAATGCGGCCTATGCCAGCCAACCTAGCAATGTTTGAATTTAGAGCAAGGGTGCAGATTAATTACAAAATCAAAGTAGGTATATACTTAGTAAGTTATCTATATGCTGTGAATAAAAGTAAATCTCATTAAAAAAATATGATAAGTCAGTGTCAAACAAATTCAAGATTTCCGATTGAATTTATGAAACCGAATGAAAAAGAAAAAATGCGTAGATGAACGTGATGGTGAGAATGACATTGACTGTAATCTGCCATGCTGACCTAATAAAATTATAATTCAATGTAGGTAATCATAATAAACATTGTGTAGCTGTAAGCTTTAATTAAAGTATGCCGTAATACCTACTTAGTTGGCATATCTAAATAAATATATTGTTCAAGAAATACCAAAACGCTACGCTGGAAATGTTGCCCACATAATCATAGAGAAAAGAGCATTTATAGTCTCACCTCCTCATTCTCAATTCAACCTTCGATCTCGGTAGCCACCTGGGAGCGGGAACCCGTCGTGTTGTCTAAACAATAAGCACTAGATATACGTAGGTGCTATACAAAGGTAGGCCTGGCAGCACATCGGAAGTACGTGGGCCGCGAGCCGTACATGGCATAGCAAGTACCATCAGACGCAAAAGTGGCGGATTTATGCGATAAATTTATTGTCTATTGACTGATGGAGAAAGTGCGGAATGGGAAGAGGTGTCGTCGACATCTGAAAAGTTTATTGCTGTGTTTCGCAATAAAACATTTTATAGATAACTTCCAATAAACTTGTGAGAGGAATATAGTTTTCGTCGAATATAATTTCTTAGACACGAGTTGAACTCTCAGTCCTTTATAATAGGTACTTACATTACTGATGTCACTTTTCTTAGACTTCATAATCCGACTTATCATATTCGTCAGACTGTACCATTGAGTAGGTATTGAATGTACCTAAGGAGTCACCACCAGTAGACAATAGCTTGTATCCTCTATTGCGATTCGAAACGCTGCGGCTTACTACTG